>JAYESA010000019.1:153380808-154083308 GCA_036927795.1 Iris macrosiphon | reverse complement strand
CAACAGCGTACATTCAGCAAATAACCCCCCTCCCCCTTCTTTATATATATATATATATATATATATATATATATATATATATATATATATATATATATAGATAGATAGATAGATATAGATAGTAAGAGGTATGTATATGTATATAGATACTAGTATATATAGATAGATATATATTAGTATAGATGTATATGTGTATGTGTATGTGTGATATATATATATATAGATATATAGGTATATATGCATATGTTATATATATATATATATATATATATATATATATATATATATATATATATATATATATATATATATATATATATATATATGTATGTATATATATATATAATTGCCTAGATATATAGCTAGGTGTATATATTTATATAGATAGTTAGCTAGTTAGTGTTAGAGTGAGGTGAGTTAGGTATCTCAATACCTTGAGATACCAAGGTATTGAGGTATTAGGGGTAAGGTATTGAGGTAGCCTAATACAAAGTTATATATATATTGATGTTATACATATAAGTATATATTATAGATAGCTAGCTAGTTAGATAGAATTAGAGGGTAAGGTATCTCAATACCTTGAGATACCAAGGTATTGAGGTATTAGGGGTAAGGTGTTGAGGTATAGCCTAATACTAGTTTATATATATATATATATATATATATATATATATATATATATATATATATATATATATATATATATATATTGATGTTATACGTATAGTAGTATATATAAGTATATATATAGATAGCTAGCTAAGTTAGCTAGAGTTAGAGGGTAAGGTATCTCAATACCTTGAGATACCGAGGTATTGAGATAAGTTGGGTATCGGAGGTAAGGTATTGAGGTATTTACCTATACACTAGGTATATATATATATATATATATATATATATATATATATATATATATATATATATATATATATATATATATATATATATAGTTAGATATATGTTATATATATATATAATTTTTAGTATATGGTAGTGTATATATATATATAGATAGTTAGTTAGCTAGTGTTAGTGAGGGGTAAGGCTTGTGTATCTCAATACCTTGAGAGCGTCGGGGCAAGGTATTGAGTTTTAGCCTAGGATTGAGATTAGAGATGCTTTTATATATATAGTTTTATATATATATATATATATATATATATATATATATATATATATATATACGTGCTAGTTTATATTTTAGAGGGTATAGGCGGGGCGTATAGCGTAGGTTGAGGTATCGGATACCGAGGGTATCCCGGTATCTCAAGGAGGCGAGTTTTAGAGTTTATTAGCTTAATGACCTAGTTTTGACCTAGAATTTTAGGGGCACCCTAGTTTGACCTAGAGTTTACCGTAGTTGACCCGGTTGACCGCCAAAGTCAACTTTTGACCTAGATTTGACCCAAAGTTGACTTTTTGGACACAGTGTTGACTTTTTGACCCATATTTTATCCGTTTGACCTAGAACGACCCTAGAAGCTTATTTTTAGCTATTTTATATCTGTTTAACTCATTAGAAACCTGTTTAACCTTGCTTTTCACAATAGGTCCTTGCGACACCAGTTCGGATCGCTAGTTGCTCAGGACGTCAAGCGAGTACATTTTCTGATAGTTTTCATTATCTGATAATTATTATGATTCATCTTCTAGTATAGTATTCTCTGATTTTTTTGGCACGATACGGACTAGTATTTCTGGATTTATTTACTTGCGACACGTATATTTCATGTTTCTGGCCTCTATCCTGGAATCACCTACTGGCATCACTACAGGCATCACTACAGGCATCACTCATGTTTCTGGCTGGACTCATACTTGATTTACGTATCGGGTCTTGGATTCACTTGTACTAGTCAGGACGGGGAAATACTCGAGTAGACATGTAAATATTCCCATCTAGAATCACTGGAATTATTCCCTCTGGTCTAATCTGGAATGATAGCAGCCGCGCACCCAGTGCGCGGTGAGCCGTACTTACCCCTAGCTGTTTACATGTCGAAACAGGTATTTAAAAGACATGAGTTCATTCTTTCTAGTCTGGACTCACTTGCATTCTTGACTGGTCTCACTTATACTTTCTGGACTTGACTCATTACATGTACTCTTGCTGGACTCACTACACGTTCTTGTGCACATACTTGATCCTAGTTTAGACTTCTTGTATCTTGCAGTCATTACTATCTTGCTTCTGATATTCATGCATCTTTACCTTTATGCACCTGATATGTATATATCTCCTTGTTCATACTTTATTCCTTCATCTTGCTACTTGCTACAACTGTTTTATAGTTTTTATCATTTAACTGGAACTGTTGTTAGAGGTGTACTTGCTCCAATCCTGACTGAATATATTTTTTAGAGGATCCGGAGGATTGGTGTCCGACGTTTTATGGACCTCAGCCTGTCGATGGTGCAGACAGGGACCCCCTAGTTTAGGAGTAATTTTTGAGTTGGTAGCCGGGATCACTAGGACCTATTGTTGTATTTTATTAGCTTTTGGTACCGGATTTGTCCCCGTTTTTTGGATTGAGACTTTGTATTATATATGATTCAGGATATTGTTGTATTATTATTATTGATGTTGTTGTTATTTTAGTAGCAGTTGTTAGACTTGGAGTTGTTAGACTTCTGTTTTATCTTATCGTACTTAGATTCGTGATTTAGTATCGTGTTATCTTTATCATATTTCTCCTCCGTTTGGAGTTGAGATCTTGACAGGTACCTATATTATTGTGTGAGATTGTTAGCTGATAGTAGGCCTAGTTAGCGTTCTACTGCCGATGCTGCGGCGTAGGCTGGACGTACCCATGACTCATGCACGATTTTTCGGGTGCAGGTCGTGACATGTTTTTGGTGGCGGCCCCATGTAGGTCTCGATTCGCAATTAGTGCGATATCGTGGTAGTACAACGATTTAGTTGTACTGCTGCGAGCCTGCTATAGGATATAGGATCTAGGATGAGAGTGTACTCAATCACGACTAGGAACAATTCCAATCTAATTATTCTGAAATTGCTTTCTTTTGAAATATTACTGTCCTTCTTTGATGATATTGTATCTTGCGTCGTATTGACTTCTTTTGATCGGTGTTCAGGATGCCTCCGAAGACACGATCCCATCATACCGTCCCAGCAGTTGCCACCGAGAGGTCTGTTATCTCTCGTCCAGCTCGTATTCAGGCAGCTGCTACTGCTCCACTCACCACTCCTGCAATTGAGGGAGCATCTGTTTCTCTCGGGGATCCTCCTCCACTTGTCGATCCGAGGACTACTCCAGTTGTTCCGATGGTTCCTCCACCACCTCCTGCACCAGTAGACATCGTGCAGTTGTTTGCATTCTTCAGGGAGATGATGGACGCGCAGCACCGTCAGGTGGATGTGATAAGGCTGGGCATTGAGAACGCCCACCAGGTGGCCATGACGGCAGTGGACAGAGTGCCTCAGATTCAGCCACAGGCAGATCAGGCACAACATCCGAGGCCGGGAAGCATCATTGACTTCCAGAGGATGCGGTCCAAGGAGTTTCGGGGTACAGAAGGGATCATGTATGCGGATGACTGGATCGAGCAGATTGAGGGAATTTTTTGGCTGGCACAGATTCCAGACAGCATGTAGATAGAGGCAGCGGGAAGTCAGATGTTCGACCTTGCTTTGACGTGGTATCGCACAGATAAGAGGATTGCGGCACCAGGGCTTACTTGGGAGGCTTTCAAGAGGCTTTTTAAGGATAAGTTTTTCCCAGATATGGCGCTCAGTGCTTTGGAGATCCATTTTGAGGCACTCATCCAGGGGAGCATGCTAGTGGACGAGTACGCATCGGAGTTCTGCCGTCTCGGCAGATTTTGGAGGGCTTTAGTGAGGCAGCAAAGGCGAGGAAGTTTCGCAAGGGCTTGGTCATGGCGGTCAAGTCTTTGACTAGGAGCGACCGCGAGGCGACTTTCGAGCAGATAGTAGGAGACGCTCGGAGGACAGAGGATGACTTGGAGCTCAAGTCCAAGAGAGGCAAGGATGACTCAGGTAGTACAAGTAGTAGTGCGGGACCGGCTAAGTGTCCCTATGTGCAGAAGGCAGCACAGCAGGGTCAGGATCAGAGAGTGCCCACTTGTGCCTACTGTAGGAAGGTAGGACACACTTGGGATGTTTATAGGAGGAGGCTGAAGGTGTGTTTGTTTTGTGGATCCGCTGCTCACCAGATACGAGGTTGCCCCACTGTACCTCCATTTGGTGGAGCACAGGATCAGAGAGTTGGAGCTAGGCCATTTGTGGTACAGCATCATGCCCCGCACCAGCAGAGGGAGATACCCCAGCAGGGCAGGGCTTATGCGTTGACGGTCGAGGAGGCCGATGCTACGGGTGTCGGGTTAGCAGGTCTGTCTCTTTGTTCTTCTTCCTGTCCTTTTTTATTCCTTGTAGTGTGCTTCATTAGTACCTGTTAGACTTTTCTTTTGTGTTCTGGTAGATAGTGTAGTGACCCTGATTGAGACTGTGATAACACGACCAGTAGGACCATGATCTTGCATGTTGTTTAGGTAGAATTTTTTGACTGTGATTGTTGGGGGTTTGACCTAGAAGAAGTACGATCTACTTTAAATTTTGAGGACAAAATTTTCTAAGGAGGATAGACTTGTCACTACCCCATTTCCAGAGCAGGGTATTTTTTTTAATTTTAATTTGGTTAATTGTGTATTTATCATAAATATTTGTATTAATATTTAATTGTTGGTTGTATTATTTTTTTATTAGTTATTTTAGGATTTTGGCTAGCCTGGATCCATGTCAGACCCTAGTGGACCCATATCAGACCCAACTAACACCCTTATTAGACTTATTTATTGGTTTAGAATAGTGATTTATATTTTTATTAGTTAGTTGGAGTGATTAGGGATTTATTAGAGTGCATTTGGAACCCCAAACCCAAACCCTATTTTGGATGACTTGATTTTGAGGGCATTTTGGTTATTTCACCAAACCCAACCCTAAACCTATTTCCTAATCCCCCCACCGGCCGATTACAACCAGCAGCCCCCCCTTTCATTTCTTTATTCCATTCTTCTTCTTCTTCTTCTTCTTCACTCTCCTCTCCATTTTCTTCTTCTTTCTTCTTCCAAATTTCTCATCCAAGTAAGTTTTCTTCACTTTCTTCTCTTCCTTCTTCTATTTTCTTCCATCAATGCAACCATAACCCTTTGCTTTTTCCTAACCTAGGTTTGTAGAGCTTAGATTTGGTGTTGGAGCTTGGAAGCTTGGTGTGGTAAATTTGGAACTTTTTGGAGACTTTGGCTTGGGATTCCAACTCCCAATAGGTAAACCCTAATTTTTATCCTTATGATTACTCTAATATAGTGTAATTAGTAGTTTAGAACCTTCCTAGACCTTAGGGCTACCCGTGGGAGGAAGTTGGAACTTGTTTGGATGTGTTTGGAGACTTTGACATTATGTTTTGTGTCAAATTTGGGTGAAATCCGATATTGGCCCAATTTTTGGTGTTGTCCTAGGTTAGACGGACCTAGGTAGACGTGCTTGGGATCCTTGAGGGTGAGTACGTGTCCCTGTTCGAACACGTGAGATCGTGTCACGGAGATTTGGGCGTTTTGGGCGATTTAAGAGTTTTCGTCGTCGTAGGTTCTATGTGTGTGGGTGTTTTTGCCACGGACCTAGAATCGGTGGGTTAGCATTTTTTCTAGGTTCTAGACATCGATTAGAACTCATGGGTAAATTTTAGGTTGATTCCGAGTAGGTTTGGTGTGCGTTTCACGAGGTTTCGCGAACCGCACTCCACGTGTTCGTTGAAATGATCGAATAGCCATTTTGACTTGGTTTCTAGGTTTTGGGCTTGTGTGCGCATTGATTTAGCGTCGGGGAGTATGAATTAGAGTTTTCGAGTATATATTTATATATATATATGTGTGTGTTTTTGTGTGTAGGGGTGAGTGTGGGTGCGTGCGTTGGTGTGGGTTGTTTGTGTGCTAGTGTGTATGTGTGTGTGTGTGTGTGTGTGTATATATATATATATATGTGTGTGTGTGTGTGTGTGTGTGTGTGTGTGTTTCTATATATATATGTGTGTGTGTATGTGTATATATATATGTTTAAGTGTGTGTTTATGTGTGTGTAGTTGTGTGTGTGTTAGTGTGTGTGTGTGTGTGTGAGGGTGTGTGAGTGTGAGTTTGTGTTTGTGAGCGTGTGTGAGTGTGGATATGTGTTTATATATATATATATATATATATATATATATATATATATATATATATATATATATATATATATATATATATATATGAGTGTGTGTGTATATATATATATGTATGTGTGTTTATATATATATGTGAGTGTATGTTAGTAAGTGTTTGTGTGAGAGTATGTGTTGGTGTTAGTGTATGTGTAGGTGTGTGTGTGTTTTTTTGTGAGTGTGCTTGTGTGTCTGTGTGCGTATGGTGTGTAGCGGGGAGATGAGAGCAGCGCAACGCGTATCCGCAGCAGCTAGCTGCAGCTGCAGCTAGCTTCAGCTGCAGCAGCAGAATGTGGCAGCGCTCGCAGCGTTTGCAGCGCCGCGAGGTAGCAGCAGCTGCATGCGCAGTGCAGCAGCGCTCGTGCAGCCGTGCAGCCGTGCAGCGTCGCGGCAGCAGCCGTGCAGCGCCGCGGCAGCAGCCGCGCAGCGCCGTGGCAGCTTTGCGTGAGCAGCGGCAACAGCAGTTGCAGGCGCAGCGCAGCACCGCTCGTGCAGCAGTGCAGCACCGCGGCAGCAGCTGCAACAGCAGGGCAGCAATGGTAGCAGCACAAGCGCGTTTTAGCAGCGTTTCAGCGCAGCAGCGCGCATTCAGCAATTAACCCCCCTCCCCCTTCTTTTATATATATATATATATATATATATATATATATATATATATATATATATATATATATATATATATATATATAGATATAGATAGTTAGAGGTATATATATGTATATAGATACTAGTATATATAGATAAATAGATATTAGTATAGATGTATATGTGTATGTGTATGTGTATGTGTGATATATATATAGATATGTAGGTATATATGCATATATGTTATATATATATAATTGCCTAGATATATAGCTAAGTGTATATATTTATATAGATAGTTAGCTAGTTAGTGTTAGAGTGAGGTGAGTTAGGTATCTCAATACCTTGAGATACCAAGGTATTGAGGTAGCCTAATACTAAGTTATATATATATATATATATTGATGTTATATATATAAGTATATATTATAGATAGCTAGCTAGTTAGCTAGAATTAGAGGGTAAGGTATCTCAATACCTTGAGATACCAAGGTATTGAGGTGTTAGGGGTAAGGTGTTGAGGTATAGCCTAATACTAGGTTATATATATATATATATATATATATATATATATATATATATATATATATATATATATATATTGATGTTATACGTATAGTAGTATATATAGATAGCTAGCTAAGTTAGCTAGAGTTAGAGGGTAAGGTATCTCAATACCTTGAGATACCGAGGTATTGATATAAGTTGGGTATCGGAGGTAAGGTATTGAGGTGTTTACCTATACACTAGGTTATATATATATATATATATATATATATATATATATATATATATATATATATATATATATATATATATATATATATATATATATATATATATATATATATAATATATATATATATATATATATATATATATATATATATATATATATATATATATATATATTAGTATATGGTAGTGTATATATATAGATAGATAGTTAGTTAGCTAGTGTTGGTGAGGGGTAAGGCTTGAGTATCTCAATACCTTAAGATACTCAAGGTATTAAGCGCCGGTGCAAGGTATTGAGTTTTAGCCTAGGATTGAGGTTAGAGATGCTTTTATATATATATATATATATATATATATATATATATATATATATATATATATATATATATATATATATACGTGCTAGTATATATTTTAGAGGGTATAGGCGGGGCGTATAGCGTAGGTTGAGGTATCGGATACCGAGGGTATCCCGGTATCTCAAGGAGGCGAGTTTTAGAGTTTATTAGCTTAATGACCTAGTTTTGACCTAGAATTTTAGGGGCACCCTAGTTTGACCTAGAGTTTACCGTAGTTGACCCGGTTGACCGCCAAAGTCAACTTTTGACCTAGATTTGACCCAAAGTTGACTTTTTGGACGCAGAGTTGACTTTTTGACACATATTTTATCGGTTTGACCCGTTTGACCTAGAACGACCCTAGAAGTTTGTTTTTAGCTATTTTATATCTATTTAACTCATTAGAAACCTGTTTAACCTTGCTTTTTATAATAGGTCCTTGCGACACCAGTTCGGATCGCTAGTTGCTCAGGACGTTAGGCGAGTACATTCTCTAATAGTTTTCATTATCTGATGATTATTATGATTCAGCTTCTAGTATAGTATTCTCTAATTTTTCTGGCACGACACGGACTAGTATTTCTGGATTCATTTACTTGCGATACGTATATTTTATGTTTATGACCTCTATTCTGGAATTACCTACTAGCATCACTACAGGCATCACTCATATTTCTGGCTGGACTCATACTTGATTTACGTATCGGGTCTTGGATTCCCTTGTACTAGTCGGGACGGGGAAATACTCGAGTAGACATGTAAATATTTCCATCTGGAATCACTGGAATTATCCCCTCTGGTCTAATTGGAATGATAGCAGCCGCGCACCCAGTGCGCGGTGAGCCGTATTTACCCCAAGCCGTTTACATGTCGAAACAGGTATTTCAAAGACATGAGTTCATTCTTTCTAGTCTGGACTCACTTGCATTCTTGACTGGTCTCACTTATACTTTCTGGACTTGACTCATTACATGTACTCTTGTTGGACTCACTACACGTTCTTGTGCACATACTTGATCCTAGTTTAGACTTCTTGTATCTTTCAGTCATTACTATCTTGCTTCTGATATTCATGTATCTTTACCTTTATGTACCAGTGATATGTATATATCTCCTTGTTCATACTTTATTCCTTCACCTTGCTACTTGCTACAACTGTTTTATAGTTTTTATCATTTAACTGGAACTGCTGTTAGAGGTGTACTTGCTCCAATCCTGACTGGATATATTTTTTAGAGGATCTGGAGGATTGGTGTCTGATGTTTTATGGACCTCAGCGTGTCGATGGTGCAGTCTGGGACCCCCTAGTTTAGGAGTAATTTCCGGGTTGGTAGCCGGGATCACTAGGACTTGTTGTTGTATTTTATTAGCTTTTGGTACCGGATTTGTCCCCGGTTTTGGATTGAGACTTTGTATTATATATGATTCAGGATATTGTTGTATTATTATTATTATTATTGATGTTGTTGTTATTTTAGTAGCAGTTGTTAGACTTGGAGTTGTTAGACTTCTGTGTTATCTTATCGTGCTTAGATTCGTCATTGAGTATCGTGTTATCTTTATCATATTGCTCCTCCGTTTGGAGTTGAGATCTTTACAGGTACCTATATTATTGTGTGAGATTGTTAGCTAGATAGTAGACCTAGACAGCGTTCTACCGCCGATGTTGCGGCATAGGCTGGACATACCCACGACTCATGCCAGATTTTTTGGGTGCGGGTCGTGACAAGTGTAGGTCATAAAAGCTATATCTTAGGATACTAGGATACCGTATCTCAGGATATGTAAAACAATAGGAGAAAAAATATCACACATACATATATCAAACAATATTAAATATATAAAACCTAATTATAAACATTAAATGGATATCTTGGTTTCGAACCAACTTGGTATCACAACACTAAACCTCAAACTTGATACCCAAACCCAATACCTTGGGTATTCCCAAATACCTTGATACTTACCTTGGTATCTCAAGGTAATATCCAATACCTTACTCATACTAACTACCCATAATAATATATGTTAACAACTAAATATTATACATATAGTATACTAAAACACAATTAGCAATTAGGAACATATATACGTTTACATTAATATCATATATATATATATATATATATATATATATATATATATATATATATATATATATATATATATAATATATATATATATAATATATATATATATATATATATCAGCAGTAGCCAACGGAAGCAGAAAACTGTTGCTATAATAGCAGTACAACAGCAGTATCAGTAGCGTATCAGAGGTCTTTAGCGACGGGCAGCGAGGGGCTTCAGCGACACATATGCAGTTATATCAATATTATATATATATATATATATATATATATATATATATATATATATATATATATATATATATATATATATATATATATATATAACACAATATATAAATATATATAACTATATAAGAATATATATATGTACACAATAATACATATAACAATATAGTATCATATATATACATAATTACAACTATATAAGATATATGTACATAATAAATACATATAACAATAACGTACTTATATATAGTAACATATATATATATAGCATCATATAAATATATTTACACATAACATATATACTATATATATACTACAATATATATACATACACTACAATATTAAATAGCTCTTACATATGTAGAATAATAGCTACATACAATATGCATAAATAGATACATAAATTTATGATACAATAATAAATAAATATAAATACACTACAATATAAATATTTATAATTACACATTACCAAAACTAAGAACAATAGAGAAATAGATCTAGAAATTAAATTGCACAAAACACATAGAGCGTATCACACCCGTATCCCACAAGATCTAGGATACGCTTGCGACACGAGTCCACCACACATCCAAACGTACCCCGAAGGAAACAAACAAATCTAATATATTATTTATGAACAATATGAAGAGTCAAACACAAATCTACGTGTCTGTGTCAAAATGTGACATGCACAAAGTCCCGTGTCGGAGGAAAACCCCCCAAATCAACACGTATCACCAAATTATTGGGATACAACCTACATGTACCCAATTATGGACATAATACTAGTCCCAAACACACAAGCACATGCCAAATTGATCTATAGGACCAATTGACACACACAATAATGTCAATCTCGAAATTCTTCCAAAATTGACATAAAAAGTACCATAACTTTCTCAATAGGCCTCCTATGAACACAAAACCAAATCATATGGGTAGCCTATGTATATGGGTTGATTCTTCATGGTTAAATCTCAGATTTATAGCCTAAATTAAGGGGAAAATTGAATTATACCTATTGGGAAATAGATTTCCAATGAAACCTCCAAATATGATGAAATTGGCCTCCAACTTGTTGATCCTTCCTCCTCTTTGTAGATCATTGCTTCCTCCTTCTAGATCCTTGCTCCACTAGCTTCCAATGGTGATTTAGGAAGTAATTGGGATAAAATTTGGTAAGAAAATGAAGTAGGATTAAAGAAATTTGGTTGAGGGAAATTCTAGATCTAGTTTGCAAATGAAAAGAGGAGAGAGAAACTATTTTCCCCCTCTTTAATAGGCCGGCCTCCCCCTTACCCCTTCCTCAAGTCACTATGTAATATCCATTATTGTCATGACCCGCACCCAAAATTTAGGCATAAGTCGTGTGTACGTCCAGCCTACGCCGCAGCATCGGCGGTAGAACGCTGTCTAGGTCTCAACATAAATATATCCTGTCAATAGTCTCAACTCCGTACGGAGGACAATGATAATAATCCATAATTCTATAAATATACTCAATCACAAGCTATATGAAATAAATGGGCACGATGAGAATGGAAAAAATAAGAGTTCTATAATAAACCAACCACAAATAAGTACAACACAAGTCTTGAGTCTAGATGTCCTCACAAAGTCCAGAAATAATAAATACAACACAGTCTCAGTCTAAACAATAATACAGAAAAAGTAAGCTAAGTGCAGACAGGTAGGATCTCGTCTAGGATAGGCAACTACTCTGGGATTTCCGGAGTGAAATCTCCCTCTAATCCTGGACCGTAATGAGTGGGACAAAAGTTCTCCAGGTCCTCTGAAAAATGTTATCCAGTCAGGATTGGAGCGAAGCACAAGCACTAACAGCAGTTTCATTTAAGTTGACAAAAACTATAAACAGTGTAAGAAATACAAGATGAGAATAAATACTGAAAATATAAAGTACTGGAGAAATGAAATAGGCAATAGAGCATCTAGCAATGAACAATAACCAGTGAATGCTAGAACAAGTGAATCTGAAATAAAGAATAGACATCTAGCTAAGTGTTTGAATTATCAGTTTATTATGTGATCGGCTTGGGACTAGATCAGGCTGGTTATATATGATTAACTATGATTCTTGTAGGTCAGGCTAACCATATGGTTAGCTATGATGCATGTAGTGGTCAGGCTAATCATATATAACAGCTATGAAGCATGTAAATGGTCAGGCCGCACCCGACATGAGAAGTGGGGTGAGCTATGATGCATGTAAATGTTTGGATATGATCACATAATCTACTAATAGTTCCCCATCCTCAGCTAGCACGATGGATTCCAATCATGACTCCTCATGATGGGGATCTAGGGTGCTAACCCGTGTATCCATAGTGTCAGAATCAAGTATGTAATACAACTAAATTTATAGAAGTAATCAATAAAACAAAAACTGTCAGAGAATGTACTCGCTTGTGGTCCCGATGAAAATGCGATGGTCGATGTCCAAGATGAAATCACAGTGACCTATGATAAAAATATAATATCAAGATACTGACATAAAGGAACAAACATGTTTAGCTAATTAAATAGGAGGCCTCTAGATCATACTAGAACTTCTGGTCAATACTAGCCAACTTGGTCACACTATGCCATACTAGGTTGACTAGGTCTACTAGTCCATTTATATATCCTAATAGTCCATATTGGACAAAACCTAACTAAACTATTCATTACTAGCTATGCTAGACATTACTAGTATATACATCTTATATATATGGTTCTTAAGTTAAAGCCTTAAACATTCTAACCTTAAGGCAATATAACCATAGTATAACTAATACCTACCTTGATATCTAGACACTAGTTCTACCCTCCACTTGCCTCACTGATATTAACCACTCACACTGACTGGCTCACTCTCACTCAATCACATAGACTAATACACACCTATACACAACTATCACTGCTTAGTTAAACTGCTCACTCATACACACTACTTAACTGACTGAAAACACACAGCTGGTGGAGAAATAAACCTGGGACACACTGACACTCACTGAAATTTCAATACCTACACACAGCTACATAAACATACTTAACTGGGACACACACCCACTGGTCCCTCACTGAACTCACACTCTAGTTTCACACAGCTAACACACACACA
The DNA here is from genome assembly GCA_036927795.1 of Iris macrosiphon. Classification (NCBI taxonomy): domain Eukaryota; kingdom Viridiplantae; phylum Streptophyta; class Magnoliopsida; order Asparagales; family Iridaceae; genus Iris; species Iris macrosiphon. Next base: position 154,069,973 of record JAYESA010000019.1, on the reverse strand, counting down.
CTAATTCCCAACCCAATGCACACACAGGTATTCACACAGAAAACACACACACTATTCTCACTGTTCACTCACTGAATTACACACACACACAGTCTCATTTAAAACCTGGGAAATATTATCACTCACACACACACACAGCATTCTCACACACTGCCTGATACATAAACATCACCTGAACTCAGCTACACATCTACACTAAACCTTTCCTGCAACACAGTACACATGGTTCTAACTGATACACATACAGATTTTCTGAGATAATACACCCACAGACCTGGATACACTGAATACACACAGGCAAACACACAGAAATTATCACACTGAGACACACTGACCTGGGGATTTATGAGACACGCACACTAGTACACACAGCTAACACACTGTCACACTGCTCTCTCTCTCACACTCACTGAAACACTCACTGAATTACACACAGAACCCTCCCTGCACACTGATACCTCACTGCACATACAGGTAATAACACACACTAGACTACACACTGAAACACAACATTGTTCACTGAACTGCACCTCAACACACAGGTAAAGATACTCAGACCTACACACACCTACACAGTCTAACAACTGATACTAATTCCCAACTCATACACATCCAGGTAAACACTAGTTACTGATACACTAGTTCACTGTACAGCACTGATATTCACCCAGGAACACACACAGTGTGGTCCTCACCTAACTGATACACATTGACACTGGGAATTGCACTCACATACAGTTTACATATTAACACATAGGTAAACTGACACTAAGTTATACATGGTTAGAGAAACACAGACACACAGGTTCATACACACATAGGCATCAGTCACACACACACACTCCCCAGAAACTGAAACTCTAAACTCACCTAGGCACTGATACGAGAATCCTAACACCCACAGTATCAGGTACACTAAAATCTCACCTGGCTGTGCACAGGACCCCCAATGCACACAGCACACACAGTTCAACTCTAAAACTCGACTGCTCAGCACCCTTCAAAACAACCAATACCACCAAATACGTATGCATATATGTATATATATATATATATATATATACCATACATTAAAATAGGTTATATTGAATAAATTAAAAAGTTATTCCCTTAGTAATCATTTCATCAGACACATAAAGTGCAGAAAAATGAATTTACATACGAACCCATGAATTCCCAATCAAAACCCTAAGAACCGAGATCTAAACCATACATTGGGGATGAAATCGGTCCACTAGCAAACCCCTAAGATTAGGGTTCCTAAAAATTGGGGGGGAAACACCCGTAGGTCACCAAACCCTAATTCAACCTAGGTTTTCAAGTAGAATCCCTAGAATTCGAGATCCACACAGTGAGGGGGTTCCTAATGGCCAACTACAACAGAAAAACAGAAATCAAATAGATTAAAATCGGATTTACCTATGGAAGATGGTTTCTCCAATGAAGGTTCTCCTCCCCCAAGGCTTCTTGACCCCAGCTCCTTGTTTTCCCTCTGTTGGAGGAGGAAGAGGGATCTCCTAGGTCTGGATTCCGAATTTGGGGGTGGGGGAAAGGGTTTTCAAAGGGAGGCTAGGGTTTCTTCTTTCTACATGAAGAATGGTTTGAGGGAGGCTCCCCTTTATAATAAAAGCTAGGTTTTAGGGTTTTTCTAATGCAAAGGGTTAAGCTAATCCTTTATGTTAAGTCATGAAGAACTTAATTAACTAAGGTTGGCTAATTCTAGGGTTTTAACTTCCTAATTCAAAGTGTGGTTTAGGGTTTAGTCATTAGGGTTAGATCTAGTGAGTTTCTAGGGTTTGACCTAAAACCAAACATCAAGAACAGTATATAATTAATTCATAAAACTCAGCAGATTAATTAAATACATAATTAAACCAAATAGGGAAATTACACTAATGTCCTAATCTGGAAATGTGGTAGTGACAAATATACCCCTTGGGGTATCTCATGAAGAAATAATTAAGGAGGGAAGCTTCTAGTCTAATGGTTTAATTAAATTAATCATCCTCCTAATCAATGGACTTTATAAATGGGCTAAAATCTAACAATTAATACATGTTGGTCCATGAGTCTAAACTAAACTAGTTAGGTAAACTAACACAAGTCCAACATAAATAACTAACATTTAACAATAATTAAATAATACAATAAATAATTATTTAACATGTACACTATTTAATTAATTATGAAATTACTAAAATATCCTTTCCTAGAAAAAATGGTAGTGACAAGTCTACCCTCCTTAAAATAATTTTATCCTCGAAATTCAAAGACGAAAATAACCCCCAGAAAATAACAGAACAAAAGAACAGAACATATCAAAAGAACAGAATTAAAGCACATAACTAAATATGAAAGAACATGCCTCAAGGCAAAAACAAATATGGATAACGCTTTCGCATTTCATCCTCTCTCTCCCAGGTAGACTCCCCCGGAGAGTGATGCCTCCATGCGACGCATACCAAAGGAATAGTCTGGTTCCTCAGCACATTCTCTCTCTGATCCAGAATCTCAATTGACTGCTGTGGATAGCTAAGAGTAGGGCCCACCTCTATCTCTGAGTGATCTAATACATGACTAGGATCTGCCATGTACTGTCTCAACTGTGACACATGAAATACGTTGTGCACTCCCTCCAGTGCATGTGGCAAGTCTAGTCTATACGCGACTGCACCGACCCTCTCTAGAATAGTGAAAGGTCTGATGAATCGCGGACTAAGCTTCCTGCCTCCACCGAAGCGAATCGTGCCTCGTGTCGGAGAAATTCTCAGAAACACCAAACCACCCACCTAGAACAAAATACCACCTTAAGAACTTAATCTATAACAAACAACCAATAACAAGCACAAAACAAAAATATAAACTATACCTCAAACTCCAAAGGTCTCCGGTGGCTATCGGCCCAATACCGTTGTCTGTCCTGCGCCACTCGAAGTCTGTCTCTGATCAACTGAACCTTCTCCGTTGCATCCACAACCATCTTTGGCCCAAGAAAAACTCTCTCTCCAACATCGTCCCATGACAAGGGAGTACGACACTTCCCACCATACAGAGCTTCAAAATGTGACATCTTTATACTAGCCTGATAACTGTTGTTGTAAGCAAACTCTACCAAATGGAGATGGTCCTCCCAGGAACCCCCAAAATCTAGTACACAAGTGCACAATATATCCTCGAGAGTCTGAATAGTCCTCTCTAACTGCCCATCTATCTGGGGATGATATGCGGTACTGAACTTGAGCTGAGTGTCCAAACTCGTCTGCAAGCTCCTCCAGAAATGAGAAGTGAAACGACTATCCTGATCTGAGACTATGCTAACGTAAACTCCATATATCCTGACGATCTGCCTCACATACATCTCTGCCAATTTCTCCGTAGACAAACCCATCTTGAAAGGTAAAAAGTGGGCCAACTTGGTCAACCTATCAACGATGACCCAAATCGCGCCTTTCCCTCCTAGAGATCGTGGAAGTCCGGACACAAAATCCAAAGTAATGTGCTCTCATTTCTACTTTTGAATGGGTAATGGCTAAAGTAAACCCCTGGCCTCTGCCTCTCGGCTTTCACCTGCTGGCACACTAAGCATCTGGATACAAACTGTGATACTTCCCTTTTCATGCCATACCACCACACACTCTCTCGCATATCCCGATACATCTTGTTGGCACCTGGATGCATGGAATACTGAGAGTGATGCACTTTTTGCAATACCTCCTCACTCATCTCCCCACTAGGCACACACAATCTAACTCTATGCCATAAAGAACTATCCTCGGCAATGGTAAAATCATCCTCCAATCATGCTCTCACCTGAGCTCTGATGCTCCTCAGAGATACATCCTCATACTGTGCTGCCTTGATCCTGTCCATCAAATCTGAAAGTATCTGCAATCCCCATATCTGCATAGCCAAACCAGGAACCATCACCTCAATGCCCAAGCTCTCCAAGTCCTCCAAAAAATATCGATCATGCGTCAAAAATATAGCTACCGGATACCTACTCAAAGCATCGACAACTATATTAGCTTTCCCAGGATGATACTGTAAAGTTATATCAAAATCCTTTAACAGTTCCAACCACCGATGCTGCCTCATGTTCAACTCCTTCTGTGTGAACACGTACTTCAAGCTCTTGTGGTCTGTGAAGATCTTCACACGCTCTACGTACAAATAATGTTTCCACAACTTCAGGGCGAAGATGACTGCTGCCATCTCTAAATCATGGGTAGGATAGTTCTTTTCATGATGACGCAATTGCCTGGATACATAGGCAATCACTTTCCTATTCTACTGAAGAACACAACCCAAACCTTTTCTCGATGCATCACTATAAATAGTAAAACCTCCAAACCCTGATGGCAACATCAAAATAGGAGCAGACGTCAACCTCTTCTTTAATTCCTTAAAAGCAACTTGGCAATCCTCCGTCCAAACAAACTCTACATCCTTCCTAGTGAGTCTGGTCATCGGCTTGGCAATCCTTAAAAAATCCTGCACAAACTTCCTGTAGTAGCCTGCCAATCCCAAGAAACTTCTGATCTCTGCTACCGAACTTGAGGTCTTCCAAGATTCCACTACTGCGATCTTCTTTGGATCCAGTCACAACATGCCCCAAGAACTCTACCTTTTCCAAGAAGAACTCACACTTGGACAGCTTCTCATACAGCTTCTCCTTCCTCAGCACATCCAACACAATCCGTAAATGCTCTTCGTGCTCCTCCGGTATCTTTGAGTATATGAGTATGTCATCGATGAACACCACCACGAACTTGTCAAGGTACTGATGGAATACCTTGTTCATCAAGTTCATAAATACCACCAGTGCATTAGTCAACCCAAACGGCATCACCATAAACTCGTACTGACCATACCGAGTTCTAAAAGTAGTCTTCGGTGTGTCCTCCGGCTTCACCTTTACCTAGTGGTAACCTGATCTCAAATCTATCTTAGAAAATACCTTGGCACCACTCAACTGATCGAACAGATCATCAATCTATGGCAAAGGATACTTATTCTTGATAGTGAGATTATTCAAAGCCCTTTAATCAATGCACATGCACACTGATCCATCCTTCTTCGGTACAGGGCTCCCCACGATGAAAAACTCAATATAATAAAACCCTTATCCTGCAATTCGTCCACCTGCTTCTTCAGTTCAACCAGCTTGCTGTTGTTTACTCTATAGACATGTTGCGAAATTGGTTCTACACCAGGCACCAAGTCTATAGAGAATTCAACATCTCGATCTGGCGGCAATCTTGGCAATTTCTCAGAAAATACATCCAAGAACTCTGCTATCAACGGATGCGGCAACTCCTTGTCTTCCACCATAGCTCCACAAATAATGCCTTCTCCCTGCTCTGCAGCTCCTCTAGCAAACTCGAACTCTGGCTCTTCCGACGGACCAAACAAAACTCTATCTCCTCTATAATCTATGCTAGCACGGTGCCTACTCAACTAATCCATCACGAGTACAATGTCGTAGTTCGGAAGTGGCATTACAAGTAGACACGCACTCAACTCCTGGCCTCCTAGAGTAACTCTTCGATCCTTGCAAATATCATTAACCAGGATAATGTCTCCCCCGGTCATGATCTTGCAAGTCCTAAGCAAAGACTCAGCTACCAAACTATGCTTCAGAGCAAAAAAATAGATACAAAACTATGGAAAGCACCACTATCAAACAAAGCTAAAGCTGGAATAGAATCAAGAAGAATAGAACCTGCGATGACATCTCCGGTGGGTTCATCCTCCTCGACGGTCATAGCAAACGCTCGTCCCTAGCGTGCACCTTTCTGCTACTGATGCTGGACATAATGATGCTGCTGTGTTGGAAGCGGTCCCCTAGGCTGTACTGCAGGTGGTCTCACCTGTGCCCTCGGAGCTGAAGCTGCTCCCTGAACTGCACGACGAGGATTGGAAGGATACTCCCTCAACTGATGCCCTTCAGTACTACAATATAAACAAAGTCCCAACATCTTCCTGCAAACTTCCTAGATATGGCTGGGCTTCTTGTAGAAGTGGCAGGAAGATTATTGTAACCGTCTCTGCTACTGTGGTGCTTGGTAAAACGGCGCCCTAGCTGGAGTCTGGTATTGCTGAGGCTACTGGAAAGTCCTAGACTAGAAATGAAGATGTTTGACAGATACTGCACTATTGTTTGCCCCCAGAAAAGAATCACGGTCTCTCTTAGGCTTCAAGCCCAACTCCCGCTCAACCTTGTGTGCCTTTGCAATTATCTCTGAGTATGTCTCATAAAAAGACCAAAAGAGGATCTTCACTTCCCAGTTTAGACCCTCACAGAAACGAATAGCCCGAACCATCGGCTCTCTCATCAAATACTCTGCAAATCAGCTCAACCTGCCGAATTCTGCAGCATACTCCTCCACAGACATGCTTCCCTGAATGAGACTCTCGAACTGCCTCCCCAAGTCTAGCCTGTCTGCCCGAGCCAAGAACTTATTCTCGAAGAGGTCCTTGAATACCTCCCAAGACTGTCCTGCATTAACCAGAATTGGCTCATTCCTGAACCAAGTACGAGCAACGTCGAACAGTTAAAGTCCTACCGCCTCAACCTTAAGATCCTCAGAAAGACAGGACATCCTCATAAGACGCTCAATGTCCTCGAGCCAATCATCAGCATAGACGATGCCCTCCGTCCCCTTGAAGACCCTAGGTTCCAGCTTCTTGAAGTCCTGAATATTGCCTGGCCGAAGCTGAGCAACCTAAGGAGCAGCCTGCTGCTGGACCGGAACTCCTCTCTCTACTATGATACGAGCAAGCTGATGAGCACTCTTGATGCCCAGCCGTAAAAAGTCGGTCTGCCTCTGATGTGCCTCTGAATGAGCCCTCTGTGCCTCGAGCATCTCACGAAGCAATGTAAACATCTGTGTCACCTCTGCTGGCACGGAAGATGGAGGTGGAAGCCCCTCAGATACAGCTAGCACAGTCCTCTGAGTATGTGGTGGACCTCCGAAAGCAGCTGACACTCCAATCACCAGAGAAGTAACTTGTGCAGGCCCTCGGGACATCGCAGACCTCTCAGAAACTTCTCTCCCCTGCTGCGATCTAGTCTTAGGCGGCATCCTGAGACAAAGCGAAAGAAAGAATCAATATGGCACATGATGTAAGACACTCAAGAAAAGGACAGTTTAAGATCAAATTTCAATATCAAAGGAGAATAGTTGAATGAATCAAAAGAATTTTTCCTAGATGTGATTGAGTATTCTCAGCCTATATCCTATATCCTGAAACAGGCTTGCAGTAGTACAACTAAGTCATCGCACTACCACAACATCGTACAACTTGCGAAGCCTGACCTATATGGGCCACCACTAAAAACGTGTCACGACCCGCACCCGATATAGAGATGCAAGTCGGGAACAACGCCCAGCCTACGCCGTAGAATCGGCGGTAGAACGCTGTCTGGATAATCTATCTAGCAATATAATGAGCTACCAACAATATCAATATACTCAATCACAGATCTAAGATGAAATAAGCACGAATATGTTAAAGACTAGAAAATTCACATACAACTCATGAGTCTAAAATAATACATCAATGAGTCTGAAAGAATACTAAATAAAATAAGCTGGAGACAAATCCAGTACAAGAATACTAAGAAGCTACTAAACTCGGGTCATCTGTCTCAGTTGGGATAAGTCCCTCCTGAGCCAGGGTCTCTGACTCTAAACCCACAACATCCTTGGGTCCATAATATGTAGGGTACCAGTCCTCAGTGTCATCTAAAAAAAATATATCCAATCAGAAAAGGACCAGAGTATATCTCTAACAGTAGTTCTAATCAATGATATAAACTATGTAACAGTAAATAGATATAAATATACAAGATGCACAATAGATACAAGAGATGCACAATAAGGAAATACTGGAATAAATACAATAATGAATAATATGACAATGAACAAGAATACTAATGTCTAAGTGTGTGAGTACTAGCTTAACATGTGATCGACTTGGAAACTTGCACAAGAGTATAATGGCATGGTTGATCATACGTGCAGTGTATGATCAACACTCACAAGGAACAAGATATGCATAAGGAGGGTATGATCATATATCTATACTAAATACTCCCCACCCCGACTGGTATAATAGATCCAACCATGGTATACTATGGCACGGGATTCTCTAGGAAGGTAGCAAATCTCCCCGAGAATCAGTGTCTGTACATGCACAAGATAATCAATAAAATAAGACTTCCATAAGATACACCATATACAAGGAATAACATCTCATGACGAGATCCGGATATACCAATCCGTGTAACTATCGTGTCAAGAAACATGGATATCTACACTAGATACAATAAACATAAAGGATATCATAAATGAGAAACTATCAAATAATATACTCGCCTGAAGTCCAATGAATAGTCTCACAGATGTCTGATACGATGCCTCAAAAACCTAGATATGGAATATAATATCAATACAAGGTTTCGAAAAGAAAATAAGTTTAAACTAGTCAACTTCTAGGTCAACAAGCCAATTCTAAGCCAAAAGTCAAACTAAGTCAACTCTAAGCCAAACTATGGTCAACTATGGTCAATCTATGGTCAATTATGTCAAACTACCTATTTCTTGGTTGCATGAGTCTATCTCAAAGATATTGGGTTCAAACATTAGAGTCTAGGTCATACAAGCTATATCTTAGGATACTAGGATACCGTATCTCAGGATACGTAAAATAATAGGAGATAAAATATCACACATACATATATCAAACAATATTAAATATGTAAAATCCTAATTACAAAAATTAAATGGATACCTTGGTTTCGAACCAACTTGGTATCACAAGACTAAACCTCAAACTTGATACCCAAACCCAATACCTTGGGTATTCCCAAATACCTTGATACTTACCTTGGTATCTCAAGGTAATATCCAATACCTTACTTATACTAACTACCCATAATAATATATGCTAACAACTAAATATTATATATATATATACTAAAACACAATTAGCAATTAGGAACATATATATGTATATATTAATATCATATATATACATATATATATATATATATACTATATAATTAAATACATAATATTAATATAACCGCATATGCGTCGTCGAAGCCCCTCGCTGCCGTCGCTAAAGACCTCTGATACGTTGCTGATACTGCTGATGTACGGCTGTTATAGCGACAGTTTTCTGCTGCCGTCGCTATTGCTGAGCTGCTGCTGTCGCTGTTGCTGCTACAGTCCGTCGCTACTGCTGATGTTGTTGCTATTGCTGCTGCGGCTGTTGCTGCTATTTATGCTGGTGCTGTTGTGACGCTAGAACCGTCACTAATCTGCTGTCGCCTCTCCTATCTATTATATATATATATATATATATATATATATATATATATATATATATATATATATATATATAACACAATATATAATATATATAACACAATATATAATATATATATATAACACAATATAATATATATATATATATATATATATATATATAACTATAACTATATAAGAATATATATGTACACAATAATATATATAACAATATAGTATCATGTAAACACCCTGATTTTCAGAATAATTTTTAACATATTTTCACCCAAATTTTTCGGTATTTTCGGGAAGACGAACCAAGGTAATTATAAGTTAAGGATTTTTTAAATGTAGTTTATTGGTGTTAAAATATTATAAAAATAAAATTTTATGGTGTAAAATGGAAAACCGGACATGTGGTATTTTTCGGTGAATTTATTGGACTCCGGAGACGCATTTAAAGCCTTAAAAACTATTGGAATAAGTTAAACCGAACCAAACCAACCCTAAACCGAACCAAACCAGCCTATTGGGTCGGGTCGGGTCGGATCTGAACCAAACCCGACCCGAAACCCATTAGGAAACCCTACCCGCCTGAATTACTGTAGCGGCTATAAAGCCTCGTGAAGCGTGCCCAGGCCGCCGACCTCCGCGCCGTCATCCTTCTTCGACCACGTCGCCGGAAACCTAGCTGCCGCCTCCTCGAGATCCGTGAAGCAGCCTCCTTTCTCCTTCCCTACAGCTCCGTCGTTCGTCGCCCTGACCGGAACCCCAGCTAGCCGCCGTCGACCTAGAACTCCCTAGCCCCCTCGACATCTTCCTCCCCTCACCCCATCACCACCCTCCGCTCGACCACGGTCATCACCGCCTCCGCCCGGATCCCCCTCGTCGACCACTAACTTCCCAGGCCGCCGCAGCCTGAACTGAACCCTAACTCCACCCTGTTCTCCCCAACCGACGACTCCTCCACCCTGTTCTCCCCAACCGACGACTCCTCCACCCCGTTCTCCCCACAACCGACAACTCCACCCGGTTCCCCTAGCCGTCGTGCCCGCATCCCTCCGCTCAGGCCGACGAGCCGTCTCTGCTCAGTCCGACGGGCCGCCCCCCCCCCCCGACCAGAGCAGCTACTCTCCGGCGGTTCTCCGGCAACACCCTGAGCCCGTGACCGGACACAGCAACTCAATACGGACACGAAGTTGACCCTCAGACACGTGGAATTCAGCGTTCACGGAGCCCTGTTCAGGTACCGTTTTCTCTCACCTCGTAACTCCATTTTAGTTTCTGTCAGTTCCTACGCGTAGACTGGATAACCCGCTCGGTGCATCGCTGTCACGCCCCAGTCCCAAAATACCGAGGGACCGGATACGTGGCAATGGCCAGCAGCACGCACTGATGGACAAACCCAATCTAATGGATCCATCAGGGCATACTTAAGCTGTAAAATCAAGTAAATGACAATCATGGCACAACTAATCTCATCCACCAAGATATAAAATAGGAACCACAGAATAAATACGGAATGTAAATCATCAGCTAGTCTCACAAAGTACTTCGGGGAACAACCCGATAAATAATCTGATACACTGGTTCAACAGACCAGAAATAAATGACTGAAATAAGTAAATAAATACTGAGCATGAACATGGATGCTCAGGAGAAATCCTCGGCTAACACCTCGTCCTCGGATGGTGGTACAGCTCCTGGATCAGCTCCTGCTCCAGTCCCGTATACCTCGGGATAGATCTCGGCCTCAAATCCTGGGGACATAATCCGGATCCAGGTCCTCAGGGGACATAGCAAGGTACAAGAAAGCTCATGCCAAAATAAATGTAGTACAGAAGATAAATGGAATAAATAGGGCAAGTAAGTAACCATCTAAGTGAAAATGCAAGTGAGAGCAGCATGAGTACTCAGGCTGAGCCACTACAAGCTCTGTGTCAGGGAGCCGGTAGTGGTAATAACCGGTAGTGGGTCTAGCTCTGCTCCGAGAGTCTACGACCTCTCAATAATAGTGGATGTATATATATATGGAACAGCCTGTAGCCTGTGTGTCTCTCCCCACCCAATGTAACCACGCATATCATGACTATAACGTCTCATGTTCATGTCAAGCGGGATCATAGCTAATGCAACCAGTCTACTATATCTAAAAATATAATGTCCATGTCCTGTATCCTATACAGAATCACCACGAATATCTCGGGAAAATCATGTCTCATAAATAGTGTCAAGTGTCCTAGGTTATAGTGCACTTGGTAAGACAAGTACGAGAATATAAAGTGTCACGAATGTCCATCTCTAGATGACAGTACCCAATACTGCGTACGGTGTTGGCACCCGACTAATAATCGGACGCTAAGTATGTCACACGGTCCTAGGTTAAGCATGCACAGCAATATAATAAAATAAGGAAAATATGTAACAATACTGCAGAGTTTGGCAAGGTACACTTGCCAGACGTTTGAATATCCACAATCGTCCCGGTATCAGTGGATCCTGTGGGTACTCCTCCAAAAGCTGTAATAAATATCACCAACCGTCTCAGAAGATATCAAACTGCTAGAAATGCCTGTCCTTACATCCAATTTGGACACAGGGGCAAAAAGGACATTTTTGGACCAAAGTGGGGTCCACATGTGGGCCACTTTGCACCGAAAAGCGTGTCAGGGTCAAAGGTCTCCAAATTCCTCAAACTTAATATCTACAAGTCAAGAACGATGATACGAACCCAACGGAACTTCCAGAATTGGATTCCGATGAGCCGATCACAAAATCGCCCGTCAAGTGGAGCCTGTGGGGCCTACGATACGCGATTTTGTCAACGTTCTCAGAATCGAACCAAACTTGGGTCACAGGACCAGCGTATTGATACGAGTCCGATGGCGCAAGTTTCGTCTCGATCCGACGTGTGTACACAAAGTTACCGCGTGTTCCAGAAAGGACGGATACGGGGCGGTGTCGGCGGATACGCGTTGATTTCGGTGTGCACGCACATCCGAATCGACTTCTGCGAAATCCCACACGACCGTATCACTGTCGCGCACGTTTTGGTAAAGACCGCGTGCGACCAAGTCGTCCCGTTTGGCGGGGCGCACTCAGTTCTGGGGTAAAATAGGGCATTATTTTTCCTGTTTTTGGATCGCGGTGTGCGATCACCACAGGACGCGATGCACCAAGCGGGTTGCACGGGCACCGAGAGGGCTATACAGTCTATGCATAGCATCTGACAGAAACTAAAATGGAGTTACGAGGCGAGAGAAAACGATACCTGAATTCCACGTGTCCTGTGGTGATCGCACACCGCGATCCAAAACCAGAAAAAATAACGCCCTGTTTCACCCCAGAACTGAGTGCGCCCCGCCAAACGGGACGACTTGGTCGTACGCGGTCTTTACCAAAATGTGCGCGACGTTGATACAAACGTGTAGGATTTTGCAGAAGTCGATTCGGATGTGCGTGCACACCAGAATCAACGCGTATCCGCCGACAACGCCCCGTATCCGTCAATTCTGGAATACGCTGTAATTTTGTGTACACACGTCTGATCGAGATGAAACTTACGCCATCGGACTCGTAGCAATACGCTGGTCCTGTGACCCAAGTTTGGTTCGATTCGGAGAACGTTGACAAAATCGCGTATCGTGGGCCCCACAGGCTCCACTTGACGGGCGATTTTGTGATCGGCTCACCGGAATCCAATTCTGGAAGTTCTGTTGGGTTCGTATCATCGTTCCCGACTTGTTGACACTGAGTTTAAGGAATTTGGAGACCTTTGACCCTAACACGCTTTTCGGTGCAAAGTGGCCCACATATGGACCCCGCTTTGGCCCGGAAATGTCATTTTTGTCCTTGTGTCCAAATTGGACGTAAGGATAGGCGTTTCTAGCTATTTGATATCTTCTGAGACTGTTAGTGATGTTTATTACAGCTTTTGGAGGAGTACTTACAGGATCCACTGATACAGGGACGACTGTTGGTATTCGGACAACAGGCAAGTGTACCTTGCCAAACTCTGCAGTATTGTTATATATATTCCTTGCTTTATTTATATTGTTGTACATGCTTAACCTTGGACCGTTTGACATACTTAGCGTCCGATTATTAGTCGGGTGCCAACACCGTACACGGTGTTGTGTATTGTCATCTAGAGATGGATATTCGTGACACTTTATCTTCTTGTACTTGTCTTACCAAGTACACTATGACCCAGGACACTTGACACCATTCATGAGACAGGATCTTCTCGAGATATTCGTGGTGATTCTGTATAGGATACAGGACTTGACAGAGATACTATATACTTAGTTACATTATGACTTATTGTCACGACCCGCACCCGAAAATCGGGCATGAGCCGTGGGTACGTCCAGCCTACGCCGCAGAATCGGCGGTAGAACGCTGTAAAGGTCCATTCTAGGTCAACCAACTATCTAGATAACTCACAGAAAAAATTCGGCATGACCTCTCCAAAAGGAGGGCAAAACCACGCAATATATATATGTGAATAAAATCCTCTCCAACAGGAGGGCAACCACGCAATATATATATGAAAATAATCTCAATCACAAAACTAGAGGAAGAATATAAGCACGATATGATATAAACAAAGAAAACCAGAACCAAAAGAGCAAGACAATCCAAAATGATACAGTCCAGGTCTAAAAGCTACAATATCACAGCATCAAAAGAGTAAGTACAGTCATCCAAAACACAAACCACTGAAAATAACCCAGGAAACCCACCTAGCTAACTAGGGTGCTATCGGCGTCTCCTCGGCGCACTCCTCCTCGGGGTCACAACAGTCGTCAACACCAGGCCCGTAGAACGTAGGGCAATAGTCCTCAGGATCCTCTGGAAAAAATATGCCCAGTCAGGACTGGAGCGAAGTACATAACTCTGAAAGCAACTCCAAATACATGGTAAGGTGTATATGACGAGCAATAGAAAAGTAATCAAGATGCACAGGAAATAAATATATGCTGGAGCACAAGAAGTAGCTGCAATGTAAACTGGAGAACAATACAAGTAGTGGAAAAGTAACTGCAGGTGAGAAACATGAATACTAGCTAAGTGCCTTGAGCACAAGTTCGTTATATGATCGGCTTAGGTTGCACATGAAAGTCACTACGATAACTCCGTTATGCGTGAGTTGCATAACCGATATACACATGAATACTGTTTGGCTTTGATCATATAACCAACTCACTACTCCCCTCCCCCACTAATACCATTGGATCCAACCACAACACGCTACGTACATGATAATAGCTCGCGCACACGAAGGCGAGAGCACAAGAAGCACATGATAGCACATGATAATCAATACCCGAAGCACATGATGAAATACACGTGATAGAGTACCCGCTGAACACGGTAAGGAGGATAGCACCTCATGACGGGATCCACTAGTACCAGCTCGTGTAATAATGTGTCAGAATCAAGTATTACAGTTCTAGAACAAGTGATATAAACGCTATCATAAAATGGAAACTATCAGAGGTAGGTACTCGCCTGATGTCCTGAGCAACTGATGAGGATCGAGGTCCGGACCGGTGTCGCAAGGACCTAATGCGAAAAGCAGAATTAAACAGGGTTCTAAGCATTTAAACTGATATAAAATAATTAAAAACAGGCTTCTAGGGCTATTCTAGGTCGAACGGGTCAAACCGGTGAAAATCGGGTCAAAAAGTCAACCCGGGGTCCAAAAAGTCAACTCTAGGTCAAAACTAGGTCAAACGTTGACTTTTACGGTCAACGGGAACAATTATGGTCAAAGCTAGGTCAAACTAGGGTGCCCCTGAAATTCTAGGTCAAACCGAGCTCATTAAGCTACTAAACTCACAAACTCGCCTAATCGAGATACCGAGATACCCTCGGTATCCGATACCTCGCCCTAGGCCACGCACCCCGCCTAAACCCGCTAAAACCTATGCTAGCACGCGTAATTATATACATATAAACATATAAAAATCACTCCCAAGCATTTCCTAGGCTAAAGCTCAAATACCCCGCTCGAAACTCAATACCTTGAATATCTCAAGGTATCGAGATACCTCGGTATCTCAAGGTATTGAGGTTTCGCTCTCAAACCCCTCTAACTAGCTACCTAGCTATTAATTATATACCTAGTTATTAATCTAGGCTAGGTAATATAGATATCTACTATATTTATATATATCTAAGTAGGTATATACCTATGTATATAGATATCCACACACATTTACCCGATACCCATTACCTTACCTAATCATAACATATATATATATATATTACCTATCAAGATATCTATATATATATAACTAACTATAGATATATAGATATCTATCTCCTAGATAGATAAAACTACCTATCTACCTATCTAGTATCCATAGATATAGGTATCTATCTATCTAAGTATCTAATAACTATTTAACTAGCTATCTTATCTATTTATCCTACTATCTATCTATCTAACTTATCTATCTAACATATACTCTAACTATTATCTATTACCTAACACCCCTCGCTAACACCCCTCGCTACTAGCCTTGCCAACGCGCTGCTGCTGCTGCTGGCTCTACATGCTGATGATGCTGCTGCTGGCTGCTGTTATTGCTGCGCTGCTGCTGCTCCTCTATGCTACTGCTGCTGCTGATTCTGCTGCTGCTGTGCTGCTGCTGCAGTGCAGCAGCAGCTGCTGCTCGCTGCGGCTGGTTCTGCCCTCCCCCTTCCTCACACATACACACACACACACACCCATATATATACATATATATCATCCTATATATATATATATACATACGCACACACGAGCACACTTACACATATACATATATATATATATATAGACATATACATATACAAGTACATAAATATAAATACACACACATATATAAATATATATATAACACACATACATATATATAAATATATATATATATAGACACATATCAAAACAAACACAACCACGCACACAACACTCAAACCACACGCCCTACTCACGCCCAACGACCCCGACACTCACCAATACCCTAAAATATATAAAATATAACTCGAAACCTCTAGCACACACTCCCCGATACTAACCCAACGTGCGCACAAAGCCGAAACGAGGAAACCAAGTCGAAATGGCCGTTCGGTCATTTCGACGAACACGTGGTGCGCGGCTCGGAAAACCTCCTGAAACGCACACCAAACGAACTCGAAATCGGCCCAAAATTTACCCACGCGCTCTACACGATGTCTAGATCCTAGAAAATGTGCTCCCACGTCGATTCTAGGCCCGTGGCGGAAACGCACACGCACTTAGAATCGGCGACGACGAAAAGCCCCAATTTCGCCCGAAACGCCCGTTTCTCCGCGACACGGCTTCCCGTGTCCGAACGGAGACACGCACTCACCCTCTAGACACTCGACAACGTCTACCTAGGTCCGTCTAACCTAGGGCATCACCCAAAATTGGGCCAAATTCGGATTCCACCCGAATTCGACACAAAACCTAATGTCAAAGTCTCTAAACTCACCCAAACTAGTTCCAACTTCCTCCTACGGGTAGGGTTAGGGTCTAGGAGGGTTCTACAACACTAATTACACTACACAAAAATAATTAGGAAGGGAAAAGTTAGGTTTTACCTCTTGGGAGTTGGAATCCCAAGGCCAAAGTCTCACAATCCCTAGAATTCACCTCCCTCAAGCTCTAAGCCACCAATTCTAGCTCCCACACTAGATCTAAGCTCCTCACACCTAGGTTAGAGAAAATGTAAGGTTAGGGTTAGCTTAAAGAAGAAGAAATGGAAGAAAGAAAGAA
Organism: Iris macrosiphon; assembly: GCA_036927795.1. Lineage (NCBI taxonomy): Eukaryota > Viridiplantae > Streptophyta > Magnoliopsida > Asparagales > Iridaceae > Iris > Iris macrosiphon. The sequence goes on along the minus strand of JAYESA010000019.1, from coordinate 154,052,870 downwards.
GAAAGATGGAGAAAAGCTTACTTGGAGAAGGAAGGAAGAAGAAAGGAGAAGTGGAGAAGAAGAAGGAATGAAGAAGAAGAAGTAAATGAAGAGAGGGGGCTGCTGTGGCTGTTCTCACGGGTGGGGGTGGTAGGTAGGGCCGGCCAATGCTAAATAAAGGGTTCACACAAGTCACCAAATTCCCAAAATGCCCCTACTCACTTGGTTTTGGGTTCCGGGTTCCAAATGCGCTCAAACTAGTTCCAAATCTCTCCAACTAACCTCCTAAAAATAAAATAATAATTCTAGGCCCCAAAATAATTCTCACAAGGGTGTGGGCTGGGTCGGACATGGGTCCACTAGGGTCGGACATGGGTCCAGGCTAGCCAAAACCCTAAAACAATAAAAATAAAAATAAGACAAGCACTAATTAATTATAAATATAAATAATTAAATACAATACACTATTTATCAAAATAAAAAATATATACCCTATTTTCTAGAATTGGGTAGTGACACTTATTGCATTAGTTATGACCCCGCTGACATAGACATGAGACGTTATGGTCATGAAATGCGTGGTTACATTGGGTAGGGAGAGACACACAGGCTACAGGCTGAAGATATATATATATATACCCCTATTATTATGAGTCACAAGACTCTGAAGCCGAGCTTGGCCCATTACTCATTATTACTGCTACTACCGGCTCCCCGACACAGAGCTTGTAGTGGCTTCAGCCTGAGTTCTAGTGCTGCTCTCATCTTGCATATCACTTAGCTGGTTATTTAGTATTCCCTTATTGTTCCATCTATTGCTGGAGAGACCCACAGGCTACAGGTTGACTATATTATGCCGGCTACTCAGTCTCCCGCTGAGCTAGACCACCACATGATACCACTGCTACCGGCTCCCCTACACAGAGCTTGTAGTTGTTTCAACCTGAGTACTATTGATGTTCTCTCTTGTATTTCACACAGATGTTTACATACTTGCCCTATTTATTTTCTGCACTGCATTTATTTTGGCTTGAGCTTTCTTGTACCTTGCAATGTTCCCTGAGGACCTGGATCCGAATTATGTCCCCAAGATTTACAGACGAGATCTATCCCGAGGTATACGGGACCGCAGCATGAGCTGATCCAGGAGCTGTACCGCCATCCGAGGACGAGGTGTTAGCTGGAGACTTTTCCTGAGCATCCATGTTTCGTGCTCAGTATTTACTTTATTTCAGTCATTTATATTTTGGTCTGTTGAACCAATGTATCAGATATTTATCGGGTTGTTCCCCGAAGCACTTTGTTGAGACTAGCTGATGATTTACATTCCTTATTTATTCTGTGGATCATATTTTTATATCTTGTGTGGATGAGATTAGTTGTGCCATATTGTCGTAGACTTGATTTTATAGCTTAAGTATGCCCTGATGGATCCATTAAATTGGGTTTGTCCATCAGTGCGTGCTGCTGGCCATTGCCACGTGTCTAGTCCCTCGGTATTTTGGGACTGGGCGTAACAATCATATATATACATAATTACAACTATATAAGATATACGTACATAATAAATACATATAACAATAAGTACTTATATATAGTAACATATATATATATAGCATCATATAAATATATTTACACATAACATATACACTATATATATACTACAATATATATACATACACTACAATATTAAATAGCTCTTACATATATAGAATAATAGCTACATACAATATACATAAATAGATACATAGATCTAAGACACAATAATACATAAATATAAATACACCACAATATACATATATACATATTTATAATTACACATTACCAAAACTAAGAACAATAGAGAAATAGATTTAGAAATTAAATTACATAAATACATGGAGCGTATCCACCCCGTTCTCCCCACAACCGACAACTCCACCCGGCTCCCCTAGCCGTCGTGCCCGCATCCCTCCGCTCAGGCCGACGAGCCGTCTCTGCTCAGCCCGACGGGCCGCCCCACCCCCCCCCCCCCCCGTCGACCAGAGCAGCTACTCTCCGGCGGTTCTCCGGCAACACCCTGAGCCCGTGACCGGACACAGCAACTCAATACGGACACAAAGTTGACCCTCGGACACGTGGAATTCAGCATTCACGGAGCCCTGTTCAGGTACCATTTTCTCTCACCTCGTAACTCTGTTTTAGTTTCTATCAGCTGCTACGCGTAGACTGGATAACCCTCTCGGTGCCCGTGCAACCTGCTCGGTGCATCGCGTCCTGTGGTGATCGCACACCGCGATCCAAAACCAGAAAAAACAATGCCCTTTTTCACCCCAGAACTGAGTGCGCCCCGCCAAACGGGACGACTTGGTCGCACGCGGTCTTTACCAAAATATGCACGACGTTGATACGGACATGTGGGATTTCGCAGAAGTCAATTCGGATGTGCGTGCACACCGGAATCAACGCGTATCCGCCGACAACGCCCCGTATCCATCAATTCTGGAACACGCAGTAACTTTGTGTACACACGTCGGATCGAGACAAAACTTGCGCCATCGGACTCATAGCAATACGCTGGTCCTGTGACCCAAGTTTGGTTCGATACGGAGAACGTTGACAAAATCGCGTATCGTAGGCCCCACAGGCTCCACTTGACGGGCGATTTTGAGATCGGCTCACCGGAATCCAATTCTGGAAGTTCCGTCGGGTTCGTATCATCGTTCCCGACTTGTTGACACTGAGTTTGAGGAATTTGGAGACCTTTGACCCTGACACGCTTTTTGGTGCAAAGTGGCCCACATATGGACCCCGCTTTGGCCCGGAAATGTCATTTTTGCCCTTGTGTCTAAATTGGACGTAAGGACAGGCATTTCTAGCTATTTAATATCTTCTGAGACTGTTAGTGATGTTTATTACAGCTTTTGGAGGAGTACTTACAGGATCCACTGATACAGGGACGACTGTTGGTATTCGGACAACAGGCAAGTGTACCTTGCCAAACTCTGCAGTATTGTTATATATATTCCTTGCTTCATTTATATTGTTGTACATGCTTAACCTAGGACCGTTTGACGTACTTAGCATCCGATTATTAGTCGGGTGCCAATACCGTACGCGGTGTTGTGTATTGTCATCTAGAGATGGATATTCGTGACACTTTATCTTCTTGTACTTGTCTTACCAAGTACACTATGACCCAGGACACTTGACACCATTCATGAGACAGGATCTTCCCGAGATATTCGTGGTGATTCTGTATAGGATACAGGACTTGACAGAGATACTATATACTTAGTTACATTATGACTTATTGCATTAGTTATGACCCCGCTGACATGGACATGAGACGTTATGGTCATGAAATACGTGGTTACATTGGGTGGGGAGAGACACACAGGCTACAGGCTAAAGATATATATATATACACCCCTATTATTATGAGGCACAAGACTCTGAAGCCGAGCTTGGCCTATTACTCATTATTACTGCTACTACCGGCTCCCCGACACAGAGCTTATAGTGGCTTCAGCCTGAGTTCTAGTGCTGCTCTCATCTTGCATATCACTTAGCTGGTTATTTAGTATTCCCTTATTGTTCCATCTATTGCTGGAGAGACCCACAGGCTACAGATTGACTATATTATGCCGGCTACTCAGTCTTTCGCTGAGCTAGACCACCACATGATACCACTGCTACCGGCTCCCCTATACAGAGCTTGTAGTTGTTTCAACCTGAGTACTATTGATGTTCTCTCTTGCATTTCACACAGATATTTACATACTTGTCCTATTTATTTTCTGCACTGCATTTATTTTGGCTTGAGCTTTCTTGTACCTTGCTATGTCCCCTGATGACCTGGATCCGAATTATGTCCCCAGGATTTACAGACGAGATCTATCCCGAGGTATACGGGACCGCAGCATGAGCTGATCCAGGAGCTGTACCGCCATCCGAGGACGAGGTGTTAGCTGAAGACTTTTCCTGAGCATCCATGTTTCGTGCTCAGTATTTACTTTATTTCAGTCATTTATATTTTGGTCTGTTGAACCAATGTATCAGATATTTATCGGGTTGTTCCCCGAAGCACTTTGTTGAGACTAGCTGATGATTTACATTCCTTATTTATTCTGTGGATTATATTTTTATATCTTGTGTGGATGAGATTAGTTGTGCCATATTGTCGTAGACTTGATTTTACAGCTTAAGTATGCCCTGATGGATCCATTAAATTGGGTTTGTCCATCGGTGCGTGCTGCTGGCCATTGCCACGTGTCTAGTCCCTCGGTATTTTAGGACTGGGGCGTGACATGGTTTTTGTTGTGGCCCATGCAGGTCTACGACTAAACGTTCAGTTTCAACTTAGGGACCGAACCAGCCTGCCCTAAGGATAGGATAAGTTCTAGGATCTCATCCATTGTTTAACCCATTTTTGAACTCTATATCGAACTCGAATTGTTACTTGATTTGCATCCTATATTGATTCCTCTGAGCGTTCTTACAGTTTATCTTTTGGTTACAGAGTAATGGATCTCAGGAACGGAGATGAGATTCCATTGGATACGCCACACGACGCTGTGGTTACTTATATGGACGGAGTGACACCCGAGAACGGAGGATAAATATCGCAGAGCGATCAAACCGGTCAGCCTAATCCAAGGTTCCGGAGAGATGACATCCCACCTCCACCACAGTTCACTCCACAGATGCCAGTTTTTCCGCCAGGGCAAGCCATGGACGGGCAACAGATGTTCCAGATGATGTATGCCATGATGCAAGTCCAGCAACAGATTCAGCAAGAGGCCCATCGGCAGGAGGCCGAGTATCTGAGAACCAGCCTGGTATCCGCATTGGAGCAGGCAAATCCACCAGCGAGGCGACCAACGACGGGATCTATCACCGACTTCCGTCAGCTCAAACCTAGTACATTTTCTGGTAAAGAGGGGCCAACAGAAGTTCATGAATGGCTCACAAACATTCAGCATCAGTTGGAAGCCGCTGAACTTCCGAGAGAGAAGTGGATGACTGCAGTCAGAATGCAGTTAACTGAAAATGCACATCACTGGTGGTTAGCAGAAGAGAGGAGGCTCGGACAAGACCGAGTCACTTGGAAAGAGTTCTCCAGACTCTTCAAAGAGATGTACATTCCAGCAGTTGCACGGTCAGGGCTCAGAGACAAGTTCAACCGCCTTATCCAAGGCAATATGACAGTGGAAGAATACAACGCGGAATTCATTTGCCTCAGTCGTTTTGCCCTAACCTTGATTGCGACAGAGGAAGAGAAAGCTAAGAAGTTCTTTGATGGGCTGAAGTTCGAGCTCCAGAGATTGATTGGATCAGTCGCACCTACGTCTTATACCGATGTTCTTGCAGCAGCACGACGCATGGAGCGCGTCACTAGAAGGAAGTCGAACCTGAAGAGGCCTATCACCTCAGCACCATCCAGGACAGCACATGGGGATTCAGCAAAACGATCCCAGAGGAGTATGCCAGATAGAGCAGCACACAGGGCCATATCTCTTCCTACTTGTCACTACTGCGGCAAGGTAGGACACATTGAGAGAGAATGCAGACGCAAGTTAGGACTCTGCCTGGCTTGCGGATCCGACCAGCATCGAACCAGAGACTGCACCGAGCGCAGAGAGGGAGCACCGAGACTAGCTTTACCTGCACCACGACCAGCTTATCCAGCAGTAGGAGCACAACAGACAGAAGTTGGAGGCGTCAGGCCACCAGCCCCAGGAGGAAATCAGCAGAGACCACCCCTGGCACCACAGGCAGCTCTATTTCAGCAGGCTCAGCAGCAGCAGAGGGTCCAGCTCAGGGACGAGGACAGGCATTCACATTAGCTGTTGAGGAGGAGGCTACTGCAGGCGAGGTTATCGCAGGTACTATTTTAGTAGCTTCATTACCAGCTGTAGCTTTATTTGATTCTGGAGCATCGTATTCATTTATAGCAGCTAGCTTTGTAGCCACCCATAGAGTAGCTACCGCACCCCTTCCGAAAATGAAGAGAATTCTTATGGAAGGTAGAATTATTCCGGTTAGTGACGTCTGTAGATCATGTTCTGTAGTAGTATGTGGGAGAGAAATATGAGCTCAATTTCTGATATTTTCCATGCCGAATTATGATGTTGTACTTGGTATGGACTGGTTAAGTCAGTACCATGCGACTCTTGATTGCCGACTTGGGCGGGTTATATTTAGACTGCCTGGACATCCAGAATTTGAGTTTCTTCGAGGAGCATTAGAGCAAGGAGTTCAGCCTACTCTTAGGGTACTGTCTGTAGAAGGGGAGACAGGTTACCCAAGAGTCATATCTGAGTTTGTGGATGTATTTCCTGATGATCTTCCAGGTTTACTGCCTGATCGGGAAATAGAATTTATAATAGACTTAACTCCAGGAGCAGAGCCTATCACTTCATCAGTTTATCGGCTAGCACCTAAGGAGTTAGTGGAGTTGAAAGAACAGGTTGATGATCTTCTGGAGAAGGGTTTCATTCGGCCCAGTATTTCACCTTGGGGAGCACCCATATTATTTGTACCAAAGAAGGACAGAACCGTACGGTTATGCATTGACTACAGGGCACTAAATGCGGTGACCATCAAGAACAGGTATCCCTTACCATGCATTGATGATCTATTCGATCAATTGAGTGGTGAAAGGGTATTCTCGAAGATTGACCTTAGATCCGGCTATCATCAGATCAAAGTAAGGAATGAAGACATACCGAAGACAGCTTTCAGGACCAATTATGGACATTATGAGTTCTTGGTGATGCCGTTTGGTTTAACCAATGCGCCAGCAGTGTTTATGAGTTTAATGAACAGAGTCTTTCATCAGTTCTTGGATAAATGTGTGGTTGTGTTCATTGACGACATCCTCATATATTCCAAGAGTCATGAAGAGCACGAGGAGCATCTCAGAAGCGTGTTAGAGACCTTGAGACAGGAGAAGTTATATGCCAAACTCAGTAAGTGTGAGTTTTGTATGGACAAAGTGCCTTTCTTGGGACATATCATCTCAAGAGAAGGACTTTCAGTGGATCCAGAGAAAGTTGCGGCAATAGAGAATTGGCCTACACCCACATCAGTTGCAGAGGTGAGAAGTTTTCTCGGACTTACGGGATATTACCGAAGGTTTGTAGAAAAAAATTCAAGAATTGCAGAACCGATGACGAAGCTGACACGTAAAGACCAGGAGTTTATATGGAGAGAAGACTGCCATAAGGCTTTTGAAGAATTGAAGAGAAGATTAACAACAGCACCTGTCTTGACTCTTCCTTCGGGGTCAGGAGATTTTGTTGTTTACAGTGATGCATCAGGTAGTGGACTAGGATGTGTCTTATTGCAACATGGCAAAGTCATTGCTTATGCATCGAGACAGTTGAAGGTTCACGAGAAGAACTACCCAACACACGATCTGGAGCTAGCAGCAGTTATATTTGCATTGAAGATTTGGAGGCACTACCTTTATGGGAAGAAAGTAGACATCTTTACAGATCACAAGAGTCTGAAGTATGTATATACTCAGAAGGAGCTTAACATGTGGCAGAGACGTTGGCTTGAATTGATGGTAGATTTTGATATAGATCTACAGTATCATCCGGGAAAGGCGAATGTTGTGGCAGACGCACTCAGCAGGAAGCCTACGGCTTATTTCTTAATGATGCAGCCCGAGTTATTGAGAGATCTACAGGAGCTTCAGATAGAGGTTGTTTTACCAGGGCAGAGTGGATTACTGGCTAATCTTGAAATTAAGTCGTTACTTGTGGAAAGAATTAAGGAGGCATTGCCCACCGATGCTAGATTCCGAAGAATCAAAGAGAGGACAGAAGCCGGCATGCAGACAGGACTTCGCATACATGAAGACGGGACATTGAGGTTTGGAAATCTCCTGTATGTTCCAAATGGAGAATTGAGACAGGAGTTAATGACTGAAGCACATAGCTCTATGTACTCTGTTCACCCAGGAGGAACCAAGATGTACCGAGACTTGAGACAGTATTACTGGTGGCATGGAATGAAAAGGGAGATTGCAAGATTTGTGGCCAAATGCTTAGTCTGTCAGCAAGTAAAGGCTGAGCATCAAAGGACTGCAGGTATGTTACAGCCGCTTCCTATACCAAAATGGAAGTGGGAACATATTACGATAGATTTTGTCACAAGATTTCCAAGGAGCCCCAGCGGAAGAGACGCAGTATGGGTTATCGTGGATAGACTCACTAAATCGGCACACTTCTTGCCATTTAGAGTTGGACAGTCCACAGAGGTACTAGCCGACATGTATATGCGACAAATCGTCATATTACATGGAGTGCCGGTTAGTATTGTATCGGATCGAGATTCGAGATTTACATCTCATTTCTGGCGAAGCATGCAAGAGAGTCTTGGCACCAGACTCAAATTCGGCACGGCTTACCACCCACAGACAGATGGCCAATCGGAGTGCACCATTCAGATCTTGGAGGATATGTTGCGATCATATATGCTAGACTTTGGAGGATCTTGGAAAGATTATTTGCACTTAGTAGAGTTCTCCTATAACAACAGTTATCAGGCCAGCATTCAGATGGCACCATTCGAGGCATTATACGAAAGGAAGTGCATATCGCCTATATGTTGGAGTGATGTTGGTGAACGTCAAATACTGGGTCCAGAATTGGTAACGCAGACAGTGGAAAAGGTGAAACAGATTCAGAATCATCTTCGTGCAGCTCAGGACAGACAGAAGCATTGGGCTGATACACACAGACGTCTACTAGAGTTTAAAAAAGGAGAGCACGTGTTCTTGAGGATTTTGCCCACTCGAGGTACTATTCGATTTGGGAGCAGAGGTAAGTTGAGCCCAAGGTATATTGGGCCATTTGATATTCTAGAGCGCATTGGTGAGGTGGCTTATCGTCTTGCATTACCTCCATCCTTAGAGGGAGTGCATGACGTATTCCACGTCTTACAGCTGAGAAGGTACGTGACCGACCCAAGTCACGTAGTCGATCATTCAGAGATCGCAGTAGGCCCTAGCTTAAGATATGAAGAACAACCAGTTGGCATCCTCGACGTCAGTGAGAAGACATTGCGGGGACAGACAATCAGACTGGTTCGTGTAGCTTGGAAACATCATTCTCCTGGAGAATCGACTTGGGAACGAGAGGATAGTATGCGCCAGCGTTATCCTCACTTATTCGCGGATGCAGTTACAACCTAAACATTCTTGTAATTTTCATAGTTCTTCCTTTAGTAGTTATTCTTTGATTGCGAGGATGCAATCCTCTTAAGGGGGGTAGATTGTAAACACCCTAATTTTCAGAATAATTTTTAACATATTTTCCCCCAAATTTTTCGGTATTTTCAGGAAGACGAACCAAGGTAATTGTGAGTTAAGAATTTTTTTAAATGCAGTTTATTGGTGTTAAAATATTATAGAAATAAAATTATATGGTGTAAAATGGAAAACCAGACATGTGGTATTTTTCGGTGAATTTATTGGACTCCGGAGACGCGTTTAAAGCCTTAAAAACTATTGGAATGAGTTAAACCGAACCAAACCAACCCTAAACCGAACCAAACCAGCCTATTGGGTCGGGTCGGATCGGATCTGAGCCAAACCCGACCCGAAACCCATTGGGAAACCCTATCCGCCTGAATTACTGTAGCGGCTATAAAGCCTCGTGAAGCATGCCCAGGCCGCCGACCTCCGCGCCGTCATCCTTCTTCGACCACGTCGCCGGAAACCTAGCTGCCGCCTCCTCGAGATCCGCGAAGCAGCCTCCTTTCTCCTTCCCTACAGCTCCGCCGTTCGCCTCCCTAACGGGAACCCCAGCTAGCCGCCGTTGACCTAGAACTCCCTAGCCCCCTCGACATCTTCCTCCCCTCACCCCATCACCACCCTCCGCTCGACCACGGTCATCACCGCCTCCGCCCGGATTCCCCTCGTCGACCCCTAACACCCCAGGCCGCCGCAGCCTGAACTGAACCCTAACTCCACCCTGTTCTCCCCAACCGATGACTCCTCCACCCTGTTCTCCCCAACCGACGACTCCTCCACCCCGTTCTTCCCACAACCGATAACTCCACCCGGCTCCCCTAGCCGTCGTGCCCGCATCCCTCCGCTCAGGCCGACGAGCCGTCTCTGCTCAGCCCGATGGGCCGCCCCCCCCCCCCCCCCGCCGACCAGAGCAGCTACTCTCCGGCAGTTCTTCGGCAACACCCTGAGCCCGTGACCGGACACAGCAACTCAATACGGACACGAAGTTGACCCTCGGACACATAGAATTCAGCGTTCACGGAGCCCTGTTCAGGTACCGTTTTCTCTCACCTCGTAACTCTGTTTTAGTTTTTGTCAGTTGCTACGCGTAGACTGGATAACCCTCTCGGTGTCCGTATAACCCGCTCGGTGCATCGCGTCCTGTGGTGATCGCACACCACGATCCAAAATCAGGAAAAATAATGCCCTATTTTACCCCGGAACTGAGTGCGCCCCGCCAAACAGGATGACTTGGTCGCACACGGTCTTTACCAAAATATGCGCGACGTTGATACGGACGTGTGGGATTTCGCAGAAGTCGATTCGGATGTGCGTGCACACCATGTGCGTGCACACCGAAATCAACGCGTATCCGCCGACAACGTCCCGTATCCGTCAATTCTGGAACACGCTGTAACTTTGTGTACACACTTTGGATCGAGATGAAACTTACGCCATCGGACTCATAACAATACGCTGGTCCTGTGACCCAAGTTTGGTTCGATACGGAGAACGTTGACAAAATTGCTTATCGTGGGCCCCACAGGCTCCACTTGACGGGCGATTTTGTGATCGGCTCACCGGAATCTAATTCTGGAAGTTCTGTTGGGTTCGTATCATCGTTCCCGACTTGTTGACACTGAGTTTGAGGAATTTGGAGACCTTTGACCCTGACACGCTTTTCGGTGCAAAGTGGCCCACAAATGGACCCCGCTTTGGCCCAGAAATGTCATTTTTGCTCTTGTGTCCAAATTGAACGTAAGGGCAGGCATTTCTAGCTATTTGATATCTTCTGAGACTGTTAGTGATGTTTATTACAGCTTTTTAAGGAGTACTTACAGGATCCACTGATACAGGGACGACTGTTGGTATTCGGACACCAAGCAAGTGTACCTTGCCAAACTCTGCAGTATTGTTATATATATTCCTTGCTTTATTTATATTGCTGTGCATGCTTAACCTAGGACCGTTTGACGTACTTAGCGTCCGATTATTAGTCGGGTGCCAACACCGTACGCGGTGTTGTGTATTGTCATCTAGAGATGGATATTCGTGACACTTTATCTTCTCGTACTTGTCTTACCAAGTACACTATGACCCAGGACACTTGACACCATTCATGAGACAGGATCTTCCCGAGATATTCGTGGTGATTCTGTATAGGATATAAGACTTGACAGAGATATTATATACTTAGTTACATTATGACTTATTGTATTAGTTATGACCCCGCTGACATGGACATGAGACGTTATGGTCATGAAATGCGTAGTTACATTGGGTGGGGAGAGACACACAGGCTACAGGCTGAACATATATATATACACCCCTATTATTGTGAGGCACAAAACTCTGAAGCCGAACTTGGCCCATTACTCATTATTACTGCTACTACCGGCTCCCCGTCGCAGAGCTTATAGTGGCTTCAGCCTGAGTTCTAGTGCTGCTCTCATCTTGCATATCACTTAGCTGGTTATATAGTATTCCCTTATTGTTCCATCTATTGCTGGAGAGACCCACAGGCTACAAGTTGACTATATTATGCCGGCTACTCAGCCTCCCGCTGAGCTAGACCACCACATAATACCACTGCTACCGGCTCCCCTACACAGAGCTTGTAGTTGTTTCAACCTGAGTACTATTGATGTTCTCTCTTGCATTTCACACATATGCTTACATACTTGCCCTATTTATTTTTTGTACTGCATTTATTTTGGCTTGAGCTTTCTTGTACCTTGCTATGTCCCCTGAGGACCTGGATCCGAATTATGTCCCCAGGATTTACAGACGAGATCTATTCCGAGATATACGGGACCGCAGCATGAGCTGATCCAGGAGTTGTACCGCCATCCGAGGATGAGGTGTTAGCTGAAGACTTTTCCTGAGCATCCATGTTTCGTGCTCAGTATTTACTTTATTTCAGTCATTTATATTTTGGTCTGTTGAACCAATGTATCAGATATTTATCGGGTTGTTCCCCGAAGCACTTTGTTGAGACTAGCTGATGATTTACATTCCTTATTTATTCTGTGGATCATATTTTTATATCTTGTGTGGATGAGATTAGTTGTGCCATATTGTCGTAGACTTGATTTTACAGCTTAAGTATGCCTTGATGGATCCATTAAATTGGGTTTGTCCATCGGTGCGTGCTGCTGGCCATTGCCACGTGTCTAGTCCCTCGGTATTTTGGGACTGGGCGTGACAATCATATATATACATAATTACAACTATATAAGATATACGTACATAATAAATACATATAACAATAACGTACTTATATATAGTAACATATATATATATAGCATCATATAAATATATTTACACATAACATATACACTATATATATACTACAATATATATATATACACTACAATATTAAATAGCTCTTACATATATAGAATAATAGCTACATACAATATACATAAATAGATACATAGATCTAAGACACAATAATACATAAATATAAATACACCACAATATACATATATACATATTTATAATTACACATTACCAAAACTAAGAACAATAGAGAAATAGATTTAGAAATTAAATTGCACAAATACATGGAGCGTATCACACCCGTATCCCACTAGATCTAGGATACACTTGCGACATGAGTCCACCACACATCCAAACGTACCCTAAAGGACATGAACAAGTCTAATATATTATTTATGAACAATATGAAGAGTCAAACACAAATCTACGTGTCCGTGTCAAAATGTGACATGCACAAAGTCTCGTGTCGGAGGAAAAAACCCCAAATCAACACGTATCACCAAATTGTTGGGATACGACCTACATGTACCCAATTGTGGACACGACACTAGCCCCAAATACACAAGCACATGCCAAATTGATCTATAGGACCAATTGACACATACAACAAATATCAATCTCGGAATTCTCTCAAAATTGACACAAAAAGTACCATAACTTTCTCAATAGGCCTCCTATGAACACAAAACCAAATCATATGGGTAGCCTATGCATATAGGTTGATTTCTCATGATTAAATCTCAGATTTAGAGCCTAAATTAAGGGAAAAATTAAATTTTATCTATTGGGAGATAGATTCCCAATGAAACCTTCAAATGTGATGAAATTGGTCTCAAACTTGTAGATCCTTGCTCCTCTTTGTAGATCCTTGCTTCCTCCTTCTAGATCCTTTCTCCACTAGCCTCCAATGGTGATTTAGGAAGGAATTGTAATAAAATTTGATAAGGAAATGAAGTGGGAATGAAGGAATTTGGTTGAGAAAAATTCTAGATCTAGTTTGCAAATGAAAAGAGGAGAGAAACTATTTTCCCCCTCTTTAATAGGCCGGCCTCCCCCTTAACCCTTTCTTAAATCACTATGTAATGTCCATTATACCCCTTGTGACCTTTCATGAAGAAATAATTAAGGAGGGAAGCTTCTAGTCTAATGGTTTAATTAAATTAATCATCCTCCTAATCAATGGGCTTTCTAAATGGGCTAAAATCTAACAATTAATACATGTTGGTCCATGAGTCTAAACTAAACTAGTTAGGTCCACTAACATAAGTTAAAAATAAATAAATAACATCTAACAATAATTAAATAATACAATAAATAATTATTTAACATGCACAATATTTAATTAATTATAAAATTACTAAAATACCTTTTCCTAGAAAATATGGTAGTAACACCTTGCCATGATGTATTACAGTTCCTTGCATTTATTATATTATTAGTTATTATAGTTATTTTATATGGTTGATGTATGTTTATCCTAGGACCGTGATACGTTGCTTAGCATCCGAACAAGATTCGGGTGTCGACGCCGTACGCGGAGTCGAGTAACGTCACTTAGAGAGTTAATTCCACGATCTTATTTTTACGTGCTTGCTTTACCAAGTACACTATACCATAGGACACTTGACACTATTTTATATGACAGAATCTTTCTTGAGTTATTCATGGTGATTCTGTATAGGCTTACAGGATTCGTGACATGAGACTTGCATATTATATGGATATTATTATGACTCGTTGCACTAGCTAGAGGTCATGATCTTGCGGGTTATGGACATAAGACGTCGTGGACATGAGACGTGAGATTACATTGGGTGGGGAGAGACATATCATACTACAAGCTGATCATTGATATATATATACTATACTACTGGAGGTGCTGAGGCACATACGTCAGAGTCGAAATACCCTAGGGGTGCCTTGGACTCTGTCTCAGATCTTTGGCACCTATACTGAGTTTTGATACTACTTACAGCTACCGGCTCCCCAACACAGAGCTTAAAGTGGTTTCAGCCTGAGTACAAGTGATGCTCTCACGTGCATATCACATAGATGGTTACAGAAGTTTACTCTTGAGTATGTGGCATCATACTGTTTTACTTTTTGGCATAATATTTCTTGTACCTTGTTACGTCCCTCTGAGGACCTGGTCTCCTGTTAGTTTTGCAGCTTAGAAGGTTATGGAGCCTTTGGAGTTGCTGATGGAGTTGTTTGTCTTGCAGGCATTGGTATCAGATACTTATATCATTTCTACCGGAGTTATGGTTATTTATTCATATTGTTTATTCATCTGCTGATGTAGCCTAATTTTATAGACTCATATCTCTTTCTTGAGTCTATTCGAGTTTGTGTGTTACTGGGCGGCCGACTTTAGCACATGTAGCTCATTCTTATGTATTCTGTTCATTGTGGATTGAGACATATATATTTATATTTACTTGATTATTTAGATAGTGACCATTATAATACAGCTTATACATATTTGAGTCGGACCAAAGTCTGGTCGAATGCGTAGATGGCATGTTACGTATTCCTAGTCCTACGTATTTTTGGACTGGGGCATGACAACTTCAGCATTTCGGGATGGATGGGTCAAAGAAAGTAAGTAACCCTCTTGCGGCTCACTTTAAGTTCACTGAGGAGCAATGTCCATCTACCAAGGACAAGAAGGAAGATATGGAGAGGGTTCCATATGCCTCAGCTGTGGGGAGTCTCATATATGCTATGGTGTGTACGTGACCTGACATCGCTCATGTAGTTAGCATAGTTAGCAAGTATACTTCCAATCCTGGAAGGGTACATTGGAGTGAGGTCAAGTGGATTCTATGATACCTTCAGGGCACTGCCGATTGGAGACTTTTTTTTGGTGGTGACGAGCCAAAGCTGATTGGGTATACCGATGCTGATATGGCTGGAGATGTAGACACAAGGCGATCAACTTTGGGCTATGTGATGATGTTTGCTAGTGGAGCGGTATCATGGCAGTCGCGGTTGCAGAAGTGTGTTGTCTTGTCGATGACAGAGGCATAGTACATTGCGGCGACAGAGGCTTGCAAGGAGTTGTTGTGGATGAAGAAGCAACTGCAAAAATGTGGCTAAAGCAAGAGCAGTACCCTTTGCTTTGCGATAGCCAGAGTGTAATTCACCTTGTGAAGAACCAAACATTTCAAAGCCGGTCCAAGCACATTGATACCCGGTATCATTGGATACGGGATATAGTTGAAAAGAAGCAAGCGGCGCTTGAGAAGGTTCATACGGATGACAACGGAGCAAAAATGTTCACAAAAAAAAATTTAAGGAAAAAGTTTGAGTACTGCAGGCGGATCGTCGGGATGACGATCCTCTCCACATAGTTGTGAAGGAAGAGATTTGTTGGAGTGGGTGGAGTTCCCAACCTATGTAGAAAATACCCGTAGTTGGATTAAGTATTCCTACATATCATAAGAATACCTCAATATATTTGGATTGGATATTCCTACATATAAATGGATTATGTCAATGGATTTAGATTTGGATTGGATATTCCTACATATAATAGGAATATGTCAATGGATTTGGATTTGGATTGATACTCCTATATATAATAGGAATAGTAGTTGTGGGTTTGAGGCTATATATATTAGGTATCTTCTAGCCCTAAAATATATCTCATATCTCAAAATATTGCAAAAGGAGACAAGAGTGCTTTTACAACATTGGAATGAGAGAGGAAGAGATTGAAGTCTATTTCGAAATGGAGATCGGTTTCAAGTAATTCTTTTCTCGTCGTCTCCATTCTTCGTTTGTCTGTGATCTATTTTCTATTCCAAAGAGTTGTGGTAATCTTTTTGGATCGGTGAGAAGTTTGTAAGGATTCGGTGTATTTCTTATTCCATTAGTGGAGACTTTTCATGGTTGGACTCCGATCGTCCCGTGGTTTTTTTCCATTTGGATTTTCCACGTAAAAATCTCTGTGTCTGCGATTTGTGTTTGGCATTTTTTGTTTGTGTGCTTTTGCTCGGTTATCTCGTAGATACTTTCTGATTTGGGAAACGATTTTTGCGCTTTCGTTCCCAATAGTTATAACCTTGACAGTTTAGATTAGAGTTGACCAAAAGCCCGCTTTAATTAATTATATTGGATAAAACAGAAAAATAGGGAGATGGAATATATAGGAAACTACTTTAGAGACATCAAGAGTTCGCAATCATATAATAGTCAAAATATAGGCACACTGTATTTGTATTTTTCAGAATTGGAAGAAATATTCTGAAAACCAAGAAGACACTATGATAACAAAGGAAGGTAAAACATATGGTTATCATGCTTGAGCTTAGAGCTTTGACCATAAAGTGAAATAATTAGGTTGGAAATTAAATATGTCAATCAATTGATTAAAATCAAGGATAGTTAGATAATTAGACTGAAATAACTAGGCTGACAGCAGAAATAAAATAAAAACATGTTGTCTACAAATATTGAATTCACAACGGCATGTATCAAACATGATGTCAACAAATACTATCTAAAATATATATAACAACACGTGCGAAAATTTGTATATGTTAAACATGAAAAATAATCAATGGAATAATCGCTTAGATTATTGGAAAATAGTTTTTAATTCTTGTAAACAAAATAACAAAAGGTTAGAGTTACCAGCCTCTAAAAAAAGTTGCGCAATATGCATTGTCCTAAGAGATTATTTAAGGTCTATGTGCAGACTTGTTCTTGAATCCTCCTAGAGATAAAATGTTCTTGCTACCGACTTTTCGTTGCTGCACACAGCTCCGGTCGAAATGATCCGAACTTAGCTTTTGTCCAGTGAGAAAATATCAAACACAATTGGAATTGTGGACAAGGTGGTGATGAATGACAATAATGGAGGAATGGGAAGACAATAGTAGTAGTGATTTGATAAAAAGAAAAAAAAATTTGTTCTACTGATAATATAATTAAATATATTAAGAAAACAAAAATTATTTGGTAAAATTAGCTGCAAAGAAACAATTTGCCATTGTAGATAGCAAAATTTTTGAAAACTAGATATTTTGCCAACACGGTTAGCGAAATTCCCACCCTCTTCGTTTTTTTGGGGGTCCGATCTTGGATTTATATGCTCTATCTCCAGCCAGAACTGTCACAGGAATTTCCCAACTTGAGGACGTCCGGTCCGCCGAGCCCCTAATCCTCCGAATTCGCGCTCGTCCTTCTCGTCGACGACTTTCTCGTCGTCCTCACTGCCTCCGTAGCGGACCCCTACAGCCTCTGACCTCTACCCTCGCTGCCGCAAGGTTCGGTCGAGAGAGATCAACGACCTGGACTCCTCCGAGCATTCCCTCTGTGTTCCAAAAGGTGGCGTCGAGGGAAGAGGGGCAAGACGATGGCGGTTTCGTAAATAAGTGCTCGGTCTCGAAGCACAAGCTCCATCTGGTCCGGTCCGTCGAGCCCCTAATCTCCGAGGTGCTGCTGAAGCCATGGATCACTCTCAAGAAGAACATCAAGTACCTCCCATCGGTCGTGAAGATCAACTTCAAGAGGAGGTACGTCTACATCGACGTAGGCGTCTGGAGCTATGGATCGAGCATCGGGAGCTGGTTCAAGAAGCAGTATCTGAAGCAGAACCACAAATATTTGCCATCGAGGCTGATAAGGAGTTCCGTAAGGATTACGTGTCCTAGAAAGGTATCAACTTGCTGCCATATGTAGCATGGATCCGGAATGAGTCTATGTCGTTCGAGGTGAAACATAACTCCGATCCGAAGAGCGAAGAGACGACAGGAAAGGGATGGGCCGGATCTGTCCCTCGGGGCATCCGATGGACGTGAAGTCTTCCGGAGACCTGCTCACGAATAACATATAAAACCAAACTAAACAAATAACCACACACAAAAAAATCAAAACCAAACAAATAAACCACCCTATTAAAACCAACAGGAAAAAAAATAAGGAATGATTTCGCCAACTGAGTATTTCCAAAATTTTGGCAACGACTTTGACAAAAATCTAATTTTCCAAAATTTTGTCATCCTTAATGGCGAAATCTTACTTTCTTATCTAATTTTGCCAAATATTTTTTTAATTTTCCTAATATACTTAATTATATTATTGGTAGAGCAAATTTTCTGTAAAAAGAAGGAAAGGAAAAAGAACCCGGTTGGAAGCTATCCTCTTCCTTCCATTTTAAAGAAATAGTGAATAACGTATATATAGATTATTTTTATGATGGCATTAAAAGCAATTCATTTGGGTTGAAAGAAAATGATAGGTGTGGAGCATGTGGTGGACAAGTGGTAAAAGAATGTGAGTTAATAGAATTTAGTAGCAATAAAGATTTTGGAAAAAATATTTTTTTTCAAACAAACATACAACACGTTGCAGGTAACAAAAAAAAATATATTGAAAAATTAGATATAAATTTATATTTTATTAGAATTTAAATATAATTTAAATATAATTTAATATAAATATATTTTTAGAATTTTAGATATGTGTTTAGTTAGATAATATCATTTAGTTAGTTTAAATATAAATTAAATATATTTTAGAATTTATTATATGTTAAGGTAATTAGATGGATTTTAGATTCTTAAATTTATTTTTTAAACTACGTGAACAAAAATTATGGTAGTTAATTCTTTCTTAATTTTTAAAAATTAAGAAATGATAATATACATACGGTTTAGACGACACATTTCTAAGCCGTTTTAAACCGCATTATAATGGTATTGATAACTAATCATATTTTTTTTCTTCTTCTTATTTTTGTTTAGATACTGCTTCCTCTGTCTTGTTTGGTTCGCGAAATTATGGAGTCGGAAAAGAAAAAGTCATTAAATTTTTATATTTTGGTACCAAATGAATTGAGAGGAAAAGAAAGTGATTTTCAATAGAAAAAAAAATAAGAGAGAAAAGTGATTCCCTCTGCCAACCCAATAATTCGCTTTCCTATTTGTATTCACTTTTTCTCCTAATTTTTTTAATATTTCTAAATACCAAAAAAAGAAATTGATAAAAATTATAATTTTTAAAAAGAAAGAGTATAGAATCGATAAAAATAAATAGGATTCCTTGACTTGTAAGGCTAACTTTGTTGAAAGGATTAGCCGGTGCAACGATCACACCTAAACCGCAAGCTACTCCACCTCCATTTCCAACTCAACCTCTACTTCTTTGCCTGCTTCTAAACTGACACCACGTGTCAATAACTCATGTACATGGGTTTATGTGTTTGACGCAACAACCAAGTAAAGAAAAAGTTTACTTGGGTCCTTTAAATCAAATTTGTTTTAATACAAGTCACCCAAATCTTTGCAATTGCTTGTTAGCCACTTGGATGAGGAGTATTTAGGAGTCCTTCGCCAATATGTTCGTTCAATAACTTAATAATACCGTCATTCTTAGTTATCCAACTCAAATAATCAAAAAATATATTTTTATCTTAATCACTTAAATTAAATTATTTAAGTGTACATAAAAAATATTAAAAAGTTAAATAAATTTTTTTTAAATAGTTAGTCGAGTATTTGAAAGAAATTTTTTTAGTTACCTCCCATTTTATTTATCTATATTCATGGTGCATTCCACATTATTTCTATAATGTACAAGTCTTTCCACTTTTGACGGAATTCGTCTATAATTGACGATCAATCCATTTGACCGAAAAATTTGGACGAAAATACCCCTCTTCTCTCCTGCACTTGATGATACGCCCCCGAGCTCGTTCTCGCTCCCCTTCCCGCCGCCGCCCTCCCTTCCCACCCTGCCACCGCCGCTGCAACCCCCCCTCTTCCCTCTCACCCCTCTCCTCCTCCCCCCTCCCCGTTACCGCCGCCGCCCTCCGCCCCCCCTCCCCAACCCCCCCCCCAACACCGTCGTCGCCCTCCCACCCCCGCTCTTCCCGCCACCGTGATTGCTTCTGCTGCTTGCAAGCGGGCAACGGCGAGTGCGCGACAACATCAATCGCGGTGGCAGGAAGGGGGGGCGACAGTATCGGGGAGGGGGGAAGGCGGCGGCAGTATCGGGGAGGGGGAGCGGGGTTGGATACGGGGGGCGGCGGTGGCGACGACGGAAGTGGGGAAGGGGGGCGGGGTTGGGGACGGGGGCGACGACTATCATGCCCCGATCTTCCGCAAAAATCGGTCATCCCCGCTAGGCGCGAATCATCGCTCCAGCGCTCCCGCAAGATGATCGTTCTCATCTGGACGTGATGTCGCACGAGCAGAAGCTGTGTCCACGCAAGACCATGATCCAAACATACGGTAAAATGGTAAAGCCACAGAGTCGCACAGATAGTCCGAATGCAACGGAATAAGAAACGAATAGACGATTGGTAACAAGTTCATAGATAATATTTGATAGTTAAACAATTAGTTATGTTTTTTAAATTTTAATTACGTGAGGACTTAAACGGTTTAGTTTAAGTTGTTTTCAAGTCTCAAACTTCTTTGTAAAGAGAAAAAAAATCTGCATATTTATATAGGATTTGAGGGACTCTTACTATAAAATTAATAATTTGAGGGACTTGTAAATAAGGAGAACTCTTTAGCTCAATAGATGAAGGAGAAATCGAGTTAAGAATTAATATTGGTCTCTCTCTCTCGTCATTTAAGTTAACAAAGAGGACTAGTAACTCAATAATGAAGAGTTTGAGGGGTTTGTAAACAATTGACAACATTTGGAAGAACTATGAAAGAATATTGCAGAGTTAAGGGAGGTGAGTCTATTTTTGCGTCTGTACTGTATTCTGAGTTTCTGACTGGTATTGGTATTCTTTGATTTCACCTCACCTCACCTCACCTCACCACCCACCCACACACCCACAACTTCTGCTTCCATACCATGCCGGCATTCAATTCAGTTTCCACAGATACACTCTCTCTCTCTCTCTCTCTCTCTCTCTCTCTCTATCTGCCAATTAATAAAATAAGGAATGAAATAAATAGAAAATAATTGGAGGAAGAGAAAAGGATAAAGACGTTGGAAAGAAGTTCTTCTTTATTTCTGCTCATTAGCACAAATCCCTAGTTGTTTGTAGGTCTTCTTCAGCCATTTCTCTAGAGACAAGAGTGGTAGGGATGGGTCCGCCAGAGGAGCTTCTTGAAATCCAACCTGGAGAACTCAACTTCACTTGTAAGTTCTTTTTCTTTCTACTAATTAATTATTTCAAGAAGAAAACAAACTCAAAGAAAAAATGTATGCTTTTGGAAGATCTCAACCTACTTACTATAGGATGGATAATTAAGATGATGAATGCTATTGAAATATTCTTCATTTTCCAGTAAATAACTTAATACTCTTTCTGTGTTGACCAGAGAAAGATTCGGATCTACTTGAAGGCCCCAATCTTCATTATAGCTTTTTAGAAAATTATTTTGGAGATTTTTAGGCGATCTGTTGGGATTCTTTTAGGACGTTTTTTTGTTTTGAGAAGTTCCTTTATTATTCCTTAGTTTTATTTATGATGGGATTTTTTTTTCATGGACCTGTGCAATTGATTTTCATTTTAATCATATTTACATGTCATGTTTATTTGAGTTGCTAACTCAATGGTAGACTACTCGCTTTTAAGTAACCAGGTCCAGGCTATTGGTAGAGTCTATAAAACCATAACTAATCCTGAAAGCTAATGAATTGGTGGTGTGTGTGGGGTTGGGGGAGGGGGGGGGGGTGTGGTGGTTTGTCACACTCCGATTCCGAAGAATCGAAAGTAGCCACGGTAGTGATTTCGTACAAGTCTAGATTGTACTTGTACAAGACAAGAAGATAGACAAGTCATGATTTTTTTAAGAAACATCATCAATATAGCAGCAGAAATAAGCTGACAAATTGAAGTCACAATAGAATAGATTGAAAAATTCTCTTTATTGACAATGATATTTAAATATATGGCTTACAACAGATTACAAGGCTTCTTAATTACAACTGATACTTGGCCATTTGGCTTACATTGATACTTGCCGTCTTGGCTTACAATCTCACGGATACAACTGAATTACAATGTTTCATACATTATGTCCTTTATAACATAAGACACGTCATTTGGAAGAAGAGCTTCTACGCGTCCCAACAATGCTTTGATGTCTCGGGACAGTTTTAGCCACTCCCCAAAGCTGAGTACTGAGGGTGCCCACAAGCGTGTGTCAGTACATATCGTGTACTGGTGAGCAAAACTAGCCTACTCACCTAAACCAATATTGAGTAATCATGTGAGATATGCAATTATTAGATTTATGATCTTTTTATTTTAGGAACTAGATCAATTTCACACTAATCATGACATCCAGCAACATAATGAAAGCATGTTATAGGATCAACAATATAAACTGAATATGTGGAAAATATTACATATCGCTTATTAGCGATTCTTACCAACAACCCACTCTCTTATCCCTGCAAAACAATGATTAGTCTTGACATACGCAATATGAATGATATCTGCCAATGATCAATCAAGCATACATAACTATTCTCGTCAGCATGTATCCCAACTATATGAGGGTCATTGGTGTTGTTTCACCATGTAGGACTTTTACTACTATATGCAGTGCACCTCCTCAAGAAGGTAGCTAGTCTCAATGAGAATTCCATAATACCTCGTGCCTGTAGACACGTCCGAATGTTTTCCCCTAGGTCGAAGCAGTACCCGGTGTCTCGGGTTAAGATCGAAGAAACTTACTACCTTGTGCACAAGTTGTCCATGACCATGCAAATGCCTATATGACTAAGTAACAAGCAAATATTGCATGGTAGAATAATGAAGTAATTACAGCCGACAATGTTCTTTCGGGGGACCTCTTAGTCTATACTTTCTTTTCATGGGGACTTATCAACCCATACTTTCTTTTATAGAATTGGTGCACTAATGCACTCAATAGATGTACAGGTATTCAATGTTCTATTTTTAGTATTACAAGCATATAAAGTATTACCGAATAACATTCTTGTGTCGATAGAACTAACCGTTATTTTCTGTGTTTCTTAATTTCAACAATATTGGATAATCATTAACATCATGTGGACTAGAGCAATATTTAATAAGGAACACAGTCAAGTGATACTAGCATTCATTTTATTAGGCATGAAGGAGTAGAGGAGAAGGGACCGATCTACTCACGTATACGAGTATAGTCTGCATGCCTTGATCCCATATACGTCTACTATTCCTCAAGAATGATCTGATCTGACGTTTTAACTTTGCATAACTATACTCTCAAACAACACTCCATAAAATATTCCATCTGGCCAAGTATAGTAAGGCTGTACCATTACACCAAGCGTCTCGATTTCTAGCATAACTTATACCCCCATCTGTCTGATCCGTCTAGAACTTCAGCATAATGCCTTTACACGGAGTAGAGCATTACATAATATACCACTAAGAAAAAGTTGCGTTCTCGAAACTTAAAGAATAACTAAATCCACTATATCACTTAAGTTACCAAACGAAAATGTTCTACGCTAGTTGTAGTTCAATGCCCCGTTTCAATCTCTTGTCAATATTGCTCATTCATGAATTTTGTATACTTATGCGTTCAATCCCAACATCTCTTTTCTTCCCAAATATTTTATTCATGTTCCTCAGTTCACCAATATTCTCATGAAGCTCCATTTGAATTCCGTTCACCAATTCACTTGGATCGTACACATATTTTAGGCGTCCTCGAAATATAGTGCATTCAACCAATGCTAATGGATAGAGAAATTAAACGGCTACAGGTGTAACTTCATTCCACAATATTGGTAACTTAATACTTTCGGCTAAGATGTTCCTTAACATCAATTTTTCGTAACTCTAAGTTCTTGCGACAATTATTCGGTCAATCTTGACAATATCTTTTCCGACATGTTGCAATCCAATTTCGGTCTAAGCACTCTCAATATTCACCAACATTTCTCTCGGTCCAGCATATGCACAATCTTTTATCTCATTCATAATATTCTTTCATATAACTAGTTGCCACAATTACTATCTTCTAAATCCACCAAATATAATCCTTAGGGACTGCCCAGGTTAAGCTATTACCCAAGCACAATGCTTTAATCTTTCCAAGCAAAATCGACCATAATAAAATTTCTACTAGTTTGGGTTGCAACATTCTTTCTTCTAATGTTAATCCCGTCATTCCCATCTCTTCTGAATAATTTGACATGTCGTTACATTGTTTCGATCCAACCAACTTTGATTAATTATATTAAGAATACCACCAACCGTCTCTTTATTATAATCCAAATGTATTTATAATCGTTGTGACAGTATCCTAAATATTCCAATTCTTTCATTCACTTCTAGCAATCTTTTCCCACATTAGTGATATCAATATTTCAATGGATCCGGTGTTCCTTTTTGAATATATCACGACCCATGCGACGATAAGTCCAATGGTAACCATCCTCCAATACAAAATTGTATTAGCCACATCATATATCAAATTCCTCTTTCGGTGTATGAAATTCCCATCCGAATTCTCGAGCGACGATTCCATCTTTTATCATAATTGATTCCTCCATTCCTAGTTGATTCCAAAGAAACTATTTCAAGATAATCTAACCCACTGAACCCACTATTAATTTTTTATTCCAGCCGAGGCAATCAAATCTAACTCTAATAACCGTTAATTCCCGAGCTTGCTCATTCCTCAATTTAACAATTCCAATGTAACCCGCTATTCTGAAATACTCACTCCCAAATTCTGCAACCAACTATCCAAACACAGGCTATACAAAGGCTATGCACAATGTGCACTATTCAAGTCTCACACGACGCCACATTACTCATGCCAAATCAATAGGGTCATCCCATGGGTCTGACAACCAACATAACTCTTCGGTCAAGTCTCTATAGTTAGCTATACCGACAGTTAAACCTAATGTTCATAGGCAACTTATCTCATGCTAGACAACTGATAGGGACCATACTCATCTCTATGCTTAGGGCCAACTGTAATCTGACCAATCTAAGGGACTTCTACCAAACTCTTATTGCCAACTCAAACCATGAATGCACTACCACTGCCCAACCCACTATAAAGAAATATCTGACAGTCTGGGTCAGGTCTATCTACCCCCGGTCAATTCTTACGGGTCTACCTCAAACAAATGTTCATTCTAGACTTACCCAACCCGACTAGGTCAATCTAGAACTACATAATCAATTCCCATATCCATCAAGTAAATTTCTAAAAAACCAAAATCCGAAATGTTTACATATGTTATTTCAAACTTCTGCCATCATAGTCCTACTCTAGTTATATCTTTATATCATTCTCGATTTCTTGTGCATTCGATTTATCTATGAAACATGACAGCTACCCCAAAACTCAAAAATTTTCGATTGATCATATTTGCTAGTATATTGTTTATAGTCCTTGCTCTTAATTCTTTTTCCATCCATATTACATATCCATATGTTCAGTTTATCCATACGACATCAGCCGACAATATCATCCAATCAACACATTGAAGATATCTTCCTTCCGATTCATTCCATCAATCTTACTTTTGCTACATTCATTCCGATAAGGATCAACTTTTATTCGCATTAACCATCGACTTAATTGCATCACCTCATCTATGTCTAATAAAATTCTATCTCGCTAAGCCACATTCGATAGTTTTTCACATAGCCGATATATTGGTCATACCCCCAATTTAAAGATCATCTACAATAGTTATTATTTGATAAATTATATCTGTCATCCAACTGACATCAAAGCGACTAAATTTTCTGTCGACCAACTGTTATCAATGCGGTCAAACTTTCCACCGAAAGTATCTATCCCAAACTTGTTATACCTCAAGCTTTATTTGTATTTCATCCTACGAGTTCTCATAAAGAACTTTCATATGATACTAAGCAATAAGGGTCATCGATTAATCCTTTCCAATCCATCGAGTTCATATGCTGACTAACTATTATCCATCAACTTGAAGCTCAAGTATTCTCACTTTACGGCTGCTACCCTTTTAAGTTAGGCATGTAGTAAATCTCACACACCTAAGGTCGAAGGACAATTTTCTCTATACTCGATCCAACTGTAATTAAATTTTCGAGAACTTCCAACTCATGCAACAAAAAATGATATCCGTTTGTGACTCCCAATCAATTCTAACCATTCTCATTTGATACTTGATCCAACTTACTTATCGATTGTAACATTCAATCATTGATGCAAAATTTGAAACTTTTACCCAGCCGATTCCAGTCACCGTCTAACCGTATAATCCATCACGTTGTTCCCAACCAAGGCATCTATCTTATAATTCTCACTTCTTTGCTACCAAATATAACATTAAGCTATCGAGGGTCTGCTATTGATACTCAATCCCAAAATACCCAAGTACACTCACATCATATTACCACAAGCATCGTTCCCGACTAAGTCTCGACACTACCCCATTCTTACTGGTAGGCTCAATACTATCACTATAGAAGGGTCACTGCACAAGCATTACTAAGGATATGGGCATATACCACTAAGAGACTATGCCATTCTTGACAATCATACTGTTCTTACACTGATCCAACATCTATTCTACATTACCTTCACATGGTACCATTGTCAATCACAAACATGATAACCATTTACTCGAATATGAAACACAACACAACCATCACACACATAAATTAACCTAGCATTACTGTTGATTTCCTCTGTTGAAATTACTCGAGCACTATTCTCATTGATTATGGCACACATATTGACTTCTCTTTATTTCCACATGCAATTTATTAATCACAAGTTATTCTTCTATGGCATCAAATCATTGTTGGGTTCTTGGTATCTTTTATAATTCAAAAATCACAACTAGGGCATCAAAATATTTAGGCTTATTGTATGAAACATCCAGTGAGTGTAGCCAAGAGGTCAAATACTCTCGATTGCGGAAGCACTTTCATACAATAGCGGAAGCAACACAGAACTATTACAGATACAATTTCTATAATTGCAGGAGCAACTTTGAATACTCACATAAGACAACTTTGAATATGCACTGAGGCGACTGTGACTATTCACAGAAGAGGCTTTGAATAGTCACCGAAGCAACT
The DNA here is from genome assembly GCA_036927795.1 of Iris macrosiphon. Lineage (NCBI taxonomy): Eukaryota > Viridiplantae > Streptophyta > Magnoliopsida > Asparagales > Iridaceae > Iris > Iris macrosiphon. Next base: position 154,025,355 of record JAYESA010000019.1, on the reverse strand, counting down.
TTAAGTATCCGTAGTAGCATTTTTGATTAATCGTGGAAGCAACTGTGATTTAGAATTTGTCGAGTCTAAGGATGCATAATCGTGCTCTGATACCAATTTGTCATGTCCCGATTCCGAAGAATCGAAAGTAGCCACGTACGTGATGCCGTACAAGCCTAGATTGTACTTGTACAAGGCAAGAAGATAGACAAGTCATGGTTTTTCTCAGAAACATCGATATAGCAGCGAAAATAAGCAGACAAATTGAAGTCACAATAGAATAGATTGAAAAGCTTCTCTTGATTGATAATGATATTTAAATACATGGCTTACAAAAAATTACAAGGCTTCTCAATTATAACTGATACTTGGCCACTTGGCTTACATTGATATTTGCCGTCTTGGCTTATAATCTCACGGATACAGCTAAATTACAATATTCCATACATTATGCCTTTTATAACAGAAGGCACGTCCTTTGGAAGAAGAGCTTCTGTGCCCCAACAATGCTTCGATGCCTCGGGACAGTTCCAATCACTCCCCAAAGCTGAGTACTAGGGTGCCCACAAACGTGGGTCAGTACATATCGCGTACTAGTGAGCAGACCTAGCCTACTTACCTAAACCAACCCTAAGTAATCATGTGAGATATACAATTATTAAACTTGTGATCTTTCTATTTTAGGGACTAAATTAATTTCACACTAATCACGACATCCAGCAGCATAATGAAAGCATGTTATAGGATCAGTAGTATAAACTGAATATGTGAAAAATATTACATATCGCTTATTAGCGATTATTACCAACAACCCACTCTCGTATCCCTGCAAAACAAGGATTAGTCATGACATACGCAATATGAATGATATCTGCCAATGATCAATCAAGCATACATAACTATTCTCGTAAGCATGTAGCCTAACTATATGAGGGTCATTGGTGTTGTTTCACCATGTAGGACTTTTACTACGCTATGCAGTGCACCTCCTCAAGAAGGTAGCTAGCCTTAATGAGAATCCCATATACCTCGTGCCTGTAAGCACGTCCGAATGTTTCCTCCTAGGTCGAAGCAGTACCCGGTGTCCCGGGTCCAGATCGAGAAAACTTACTACCTTGTGCACAAGTTGTCCATGACCATACAAATGCCTATATAACTAAGTAACAAGCAAACATTGCATGGTAGAGTAATGAAGTAATTACAGCCGACATTGTTCTTTCTGGGGAGTCGTGTGTGCAATGCCGAACTAGAAATTCAAGTTTGGGTGAGCTGAAGTAGACTAGAATAGATTAAATATGGACTGTCTTACATGAAATATATATATATATATATATATATATATATATATATATATATGAAAAAAAGGGATATGAGCCATAGGCTCATATTCCTACATGAGCTAATGCACATGTGGACCAATAGGAATGGAGTGTACTAGTGCACATGGGATGTAGGAATCCATTCCTATTGGTCCACATGTGCATGGCTCATATAGGAATATGAGCCTATGACTCATATCTCGTTTACCCATATATATATATATATATATAGGGTTAGTCCATTCTTTCTTTTCATGGGGGCTTATCAGTCCATACTTTCTTTTCATAGGGACTTATCAGTCCATACTTTATTTATAGAATTGGTGCATTGATGCACCCCATAGATGTACATGTATTCAATGTTCTATTTTTAGTATTACAAGTATGTAAAGTATTACCGCATTCTTGTGTCGATAGCACTAACATTTATTTTCCATGTGTTTCTTGTTTTCAACAATATTGGATATAAGGTATCATTAACATCATGTGGACTAGAGCAACATTTAGTAAGGAACATAGTAAAGTAATACTAGCATTCATTTTATTAGGCATGAAGGAGTAGAGGAGAAGGGATAGATCCACTCACATATACGAGTATAGTCTGCATGTCTCGATCCCATATACGCCTACTATTCCTCAAGAATGATCTGACTTGATGCAGATTCTTCTAACTTGGCATAACCATACCCTAGAACCACGCTCCATAAAATATTCTATTCGGCCAAGTATAGTAAGACTGTACCATTACCCTAAGCACCATCCGGCCAAGTATAGTAAGACTGTACCATTACTCCAAGCGTCTCGATTCCGAGCACAACTTATACCCCATCTGTCTGATCCGTCTAGAACTTCAAAGTAATGCCTTTACGCGGAGCGGGGCATTATAGGGGTGGTGGGGACATGTCCTAATTATTCCTTTTTAAGGGAAAAAAATCAAAATTTTAATTATATTATTTTTTAATAGAAGAATTTAGATATAGTTTATCCTTACAGGATAATTACAAAATTTAAACCTAGAGTCCATTATCCGGGAAGATAGAATAAAAATAGATTAAGCAGTAGGTATGGGCGAAAAAAATAAATTCTTCAATGTCACGCCCTGACTCCGTAGAGTCGATAATCGTCCCCGGGCGTAATGCCGTGCGAGTCTAGGTTGCACTCGCACAAGACAAGAAGATAAAACATAATGGTATTCTCGAAACGACCGTGTCGCAGCAGAAGATTATAGAGTCAATATAAAAACACACACACAGAGTATACGAAGCGAAGCTCTTTTATTCATAATTGCAGCGGTTACAAAGGTTTTGAATAGCCCAATTGAATATGCCAAGTTGGCTTATAACACTCATTGATCTCTCTTGCTCACAAAGGATTCCACCGTTCCATACATCATATCTTCGTATATCAAGCACGCATCCCGGCCGAACACTTGCACATCTGAGCTTCCAACACCTAAGGTACGTTCGAGCGATCTTTCGTACTTATACTTATTTGCCTATCGTTCTTGTCGAGTCGTCACATTCTATCGTTTCACCTGAGTCGATACAGCCTACCTCCAATTTTCATGGTCTGATGCGAAGCACGATTTACTTAACTAGTATAACCATGCGAGCAAGAAATGCTTCTCAATCATATGATCCGAGCGGATTCAAGAAAGATTGCACCATCGCTAAGTCTCGCTATCTCTGCATCGCTTTGAACTAGTCTACTGATTTCGTTGCACGATACTTGACTCCGTGCTTCTGCCTGCACCAGGGCGAATTATCGACTTCAAAAAGTCCCGCATAAAAGCCTGCACATGAAACCAAAACCCGAGTCAATACTTGTTTCCATATTCGACTTATTGAAATGCAACCAAACCATTGCCTTCTTTCAATCCGACTTAGCGTAATGCACCATGCGGAGCGGGACATTACATAATATACTACTCAAAACAAGGTTCGTTCTCGAACCAAAATCCATGCTCGTTCCTTTTTGATAATACTGATACTTTGTTTCAAACACTGTCTCAAATTTACTTTTATCTGTTTCGTGTGCCACGCTCGCACAAATTCCTTAACTCCACATCGCTTTCCTACAACTCAATTCGAGTTCAGCATATTCCTTAGTTTGGATTCGTATACATATTTTAGACGTCTCCGAAATATATGTATTTCAGCTAAGCTTAGTGATAACGAAGTCGGACAAGTTTCGGGTGCGACTTCGTTTCCAAAATATCAACAACTTCATACTCCCAACTGAACTGACCTTAGCCTCCATTCCCTTAACATATTCGTATGAGCATTATTTCTGAACACCAAATTTTTCTGCCACGAATCTCTGCGCTCAATATGATTCATAACTGCCTATCATCTTTATATATATTTCATGTTGACAAATCTGACTTGCGCATTGCATCGAATCATCACTTAATCCGAACGCAACGAGCCTCTGCAACACCTTCTCGTCCTCAAACCTTTTAAATAGATAATTTCGCGCATGTGTTGCGTCAAGCCCTTGTACATCCGACCGTAATGAGTTTTTCGCATCGCACACTCGTCCAACTATTAGCCACCTCTTGTCCAACTATTTCTGTAGTCTTGCTTGATATTGTCTGGGTCCAACATATGCAAGAGCCGTCTACCTCGAATCACATAATCACTTACACCATCTATTTCTTATGATCATTCTTCCGAACTGCCGACGCATCGACGTCTGAGATCACCCCCGCTAGGCGACTTATCCGGACACCGTTCTAAGTCTTCCATATGCAAGGGACTAACTTAAACTAACCATACCCACATTCACGAAATTCGTTGTTCGATTCCATTCCTCAATATACTTCTCGTCTATCTCGTTTCTCAAAATGCTCCGATCTTGTATCGCACCGTCCCGATATATATCGCTAGCATTGATCGAATCAATAACCAACGCTAACTATCCTTTGGTTATCGCTATAAAATCGACAATGCACAAAGGCATGACTCCATCCGACAGGAACGTTTTATCCTACGCATATGATGTTGCATCCTCTATCGAGTACGAACTCACCAACCATCAAGAATCTCGTTATGTTACTTTCAGCCAAAGGCTATTCCATCGAATTCTGAAATTTATATTCGATCGCCTAGACTTATCCTCAACATGCACCACTCAATATTTATCCTCGACGCAATCTCTTATGCGTCCTCAACCGGGTCATTCTATGGGTCTCTAACGATTTTGTTTTGATTCGGCGGTCAAGTCTCTAGGGTCATCTGTCCAGAAGCTACGCTCGATAATTTTGGATCATCAACGATTGACAGTTACTAAGAACCATGCTATATCTTATTCCGAAGCCAAACAAATTTTCGACGAGTTCTATGGGATTCTACCCAAATTTGAGAGTACGTTTCAAATTCTGAAAACGCATGCACTACCTGCCAACATAAACGCTAACCAAGGAAACATATAGCCGTCTAGGGTCCGAGTCTTCCTACCCTTTGATCAAAATCCAAGATACTTTATACTTGGCGAAACAATCCTCAATCGAACCGCCAATCCCGCTAGCTCTATCGTTCTGCCTTGAACCCATCAAGTAAATTCCGATTGAACGATATGCTTTCTCGTATCGTTACTCACAACTTTTCGAATTGTAGCCTTGCTCCGTTTTGTATTCTTACATCCCGCTTAAGTTCACCTGTGCAGCCATTTCGTTCGAGTGGTACCGTAAATCATTCCGACGTCAAGTTCCGTCGAGTTTTCTCAAAGGTCCATCCCTTATGATCCTTGCTCCCGTTTCGATGTTCCCAATATGTCAATTTTCCTGCGTTTCGTTTGTGCCGCACAGTTCCGACGACTTGCGCACCAATCCCTGCGGTTAGGCCATTCCAACTATATCCATTTCGATATGCCACAATCGTAACACCATCTCGCAAATCTCTGCATCCGTCCATGTCTCGGTCGCGTAACCTTGTTAGCGATCATAAGTCACAAACAACAACGATCAAGTCCTCGAAGTTTTATGTGACATGAATTATTTCCAAATCCTCTATTCTCAAACGAGTCTCTCTGCTCAGCCAACAGTTTCCTTGTGGTTACAAATCTACGGACTACGCTTGTTACTCCTGTATTTGCATCGATCCCTTGCGCACGTGTGCGCCCCTAGCTGCTATCGTTTTCCTTCGGCTCAACTTTCTTTTACTATTCCCAGCCAACTGTCCGGCTTACACTTTTCGAATTCTCGTTCGACATAACATTTGTTCAGCTCAAGAGTCTATTCCCGGTTGTTCGAACATAATTCATTGGAGAATACTCGAGTCAAACAGTCTTACAATTTTCCAAACGAGTCTCGGCGCTACCCATCCATTGCAGGCAAATCTATCGCTATCCATGTGAACGTTCCGACACATCAATCACTTCGTGGTATGGCACTCAGAAATCGAGCTACCCTTCGCATAAAACTTTGCTCTGCACCGATCTGACATCTGTTCCGAACTTTCCATCCTGCGGTGATCCTACCGACCACGAACTCGACGTTCGCTTACTCAAAGTCTGACACAAAATTCAGCCATCATACACCATCACTTACTATTTCTGTTAATTTCGTCCGTTGCATTTCGTACAATATTTCCTTTTCGACTTTTCAAGCTGTTACTCGTATCTGTTCAACACATTTATTATCGTGCCGATGTTCTCACGTATATGATATCGTTTGAGAGATTGACTTGTTGCACCGATGCAACAAACATCACTCGAGTCGACTTGCCGCACGCTATGCAACAATGCCGTACGGTGTTACTCGGTATTACGATCGATAAAAACTATATATGCAGCAAACACAACCATTTTAAGTTTATATAGACTCATTGTCTAGAACATCTAGTGTAGCATCGAGTAGAGTTAATACTTAATAGTCGTTCGATCGCGAAAGCAACTTTGAAATTGTGATGAGAAGAATGATTGTCCAAGGAAGTTAACCGGGCGCTCTGATACCACTTTGTTACCCTCCGACTCCGTAGAGTCGATAATCGTCCCCCAGACGTGATGTCGTGCGAGTCTAGGTTGCACTCGTACATGGCAAGAAGATAAAACATAATGATATTCTCAAAACGACTGTGTCGCAGCGAAAGATTATAGAGTCAATATGAAAACACACAGAGTATACGAAGCGAAGCTCTTTTATACATAATTGCAGCGGTAACAAAGGATTTGAATAGTGCAATTGAATATGCCAAGTTGACTTACAACACTCATTGATCTCTCTTGCTCACAAAGGATTTCACTGTTCCATACATTATTTCTTTGTATATCAAGCACACATCTCGGTCGAACAGTTGCACATTGTACATCCGAGCTTCCAATGCATATGGCACGTCCGAGTGATCTTTCGTACCTTATACTCATCTGCCTATCGTTTTTGCCGAGTCGTCACATTCTATTGCTTCGCCTCAGTCGATACAGCCTATCCCCAATTTTCGAGGTCTGATGCGAAGCACGATTTACTTAATTGGTATAAACATGCGAGCAAACCGTGCTTCTCAATCATCCGACCCGTGCGGATTCAAGGAAGACTGTACCATCGCTAAGCCTTGCTATCTTTGCATCGCTCTGAACTAGTCCAATGATTTCGTTGCACGATACTTGACTTCGTGCTTCTGCCCGCATCGGGACAAATTATCGACCTCAGAAAGTCTTGCGTAAAAGCCTGCATATGAAACCAAAATCCGAATCAATACTTGTTTCCAAATTCAACTTATTGAAATGCAACCAAACCATTGTCTCGTTCCAATCCGACTCAGTGTAATGCACCGTGCGGAGCGGGGTATTACATTCAACCCCTATTTGTTGTTTCCTATGACATGAACAAAACATCAAACCAAGCTTGAGTTTCGACTAGAGTTCGTGTCAACTGAGGAATATGTCTGTTTATTTCTGCTTCTAGGGATCAACTCGACTCTCTGAAATTGTTTCTAATCGTTAAGAAAAGGTAACGAATATATAATACAAGCTTGTTTTATAACAACAGAATTAATCGTTGTTCTTTTAGGATTTGCTTGGGTTGAGGGTTAAGAGATTTAAGTGAGGGGGAACAAAAATCCTGCTTGGTTAAAGGGTGGGGTTTTGGAAGGGAGAGTCATAGAGAGTTAAGTGTTGGTTTGTTTAGCCTTTTTTTGTCCATTTTTTAACCCCTCAAAACGGAGGGTTAACGATTGGAAATGAGAGGTTTTTTTAAAACGACATAAATACCCTTTCTTTTTCATTTTTCTTGCTTTTTCAAAATGCTGCTCAGTGACTTCCTGACTTTGTCCAGGTGCGTCTTGTTTCTTCTCTTATTTTCTTTATATAGGTATCAGATTTGTAGCTATTATTTTTTGTGAAGATATTTTGACAAGTTTTAAGTAAAAATCCAATCAAATTAATCTAATTTTATGATATATCTAATAAGGGTATTTTGGTAAATATTGTAGTTTTATTAATGTTCCTCACTCAAAACTTCCAATCCAACCAAGAGTTATTAAACACACATCACTTAACTCTCTTTCCAATCCAAGCAAGTTTATATGTATTAACTCCCCCCCACCCCCACCCACCCCTCTCAATCCAAGTAGACTTAAGGTCAATTTAGTCACCCCTCCATTTCCTTGTTCACTAATAAATCGACTAATTAAACTCATGTATCCATAATCAATTCAATTGGGAATTAACGCCTAAGATTAGGATTTTTCTAAAGGCTATATATATAATTCTACCTAACTTTGTACAAGATGATTATTTTGTAAGTGTATTTTTCCCATTGAATTTATATAAGAGATTGGTTATGGGTTTTCCTATAAATGTACTAGTTTTTATCCTGTTTGGTAGAACTTTATCCCATGCCCTTATGTGACTCGGGTCATTCTTGGATATTTAGCGTCTTTCTCAACCTTCCAACGCTCTAAGCGAGGTTAGTCAATCGGGATTTCATAATCCCATGGGTGTTTTTGCAATCTAGTGTTAGTCAATCGTTGTTGGGAAGTGAGACTCAAGAGTCACATGTTAGTAAATTGAGATTTTAAAATCTCAATTGTTGTGATTTGTAGTCACTATTTCCAAATTTTAATAGATTTCCTTCATATGAGGCACAACTTTTTGGCATGTGATTCTTAAATCACATCTTTTCCATTACTTTCTTTCTTAAAAAAATTAAACCTAAATTTCTTTCTCTTTCTCTTCCTTTTTTCTTTCTTTCATCTCTTCTTCTATATTATTAGGGTTCTTTCCACCGTCTTTCATGGATCTCACTGCCAAAAAAAATAACGTTCCTCTCGCCGTCTCAAGCCACCATGGGGTCTAGAGTCCTCGTGCAAGAAACTCCTCGCCATCTTCTCCTTTGTCATGGTGACTGATTCCTTTTCCATTATTTCCGTTATTCACATGGTTGCTAACGCCAACTCCATCAAGTGTTCACATAACTTCTTCTTCTTCTTTGACAAGGTTGATGATGTCATCTTCATCTACGAGTGTATCAGAAAATTAAAATGGTACATGGGTTCATCACCTTCAAGTTCGACACCCAAAGGTGAATTTTAATATAGAATATAACTGGATGTAAAATATGGTTAAGAATGAACATGGAGATGCAATAAATGGTTAAGAATAAATATGGAGATAGAACGAAGAACGTAAAATTGCATCTTCGAAGTGTTTGTCCTTTGTTCCCAAAGAAAAATGGGTTCATGTGTAATTGTTTTTTCTCTATGGCATCAAAATTTAATAGATGTTAATATCATGTTTTTTCAACTGTTCATGTTTAGATTCAGATTATATTTAGATCTTTGTAGAAAAATTAGTTAACATGGAGTAGAAAATTTATTGTAGTTAATATTTATGCATTTTTAAATTAATAATAATAACACAACAAATGATATTTATTAAAACTCAATTATATTAATTTATTTTATATCTATGTTTTTGTTTACATGGAACATAAACAAAACAAATACTATTTTTCATAGAATAGTGATGTCAGAACAATATTTGATGTGGTTTGAAATTACATCAAGTGCGATAACAAGGATTCTCTAATCACTGTGTTTTATTCGAATCATCGTGATTGCTTATTCGAATCATCGTGATTGCAACTTTAGAATTAGTGTTTTTGTGTAATCCAGTTTGGCTAACCCTCCCGCCCTAAAAATGTATGCCTCATAAATAATTGAATAGCGTAGGAGTCGTTATGCCAAGTAAAGTGTTGTTGTTACCTCCTGAGACTAATGGTCAAATGCTTAGAAAGAGAATGCAACTAGAGTTCAGTTTCTTCTATTGTCTTTTCTAGCGATAGATCTTTTGAGTCTATAGAATTGCAATCGAGTCGAGCCTAGTCGAGATTTGCATGTTCCAGCTTGGCATGTTTATGGAAAAAGAAATAACAAGCCGAGCTCGAGCTTCAAAGTCATGTTCAAGCTCGATCTTGAAGTAGCTTACGAGCAGGTCTCCTCAACTCGATAAGAGTTTGCGAGCTTCTCGAGCTCAATTATACACTTGACTCCATAATATTAACAATTGACTCATTAGTACTGGGCTCAGTTATACAACTTAGCTCTCTAAGATTATGGGCCTCGATTGTTGGATTTGGTCCATTGGCAACATGCTCAAATACTACTGACTCGAGATGGACTAAGTTGAGTTAAAGCATAATCGAGTCTGAAGAGTCGAGTCGAGCCAAGTACTCTTCAAGCTTAACGAGTTGAGCTTGTTCAACTTTTGAGCCGAGCTTCCAACGTTCAAGTTCGTCTTGTTAAGGGAATCAAAGTTCAAATTTTTGTTAAAGTTCGGTTTGGTAAAAAAAAAAATCCAGCCAAGCTTTTCTCGAGTCGAGCTTCCTACGAATTATGAGTTATTTCAACATGCCAGGCATATTCATGCCAAATGGATTATCTCATAAGTTCCTAAGGGGTCCCTGAACGAAATTTCTTAAGGGAAGTCGATATGTCAAAATCAGATTACTTAATAATCCCCGCGTGCAGTCACCAATTGCCAACTGAATCTAATTAGAGGGAGGTAGTTATAGGAAGGATCATAGTTGTCACAAGCGGAAAGTGCACCTAGACATTAAGGTCCTCTAGAGCCTAGGCACAAAGCGCAAAAGCAACACACATACAGGAGAGAAGAAAAGCACATGAAAAGATTAACATGTATATTTATGTCATGTTATTTTTTCGCATGTCTTCAATTTGTTTGGTATTAATAACATTTTGGCTTCTATCATATTTTTTCTAATATTTTGGACTTTTAGTATATTTTTCTAACATTCCGGCGATCTTGGTTGTGAAGAAAGAGGAAGGTTGTTGTTTGGAGTCGACACGGTTGACAAGGTCGATGAGGAAGTTGGTGATAGAATCGAGACAAAAAGAGGAAGAGGAGGTTGGTGGTAGTTGGCAGAGAGTCGAGACGGTTATGATGTGTATTTGGCATGATTTGTAAGAAATGTCTTGAATTTGGGGATTATGTTACGAATATTTTTATGTGTGCGAGAGAATTCGATTTTGCAAGCCCCCCTCGGTCATTTAAACACTAGTGTCAAGTCTTTGGGTCTTTGAGTTTTTCTTCAATACAAAGAAAATAAAACATAAGTAGAGTAAACCGTAGGTGCTTCATTGCCTCACCCCACGCCTGCATCAAGCGAAGAACAAAATGCGCCTAGGTGTGCTTTTGACAGCTATGGGAAGGATATAATGAGCTACTTAGGTTTTGACATGTGGCGTACAGCTTATGTAAATTTCTAAATTGCCACATTAGGAACCATTTACTATATATATATATATATATATTTGAGAGAGAGAGAGAGAGAGAGAGCTATTGGTGGGTGGGGGGGGGGGGGGGGGGGGGGGGGGGGAATTTCATACGGGAAATCCACATCTCATATTACCAATGCCCGAGTGCATTGCACCAAATCTTAATTAAAGATATTGGAGTAATGATATTTATGGGAGGATATTTGTTGTTCAGATTTTGACATGTGGATTCTTCCTTATAACTTTTTTTGTAGATTTCTTAGGAGCCGTGTGTGTGTGTGTGCGTCTCTCTCTCTCTCTCTCTCTCTCTCTCTATATATATATATATATATATATATATGGGTTTTCGGATACAAGTCCCTTAGATCATCTATATTTAGAGTTAGCTAACCCAAATTTTGGTAATTGTGGAAAGTCTTCCAATGTGAAACAATGTGAGTTAAGAGTCCCCTCCCGGCTCCAACAATAAAAAATTAATCCAACCATTGGGTTAACACTGTGAAACTACTATTTCCCTTCCTTTAATTTTGATCTCAACAAGAAACCCATGAACCTCCATTTAAATTTTTGTTGAACCCACAAGTACACCTCCCCTCCCTTACTAGTGCTACTAGTGAACTAACCCCTCAGTGGTCTAGTATGAATTTAAGAGGAACCCATGAACCCAAGAATAATTCATCGCTACCCATCAACTTGTGTTATCATGCTCTCAAGAAAACCGATGGGCTCATAGTCTACCATGAGCTCAAGAGGAAACCATATACCTAAGAAGAAAAACTTTGACTACCCGTGAATCAATTATTGTCTACCATGGGCTTGTTCAAGAAGAACCCATGAGTACGTTGTTAGTTTAATAAGAATCCATAAACCCATTGGCAATTATGAGTTCAAGAGTAACCTATTCTTTGAGATAAGAAGGGAAAAAATAGGAGGAAGACAAGGGCAAACAGGTCAAAGAAATAATTCTATTAATGTAGACAAAATATTCCCTTATCATATGAATTGATTTGGGGAATCCTTAACTCACATTGTTGGGGATTCAAGGGATCTCTCCACAATTACCAAGATTTGGGGTACCTAACTCAATGGAAGACTTAAGGGACTTCTATACATAAAACCATATGTAAATACGCACACACATCATAGTGGATAACAATTATATTTCAAGTGTGGCGGTTTGATAATATTTACAATTTTGGTTCCATATCATCTCACACATTTATATGATTCTGTTTTGATACTAATTTAGATGAATTTCTTACTTAGTGTCTTTCACCTAGAACTCATTAAGTTGTGAACAACATCATGTCCAATCCCAACTGGGATGTCCAAGTCCCCAAGTGGGATTAAAGCTTCAACGTACACATGCCCAACGGTGGCACGAATAAGTTTCTCACGTATAATCTCATTACTCACAGGATAGACACAACAAAGTCTTAATTCCAAACTTTGGGGTTTGCTACATGACTCATTTTGTTATTATATTCATCTATTAAGAGCCGTGTCTCAAATATTACCTAATATATCTTTTTTAGACCTTAGACCCAAGTTTCTTCGTACCAACTACTAGTTTTAGCCAACGTTCGTGATATCAAAATAAGGCTGTGAAAAGCGCTAGTTGGGCGGGCACCCGCCGCCTAACGCCTAACCTGTCTAGATCTAGACGGTTCAAAAATAATAAAAAAATTCAAAATACCTAGTAAAATTTGTAGAAAAAGTCCATAAAACCCCAAAACATGCATAGACAGACATCAGGGGGCCTAGGAAGGTATCAGACGGACGCCAGACGCCTAGCACCTAGGTGTTGTCTAGACGGCCGCCTAGACCGCCTTTTAAAATATGATTCAAATGTTACCAATAAATATAAGTCATATCGTATCATTTTATGATGTCCCGATGGATACTGATCCTACCGATACCGGTCGAGACTGGCCAATATCGGAATTGAGGCTCGTTTTTATCAATTCAAGAAAGAAAAAGAGAGAAGTATCCGGTCAGACTGAAGATAATTACGATACAATGTGTTGATAAGATACCTTATCGACACATTGTAACCTGAAGATCATTATGGTACCGAATAAGATACATTATCGATACATTGTAACTATTACTACTTGTCGAAGTTGGAAGTTTATAAGTTTACGACATTGGTGCATCTTAATATTATTCCATTCAAAATTATCTAAGTGCATGGATATTATCTTTAAAAACGAGGAAACTAAACAACAATATTTATTTTTGGTGAACTATTCAACGTTGTTGAGTATTATTCCATTAAAAACAAAGGAGAAACAACATATAATCCAGAAAATTATGCTAAATGTATAAAAAAGAAATTATATTTTTTTGTAAAAATAATTTTTTTTTCTCCGAAAGGAAGTACTTTTAAATGTCAAAATTGTTGAAAACAACCTCGATACCGTTCTGCTTAAGGACCAAAAATTGATACCAATACTTCGAACCTTGGTTTTAGCACCTCCGTTAGGATTTTGTTAGATTTATTTATTTATTGAGTATAGATAAGACTAGGTCATGGAAATGAATATTATTTAGTATATCTTGAGAATGAGTTTAAGTTATTTGCCATTATTGTGTAATTGGTTTATCATGCCCATATAAAGACATAAATATAATTGTAAAAAAGAGTTTTGATGGAGAAATACTATTGGATGTTTTTGAGTAAACCTAGTTATAATTTTTCTACTTCTTTATCACTCCATTATATCTTCAAATTCTACACCATCGCTTCATCGCGACCTTGTAGCCATCGAGTTGGGGTTCAAGTGCAAAACCTCCCAAGCAGCGAGATCCAACGTGACAATTTTCTACGATCCTGTAATTTCGTACCAATATCTACTTTCATTGTTAAATTTCAGAATAGTTATAAATAATTGTGCTAAATTTACATAGTTTTAATTGTTCACAAAAGAAATCATTAAGCTTATGCAGCCAATTTTTCCTGTTTCTTTAAAGTCCATATAATCCCTAAATTTTATAATCCAAATAGACAAATTCCTTTTCCTTTGGTCTCCCTCTTGCTAACTAGTGCATCTATTAGATTCCTTTGCACATAATCAAAACCCCCTCGAACTATTTCTTCTTATCTTATGCTCAGTTGACAATACGTCTAGACTTCTCACAGTCACAACTATACTCATTTGTTAGCTTTCAGAATATTGCTATTTATCCATGTGTGAATTATATTCACATTTCATCTAACCTCATGTTTTTGGTAAGTTTTCTTAATTGTCTACCATTTATATCCAACTTGGCTTATATTAGTTATAAAGGACTTTCGTTTTCAACTTCAAGCGCGTCATATTTCTATCACAATCCATTTTGGAATCCATAGTTGTTAGAGGCGAAGAGTTCAGTTAGGCGCTAAAGTCCTCTGGAGCTTAGGCGCAAAATGCAGAAGCGAGGTGCACGATTGAAAAAAATAAGTAATAAACATATAACATGTAAATTATGTCATATTCGTATATTGACATACACCTTCAATGTACTTGGTATTAATAATATTTAGGCTTTTAGCACTTTTTGCTAACTTTTAGTTTTAGGTTTTAAGCATATTTTTGCCAATATTTTAGGCGAGGTTGACCGGAGGGAGGACAATTGTCACGGGGAGTTGAAGTAGACGACGAGGTGTCGCTCACTTCTGATGTATGAGCACACTTAGGATGAAGCAAAGTGCATAGTTGTGTCTTGCTTCCTAATAAATTGGAGCGTAGATGTCGAGAGCTCTAAACTTGGAGAGAAAGTGAACATAAAGTGGGAGAGACAAGACCTTGGTACGAATATCGGCAGTATGTGATGGGTAGAAACAAGTAGGAGCTGAACCTCACGAAGATTGATCTTCTCTGAATGAAGTGACAATCAATCTACGAACCAAACTTGGAGAGAAAGTGAACATAAAGTGGGAGAGACAAGACCTTGGTACGAATATCGGCAGTATGTGATGGGTAGAAACAAGTAGGAGCTGAACCTCACGAAGATTGATCTTCTCTGAATGAAGTGACAATCAATCTAAATAGGTTTGCTCTTTCATGAAAGACCATGTTTTCAGCTACCAATAGATGTCTGGTTATCACAACAAAGAAGTGGTGGAGAAGAGAGAGCGACACCAAGATCAATAAAAATACTCTTCAACCATGTGAGCTCGGAAATCATAGCAGGCCTTTTATTTGGTAGGTAACATCGATGAAGCTAGACTATCGAGCGTTACTCAGCATTAGCAGAAGAGTAGTAATAACACTATGTTTCTCTCTCCACCAAGTAACATGATTCCTCCAAAATATGTACAAAAATCTTAGAAGCCAGAAGCGGAAGCGGGAACGGAAACTGGGATGAGAGCAGGAGCGGGGGAACGCGACTACTTAGAAGAGTCTAAAGTTAGGAGCGTGATGGGAACATGCACTAATATTTTTTTATGTTTATTAATTATTGTTATCAAAACTTATAAATATATTAATATTTATTAGAATTTATAAAGTTCAGTACATGTTACAAAGAGATCATTCGTATGTTGATTTTTTATGATGTCAAGATAAATAATCTTTAGTTTTTTTGGTACTTGGATAAACAGGTATTAAATTTTTTCTTTCTTCTTAAATTTTATGTTCTCTTTTAAAATTATGGTCATATTATGGGAATAGCTCATGTCGTCGGGGGAACAAGCTCCCAGCATATGAGAAACCAGCTTCCGTCATCGGAAAAACGAGCTCCCAAGTAAGAACCGCCGAATCGAGGTTCTTACTTAGATTCGTTGACCTCCTAGAAGTTTCTGGCTTCTAAGACAAACTACTCATCGAGCGACGATTAACTACTTAACCCGCATAATTATCATTAACATAAGAGGGTATTGAGAGAGAGGTGGAAGGTTGGTAAGCAAGACCTTGGCCATAAGATTTATTGTGGTAGCGAAGTACGCTCAACAACCTGAAGATGAGACATCCAAGTAGACTGCAGATATTTGCTAATAATGCTTACAACAAATGAAATGTCGAGACGTGTTAATGTAAGATGTATCAACTTGCCCACAATATGACAATAATAATCATGATCGGGCAACAATGAGTTTGATGCAAAGCCAAGAGAAGAGAGCTTCAAATTTGCTTTCATAGGGGTATAAGCATGCCAGAATGGTGTAGAAGATCCACAAAATATTTTTGCTGAGAGAGTAAGAAAATTATCATGTCGAGCAACCTCGGTTCCCAAATGCAATGAAGGAGACCAAGATCTTTGGTTTAGAAATGAGAATACAACTATGCTTTAATCATAGAAATTTAAGAAGTATCATCACGTGTAATGATATTATCGACATAGACCAAAAGAATCACAATGCCCTGTTGTCGGCGGTATGTAAAAAGAGAACAATCAACACTACTCCGAGTAAAACCAATCTTCTGGACTACCTAGCTGAACCTTTTGAACCAAGCACGAGGATACTACCTAAGATAATAGATAGACTTGTATATATGACTAACAAAAGACTCCGATGCAGTCTGATAGCCAAGAGGTTAAAATCACCATTGAGAAAATCATGCTTAATGTCTAACTGATATAAGGCATCTTCGACGTACCACAAGAGAGATCAACATACGAACAATGTTCAACTTGGCAATCGGAGACGGAGTCTCCTCATAATCAATGCCAGAGTAAAACCTTGAGCAACAAGTTGTGCTTTAAGCGCTCAACAGAACCATCGGGGTATGTTTAACTGTGAACACCACAAACAACTAATACAAGAATGACCAGGTGGCAGAGGAACCAAACCAAGTACCATTAAACCAAAGAGCTTGCATCTTTTCACCCATTTTGGCCTGCTATCCCGCATGCTGAAGTGCCTCTCGTAAAAATAAAGGAAAGAGAATAAGCAAGCTTACACAGTAGAGGAGCTAGACGATAGTAAAAAATAAAATTACTAATATGAGGCATAATAAGAGTACATTGCTTCTTGTGAAGAGCAACCATAAGATCATCTGTAGCAGTATATCATCAATAGGGGCAGACGGTCCTGCAGTCCTGCAATATCCTGACAAGTCTTCTGTTTACGACCACGGGTAAGTGGTAGTGGTGATGTTGTAGTAAAGGAAGTAGGTGGTACTAGAGGTGGTTTGTGTCACGCCCCGATCTCCCGCAGGCTAAATCGGCCGTCCCCGCTAGGCGAGAATAACCGCGCCAACGCTCCCGTGGAACGATCGCTTTTACCCATCCGGGCGTGATGCCACACGAGCGTGAGCCACGTCCGTGCAAGGCCGTGGTTCATTGGCTGGCGGTAAGAAGTCTAAGCCACAGAGTCGCACAGATTGTCCGAGTGCAGCGGAATCATAAAAGCATAGGCGATTTGGTAACAAGTTCACTGAGTCGACAATAGCGGAAACATTGAATAACACAAGTAGGAGTGAAGCAAACTCTTTATTGATATAAACAAGTGTTACAGGCGGCGCATAGCCGAGATTACAAGTCGCTCAAGTCTCTCTTTCTGAAACAATAAAAGCATGCCAAGTGGCTACAATTTGTAGGATGATTGTACATGCGATATTCAGGCGATGTTCGGGCAATGTTCATGCGATGTTCCAATATTATGTCTTGTATATATGCTTCAGTTCCGGACACAGCGTTCCAAGGCTCCAAAGTGAACTCCACGTCTTAGCACGCACGGAGGAGGCATCCGCACCGAACGAGGTTCTCCCGCACCCTGCAAATGATCTGGTGGATTATCAGTACATTGAATGCACTGGTGGGGAGGCTACTCGCCCGCTCGACAAATCCAAACACGTAATATAGGTTCCGTGCAGCAACTATTATGTTGTCTTTCTAGTTGCATTAGGATCAGTTTCATGACATATTGAATAACCTAATTCGTGTGGCAGTGCGCCGTGCGATATAAGAGGAAACACGGCAAGACTTACCAACTTACCATTTACCTTCCCTGTCCAAGGCAAACCAAGTTAATTCAAGCACGAGCAGGTATAAACATTTAGGGGCAACAACATATGCGAATACAAGTATTTGGATTTGAGATTCATATCGTTAGTTGATTCAGATTTCTCTTTGATGCGATGCAATGACTCGCACGCGGATAGCCGCTAAGCGAGGATGACTTATCTATATGAACGTTTGTCGCTGGCATAGCCATAAAGGACGAGTTATAGTCTTGAACAAGGATGGAAAGCAACAAAGATTCGTTGGTGGCTGCAGACCATCCTGTCCAGATGCGTGAGACTATCGTGAAGTTCCATCCGGATCGGAGCGGCCCCGGTGCCCCGGAAATCGTCCGTGGAACCTAATGACCTTGTTTCCAAGTTGTCCGCGACATGCAGGTCAGGGTCTTTCCAATTCCATAACTTGATATGATAATCCATGATTCTTTGTTCTGAACCGAGCGTTTGCTCCACGAGCTGGGATTCTTTCTTTACGTGACGTGATTCTCGTTCAGATGTAAACTTGATCTGATTATCATTTAGTTGTAACGTGACAGGATTCTTGATTCTTGAACAACTTGCCTTGATGCATGCCCCTGGTTCGGGGATTGCCTTGGTGACCTAACGGTCCCGGATACTTGCAGGTTCAATTGCACAGAAGAGCTATTTGATAGTCTCCTGGCTAACTAGAATGCATGTACAATACGAATAACGTTAGACATTTGTAAGCAAGCAAGCATGCGTTTCTAAGGAACTCAAGCAACACGTTGGCTCGGGCCCGAAGGTAAGCCGAGAGGTGAAACCGTAAGGGACTTCCCGAGCGACATGATCTAGGGTAGCATGCGAGGGTCTGAATATAAGCAATATTTTATTTCCATGTTCTAGCACAAGCAATACAAGTTGGGGATTATTCCCTTAGCTAGGTGTGTTGTATTCTTATTAGCATGCAGGGGGTGATTCACCTAGCGACAAGCATGTATCGTTCCATATTTTAAGTGTGCTGGCTAAGCAAAGATAAGTTCACCGTAGCCACCCCACCTTAGCGATGATTTGCCTCGGTTGAGCGATACGTCAAGCGAACCTCTGAAAGCCTAAGCGGAACTCCTGTAGGGACAAGTCTGGATATCCTTTGCCTCAAACGAGTATTCTCGCCTGAGCAAAGCGGGTCGGGACATTGCACTTTTGCCGTTTGAATCGGCAGTCCGCTTGAGCGGAACGGGGTGTTACATCATACCCAACTCAGAAAAAGTCTCGTCCTCGAGACTTACTGAGGACAAGCCGTACTAACGCATTATGGAACCTATCCCAAGCGTAGCAATCTTGATTAACGATCTAAGGCTGAGGCAAACCTATACAAGTCGTTATACTTGTTCATTTGGATATTCACTTGAACAAGCATTCGAGATCAGCATATCGCGAGTCTGGATCGTACAGATACTCGAAGTGCACTTCTAGCATGAGCACGCCAACCAACTTAGCGATAGCGAAGTCTTAGCACTTGAGTTTCACATTTTCTTGAGTCTTGGATCGTGCACAAGTTCAAGGCGTCCCTCAAACATATGCATTCAACCAAACTTAGAGATAGTGAAATCGGACAAGCTACTTTACGAAAATCTTAAGGGTTTGCACACGTCGGCACAAAGGCCCTAGCATCACAATTTCATACAAGCAATCACATTATTCTAATGCGCTTTTTGAAAGTATTTAGACTCATTGTTGGAACATTCCGTTTGGGACATTGAGAGAGAGAGAGTATGCACATAATCCCACGAACGAGCATTCGAAACTGAGATAATCGAAATAAAGTCCAAAGGCGTATAAGCCAGGCTCTGATACCAATCTGTCATGTCCCGATCTCCCGCAGGCTAAATCGGCCGTCCCCGCTAGGCGAGAATAACCGCGCCAACGCTCCCGTGGAACGATCGCTTTTACCCATCCGGGCGTGATGCCGCACGAGCGTGCGCCACGCCCATGCAAGGCCGTGGTTCATTGGCTGGCGGTAAGAAGTCTAAGCTACAGAGTCGCACATATTCTCCGAGTGCAACGGAATCATAAACGCATAGGCGATTTGGTAACAAGTTCACTGAGTCAACAATAGCGGAAACATTGAATAACACAAGTAGGAGTGAAGCAAACTCTTTATTGATATAAACAAGTGTTACAGGCGGCGCATAGCCGAGATTACAAGTCGCTCAAGTCTCTCTTTCTGAAACAATAAAAGCGTGCCAAGTGGCTACAATTTGTAGGATGATTGTACATGCGATATTCAGGCGATGATCGGACAATGTTCATGCGATGTTCCAACATTATGTCTTGTATATGTGCTTCAGTTCCGGACGCAGCGCTCCAAGGCTCCAGAGTGCCTTAGCACGCACGGAGGAGGCATCCGCACCGGATGAGGTTCTCCCGCACCCTGCAAACGATCTGGTGGATTATCAGTACATTGAATGCACTAGTGGGGAGGCTACTCGCCCGCTCGACAAATCCAAACACGTAATATAGGTTCCGTGCAGCAACTATTATGTTGTCTTTCTAGTTGCCTTAGGATCAGTTTCATGACATATTGAATAACCTAACTCGTGTGGCAGTGCGCCGTGCGATATAAGAGACAACACGGCGAGACTTACCAACTTACCATTTACCTTCCCTGTCCAAGGCAAACCAAGTTAATTCAAGCACGAGCAGGTATAAACATTTAGGGGCAACAATATATGCAAATACAAGTATTTGGATTTGAGATTCATATCGTTAGCTGATTCAGATTTCTCTTTGATGCGATGCAATGACTCGCATGCGGATAGCTGCTAAGTGAGGATGACTTATCTATATGAACGTTTGTCGCTGGCATAGCCATAAAGGACGAGTTATAGTCTTGAACAAGGATGGAAAGCAACAAAGATTCGTTGGTGGCTGCAGATCATCCTGTCCAGATGCGTGAGACTATCGTGAAGTTCCATCCGGATTGGAGCGGCCCCAGTGCCCCGGAAACCGTCCATGGAACCTAATGACCTTGTTTCCAAGTTGTCTGCGACATGCAGCTCAGGGTCTTTCCAATTCCATAACTTGATATGATAATCCATGATTCTTTGTTCTGAACCGAGCGTTTGCTCCACGAGTTGGGATTCTTTCTTTACGTGACGTGATTCTCGTTCAGATGTAAACTTGATGTGATTATCATTCAGTTGTAACGTGACAGGATTCTTGATTCTTGAACAACTTGCCTTGATGCATGCCCTTGGTTCGGGGATTGCCTTGGTGACCTAACGGTCCCGGATACTTGCAGGTTCAATTGTATAGAAGAGCTATTTGATAGTCTCCTGGCTAACTAGAATGCATGCACAATACGAATAACGTTAGACATTTGTAAGCAAGCAAGCATGCGTTTCTAAGGAACTCAAGCAACACGTTGGCTCGGGCCCGAAGGTAAGCCGAGAGGTGAAACCGTAAGGGACTTCCCGAGCGACATGATCTAGGGTAGCATGCGAGGGTCTGAATATAAGCAATATTTTATTTCCATGTTCTAGCACAAGCAATACAAGTTGGGGATTATTCCCTTAGCTAGGTGTGTTGTATTCTTATTAGCATGCAGGGGGTGATTCACCTAGCGACAAGCATGTATCGTTCCATATTTTAAGTGTGCTGGCTAAGCAAAGATAAGTTCACCGTAGCCACCCCACCTTAGCGATGATTTGCCTCGGTTGAGCGATACGTCAAGCGAACCTCTGAAAGCCTAAGCGGAACTCCTGTAGGGACAAGTCTGGATATCCTTTGCCTCAAACGAGTATTCTCGCCTGAGCAAAGCGGGTCGGGACATTGCACTTTTGCCGTTTGAATCGGCAGTCCGCTTGAGCGGAACGGGGTGTTACATCATACCCAACTCAGAAAAAGTCTCGTCCTCGAGACTTACTGAGGACAAGCCGTACTAACGCATTATGGAACCTATCCCAAGCGTAGCAATCTTGATTAACGATCTAAGGCTGCGGCAAACCTATACAAGTCGTTATACTTGTTCATTTGGATATTCACTTGAACAAGCATTCGAGATCAGCATATCGCGAGTCTGGATCGTACAGATACTCGAAGTGCACTTCTAGCATGAGCACGCCAACCAACTTAGCGATAGTGAAGTCTTAGCACTCGAGTTTCACATTTTCTTGAGTCTTGGATCGTGCACAAGTTCAAGGCGTCCCTCAAACATATGCATTCAACCAAACTTAGAGATAGTGAAATCGGACAAGCTACTTTGCGAAAATCTTAAGGGTTTGCACACGTCGGCACAAAGGCCCTAGCATCACAATTTCATACAAGCAATCACATTATTCTAATGCGCTTTTTGAAAGTATTTAGACTCATTGTTGGAACATTCCGTTTGGGACATTGAGAGAGAGAGTATGCACATAATCCCACGAACGAGCATTCGAAACTGAGATAATCGAAATAAAGTCCAAAGGCGTATAAGCCAGGCTCTGATACCAATCTGTCATGTCCCGATCTTCCGCAGGCTAAATCGGCCGTCCCCGCTAGGCGAGAATAACCGCACCAACGCTCCCGTGGAACGATCGCTTTTACCCATCCGGGCGTGATGCCGCACGAGCGTGCGCCACGCCCGTGCAAGGCCGTGGTTCATTGGCTGGCGGTAAGAAGTCTAAGCCACAGAGTCGCACATATTCTCCGAGTGCAACGGAATCATAAACGCATAGGCGATTTGGTAACAAGTTCACTGAGTCAACAATAGCGGAAACATTGAATAACACAAGTAGGAGTGAAGCAAACTCTTTATTGATATAAACAAGTGTTACAGGCGGCGCATAGCCGAGATTACAAGTCGCTCAAGTCTCTCTTTCTGAAACAATAAAAGCGTGCCAAGTGGCTACAATTTGTAGGATGATTGTACATGCGATATTCAGGCGATGATCGGACAATGTTCATGCGATGTTCCAACATTATGTCTTGTATATGTGTTTCAGTTCCGGACGCAGCGCTCTAAGGCTCCAGAGTGAACTCCACGCCTTAGCACGCACGGAGGAGGCATCCGCACCGGATGAGGTTCTCCCGCACCCTGCAAACGATCTGGTGGATTATCAGTACATTGAATGCACTAGTGGGGAGGCTACTCGCCCGCTCGACAAATCCAAACACGTAATATAGGTTCCGTGCAGCAACTATTATGTTGTCTTTCTAGTTGCCTTAGGATCAGTTTCATGACATATTGAATAACCTAACTCGTGTGGCAGTGCGCCGTGCGATATAAGAGGAAACACGGCGAGACTTACCAACTTACCATTTACCTTTCCTGTCCAAGCCAAACCAAGTTAATTCAAGCACGAGCAGGTATAAACATTTAGGGGCAACAATATATGCAAATACAAGTATTTGGATTTGAGATTCATATCGTTAGCTGATTCAGATTTCTCTTTGATGCGATGCAATGACTCGCATGCGGATAGCTGCTAAGTGAGGATGACTTATCTATATGAACGTTTGTCGCTGGCATAGCCATAAAGGACGAGTTATAGTCTTGAACAAGGATGGAAAGCAACAAAGATTCGTTGGTGGCTGCAGATCATCCTGTCCAGATGCGTGAGACTATCGTGAAGTTCCATCCGGATTGGAGCGGCCCCAGTGCCCCGGAAACCGTCCATGGAACCTAATGACCTTGTTTCCTAGTTGTCTGCGACATGCAGGTCAGGGTCTTTCCAATTCCATAACTTGATATGATAATCCATGATTCTTTGTTCTGAACCGAGCGTTTGCTCCACGAGTTGGGATTCTTTCTTTACGTGACGTGATTCTCGTTCAGATGTAAACTTGATGTGATTATCATTCAGTTGTAATGTGACAGGATTCTTGATTCTTGAACAACTTGCCTTGATGCATGCCCCTGGTTCGGGGATTGCCTTGGTGACCTAACGGTCCCGGATACTTGCAGGTTCAATTGCACAGAAGAGCTATTTGATAGTCTCCTGGCTAACTAGAATGCATGCACAATACGAATAACGTTAGACATTTGTAAGCAAGCAAGCATGCGTTTCTAAGGAACTCAAGCAACACGTTGGCTCGGGCCCGAAGGTAAGCCGAGAGGTGAAACCGTAAGGGACTTCCCGAGCGACATGATCTAGGGTAGCATGCGAGGGTTTGAATATAAGCAATATTTCATTTCCATGTTCTAGCACAAGCAATACAAGGGAATTATTCCCTTAGCTAAGTGCGTTGTATTCTTATTAGCATGCAGGGGGTGATTCACCTAGCGACAAGCATGTATCGTTCCAAATTTTAAGTGTGCTGGCTAAGCAAAGACAAGTTCACCGTAGCCACCCACCTTAGGGATGATTTGCCTCGGTTGAGCGATACGTCAAGCGAGCCTCTGAAAGTCTAAGCGGAACTCCTGTAGGGACAAGTCTGGATATCCTTTGCCTCAAACGAGTATTCTCGCCTAAGCAAAGCGGGTCGGAACAATGCACTTTTGCCGTTTGAATCGACAGTCCGTTTGAGCGGAACGGGGTGTTACAGTTTGGGTGGTGCAGTGAGACTAGATGGTCTATCGATGGGAACGAATGGCCGCCATGGTTTTCGCGGTAGTGGTGTAGTGGGTGGAGAGAAAAAGGTTGATTCTCAAGTAATGTAACATCAGCCGAAATAACAAACTTCTGGTTAGAATGAGAATAAAAAACATAACCATTCTAAGTATGAGAATACTCTACAAAGATAAACCTGGTAGCCACGGGGAGCTAACTTATTAACAGTCGGTCTAAGTTGGTGAATAAGACATATACAACCGAACACACATGGGACCATCGAGAAAGGTTTCTTAGTAACAAAAAGGATGGCTAAAGGAGATTTGTGATCTAGAATAAAATGGACATACGGTTAATGATATGCAACGCAATGCCAACTGCAAAGTTCCTATAAATCTTAGGAATATTGATCTGAATAAGTAAATAAGCGTTCAACCTCAAGGAGGTGGCAATTTTTACGTTATCTTATGCCATTTTGTTGTAGAGTATATAAGCATGAGATGCATAAGTATTCTGAAATTTCTTGATAATATATTTACGTGCATTATCGGTACAAATAATTTTAATTGTAATATAAAACTGTCTACGAATTTGAGCAATAAAAGTTTGAAATACTTGCAAGATTTCAGAAAGATCACGTAGAAGAAATAGCCAAGTCGTACGAGAATGATCATTACAATGTAAAAATAGCAAAAAACCAAACAAACTTGTGGTTTTATAAGGGCTACAAATATCAGAATGTACGAAAGAAAATGGAGCATCACCTCTAGAAAAGGCAACAGATAGCGTAAAAATATGTTTCTAAAAAATGAATGCTTTACAAGTGAACTTTGGAAAAGGAAAAATGAAGAAGCACTTTTCGAAGAATAGGCAATGGGGCATATGCCCAAGCCGTTGATGCTAGTCTACAGAAGAGACAGAAGCTACGATAAGTGGTGGAATGTCCCATAGATAAAATCAATTTGCCTCATGGCCTTTACCAATAACTGCTTGCGTCTGAAGAACCTGAATCACAAATGAAGAAGAAGAAAAAGTGATGAAGCAATTTCGATTTATGGTGAGGCATCTAACAAAAACAAGATTGAAATTTGAACAATGAACATTGAACACAGACCGAAGATGAAGTGTAGTAGTAAGAGACATTGTCCCTTTCCAAAAACTGGAGTGGTATTAGCCATAGTAATAAACTTGGAGAATGGCGTGTCTGTAAAATGTAGCAGCAACGGAGTAACATGATTAGTTGCACCGGAATCAATAATCCACGAAAATAACTCAAGCATGAGACACTCGATGCACACACATAAGTAGAAACAAAAGAGATGTATCTAGTAGGCTGAGAAATAAGGTCACGAAGACTGAATCTCTTGTGGCGAAAAAATAATCATACGACGAAGTCGGAAAGGAAGACGATGCATAAATAAAACCACAAAGGCGTTGCATCTCGTGTTAGGAAAAGTGATTCGGAACTGAAAGTCGGAGTTTAGTATAAAGATCCTGCAACCCCACAACCATGACCTGGGGATTTAGTAGTAGCCATAAGTGCCACAGACCAATAAATCACCCAAATAGTAGAATAATTGAAAGAAGTGCATAAAGCCCAAGCGCAAAGCATATCAATAAATCACCAAAGTAGTAGAACCCTGATCAAACAAAGTAAATGAGAGTAGAAATATTATAAGACAAATAGCTCACCAGAGAGAACCAAGAGAACAAGGCATACCACTAGTA
The DNA here is from genome assembly GCA_036927795.1 of Iris macrosiphon. Taxonomy (NCBI): domain Eukaryota; kingdom Viridiplantae; phylum Streptophyta; class Magnoliopsida; order Asparagales; family Iridaceae; genus Iris; species Iris macrosiphon. Next base: position 153,999,154 of record JAYESA010000019.1, on the reverse strand, counting down.
TAGACGCTCTATAGGTAGATAATATTTTAGGCACCAATAAACAAAATAGTACTAATCCCATCGTCAATATCATAAGTGAAGAAACAATCATAATCTGATCAATATCTCACTAGTTGGACCAAAAATATTGCGATCATAGGTCAACAAATTGCAATATCTCACGAACCGGACCAAAAACGATGAAAACCAAAATATAGCACTCATGGTGAGAACTGAGTTATTGCAATATATCACGAGCATAAGCCTAAATATTATGAGAAATCACGACTTAAGAAGATTATGATGAGTGTTGCCAATTTCTTGCGAGTTCATGAAAATCTCACGAGAAAGCGCAAAAAATGGAAGAGATCTCAGCCAGTGAGGGAAGACCAGAACAATAATTTCACGTCCTTACCAAATCTAGGGAATCTCGATCACTTTCTGGTAGCGCTATGGCAGCACGATTAGTTTTTGGAGGCAACTTTGTCACTCCAGAGATAATCTTGTGGTGGCGGAGAAGCCTCGTTGTCTCGCGGTAGAGACTAGCGGTGGAGGAGAAACTAAGTTCGCGGTGGCGATAGATTCTACTAGGCTAGTAGGGCAACGACTAGGAAATCTCGACCAGTGGCAGAGGTATTAGGCTTTGGACTAGGGTTTGGCTAGGTGGCAGCTAAGGTTTTGCTTGACTTGGAGCTTTGGAAGAGAGAAGGTAGTATTTTTTTTATGGAACGGTGGATGCTTTGTTTAGAGAGAAGGGGTAAGGGAGCTAGGGTTTTTCTGTGATAGTATGTTGAGAAGTTGGATCAACTTGATGACTTAATTATTTAGATTGAGGGATTATATATATATATATATATATATATATATATATAGAGAGAGAGAGAGAGAGAGAGAGAGAGCTTCTCCTACGGGAATAACTTATGGGACAAACTTACGGGATTAGAAAATATACGTATGTTTCTCTTCTAAATTTATTTCTCTTTCAAAATTTAAATCTTTTCTTTTAAAAACAAACATATCTATATCTTAAAACAATAAGGCTTATCTATCTATTTATTTTTAAAAAAAATAGACGCATTTAATTTTTTGTTTTGGAGGTAGATTTATTTGTTTTTTAAAACAAATCAAAAAAATAATCTATCATGAGAAATAAATATAGCTTTAAAAATATATATTTAAAAATATTAATATTAATATTATTTTTAATGTTAAATTTTTTATTGTTAATTTTAGTATTAATTTTAATGTTAATGTTAATTTTAATTTTAGCATTAATTTTAACTTTAATTTTTATTTTAATGTTAATTTTTTATTTCCATATTAATTTTAGTTTTAACATGAACACTAAAATTTAAAATTAACATTAACAATAAGATTAAAAATTAACATTAAAACTAAAATTAACACTAAAGTTAAAATTAACATTAACATTAGTTTTAAAATTAACACTAAAATTTAAAATTTAAAAATTAACATTAACATTATAATTTTAATTTTAGCATTAATTTTAATTTTAATGTTAATTCTAATACAAATTTTATTGTTTTAATATTAATATTCATATTAACACTAAAAAATTAACTTTAAAAATAATATTAAATATAAAATTAGAACTAATATTAATATTAATATTTTTAAAAATATATTTATTTCTAAAGATAAATTATTTTTTAGATTTGTTTTGAAAGATAAATTATTTCTTAGATTAGTTTTAGAAAAAATAAATAGATAGATAAGCCTTATCTCTTAAGATAGAGATATGTTTGTTTTTAAAAGAATAGATTTAATTTTTGAAGGAGAAATAAATTTAGATGAGAAACCTACGTATATTTTCTGATCCCGTAAATTTGTCCCGTAAGTTCCCGTAGGAGAAGCTCTCTCTCTCTCTCTCTCTCTCTATATATATATATATATATATATATATATATATATATCATGGAAGTTATTCACTCACTAAGATTAATAATTGTTACCAAAGAGGTATCTGAGTATCAGACCACTGTCTTCATTTACATAATTGTTTCTCCAAAAATATTCTTTCTTCTTTAGTATTTATTTCTCTCCAATTTAGATTAATAATATGGTTCTTAAGCTTTATTTCTGGATAATTGCTACAACTTTGTATGTGTTCCTTGTTTTGAGCCCTTAAAATTTGGTTACATAAATTAATAATATCAACCATCATTCTCCTAAGCATTTGAAACCTTAATAAGGATACCATTTAGTCTTACAATTTTTTTTGTCAATTCATTATTAAGTTTATAGCACCTAATTTTACAACAATGGTAATAGACTAATAGTAATAGGTCATATGTCTGAGTTAACTTATTCTTTTTGTATTGAAAATTTAAAATCTCCCATGCCCTCGCCAAACTTCTTATAATAATTCCACTACCTCCTTACTATTATCTTAATAATATCATTTGGTCGTCACTCTTGATAGAATTAACATTAGCTAAGTCCTTGCTACTATTACTACTACTACTACAAGCCTATAAGTATCCTTTTTCTTCCTCCCTTTCTCACTTCCTATAGGAGTCATCAAAATCCTTGGATTCAAATTCACTAACATTTCTTTTAACTTTTTTGTTTGCTAATTTTAGTCTTCTCTAAAAAAATTCAATACCTTTTGGAATTCTTGTTCCACTACTTTCTTTAGGTGTCCATTTATTTCTGTTAGAAACTCCTTAACTAGTAAGAGAAGAGTTACTGTGTGAAGTCTAGTTCAATCATATGCTTATATAATAAGAGCTGTGTAAAGTCAGTTCTTGACAATGGAGGACTTCAGTACAATTTTCTTCTTAAGTGTTTTTAACATACAAATACTCATTCGAAAAATAATTTCTACCTGAATGAAACCGTCACATGCATCTTCTTAGGCTGGGAATGGTTGGTTACGGCAGTGCATTTGAATGAAAACATGATTAACATCCATCTTTGTACTTAAGAATCTAGTTTCATGGAAACAGAGTACATGATGGTCCAACTGTTGTATGTTTTCTCTACAATAGGGATTGTGTTGTTTCCTCAATAGTATGTCAGTCCCATACTACCAAAGTTATATATGTGCAGGACAGATGGATGAGCCACAGACTAACCCACTATGAGTGGCTGATTTTGCAGGTATAAGACTTATGACTTGCATCTAAGATATGTGTGTAATCTGGAGTTTGCTATTTGCATCTAAAGACGATGCACTTTGCACTATTCCCTTTGTGAACAACTACAGTAAATAATTGAGTAGGTTCACTTGATATTGGAATGCTTTTGAAGAAATCTATAATTCTGCAGCGTATCTAGTGTTGGTATTGTCCTCTGAAAACAACATAAAAGGTGGCCGCTTTAATTTTTTATTACCTTACAGAACCTCTTTTTATGACTTGTAAATGAAGACAGTGCTCTTTGCACCACCCTATTCATTGTAAAGCAACTCAAATTCTTATAATCCTTCGGCACAACACAAGAAGTCTCCTCAACAATTGTTCTCTTGTCTGTCTCGTACCGAAACTACTTGCTTATGTCAAGTGTATTGATTGTCTAAAATATTTCACAAAATTGCTAGCTGAAGCAAAATGTCTTATACTATTTAGTTTCATTTATGTAGCCAACAGTTCAATGTTTTTCAATCCTTGTTACTGAGACACTTCAAATTTGTTTATAGAAAATGCAATTGGGTATTTGTTTGTCGTTCTGAAACTTCCATTCCCAAATTTGGAACGTTTATCTATCCATCTATCTAAATGTTTCAGAGAGAAACAGTTAAAAGCCTAAAATCCAAATGCAAAATTTTGAAGTCTCGTAGTATTAACCTTAGCAATAGTTGCATAGATTAGAAATGTGAAAATGCTAACTTTCAAATACACACCCAAAATTGCAAAGTGTGCCATGTATAGGGACCAGTTCTTTTGTCGTAAAGCATTCTGAAGAAGTCTAACCTACCTCATTTACCAAGCGGTGTTGTCTGTTTCAGTTTGGTTCCACGTACCACTAGAAAGCATGGACACTTCAAAAGTCAGTGTCATGTCTGTGTTGCGTCGGGCACATATTAGACATGACCTGGACACTCAAATAATACACACTGACACTCCAAAATCTTGTCCATGTTTATATCATAATTTTTGTGACATGCTGCGCCATATTTGTGTCCATGCAACATAGACGTAGCATAGTGTTCCGCATTCCAGGTGGCAGTATTAGACACTTGGTCACTTTTGGGACAACACTTTGTGGATACTCCACTCCAGTTTTAAGAATACATTAAAGCATCATAGTAAGATGATATCATGCTTAGATAAACGATTATGACTGAGAGAATATTAAAGTGATATGTCGCATGAGTACGGAAAAGGACATGATACGGGTACAGGATACAGATAAGGACACGATACTGGTACAGGATATTTGCATTTTCAAATGTGTACAATGTAATCACCTGTGTTGTACGAATATGAGCACGGATACGAGTACGGACACAATGTGATACGGGGACCATTTTATTGTATCCGTGCAACATAGTTGAAGTGTCAAGTTTAAACAATCTCAACTACTAGTCTTGAGTCAATTTTATCAAACTATTGTCTAATTGGTAATATTGATTTTGCAATCATGTGCATATGTCATACATAATATGTCATACATAAAGATATTTGGTTACATGTCATTAATGTAGATGCGTTCACCACTTTCATTGTTAACTTATTGTAGGTTCCTGCATAACAATCTGGGCAGTCGGACTCTTGACACCTAAATAGTCCAATTAGCACTGGTTTTAATTATGAATTTTGGTTCACCTAATTTATTGTCATTTTTCTCATATTATCCACATTATAATGTGCATCTGCTTTGTTCCTGCTTTTGACTTTCTTGCTAGATTTTGTTTACTTGCATCTTATAATTAATGCTTACATGCACATGAACATGAAGGTTGATTGCAGCTCTTCTCCAGCATAACACATTTATGTTTTTTCTTTTTTTCCTCTAGTCGAGGTGAAGAAGCAAAGTTCCTGTTCTGTGCAACTTATCAATAAATCAGATGAATATGTCGCTTTCAAGGTGAACACATTCTTATTCTTTCAATTGGTCGCACATAACTTAATACTGTGTTTCCAGAGTTATGAACTGCCTTTTGTATATCCAAGTAACTACCACAAGAAGTATGGGGCTATGCTATCATAAGTTCTATTTTAGGTCTCCAATAAATCAATATTGTGATAGGCATGTCTACCTAATCTTCAAATCTTTGTCAGTACTTTTTCAGAGAAATTACCGATGCCATCACTATTTGCGTAAAGAAAACTTTCAACAATATCATAGTGGCAGCTGACTCAACTTTTCATATTGCCCAGATCAAGACTACATCTCCCAAGCGTTATTGTGTGCGACCAAACACTGGTGTTATCTTACCAAGGTCCAAATGTGAATTTACAGGTATAAACACTGGCATATTGTTTTTTTTCTTAGATATCACTTCCACCTATATGCATAGTGTTTTATGATTCCCTTCTAATTGCTATGGGGGACAGTAACTTTTCAACTGAGCGAGACATAATGAAGATGTATTGTCAAGCTTGCTTGCCTCCGCCTCCTCGTCTTTGTGATCATCTCTCCTATCCTCAGATTTCTTAGGTTTGCTTAAAGCCTAATATCTTAATAACTTGAAACCTTTTGGGAATGCTATTCCTTTTCACTCTTTACCTTGATATGTCATAGAAATGAATGCGGTTCCCTGGAGGAAATTGTATAAATATTACCTCTTCGTCTAGACACTTCATAATCTAGGGGAACATGGAGAGTGCTTCTTGGTTGCATGAGTTTAAACTGCATGAAGGTAGGTTTTCCTACATGCCAACTGAACGTCTAGGTTTAATGCCTGCCCCCTCATGCTCATCATCCCTGGCTAGTAATTTGACTCCAACATAGAGTGTTGATGTTACTTATGTCAATAGATGGATGTAAGAGCTTTGTCAATTACTTTATGGGGCTTTCTTATGATGATGACTTCTAAACCTTTTTTGATCTGTATGGAAAGAAACACATCATGAAAAGTATGAACTTGTATTGTATTAAACAGTTCAATAGAAGTCAAGGAGGTCAAAATCTAATGAGGAAATGTATAATATGTCAACAGTGGGGGGGAGGGGGGGGGGGGTGTCTAGGCGGGCAACAGGCGCCGCCTAGGCCGCCTTTTAGAACACTGCTATTAACACCTTCAACCTGTCCTGGGATAAGCTACAACTTGAAGGGATTTTAGGCAAAAGTATATATTTTCGATTAATGGTTAAGTGAAGAATGGAACCATAACTGCATCCATGGATCATCGTATTTTGTTTGAAATGAAATGAAGGACCATGGTTCACATTATCCAAATTGGTATTGGGCCCTTCTTAATTGGGGCAATTTTGGAGGGGTTCGGTAATTTCTTCGGTATCATCATTGACCGATTCTGTGAATTATCTATGATGTGCATATACTTGCATAAACAGTGTATCATTAATAACTGATCCATGGATCATCATATTCTGTTGATTAACTGACCTACTTAGCTTACTGGTAAATTGCCTTACTGTTACAATCTGATAACTCAGTAATCAGCTTTCACTTTGAACTGATATTATGACCTCCGAGCTTAATGCTACTATATGTACAAATTCATGTTTTATACTATGTTTTCAATCATATCTTTTCTATGTATTTCACATTTAACTATTTCCACTACTTTTATCTGATTCTTACATTTGGATTTTCATCTGGAGTTAGTGACAATGCAAGCCCAACGCTCATCTCCACCTGATATGCAATTGAAGGATAAGTTTCTTGTTCAAAGCACAATTGTCCCATTTGGTAGTGCAGATGAGGATATTCTACCTAGCTTTGTGAGTATATAAATTATTGAACTAACATTTTATTATTTTTTCATTCCGTGGATACTGACTACTACTGTTCATTAGTTCTTGAAAGAGAACGGCAGATATATCGAAGAAAACAAGTTGAGAGTTGTCCTTGTTAGTCCACCTTATTCTCCAGTTTTGCAACCAAGTAACGGAGCCTCAATCCAAGATCCAGCTAATGATGCTCCTCCTATTTTGAAAGAAACGGCTGCATTCAAAGTTAGCCCTGCCTTGAAAGAAGCTTCTGCTTTGGAAGAGATTCCTGATTTGAAAGGAAGTCCTGCTTTGAAAGAAGCTCCTGCTTTGAAAGAAAGTCCCAGCTCAAAAGATCAAGCACTGAATGGAGCTGAGAACCTTGCTCCATTTCAGGTAGGAGCTCCAGTTTGAAGCGTAATTAGTGTATGTGCTTTGCTATATATCAAGACTTGTTTTTGTTCGTTATTATGATGCATCTGCTTCTCCTGTTAATATGAACTTATTAGTGAGGACATATAATAGGCCACTATATGAGTGGAGTTGATGTGAATTTCCTTTATTAAAATGTTAACAACACCTCCTAAATAGATTCAGAAAACTTATCTAGACTCAGTTTCTCCAGGTCAAGGATGTCGAGGATTTGAAGTTGAAGATGAACAACCTTGAATCAAAACTAAATAAGGTCAGTTTGTCGGCAGATTTAATGTAGAGACTAATTTACCTGAGTTATTCTGTTGTGATGGTCAGGGCTTGGGCTTTGTTACTTTAGTTATATCCTTACAAAAGTTTGTTCAATTTGCATAATTAAATAAATAAATTTTAAATTATTAAAGAAGAGTAGGTATTTAATTTATATTATTAAAAAAAGCAAGTGGTCCTGCCTGCAGGCAGATACGATGATTGCAATGCTGAGGGAAGAGAAGTGCTTGGTCGTTAAAGAGAAGGATATGTTGCGACAAGAAATAGTGAGTAGTACCTTTATTACCACCAAGGTTAATATATTTCATTGCTTATTCCCCCACAGCATAGTGAGTGCACTTGTTAGGAGCATAGGATAGGATATTAAGAATCGAGACCCACTAGTGCAAGCAGAGGACTGACTCTTGGAGTATGATTCACTTGTACTGTTTGGTCTAACTTTCTGCTTTGAAATTCCTGGCTCTCTCTTCTTTTCTTTTCAGGTTGTTTTGAGAAGGAAAAGTCCGGCCAAGGTGGGGTTCCCCTTTTTGTTTGTAGTTTTCATGGCACTCGTGGGCGTGTTGGTCGGATACCTGTTGAACCAGTGATCGTGAGACATGTCAAAAGGAGGGATACCAACTTTAGTAATGGGGGGCTAAAGCAAGCATTATTATTATTCAACCAACTTACTTTGTTTCAGATAAACCCCTTCCTTTTTTTAATATGATTATGTGTGTCAGATGGTCCTGTTTTTTGAACCTTTTGTATGTATTATTATTATGGTGACATTACATTAGAACCACCCACTAAACATTTACTTTTTCTTGTGTAGAGAGAAATAAATCGATTTATCTTCTTCTTCTTTTTTTCCTTTCTTTCTTTCCTTCCTTTCTTAAAACGATGTTTCATGATGGATTTGGTATTTTGGACTGAAATATAAAGAAAAATTTTGAGTTATTATCCACTTTATTTATCCATATGTAGGGTGCATTCTACGTTGTTTTCTTTCCTCCTCTCATCCCTACATTGTTTTCTTTTCTCAAATATAAAGAGAGAGAGAGAGAGAGGGTGCAAAGTGGATGGGGGACCATCATGATTGGCCAGTTAAAGTGGGGGAACACCGCATGCACTAAACTCAATACAATGTTTCCTTGAAAAATATCATCACGCTGCTTTTTGGTCTTCTGGTGCTTGAAGGAAGGCTTTTTCGCCCCTTCCTCTCTTCTTTTTCATCTGTCTGGTGCTGGTGGTGGCAGATGTTTCTTCCAAATCACCATTCTCATTCACTCACTGTATCATCAGCTTTTACTTTCTTTGTTTGTTTGTGTTTGTTTTGTTGTTAACTCGGCTCCGAATCAAAAGTCAGTTGTGGAATTTATTTATTTTTACAGTGTATATTGTAATTAAGAAATATCCTCCTATCATGTGATCATCAAATTATTGACATGATTATCTATACTATTATATAATAGAAAAAGTTACCTTTCATCAAATTTTTTTTTTTTTTCAAAAATATTCTTGCATATGTTTACTAATTAAAATTAATAGGAATAACTAGGTAATTGCGGAAGTTATCTTTTGGTCTTGCTAAATAGTCTATCTTGTATAGATATCTTTTAGTCTTTTTAAACGGTCTTAATAAAATTTAGGAATAATTACATGAGCTTATCTTTGCGTTTTCTGGAATTTTAGACCCAAAGGGTCAGCCATTTAATCGTAATAGATTAATATGTTTCTGGTGATTCTGTTTGCTGCTTATTCATGCCATGTGAATTCATCAAGTAAGCGCATAAAAATAATAAAAAGGAGAGAACATGTAAACTTTGGTACTAGGATATAATAGCGAAGGCTACTTATCATAATCACAAACGTACATGATGCATATATATTCATCTGGTTGTTCTTCTAGATAAATTAATTATATTCACTCACACACACTCTCTCTCTTCCTCTCCCATGAATGTGTGTGAGAGAGAGAGTATTGGGAAGAAAAAGGAAAAATGCAAATGGTACATTCCCATGTGGAGCTGGCAGGCTCACCGAGGATGGAGAATGGATGAATAGTGAGTGTTTGGAAACTAACAGCCTGTCTTGTGTTGATACAGTCTTCTATTGTCATTTGTTGTACTTATTTGTTTTTTTGTTTCTATTGTCATTTGTCGTATTTATTTATTTGTTTCTTTATATATATATATATATATATATATATATATATATATATATATATATTGTCAAGGGGAGAGAGGAAGACTAACGTGGATGCTTTCATGATTCATTGCATAATACATATATTACTGGGTAATTATCAAATATCACATCTCACTTTATATAAAAACTAGACCGAGTCCAAACTAGTTCCCCATTACCAACTCAGGACCGACCGGGGAAAGAATTTGCTTCGGTGGCTAGGACTAGTTTTCTAAAATCAATTTGTTTTAAATTATGTTTTTTCTGTTTTCTTTTTTTTTTTTCCATTTTTTTTTCTTTTCATATTTTTCATTTTAAATAAAAAAATATTTTTTTGTTGGGTGCATTTTATGTCAGGGCGAGTTTGAATTAGTTTCAGTCTGGATCAGATCATAAAATTAATTTATAAATAAAAATTATGATGTCAATAGGATTTGAACCATGTTCTCTCGAATGTTACTAACACATCACCTTAACCAAATACTAGAAAAATGTCACACAGTAATAAATATTAAATATATTTAATCATCAATAAAAAATATAATATTTTGTATATGAATTATATATTCCCAAGAAGATTTATATATTCTTTGAGATAATTTTTCAGAAAATTTAATTCTAGAGAATTTGATATATGGAATAATTATATATTAACCAAACATGGGGATATAATTTTCTTGGAAATTTAATTCCAGTTAGTTTAATTTTCAGGAATATAGACTAGTAATTGCTATATACCTGTTCATGATATATGTTGCACTCCCATATTGTAATTATTTTTATTATTATCATCGTGCTCACATGTTTAGTTATTGTTTACCATATACTGTATTTGTATTTGCTAGCTTAGATATTGTACTTGCTCAATCTTGACAGGATAACGTTGTAACATCTTTAGACAAGATTTTCGTTGAGATCTACGGTCGGTATTTTGGTAACACTGATGTTACTACGTACTGGTCTCTCCTGACAATTTGGTGAATCATACTTCTTGCCTTATGATCACATACTCTTCTTAGCTATTTTTGGTTCAGTTCAGTTTAAATATTTATTCTACCGGGGTTGTTCCTAAGATAATTTGAGATGTAATTTCTAATTGATGGACCTATATTATTAAATGTTGTGATTGTTTAGGTAGATATTCTCTTATGTTATATATGACCATAATTATGTAAATAATATAGTTTATTTATAATATGAACTAATGATAGTATACATATCGTACAACTGCCGATACCGCAACGTAGGATGGACATCGCCGAGTACCCGTACTTAAGAATTTGGGAGTGGGGCATGACACACAATCCGAAGCTCCAGCTCCTAGTTTAGATAGGGAGTGCAAATGGAGAAGTAGAAGAAGAGTGGAGTAGTTAAAGTGAAAAGTGCGTAATGAAAGAGAGGGGATGATCTAAGGAGTTTCGACCTGGCCTCATCCACCATTGGATGAGTTCCAAAGCATTAATTCATGCCCTAACAAATCCTAGTCATCCCCATTAAACACAAGTGACAAATGGTGTCACGCCCCGATTCCACAGGGGGCTGATCATTCCTTCTTAGTGCCTTACGGAACCGATCGTCCTCGCATGGGGCGTGATGCCGTGCAAACCTAAGTTGCGCTTGCACAAGGCCAAGGCTTTGAATAAGGACAAGTAAGTTATTCAAGACAGAAGCAGCGACATAATATTGCAGAAAAGTAAAGAACACAATGACACAAGAAAATAAGCTTTTTATTGATATTCAAGATGTGTTACAAGCGGCGCTTGGCCGAGATTATAATTCGCTTAAGCTCTTTTTCTCTCGATTACAATGACATCGTTCCATACATTACATCCCTTTATACAAAAGCAGCACAAAAAATCTCGATACGGATCAAGGCATAGACTCCAGATTTCCGGCTCCTGAGGATGATGATATGTTATCGCTTCTTCGGACGATCCAGTACCTGCGAACAAACAAACTGGTGGGGGGTCAGCACTTTGAGGAAAGTACTGGTGAGTATAAAAGCAACGAACATAAACAACACTCTCTAAAACCAACACTAAGTAAGCATGTTATAAAATATTTCATTACTAGTGATCTTGCTACTTTTACCTAGGTTCATTTCATGCAGCACAAGATTAGAGTCAGATTACTTCTTTCAAAAATATATCTTTGAAAACAGTTTGCATATTCAATACATTCAAGCATACTATATGGACAATGTTCTATAGTACAGTGCACAGCATGTATCATGAGCCAATTTTATTAACTCTTAGGAACAATAGCAGTTATCTAGTGGACTATTCATCTTATGCAAGAGGACAGCTGCATATTCAAGTTAAACATGCAAGTCTAGGAGAAATACGAGATTCAAGCATAATCAGAAATTAGTACATCACTTATTAAGTGATTCTTACCTTTCGTCGAACGGTTATACCTGCAACAGACATACAAGTTAGCGACAATTTGCATATACATATAAGTTTCTATTTCGTGTTCGTCCCTGCATCAAATAGTTAGGTATGCAAGAAGGCTAACCTTGCATACGCCCTAACTATATGATGGCCCATGAAAACCCATAATTAGCAGTTGAGACGTTCAAGCCCATCTCACTAATAGACTGACACCCTTCCTTAACCATGAACAAGGTGTCCTGTCCTTTCCTAGGCCGAACGATTTTCAGTGCCCCAGGAACCGATCGAGAGGGTACGTTCTTGTGCACAAGTTTGTCCAGACCGATGCATTAATACACTTCTATCATACCATATACAATGCAAGCATGCAATAATTAAGCAAACTCTTCTATATTAACTCTTCTATATTGATGTACGGGGCACGTAACCATCAATTCTCTTCTTCTTACTTAGCCCAGTACTCGATGTATGGGGCATGTAACCATCGATGTACGGGGCACGTAACCATCGATGTACCAGAGTCGTAACCATCGAGTACTGGCCTGAATCATCTATTGTTTCAGTTCAAGCATTTCAAACAGTTCTATGTTTTAAAGCGATACGAAAAACATGCAAGCAATCTCTATTAAAATAGACATGGCACCGTTTTTCTATCTCTTTAACTAAAGCATATTATTCTACTCTTACTTAGCATACAATGGATTCACAAGTTCAAGCAATCTTTTACAATTTATTATTAGCATAAAAATAGTTTGTTCGATAGCAGTGTTTGTGTATACTTAGCATGCAACATTCTATTCCTTTACTTAGCATGGCAAGGGTTCGTTCGATAGCGGTGGCCGTGTAACTTAGCATACAATATTTATATCTTTTACTAAGCATGGCAAGGTTCTTTTCAATGACAAGCATTTTAAGTTCTCTAGTTAAGCATGCAGGTTCTCGTTTATCATTCCAATGCAACATTATCAACTTAGCAAATAAGCATTAGAAAACTCAGATTCATTATTAAGGCGTGCAAGATGTCACGCCCCGATTCAGCAGAATCGTTATTTGTCCCCCGGGCGTGATGTCGTGCATGCGTAAGGCGTGCCCGCACAAGGCTTAACATAATGATATATATATATATATATATATATATATATATATATATATATATATATATATATATATATATATATATATATATATATATATATAGAAACACAACAGCAGAGTGCAGAAGTTAAAGAACACACATTACAACGGTGAAAAGTTCTCTTTATTGATAATGTACATTGTTGTTACAAACTCTTGACTCAAAAGTAAAGGGGTACCACGCGGGCTTACAAGATGGACGCAAAATAAGATAGTTGTTTCATACATTACATCCCATATTAAAACTTCAAAAGATAATTGACACCTTCGGGCGAAGCTATCGCGTTGCCTCGGAGCTGCATAAGATATGTGCAAAATCTCCGGATGATTTGTACAAGCTTAAAAAGATATGAACAAGGTACTCCGAGTAATAAACTGGTTGGGGGAAGAAGCTTCACCTCCTCACCGCGTCGCCTTGGCTCGGAGAACCTGCTGCAATGAGGGTCAGTACTTTGAAAAGTACTGTTGAGGGCGAGCTAACCAAACTAACCAATTCGCTACAGTATTCATGTGAGACAAACAAATTATTATTGTGGTCTATCTATCTTGTCTTAGTTCAAGTTACAACATGTAACATATATATAAAATGACTGAATAAATGTGCCACCCTTCGGTGAATTTTTACTTGCGGCGTCGCATCCACCTGCACAAGACTTACCATGTTCTTCCCTGCCAAGAAGACATCATTAGCTTGAACAGATAATGCAGTAATATGCTAGGTCATAGCACACATTGCCACCATGGACAATAGCTATAGTAAGACGGCAATCCTTGCAGCGCGGGTAGCAAGCCCCGCTACAAGACCCCGTATTACCCGTGCTAGTCTTGCTAGCGTAGCTATCCGAGTTCCATCCGGAATGAATTGGCCCCAGTTTCCCGGAGACCGTTCACAGGAACTAAATCTTATGCACAAGTTATCCGATCATACGATATCTCAACACTAAGTTAACATATGAAGCATTTTAAGACATCAGAATGAACATATCTACTTTAGCATAGTACGATGACATTGTAGTGCCCCGTTCCTCCGGTGCAGGGATCGCGGCTAAGAAACACAAGATGGTATCGTTTGATCGGGATAGATTGAATTAAGAACTCGTCCTCCTTATGGATTTGTTTCTTCGGAATCAATTCCCATATTCAGTGGACCGCGCCCCAAGGATCGGCTTAGCGGCAGAGTCAGGAGGGACCTCTCCGCTGCTATCTTTTATTGCCTCGGTTTTCGATGTCGCTTGTTGCTTTCGTGCTTTGAGTTAGTTTTGGGATTTGCTTGTTTTTCTTGAACGGTTTTGATGGTTTTTATTGTTTTCGTTCATTAAACTGCACTTTAATTCTGAGATTGGAAAGAGAGGAAGGAGTATTGATCAAGCTGTTCGTGTGCAGGTGAACGAGCAGTAGGCGGCTTACGAGCGGAGTCGTGAAGCGGCTCTTTCCTTCTCCTTCCAACTATCTAAGTGAGTGGCTACCAACCCGATTAGCTAGCCCTGCTTCCAAGCTTCACATCTAATAAATCTGCAATCTTCCTTGCCCCGATCAAACGATACCAAGTAATAATAAAAGAAACCAAGATAAAAGAGAATAGACTTTGTTCTTATGCTTGTCAATCAAATATGTGAACTGTTATCATACTGTATGCTAGTTCGTTTATAACTGTTCTATGAATCGTGCTAAGTATGGAACACCTTGTATGCGCTAAACTGTTCAAGGAGGCTATGTTAAATGAATCATGCAATACCGACTGTCCTGTACTACTGTTTGCCTCAACTGCATGAACTGTTAACTTAGTAAACGTACTGTTCGATCACGGACAACTTATGCACAAGGTAACTGGTTCCTGCGGACGGTCGCTGGGGCACTGGCACCGTTCCGGTCCGGACGGAACTCTACTGTATAGTCAACTGTACTGGACGGAATAGCTTGTAGCACCCACTGTACTTTTGCTGCAAACCATTCTCGTCTATGACTAGTATCCTTTATGGCAACACCAGTGATCTATTGTATATTTAAACCTGTTGCAAACTAACTTGTGTCTTCGTGGCAGGAAAGGCATGGTAAGTATTGTGCAGGTAATTCAGACGGGCAGGTAAAATCCACCGAACGGTGGCACGTTCATTTCAGTAAATTCTATATGCTGCTTACTTGTAAATGAACTAAGGCAAGATAGAAACCCACCAAACATGCATGCTTCATTAAAACAACGTGTTGATTGGTATAGTCAGGCAAGCTCGCCTTCACCAGTATGTTTCGACATGCTGACCCTCGTTGAAACAGGTTCTCCGTACCAAGGTGAACCGAGCGAGGAGCCGAAGTCGTCTTCCCGATCCAGTCCAGCTGTTGGTGCATCTTTACCGCGCCCCTTGAAGCATTTTGGAGTCAGGAGCCTGCAACTCTTCATACGCAAAATGCAGCTCCGTGGCAAAGCTATCCTCCAGCCTGGAGGTCTATATCTTTTGAAGTTTAGTAAAGGGATATAATATACAGGACTGCTATCTCATTTTGAGTCAATACTTTTGTAAGCCGTTCGGCATATTAGCTGACTCGTTCAAGAGTTTGTAATAGATGTTCATTATCAATAAAGAGAACTTTTTTATGTTTCAAATCTGTGTTTCAATTTATCTGCGTACTCTGAATATGTGCTTGCTATGCAAATTATTAAAGCCTTGTGCGGGCGCAACCCCAGGCCCGCACGGCGGTCACAATTCGGGGGACGTCTCAAACGATTCTACGGAATCGGATCGTGACATAGTGGTATCAGAGCACAGATTCAAAGTTTCTTAGACTTCGTGCTGGAAAAGTTCCTTTAACGATCAAATTCCTGTGCGAACTCTTGAACTCGCTAGGCCAAAATGAGATACGTTCATGCAATAATTCCATAATACATTATAATTCTAATGTAATTTACCTTCTTTTGAAGGAATGGCTCCAGCACAATCTGCAGCGCAAGCCCCGGACAAAACGCAAGGCCAAGAAAGTAGTTCGGGCACTTCGGGAAGTTCAAGGAGCCAGCGAGCCACGCCAAGCATCGATCCCATCCAGCAAATATTGCGGATGTTGGAGAAAAACTAACAAAGGGACGAGGCTCGCTATGAACGGGCCGAGAAGCGGGCGGAAGAGAGTCAGATCAAGTTTCAAGACAATATAGAAGCACGATTCTCAGTCCAACAGAAGCAGGTAGATGCCCTGCAAAAGATCGTTCAGACTTTGGCTTTCAACCATTCCACGGCAAGAGCGCCGACTCTGGTGGAACAGCCCGTGCTTGAAGTAGAGACGCCCAAAATTTAAGGCCGAGGGACGTGACTACCTTCGACTTTGGCCACTTCAAGGAAGTCTGCAACACCCCATTCAACGGGACTGAGGACCCAGTCGTAGCTCTAGATTGGTTGGCCGAACTTGAAGATCACTTCGCTCTGCTAGAGGTCCCCGAAGAGAAGCGCATCGCCTGCGCGCAACTACAGCTCCGCCTCAACGCGCACGATTGGTGGGACGTGCATCGATGATCTCTCCAATTTGATCACGGAGAGGAGGCGATCTCGTGGACAACTTTTCGTGCCGCGTTCGAAGAGGAGTTTGTACCCCTCCAATACAACGTCAGATGGAGAACGAGTTCGTGCAACTGAGGCAAGGCAGTATGACAGTTAAAGAGTACTCCGCCGAATTCAACCGACTCTTCAAATTTGCTAGGGCCTATTTACCTGATGTAGCGAGTCAAGCAAGAAGGTTTGAAGGTGGACTATGCCCTGCCATCCATTCGCACTTAGCCATTCATCAGTATCGTACAATGCGTAAAGTAATGAATCACGCCCTATCTCTCGAACCACTTTATCCTCACGTTCCTGCCGGCGCTGTGCATACCTACAATCATAAACGCCAAAGCAACGACAGAGGAAACAACGCTACAAAGCGTCCAAACAACGGTGGCAAGCATGGAGAAAAGTTAGACAAAGTATGTCACTTCTGTAGGCGGCCGGGGCACGCAATAGATAAGTGCCGCCTGAAACTTGGGTTATGTTTAGTTTGCGGTGAAGCAAACCATACCGTTCGTGACTGTCCACTGAGCCGCCTTAACCGTCGCCCGCAACAGAATAATCCCTAACGGTAGGTTTCATTCCTAAGTTTCGGGACGAAACTTCCAATTAGTTGGGTAGGATGTAGCGTCCCGTTCCTCCGGTGCGGGGATCGCGGCTAAGAAACACAAGACGGTATCGTTCGATCGGGATAGATTGAATTAAGAACTCGTCCTCGTTATGGATTTGTTTCTTCGGAATCGATTCCCATATTCAGTGGACCGTGCCCCAAGGATCGGCTTAGCGGCAGAGTCAGGAGGGACCTCTCCGCTGCTATCTTTTATTGCCTCGGTTTTCGATGTCGCTTGTTGCTTTCGTACTTTGAGTTGGTTTTGGGATTTGCTTGTTTTTCTTGAACGGTTTCGATGGTTTTCATTATTTTCGTTCATTGAACTGCACTTCAATTTCGAGATTGGAAAGAGAGGAAGGAGTATTGATCAAGCTGTTCGTGTGCAGGTGAACGAGCAGTAGGCGGCTTGCGAGCGGAGTCGTGAAGCGCCTCTTTCCTTCTCCTTCCAACTATCTAAGTGAGTGGCTACCAACCCGATTAGCTATTCACATCTAATAAATCTGTAATCTTCCTTGCCCCGATCAAACGATACCAAGTAATAATAAAAGAAACCAAGATAAAAGAGAATAGACTTGGTTCTTATGCTTGTCAATCAAATATGTGAACTGTTATCATACTGTATGCTAGTTCGTTTATAACTGTTCTATGAATCGTGCTAAGTATGGAGCACCTTGTATGCGCTAAACTGTTCAAGGAGGCTATGTTAAATGAATCATGCAATACCGACTGTCTTGTACTACTGTTTGCCTCAACTGCATGAACTGTTAACTTAGTAAATGTACTGTTCGATCACGGACAACTTGTGCACAAGGTAACTGGTTCCTTCGGACGGTCGCTGGGGCACTGGCACCGTTCCGGTCCGGATGGAACTCTACTGTATAGTCAACTGTACTGGACGGAATGGCTTGTAGCACCCACTGTACTTTCGCTGCAAACCATTCTCGTCTATGACTAGTGTCCTTTATGGCAACACCAGTGATCTATTATATATTTAAACCCGTTGCAAACTAACTTGTGTCTTCATGGCAGGGAAGGCATGGTAAGTATTGTGCAGGTAATTCAGACGGGCAGGTAAAATCTACCGAACGGTGGCACGTTCATTTCAGTAAATTCGATATGCTGCTTACTTGTAAATGAACTAAGGCAAGATAGAAACCCACCAAACATGCATGCTTCATTAAAATAACGTGTTGATTGGTATAGTCAGGCTAGCTCGCCTTCACCAGTATGTTTCGACATGCTGACCCTCGTTGAAACAGGTTCTTCGTACCAAGGCGAACCGAGCGAGGAGCCGAAATCGTCTTCCCGATCCAGTCCAGCTGTTGGCGCATCTTCACCGCGCCCCTTGAAGCATTTTGGAGTCAGGAGCCTGCAACTCTTCATACATAAAATGCAGCTCCGTGGCAAAGCTATCCTCCAGCCTTGAGGTCTATATCTTTTGAAGTTTAGTAAAGGGATATAATATACAGGACTGCTATCTCATTTTGAGTCAACACTTTTGTAAGCCGTTCGACATATTAGCTGACTCGTTCAAGAGTTTGTAATAGATGTTCATTATCAATAAAGAGAACTTTTTCATGTTTCAAATCTGTGTTTCAATTTATCTGCGTACTCTGAATATGTGCTTGCTATGCAAATTATTAAAGCCTTGTGCGGGCGCAACCCCAGGCCCGCACGGCGGTCACGATTCGGGGGACGCCTCAAACGATTCTACGAAATCGGGTCATGATATAGTGATATCAGAGCACAGATTCAAAGTTCCTTAGACTTCGTGCTGGAAAAGTTCCTTTAACGATCAAATTCTTGTGCGAAATCTTGAACTCGCTAGGCCAAAATGAGATACGTTCATGCAATAAGTCCATAATACATTATGATTCTAATATAATTTACCTTCTTTTGAAGGAATGGCTCCAGCGCAATCTGCAGCGCAAGCCCCGGATGAAACGCAAGGCCAAGAAAGTAGTTCGGGCACTTCGGGAAGTTCAAGGAGCCAGCGAGCCACGCCAAGCATCGATCCCATCCAGCAAATATTGCGGATGTTGGAGAAAAACCAACAAAGGGACGAGGCTCGCTATGAACGGGCCGAGAAGCGGGCAGAAGAGAGTCAGCTCAAGTTTCAAGACAATGTAGAAGCACGATTCTCAGTCCAACAGAAGCAGGTAGATGCCCTACAAAAGATCGTTCAGACTTTGGCTTCCAACCATTCCACGGCAAGAGCGCCGACTCCGGTGGAACAGCCCGTACTTGAAGTAGAGACGCCCAAAATTCCAAGGCCGAGGGACATGACTACCTTCGACTTTGGCCACTTCAAGAAAGTCTGCAATACCCCATTCAACGGGACTGAGGACCCAGTCGTAGCTCTAGATTGGTTGGCCGAACTTGAAGATCACTTCGCTCTGCTAGAGGTCCCCGAAGAGAAGTGCGTCGCCTGCGCGCAACTACAGCTCCGCCTCAACGCGCACGATTGGTGGGACGTGCATCGACGATCTCTCCAATTTGATCACGGAGAGAAGGCGATCTCGTGGACGAATTTTTGTGCCACGTTCGAAGAGGAGTTTGTACCCCCTCCAGTACAACTTTAGATGGAGAACGAGTTCGTGCAACTGAGGCAAGGCAGTATGATAGTTAAAGAGTACTCCGCCGAATTCAACCGACTCTCCAAATTTGCTAGGGTCTATTTACCTGATGTAGCGAGTCGAGCAAGAAGGTTTGAAGGTGGACTACGCCCTGCCATCCATTCGCACGTAGCCGTTCATCAGTATCGTACAATGCGTGAAGTAATGAATCATGCCCTATCTCTCGAACCACTTTATCCTCACGTTCCTGCCGGCGCTGGGCATACCTACAATCACAAACGCCAAAGCAACGACAGAGGAAACAACGCTACAAAGCGTCCAAACAACGGTGGCAAGCATGGAGAAAAGTTAGACAAAGTATGTCACTTCTGCAGGCGGCCGGGGCACGCAATAGATAAGTGCCGCCTGAAACTTGGGTTATGTTTAGTTTGCGATGAAGCAAACCATACCATTCGTGACTGTCCACTGAGCCGCCTTAACCGTCGCCCGTAACAGAATAATCCCTAACGGTAGGTCTCATTCCTAAGTTTTGGGACGAAACTTCCAATTAGTTGGGTA
The DNA here is from genome assembly GCA_036927795.1 of Iris macrosiphon. NCBI lineage: Eukaryota > Viridiplantae > Streptophyta > Magnoliopsida > Asparagales > Iridaceae > Iris > Iris macrosiphon. Next base: position 153,978,652 of record JAYESA010000019.1, on the reverse strand, counting down.
GGATGTAGCACCCCGTTCCTCCGGTGCGGGGATCGCGGCTAAGAAACACAAGACGGTATCGTTCGATCGGGATAGATTGAATTAAGAACCCGTCCTCGTTATGGATTTGTTTCTTCGGAATCGATTCCCATATTCAGTGGACCACGCCCCAAGGATCGGCTTAGCGGCAGAGTCAGGAGGGACCTCTCCGCTGCTATCTTTTATTGCCTCGGTTTTCGATGTCGCTTGTTGCTTTCGTGCTTTGAGTTGGTTTTGGGATTTGCTTGTTTTCCTTGAACGGTTTCGATGGTTTTCATTGTTTTCGTTCATTGAACTGCACTTCAATTCCGAGATTGGAAAGAGAGGAAGGAGTATTGATCAAGCTGTTCGTGTGCAGGTGAACGAGCAGTAGGCGGCTTGCGAGCGGAGTCGTGAAGCGCCTCTTTCCTTCTCCTTTTAACTATCTAAGTGAGTGGCTACCAACCCGATTAGCTAGCCCTGCTTCCAAGCTTCACATCTAATAAATCTGCAATCTTTCTTGCCCCGATCAAACGATACCAAGTAATAATAAAAGAAACCAAGATAAAAGAGAATAGACTTGGTTCTTATGCTTGTCAATCAAATATGTGAACTATTATCATACTGTATGCTAGTTCGTTTATAACTGTTCTATGAATCGTGCTAAGTATGGAACACCTTGTCTGCGCTAAACTGTTCAATGAGGCTATGTTAAATGAATCATGCAATACCGACTGTCCTGTACTACTGTTTGCCTCAACTGCATGAACTGTTAACTTAGTAAACGTACTGTTCGATCACGGACAACTTGTGCACAAGGTAACTGGTTCCTGCGGACGGTCGCTGGGGCACTGGCACCACTGGCACCGTTCCGGTCCGGACGGAACTCTACTGTATAGTCAACTGTACTGGACGGAATAGCTTGTAGCACCCACTGTACTTTCGCTGTAAACCATTCTCGTCTATGACTAGTGTCCTTTATGGCAACGCCATTGATCTATTGTATATTTAAACCTGTTGCAAACTAACTTGTATCTTCGTGGCAGGGAAGGCATGGTAAGTATTGTGCAGGTAATTCAGACGGGCAGGTAAAATCCACCGAACGGTGGCACGTTCATTTCAGTAAATTCTATATGCTGCTTACTTGTAAATGAACTAAGGCAAGATAGAAACCCACCAAACATGCATGCTTCATTAAAACAACGTGTTGATTGGTATAGTCAGGTTAGCTCGCCTTCATCAGTATGTTTCGACATGCTGACCCTCGTTGAAACAGGTTCTCCGTACCAAGGCGAACCGAACGAGGAGCCGAAGTCGTCTTCCCTATCCAGTCCAGCTGTTGGCGCATCTTCACCGCGCCCCTTGAAGCATTTTGGAGTCAGGATCCTGTAACTCTTCATACACAAAATGCAGCTCCGTGGCAAAGCTATCCTCCAGCCTGGAGGTCTATATCTTTTAAAGTTTAGTAAAGGGATATATTGTACAGGACTGCTATCTTATTTTGAGTCAACACTTTTGTAAGTCGTTCGGCATATTAGCTGACTCGTTCAAGAGTTTGTAATAGATGTTCATTATCAATAAAGAGAACCTTTTCATGTTTCAAATTTGTGTTTCAATTTATCTTTGTACTCTGAATATGTGCTTACTATGCAAATCATTAAAGCCTTGTGTGGGCGCAACCCCAGGCCCGCACGGCGGTCACAATTCGGGGGACGCCTCAAATGATTCTACGGAATCGGGTCGTGACAGGCATAGTCTACCTGCTCAAGTATTCATATTTCTAATCCTTTGTACTACTTATTTGCACACTTATAGAGGAATAAGTTCTAACTACAATTGAAACATAAATAAGCATATGCATAGCAGATAAGCATGCAACAAAGTGATCGTTCGGTGAATCTGTGCATGTGACAAGCATTAAGTATTCCAAGTCTACTTCTTCTTTTTATCTTAACTCAGTTTTTGTTGTATTATGGTATCATTGACCAGAACTTACAAATGAGTCAGATTATTAAGAATGAAGACTTGAAATAAGGGCGCTAATCGGAACTAAGGCCACTCATAAGTTCGAGAATCGGGGAAGAGAAAGGGGAGATATTCAAGACTCCACTCGTGCGTTGCCTACAAGATCACCTACACACACCAGCAGATGATCAATATCTCCTGCCTCGGTCTCCCAGATTTTAATACAAAATATGAAGTTCAAGGAATAAAGACAATAAAATTCATCAAAATCCTTAAAGAAAACGTAAGTCACAAAACCAACAAGAAAGCAACCAAGCGACATCGAAAACGGACAAGGAAACCAGCACAACAGAAAGTTCCCTCGTGACTCTGCCGCTGAGTCCTTCCTCGAGGCATGATCCACTGAATGTGGGACTTGATTTTGAAGAAACCAATCCATAATAAGGAAAAAATCTTGATTCAATCTGTCCTGATCGAACGATACCATGTATTTTCTTAGCCGTGCTCCCCGAACAAGGACAACATGGGCACTACACAAGAATCAGAGAATAAAATTTTGCCCATTCACTCAGATCAATCGTCTCATATTTTGATCGAAAAACTCTTCGAGAAGGCTCACACTCAAGCCAACAAAGCGATATCTCTTGTACATAGTGCCAACGTGGAGTAGGGCACTACATACTTACCCACCAAGAAAAAATTTTGTCCTCGAAACTCAAGGAGAAACTTTCGATATCCAGAGCAGTGATAGTCCTCATCCCTCGCCATCCTCAATCAAAAACTCTAGCAATCAGAACTCAATAAAACTATAACCATCAGAAATCATAAATCATAACTCTCAAGCAATAAAATAATCCAGAAAACTTTTACTGGCATCTTCGAGAATATTTATGAATTTATTGTATGGAACTCTCATTGTGGCAACAATATCAAGTGGCAAGGAACATCCTGAGTTGAAGCGAAGCAGCGGAATGGCCAAAGGGTCGAGTTGCTCTGATACCATTATGTAATGCACCGATTCCGTAGGGGGCCGATCGTTCTTACTTAGAGCCTTGCAGAACCGATCGTCCTCGTATTGGCATGATGCCGTATAAGACGTATCGAAGATGGCTATCACCTGTCGTAAAATCTTATTCTTTTGGAACCAAAAAAAAAGTTAAACGGAAGGGGGGCCACTCCTTAATGAAAGTACTATCTATCGGCTGTTTCTGATCCAGCATCTGATTTTCGTACAGTAGTATCTACCACTCCTTTACGGGCTCCATAGCAGGAAATTATATATTCTATCAAAGAAAGTCCTAAGTTGCGTTTGCACAAGGCCAATACTTTGAACAAGGGTAAGTAAGCTATTCAAGACGGAAGCATCAGAACAATATTGCAAAAAAGTAAAGAACACAATGGCATAAAAAAAATCTCTTTATTGATATTCAAGATGTGTTACAAGCGGCGCTTGACCGAGATTACAATTCGCTCAAGTTCTCTTTCTCTCGATTACAATGACATAGTTCCATACATTACATCCCTTTATACAAAAGTAACACAAAATATCTCGATACGGCTCAAGGCATCGAATCCAGATTTTTGGCTCCTGAGGATGAGAATATGCTATCGCCTCTTCGGATGATCCAGTACCTGCGAACAAGCAAACTTATGGGGGGTCAGCATTTTGGGGAAATTACTGGTGAGTTTAAAAGCAACGAACATAAGCAACACTCTCTAAAACCAACAATAAGTAAGCATGTTATAAAATATTTTATTACTAGTGATCTTGCTACTTTTACCTAGGTTCATTTCATGCAACACAAGATTAGAGTTAGATTACTTATTTCAAAAATATATCTTTGAAAATAGTTTGCATATTCAATACATTCAAGCATACCATAGGGGCAGTGTTCTATCGTGCAGTACACAACATGTAACGTGAGCCAATTTTATTAACTCTTTGGAACAATAGCAGTGATCTAGTGGACTATTCATCTTATGCAAGAGGGCAGTAGCATATTCAAGTTAAACATGCAAGTCTAGGAGCAATACGAGATTCAAGCATAATCAGAAATCAGCATATCACTTATTAAGTGATTCTTACCCTTCGCTGAACGATTATCCTGCATCAGACATACAAGTTAGCAATTTACATATACATATAAGTTTCTATTTCCTGTTCGTCCCTGCATCAAATAATTAGGTATGCAAGAAAGCTAACCTAACATGCGCCCTAACTATATGATGGCCTATGAAAACCCATGATTAGCAGTTGGGACGTTCAAGCCCATCTCACAAATAGACTGACACCCTTCCTTGACCACAAACAGGGTATCCTGTCCTCTCCTAGGCCGAATGATTTCCAGTGCCCTAAGAACCGATCGAGAGGTTACGTCCTTGTGCACAAGTTTGTCTAGACCGATGCATTAATGTACTTCTATCAGACCACATACAATGCAAGAAGGCAATAATCAAACAAACTCTTCTATATTAACTCTTCTATATTGATCTACAGGGCACATAACCATAAATTCTCTTCTTCTTACTTAACCCAATACTCGATGTACGGGGCATGTAACCATCGATGTACGGGACATGTTACTATCGATGTACCGGAGTCGTAACCATCGAGTACTGGCCTGAATAATCTCTTGTTTCAATTCAAGCATTTCAAAAAGTTCTATCTTTTAAAGAGATACAGAAAACATACAAGCATTCTCTATTAAAACAGATATGGCACCATTCTTCTATCTCTTTAACTAAAGCATACTATTCTACTCTTACTTAGCATACAATGGATTCACAAGTTCAAGCAATCTTTTACTCTTTCTGATTATCATGGAAATAGTTTATTCGATAGCAGTATTCGTGTATACTTAGCATGCAACATTCTATTCTTTTACTTAGCATGGCAAAGGTTCGTTCGATAGCGGTTATCGTGTAACTTAGCATGCAATACTTCTATCTTTTACTAAGTATGGCAAGGTTCTTTTCAATGATAAGCATTTCAAGTTCTCTAGTTAAGCATACAGGTTCTCATTCTATCATTCCTATGCAACATTATCAACTTAGCAAACAAGCATTAGAAATCTCAGATTCATTATTAAGGCGTGCAAGATGTTACGCCCCGATTCCGCAGAATTGCTATTCGTCCCCCGGACTTGATATCGTGCGTGCGTAAGGCACGCCCGTACAAGGCCTAACATAATAATTTTATATATATATATATATATATATATATATATATATATAAACACAACAACAAAGTGCAAAAGTTAAAGAACACGTATTGCAACGGTGAAAAGTTCTCTTTATTGATGATGTACATCGTTGTTACAAACTCTTGACTCAAAAGTAAAGGGGTGCCGCACGGGCTTATAAGATGGATGCAAAATGAGATAGTTGTTCCATACATTACATCCCATATTAACACTTTAAAAGATAATAGACACCTTCTGGCAAAGCTATCGCCTTTCCTCGAAGATGCATAAGATGTGTGCACAAGCCCAAGATAATTTGTACAAGCTTCAAAAGATACGAATGAGGTACGCCGAGTAATGGACTGGTTCGGAAAAGAAGCTTCAGCTCCTCACCGCGTCGCCTTGGCTCGGAGAACCTGCTGCAACGAGGGTCAGTACTTTAAAAAGTATTGGTGAGGGCGAACTAACCCAACTAACCAATTCGACACAGTATTCATATAATGCAAACAAATTATTATTATGGTCTATCTATCTTGCCTTAGTTCAAGTTACAACATTCAACATATATATAAAATGACTGAATAAATGTGCCACAGTTCGGTGACTTTTGTCACGACCCGCACATTGAATAAGGGCACAAGTGGTAAACAACGCTCAGCCTACGCCGCAACATCGGTGGTAGAATGCTGTCTGGGTCAACATAACTATCTACACATCTGTCACAATATATATAAGGTACCTGTCATGTCATCTCAACTCCAATTGGATAAATAATATAATGTGTGATAATTAATCAATACTCAATCACAATATCAAACTAAGTTGTTGTACTACCATGATATCGTTCTGATTGTGACTCAAGACCTGCATGGGCCACCACTAAAAATGTGTCATGACCCACACCCGGAATAAGGGCACAAGTGGTGAACAACACCCAACCTACGCCGCAGCATCGACAGTAGAACGTTGTCTGGGTCAACATAACTATCTACACATCTGTCACAATATATATATATATATATATATATATATATATATATATATATATATATATATATATATATAAGGTACCTGTCATGTCATCTCAACTCCAATTAGATGAATAATATAATGTGCGATAATTAATCAATACTCAATCACAATATCAAACTAGAGGAGGAATGACACAATATGTATTGGAAGTAAAAGAAATACAAGAGTCTCAATACAAGTCCAATCTTAACGTAAGTCTCAAAATAATAATACATGCCATAAAGTCTACTAAAATCAAATACAACTCATAATAAAAAGTCTAAGTCTCTCCTGCTGGTGGTACTATCTCAACTAACTCTATGGGTACTAGCTCAACTGTCTCGCCATCCTATGGCCCATAGTGCGTAGGACACCAGTCCTCTAATGAATCATCTAGAAAATATATTCAGTCAGGATTGAAGCAAAGTACAACCCAATAACAGTTCCAATAAATGACATAAACTATGAAGCAACAATAGTAATAACACGTATACCACGATGGAAGTAACTGAACTAGACAAAATCACAGAAAGAGAATCATGGTAAGCAATAAAAATAACTGAGAATAATATGATATAGAATATCACTGTAATAAACTGAAAATAAGAAAAAGAAATAATAGCTGGTGCCCTGAAATATTAGCAAAATATGTGATCGGCTTGGGCCTAGCACAGCTAGATAAATAAATAGAAGCTAGCGTGATCACATGTGAGTTGCATGATCTGCTCGCTTTCACGGGCTACACTATATCACGGGCTATAAGGTATAATCACATAGTTACTAATATTCTTCCATCCTTCGACTAGTACACGGATCTAAATCATGACACGTTATAACACGTATACCACGATGCATGGTTTATAATATCATGCACTATGATCACGGTCTATATAATCATGGAGGTATCACGTAATCACTAAGTAATCACGAAGTACGACACGGTGATCACTGAGTTATCATGACAATAACATCTTATGACAAGGATCCACGTATACTAATTCGTGTGACCATTGTGTCAGAAATTAAATATCTAAATACTAAATACAAGAAATATAGAGGCTGTCAAATACAAAAAGTATCAGAGAATGTACCCGCCCCTGTCTGGATCAAATAATGTCACTCGATGTCCGAGCTGGTGTCACACACACCTAAATATGAATGACATGTCAATTTGATGTAATAAAGTGAAATAAATTAAATGTACTACTACATGCTCTTCTAAGCCAACACTAAGTACACACTAACTAAACTAAGTCAAATTATGTCCATACTATGATTAATAGGCCTAACTATGGTTGAACCAAGGTTTTCCTATCCATGGGGTTAATACCTTAACTGATACATCAATACTAATCCAACTTACACTATAACTGATACTACATAATGATATAGCTCTAACACTAACTACCCTATCTAACTGACACTTATATACTATAGTTTACAAGCAGCCATTAAATAATAATACTACATACAACTTACTACTGCTATAACTATTAACATATCTATATACTACCTAATCTTCCATACACTACTACATATAATTAACTTCTGATATTAGCTGCAACAAAATACGCTAACTGCTAGTGGTACTTAGTTCCTAACTTATACTAACTGTACTTAAGGTATGATATTTACTATAATATTATACTACTAATTTAATCAACTGCTATTAATCCTACATGAACTATATCTGCACTAATTGAGATACTTACTAACTAACCTGAGAATTTAACTGATATTATATACTAGGTAATAACTAATACTATATAACACTAACTTATTACCAACTAACACAACTAATATTAGTACTCTAACTAACTAATTCCTAAATACACTGATACTCGAATGAGAAACTGATACATAGGTCTAAACCTATAAAAATCAAAACTGAACATTACCCCTCAATCCTTATTGACTTAATAAGCTCATGGAACACCCTTGATACTTCACTACCAATGATTGACTTCCCCAGGTATGTATGAACTGATACCTGGAAACTACCTCACACTTGGGGCTCACATCCACAGACACTAGTTCACACTGCACAAGCACATACTAATTACACCTGCACTAAATACACTCTTCAACCCATCTCTCAGATGTACCCATGTATCTTAAGTGTACTTAGTATACTATCCTAAAGTCAACTCCCACCTGAACACCATATCTACTCTACTGCCACACTCAATTGCTGTTAATAGACTCCCTACCCAAATACTTCAAATACTGCTCACTGCTAACTCACATGCACTAACCACTTGCTTACACACACAGATCTATTATAACTCAATCCATATCAGTGCACATCCTTACCTACCGATACCACACACACACAAAAGCAACTGATACACACACACACACACTAGCTACCAAGTGCCCATTATTTCTTTTACCTGCACGAGTAGTATTCCCTTGCATTGCCCATAGTCAGGAACCCCATATCAGCATACCCGAGCCTCTAACCCTAATCTTTTGCTACTTGCTGCTCTTCTATTCCAGGTTGCACACTCTTGCAACATCTGTTGCAACTCTAGTTATAAAATTCACACGTCACAACATGGCTACTGCTGCTGCCAATTCTACTTCTTAGAGACCACATCAGTGCATTACCCGACTGATACCAACACCCACACACAGACATATCTGTGCACTCTCCACTTTCCTCTCTAATATCATGTTACACCTATCACAACACACACACTCTCACAGATATATTCATATACACACAACCATATACTATATAAAGACATTTAATCGAACACTAAAGTATTTTAATTAGAGAACCTATGATACTCACCTAATATGAATACCAAAACTCTAATTACACCATAATAAACTATCTCCTTATGACAATTATACATAATATAATTAATACAACTTGCTACGATAAAGATTGAAGAGTAAATGTATAAAACACTCAAAATAGAGCTCCGTTTCACACGATATCGTACCGTATCACGATACGGCCTATTTGTGTATAATTATGGACACATATCTAGTCCTATAACCCTGATCTAAGTATAATTAGATCTAATTGGCCTTATGACACATAATTGATGTGTCAATCTCATAATTCTCCCAAGATACACATAAACTACCATATAAAAATTATAATACACCACCAATTAGCCTAGAACTTGTTCATATATGTAGTCCTATGCCATTGGGGTGTTCCTCAGATTCAAATACATAATTTAAAAGCTAGAATGAAGAAGAATTTAGAATTTACCAATTGGTAGATGGATTCCCAATGAAATGCTCAATGTACACGATTCAGACACGGTCTTTCCACCAATGCTCATCCTCATTGTGCTCCTTGTTTCTCTAAGATCCAAAGCTCCTTAAAAAATAAAAATGAGAGAAAATGTGAAGGAACTGAGAAAGAAATTGATGGAAAAAATGTGAGAAATTGGGAATCTAGAATTTGAGATCTAAAATGAATGCAAATGAAGATGAGAGAGAGAGATGAGACCCCCTTATGTGTGGCCGGCCCCTTCCCCCTTCCTCAAGTCACATGCTAGAGTCCCATTTGCCCCTACATGATGAATTATGAGAAATAATTAAGGATGAATATCTTAGGAAGTTTCTACATTAATATAAATTAAGCTAATCCTCCTAATTAATTAGTGTGAATGGGTTTATTGGGCTTGGTCCATATTGGGCTCACTATTTGTTATGACAAGTCTAATTGGGTTCACAAGTGTTAAGTCTAACTAATAGGCTAGTCCACTAATTAATCAATAAATAGCACAACCACCAATATTAATTATTAGCACAATATAAATAAATATTAATCTCAAAAAATAATTATATGCAAATGACTAAATTATCCTTATCTAGAAAATATGGTAGTGACAAGTCTACCCTCCTTAGAAAAATTTTGTCCTCAAAATTTAAGGAAAGAACTAATCACAACAAGCAATTACATCAAGCAAGAAAGAATCATACCTCACAGCTCAAAAAGATAAGGGTATCGCTTGCGCATCTCGGCATCCCTCTCTCAGGTAGACTCTCCTGCAGAGTGATGCCTCCACGTGACGCGTACCAAGGGAATCATCTAGTTTCGCAGCACCTTCTGCCTACGATCCAGAATCTCCACTGGCAGCTCTGGATAACTGAGAGTCGGACCCACCTCGATCTCTGAGTGATCCAATATATGGCTAGGGTCTGTCACGTACCGTCTCAGCTGCGACACATTAAACACGTTGTTCATTCCCTCTAGTGTAGGAGATAAGTCTAGTCTGTAGGCTACTGCACCTACCTTCTCAAGCACACTAAAGGGTCCGATGTACCATGGACAAAGCTTTCTGCCTCCATCAAAGCGAATCGTATCCCGTATCGGAGAAATCCTCAAGAAACCCATATCGCCAACCTAACACAAAATACAGCCTAAGCACTCCAACCAAAACAAAGCAATCATAAGCAATACAAACAAAAACCTATACCTCAAACTCCAATGGTCTCCGGTGTCTATCGACCCAATGCCGCTGTCTGTCCTGCGCCACTCGAAGTCTATCCCTGATAAGCTTCATCTTCTCATCTGCATGTACAACCATCTCTGGTCCTAATAAGACTCTCTCACCAACATAATCCTATGATAACAGAGTACGATATCTCCGTCCATACAATGCCTTAAATGGTGATATCTCGATACTGGCCTGCTAGCTGTTGTTATAAGCAAAATCTACTAGGTGAAGATGATCCTCCCAAGAGCCTCTAAATTCTAATACACAAGTGCGTAGCTTATCCTTGAGAGTCTGAATAGTCCTATCTGACTGTCCGTCTGTCTGAAGGTGATATGCGGTACTAAACTTTAGCTGGGTGCCCAAGCTAGCCTGTAAACTCCTCCAGAAGTGGGATATGAAGTGACTATCCCGATCTGAGATGATGCTCACAGAAACTCCATACAATATGACTATCTACCACACATACATCTCTTCGAGCTTCTGCATAGATGTACCCACCTTGAATTGTAAAAAGTGAGCCAATTTGGTCAACCTGTCTATGATGACCCAAATGGCATCTTTACCTCCTGTACGCGGAAGCCCTGATACAAAATCTATCGTTACATGCTCCCACTTCCACTCCGGAGTGGGTAAATTCTAAAGAAAATAATAATGTCTCTGTCTTTTCGCCTTTACCTATTGGCATACCAGATATCTGGATACGAAGCTCGCCACCTCCCGCTTCATACTATACCACCAAACATGCTCTCTCATATCTCTATATATCTTGTTGGCAACTGGATGCATAGAGTACGGAGATTGATGCACCTCCTTAAGAACCTTTTTGCGCAAAGCTCTACTCGACATACACAATCGGGTACCGTGTCGCAATGATCCATCCTCTGCAATACTGAAGTCCTCTGCCAATCCCATCCGAACCTGCGCTCTGATGCTCCTTAGAGACTCATCCTTGAATTGTGTAGCTCTAATCTGGTCCATCAACTCTGACTGTACCTGAAGTTCCCATATCTGTGTCGCGACTCCAGGAACTAACACCTTAATACCCAAGCTATCAAGATCGGCCAATAAATACCTGTCCCTCGTCAAGTACATAGCCACTGGATACCTGCTCAAGGCATCAGCGACTACGTTGGCCTTCCCTGGATAATACTATAATGAAATATCTAAGTCCTTCATCAACTCCATTTATAGCCTCTGTCTCATGTTGAGCTCTTTCTGTGTAAACACATACTTCAAGCTCTTATGGTCTGTAAAGATCTCCACATGCTCTCTGTACAAGTAGTGTTTCCACAGCTTTAGAGCAAAGATGACTGCTGCCAACTCCAAGTCATGGGTAGAATAATTCTTCTCATAAGGACGTAATTGCCTGGAAGCATAGGCAATCACCTTTCCATTTTGCTATAACACACATCTCAAACCCTTACCCGAAGCATCACTATATATGAAAAATCCTTCTGTCCCCGATGGCAACGTCAACACAAATGCTGTAGTCAACCTCTTCTGCAACTCCTCAAAGGCGGCCTGACACTCCTCAGTTCAGACAAAATCCACGTCCTTCCTAGTTAGCCTACTCATCGGCTCTGTAATCTTGGAAAAATTCTGAACAAACCTCCGATAATATCCTGCCAACCCAAGAAAGATTATGATCTCTGCTACTGAACTCGGGGTAGACCACGAGTCAACTGCTGATATATTCTTTGGGTATACTAAGATTTCGTATCCTATAATCACATGTCCGAGAAATTCAACCTTATCAAGGAAGAATTCACACTTTCAAAGCTTGCCATAAAGCTTCTCCTTCCTGAGGGTCTCCAGAACTATCCTCAAGTGCTTCTTATGCTCCTTCGGGGTCTTCGAATAGATCAATACATCATGAATGAATACCACCACAAATTGATCAAGATACTGATGAAATACCTTATTCATCATATTCATGAATACCGCCGGGGCATTAGTCAACCCAAACGGCATCACCAAGAACTCAAAATGCCCATATCGAGTCCTGAAAGCTGTCTTCGAAATGTCTTCCTTCTTCACTTTCACCTGATGGTACCCCAACCTCAAGTTTATCTTTGGAAATATATTTACTCCACTCAACTGATCAAACATATCATCAATCCATGACAATGGATATTTGTTCTTGATAGTGAGATTGTTGAAAGCCCTGTAGTTGATACATATACGTTGTAACGACCTGTTCCGTTTAAGCAAATAGCCGATTCAAATGGCGTAAGTGCAACGACCTGACCCGCTTTGCTCAGCGAGAAGACTCGTTTGAGGCAAATAATTCTAGACTTGGCCCTTCAGGAGTTTAGACTTAGACTTTTAAAGGCTTGCTCGGAGTATCGCTAGACTGAGGTAAATCTTCGCTAAGGTGGGTGGCTACGATGAACTTGTCTTTGCTTAGCCATCACACTTAAAATATGGACGATACATGCTAGTTGCCAGGTGAATCACCCTGTGCTTGCTAATAAAGAATATAACGCACCTAGCTGAGGGAATAATCCCATCATGTATTGCTTGTGTTAGAACATAAAAATAAAACTTGGCTTATAATCGAACCCTCGCATGCTAACTTTGCTTCGTGCAAGTAGACCCCGCTATGCCTCGAGTAGATCATTATGGACCCTTAGTAATGTACTGCTTTACTTGTTTACACTGTATGCCTTACATTTTATGTCGCTCGATATGTCCTTGTACGGTTGTACTCCTCGCACTACCCCTTAGACCGTGCCAACGTAAATGCTTATATTTTATATAAATGCATGCTTGCCTATTTACACTATAGTTTATACTCGTTGCCTCATTTCAATGCTTGCCATACAAATTTATGCCATAATCAAGTAACACTATTCGTATCGTGCATGCATCTAGTTAGCCAGAAGACTATTAAATAGTCCTTTTGTGCAATATTAACCTGCAAGTATACGGGAACATTAGGACGCCAAGGCAGTTTCCGAACCAGGAGAATGCATCAAGTCAAGTTGAACTCTGAACGAGAATCATGTCAAGTAAAGCAAGAATCACAGCTCATGGAGAAATGCTCGTTCAGAACAAGGATTATCATGTCATATTGTGAATCTGGAAGACCCAAGACTTGCATGTCGTAAAAAACTTGGTAACAAGGGAGATTCTTGAAATCTTATTCCACGGGCGGTCTCCAGGGCACCTGGGCCAATCCGATCCGGATGGAACTCATACAACAATTTTTTTTTATGTACAAGCATGATGATGTGTGTGCCTCACACTGCACCATTCTCGCTCTAAGATTGATACTCTCATATACACGATGGGATGGCGTGTAGTGCCTCATATACTTTACGGTGCACTTCATCCTCATTCATGGTTATAACTCATTCTTTATGGCTATGCCAGCGACTCCTGTTCATATAGATAAGTCATACTCGCTTAGCGATAATCCACGTGCGAGTCATTGCATCATATAATGGAATCTAAATTACCTGAACGAATATGAGTATAACACACTTATATATAATTGAACACCTGAGCAATCCATTATAACACACCGAGTATCCGTGTATCTCGTGCACCTAAAATAGCACCTTGCTCATGACACTTGTGTTTGCTTATGCTATTGCCCTTGGATTTTATTATATATACTCGTGCTTGGTTTAATTTGGTTTGCCTTGGACAGGGAAGGACAAATGGTAAGTTGGTAAGTCTCGCCGTGTTGCTCTTATATCGCACGACACACTACCACACAAGTTAGGCTTTTCATTATGCCATAAAACTGATCCTAAGGCAAGACTAGAAATATAACTTAATAGATGGTGCACGGAACCTATATAATGTGTTTGGATTTGTTGAGCGGGCGAGAAGCCTCTCCACCAGTGCATTGATGTACTGATAACCAACCAGATTATTTATAGGGTGTAGGAGAACCTAGTTCGGTACAAAAATCTCCTTCGTGCGTACTAAGGCATGAAGTTCGCTCTGGAGCCTTGGAATGTTGCATCCAGAACTGAAGCACATATACAAGACATAATGTTGGAATATAGCCTATGTATCATTTCATAATTGTAGCCACTTGGCACACTTTTATTGTTTCAAGTGAGAGAGGGCTTGAGCGACTTGTAATCTCGGCCTAGCACCGCTTGTAATACTTATTCAATATCAATGAAGAGCTTGTTTTACTTCTATACTTGTGTTATTCAATGCTTCTGCTATTGACGACTCTATGAACTTGTTACCAATTGCCTGTTCGTTTCTTATTCCGCTGCATTCATACTATCTGTGCGACTCTATGGCTTAGTCATTTTACCGTATGTTCGAATTATGGCCTTGTATGGGCACAACTTGAGCTCGTGCGGCATCACGTCTAGATAGGAAAGATCATCCTGCGGGAGCGCTGGCACGGTAATTTATCCCAACTGGGACGACTGATTACCTATGGAAGATCGTTGCATGATATATTGGTATCAGAGCATGGCTTTACGCCTTTGGACTTCATATCGATTTTATCAGTTTTGAAAGCTCGTTCGTGGGTTATGTGCATACACTCTCTCTCGTTGACCCATTGGAATATTCTATACAATGAGTCTAAATAATTTTAAAAGTGTATGTGAATGATATGATTGCTTGTACTGGATAGTTATGCGATGACCCTTGTTTTAACCTGTATTAGACTTTGTGGAAATAGACTCGTGCTAGAATCGATAAGTTATGTCCGAACCTGAATACCTATACATGATTACCAAGCTGGTTAGTGTATAAGATAGAATATCGTTCGGACGGATAGCTATGCACACAACCTTTCGGCTAAGTTGTGTTGAGTATCGCTCGCCAAGACCCTTTGGTACGAGCTAGTTTGCAAGCGAGATTGGAATATCGTTCAGATTAGGATAAGTCAGACTTAGAATGGCAACCGATAGATACGTTATCAGTTTATCGCTAAGGCGAATATAGAGATCATGCTTAAAATTTTGAGAAATAGCTTGGACGATATTTCATGTCCGAAAGATATGAATCAAATATGGTTTACTTGGATGACTATCAACAGGAATATGTACGAGACTAAGATTTATCTAGATGATGCTTAGGTATCATATTAGAATTCTAAGGAATGACTTGGCGTATATGCTAGCGATTGATACGGACACGATTAAGGGTTTAATTGGGTGACTCGATTCTTGAGTGGTGTATGGATCACTTTAGAAATGTTCAAACGAATTCATAGTTCTCGTACGATAGTTGGTTAGAACAATTTGGGAATGTCTTGAATAAGTGATAAGGCTTATATCAAATAGGGACTCAAGGTAATAAAATTGATATCTTGGTCTAGAAAACTTGGTGGATCGTACGAGCGATTTTAAATTGAATCAAACGGATTAAACTTGAGTAGGATATCGCTCGAATAAGAGTTAGTCCGAGAATGAATATTGTGGTTCAATGAAAGAGATAAGCGATAATAGATTTTATCTAGAGTTTGGAAGAACGATCTTGAATCTAGTTTAAAAATATAACCTTCAAAATCAGTCCTAGCCGATAACGATTATCCTGCAGGAGCGCCGACGTGGTAATTTCACGTCCGACGGGGATGATCAAACTCATGGAAACATGTTCGGTGATTATTCTAAACAAACTCGATGAATGGAACATATCAAAAGTGGATAGACTTTGGCTTGAGTATTAAACTTAGTTGTTTGAGGAATGCCAAAAGTAGACTATGGAATTAACGAACGGTAACATTAAAGTTGGATAATTGGCAGACAAATTATAATTACGGCATCAACGGACATGACTTGAAGAATTTTATATATCTTGGATGGAGCAAAATAAAATGATAAGGTGTCTCGATCATTTCGATGATAACCATAATAGTCAACGTTCTTGTCTTGTGCTAGCGTAACTCTATGCTCGTACATGCATCATACCCGGATTAGGACGATTATCCAGTGTGAGCGTTGGCATGGTGATCTCACATCCAGCAAGGATAATCAAACTTGTGGGAGACCGGAGCGTGACAACTGATGGATCATCTTAACTTGTGGTTCGACATGATAAGATAAGCTTGGGAATACAAGTGAATTAGAAGTATTTCATGGATGCGTTAGTCTAGAACCTGAAGTAAGTCACGCTTGATAGTTTCGTGAACTGATACATGAATCTTGTTGGATGACTTAGAGTTTATGATTGAGATTGGTGATTGGATATTGAATCATGGCTTGGTGGTCTAGACTTAGAATGGATATATGTGTTCTATCACATATGTTGAGAAGATAGACTATGCAAATTGCTAGGCTTGTCATGCAACTTAGATATATCATAGATTTTACTGAACAAACTTAAACCCTATGCAACGAACGTGTTAATGTGAGTAGGATGATATGTGCTCGATATTTAGAAATATTAGTAAAACAAGCTTGGGTAGAATTTCTGGTGCAAACAAATAATGGTTTGACCTTAGAAATTGGGGTGAGCATCATGCGACAAATTTGCACGATGAATCGTGTGCTTGAACTTGTTCCTATGACCTTGTGAGCTGACCTAGTAATTAAGCAGACGATCCTGTGCCTAGTGAAAGAACTTGTATAACCGATTTTAGCATATTTCTTGAACAAGCCATAGAACTGGGGCAGCAAGACTTAGACTTATACTTGGAATGGTAAGTGTGTGTTATGTTTGAAGAAAATGTAATGTACGATAGGATATGGATGCTAGTCGATAAATCGGACAGATCGTGCTTGATAGTAGTGCAATACTTGATTTTTGGTTGGATTGAAATGACTTAAATTTTATTGACCCCGTCGGAAGTATCATTATGATTTGTAAGACGAGAACCCTTGAGATTTTTGCAAGTAGCTTGTCCGAATTTACTATCGCTAAGTTTGGTTGAATGCATATATTTGAGGGACGTATTGAACGTGTGCATGATCCAAGACTCAATGATATGTTAAACTCGAGTGCAAAGACTTAGCTATCACTAAGTTGGTTGATATGCATATGTTTGAGGGACGCTTTGAATATGTGTATGATCCAGACTCACGATATGCTGATCTCGAATGCTAGTAAAAGTGAATATGTTAGATTCGCATAGACGAGTATAACGATTTGGATAAGTTTACTTCAGCCTTAGATCGTCATTCATGATAGATTATAAGGTATCTCGCGTTAAGCGATATATGTTTTGCGCTAAGGCGCAGTTGAGCCCAAGTCAGAGCTTAGATTGAGTGATAGAGTCATTCAATGAGACAGACCCAGCATACACGTGATACGGTATAAGGAATGAGTAGAAAATTATGTTCTAACGGATCTAGTGGTACTAATTGCTATGCTTGAGATAGATTCGATAGTGTGATAGAATAATTTATGCTCAGCAAGTCTCGAGGACAAGACTTTTTCTGAGTGGTGTATAATGTATTGACCCATTCCGTTTAAGCGGATAGCTGATTCAAACGGCGCAAGCGCAATGACCCGACCCGCTTTGCTTAGCGAGAAGACTCATTTGAGGCAAAGGATTCCAGACTTGGCCCTTCAGGAGTTCAGACTTAGACTTTCAAAGGCTCGCTCAGAGTATCATTCGATCGAGGTGAATAATCGCAAAGGTGGGTGGCTACGATGAACTTGTCTTTGCTTAGCCAACACACTTAAAATATGGATGATACATGCTAGTCGCTAGGTGAATCACCCCTTGTATGCTAATAAAGAATACAACACACCTAGCTAAGCGAATAATCCCATCTTGTATTGCTTGTGTTAGAACATGGAAATAAAACTTGGCTTATAATCGGACCCTCATATGCTAAGTTTGCTTTGTGTAAGTAGACCCCGCTATGCCTCGAGTAGATCATTATGGACCCTTCGTAATGCACTGCTTCACTTGTTTATACTGCACGCCTTATTTTTTTGTGTCGCTCGATATGCCCCTATACGGTTGCACTCCTCGTACTACCCCTTAGACCGTGCTAACGTAAATACTTATGTTTCATATAAATATAGGATTTCCTACTTACACTATAGTTTCTACTCGTTGCCTCATCTCAATGCTTGCCACACAAATTTATGCCACAATCAAGTAACACTATCCGTATCGTGCATGCATCTAGTTAGCCAGAAGACTATCAAATAGTCCTTCTGTGTAATATGAACCTGTAAGTATACGGGACCATTAGGTCACCAAGGCAGTTCCTGAACCAGGGGACTGCATCAAGTCAAGTTGAACTATGAATGAGAATCATGTCAAGTAAAACAATAATCACAACTCGTGGAGCAATGCTCGTTCAGAACAAGAATCAAGGATTATCATGTCTTATGGTGAATCTGGAAGACCCAAGACTTGCATGTTGCGAACAACTTGGTAACAAGGAAGATTCTTGAAATCTCGTTCCATGGGCAGTCTCCGGGACACCCGGGCTGATCCGATCCGGAAGGAACTCATGCAACAATCTTTTTCATGTATAAGCAGGATGGCATGTCTACCTCACGCTACACCATTCTTGCTCTAAGATTGATAGTCTTATGTACATGACGGAATGGCGTGTAGCACCTCATATACTTTATGTTGTACACTATCCTTGTTCATGACTATAACTCATTCTTTATAGCTATGCCAGCGACTCCTGTTCATACAGATAAGTCATCCTCGCTTAGCGATAATCTGCATATGAGTTATTGCATCGTATAATGGAATCTGAATCACCTGAATGGATATGCGTATAACACACTTATACATAATTGAATACCTTAGTAATCCATTACAATACACTCGAGTATCCGTGTATCTCTAAAACAATACCTCGCTCACGATACTTGTGTTTGCTTGTGCTATTGCCCCTGGATTTTATTATATATGCTCGTGCTCATGGTCATGTCTGGCACATGGTCTGGTTATTAAATCTATTCTTTTTTAGAATCATAACACTAACATTAATCCAAATATAAATCATAAAAGAATAAAAAAATATTAGATCAAACAATCAAGGTCGCATGGGTCTCTAGGCCGCATATGAAGTCTCGGCCTTATATGTCTCTAGGACGCATATAAATTATCGGCCGCATATGAAGTCCGGGTCACATGAATCACTTGGTCACATATGGAGTACAGGCCACATGCTCAGGGTTAAAGCCTACTCGTAGGGACAAGTGTTGAAGTGACGGCCAATAAATAAAGTGTTAGTGAAATGACATAAAGTGATTGATATGACTGATGTGACAATTTAATAAAGTATGTCAGATAGAAAGGACAAAGTCATATAAATATGTGCCAATGATTCAGAGTCCTGCATCCAAGGAAGGCGACCGCATGCTCTGCTTGCCGTATAAGCCACTCGGCCACATATTTCTCTTCGAACTTAGCAAATTTCTCATTTGTTCAGCGAATAAAAACACAAGGAGATCAAGGATTAGCTGTCACAACCCGCACCCAGAATAATGGCACGAGTAGTGAGCAACGCCCAGCTTACGCTACAGCATCGGTGGTAGAACGATGTCTAGGTCAACAATACTAACTAAACATCTCACACAATATATATAAGGTACCTGTCACTGTCATCTCCACTCCAAATGAAGGAACAAATATAATGACATGATAATGATATCCATACTCAATCATAATATCAAACTAAGAAAAATAAGCACGATATGGAATAAGAAAGATAAAAAGAGTCACGATACATCCACAAGTCTGAGATAATATATATACATGCCAAAAACCTAAATACAAGTCTAATACAAGTCTAAACAATAAGTCTAAGCCTCATCAGCATCTGATACTAGGTCCTCCTGCTCTAAAGGAGTATCCTCTAGTGGTATACCGTCCTACGGCCCGTAGTACGTGGGACACCGATCCACAAGACAATCAACTAAAAAATATATCCAGTCAAGATTGGAGCAAAGTACATACCTCTGAAAGCAGTTCCAAATACATAATTGAGCATATATAACAGATAATAGAAAAAGATATAGGATAACTAACAATAGAAATGGAATGAACTAGAGCGAACCAGTAATGTACTGGAATGAAGAACAGACAATATGAATAACTGTAAGTAATAAAAATAAATGAAACTAGTTAATATGCCATATACTACAAGTTTATTATATGATCTGTTTGTGTTGAACACAAATATAATATGGTAACTCGATTACATGTGTGATATATAATCGACATGTACACGAATACACTTGGGCTTGATCAAATAACCAACTTCTACTCCCCTATCCCAAACCAATACTAATGGATCCAATCACGACACGTTACGAATACGAATATGGCCACACTGAACACGAGCAGTGTGTGAACATGAAGTACACGATAATCAATACCCAATATACATGATAAAATACATGTGAAGGAGTACCCGCAGAATACGATAAGGGATAACATCTCCTGACACGATCCATATAGTACCAGTCCATGTAACCACTGTGTCGGAATCAAGTATACAGTTCTAGAACATGCGACATGTACACTTTCATGAAATAAAAACTAACAGAGAGATGTACTTGCCTCTGGTCCTGAGCAAAGGTGTCTCTCGATGCCCAAGCTGGTGTCACACAATCCTATTTTAGGAAATAGTATGTTAATAGGTGCAAAAGAATGATAAATGAGTTAAATGAACCAAATTATGCCTTTTTAGGATATTTTTTTAGTCAAATTGGGTCAATCTAGACAAAGCCTTGAATTAGGGTTCATACCTAACTTCTTAGTTGATTACAAGTCCAAACTAGGGGATAGTAGACGATATCATGTTGTGGTGTGGTATCTAGGTCTATAATTTATTGGTATAAGCTATACTAACTAATATTCATTACCATAGCCTTAATATCTACTAGCACTAATATTTCATACCCTAATACTAGAACTTAGAATCATTATTACTAGTACCATCTATATAATTAATATTTAACCATACCTTGATACCACTAACTCCATAATGGAATACTAAGTACCCAACTTATACTAGCGGATAATAATATACTAAATAATATTACTAACTAAACTAACAGTTACCATACACTAACTCATCTAATTAGCAATAACTGGTATCACATACTAACTTACAACTTGACCTTACTAACTAACACACTAAGGTAACTTAACAGATAACTTAACTCCTCTAGTAACATTAACTGATATCACTTCACTCCTTGGTTGCCACTAAACACCAAGTAACTGATACTAAGTATCCATCATCCTTAAACTCACTCACCTGAACCACCTTAGGGTCCCCAAAATTGAATACCCTCTCATCATTCCATATGCCCACAAACACCATTCAGTACAACTGATAATAATCAATTATCACTAACCTACTGACAACTGAGCACACACTTATCCCATTGCAATGCACCAAGCCTTGAACCTTACAGCTAATTTATTCTTGCCTTATTGCATCAGTTGCATCCATGTACTATTGCATCAATGTAAGAACTATATCTGATGATTCCTCCCTTATCAATATACCTTACTTACCCCTACGACTCCTACACCATCACAATATACTCACAGTAATAATTCATTGAACTTCAAATCACTGATACAACCCGGGTACTGATACCTCTCATGGCCACTCTTCAGTATCAGTTGACTCATAATGTTGTATCAGTGCACACTGATTTCTCTATAATATTGCTACTATAGTTGTTTACTTGTTTAAGTCCTACACACTGATCCATAGCTGACACAATCTAGACACACAGACTGTTCTATTGTCAAGATACTCACAGTGCACACTAATTTCTCACCTCTGTTGCACCTATCCACTGATGTGGCTCCACTGCTCAATCTAGAGCATGCACAAACCTATCCAGGATGTCCACTTCCCTAATTGCCTAGCAGTACACCACTCCCTCCAACCTGTGCATTGGCATACAGTTTATGCCTGTACAAGCTTTCCCTATCAGTGCAACATGATTGCAACAACAAGGTGATGGTACCTGCTGTCTGCCTTGGTTGCTTGCCCGAGCCCATATACCACAGCTGTCACATCTACATACACACAAACACCACTGCTAACCCCTTCACATCTGTAGAATAATAACCCGACCCCTTGATACACACAGCCCTAAAAACACACATATAAATATATCTATCAATATATGCCTAAATACCTATATTACAATATATATATATATATATATATATATATATATATATATATATATATATATATATATATATATATATATATATATATAGAGAGAGAGAGAGAGAGAGAGAGAGAGAGAGCGAGAGAGAGAGATATTTAATCAAACACTAAGAGTATTCACTTAGGAAATCGTGATACCCCTCAACTAATAAGCCAAAATCCTAACCTCTCCATGATAACCATTTCTACATGCCAAATATATAGTATTATAACTATTTGAACTAGCTACAATTGGAATTAGGGAGAAATTATACAAAATGCCCAAAGTAGGGCTCTGTATCATACGGTATCGTAAAATACCGTGATACGGCCTACATGTATCCATTTGTGGACACGTGCCTAGTCCCACAATCCCGATCTAAGTCTAATTAGATCTACTTGGTCTCATGACACACAATTGATGTGTCAATCTCGTAATTCCTCCAACATGTACACCAAACACCACATAGAATTCATAATTCATAACCAATTAGCCTAGAACTTGTTTCTATAGGTAGCCTTATGCCATGGGGTCATTCCTAATGGTCAAATGCATGATTTGAAAGCTAGAAAAGAAAAGAATTTCAGAAATTACCAATTGGGAAATGGCTTCCCTATGAATTATTTCTACGGATATGATCCGGACACGATCTCTCCACCCAAGCTCCTTCTCCTTGTTCTCCTTGCTTATCCAAGCTCCAAGCTCCTTGTGAAATGAGAATGAGAGAAAAAATAGAGGTGGATTGAGTGAGAATTCAATGGAGGGAAGGATAAAAAATTGGGGATCTAAATTCTAGATCTAAAATGAATGCAAATAAAAGGAGAGAGGTAGAAGAGGCCCCTCTAGTAGTAGTCGGCCCCCTTTCCCAAGTCACATGTAATATCCCATGTACCCCTCCATGATGTATTATGGAGAAATAATTAGGGAGGGCTATTTGGGGTAGTTTCTAACTAATTATAATTAACTAATTTTGAGCATGCTTAATTAGTGAGAATGGTCTAATGGGCTTGGGTCCAAGTTAGGCTCACTAGTTGTCATGTCAAGTCTAATTAGGCTAACAAATGACTAGTCTAACTATTGGACTAGCCTTCTACTAAATAAATAATACAAGTCATAAATAATTTATAGCTCAATAATAATTAAATAATTAATACAATCATCACACTAATATTAATATTTATTCCTAAAATTATTTATCCATGCCAAATTACCAAACTACCCCTAGTTGAAAAATTGAGGGTGACATTAGCTCCAGAGCACTTGTGTGATGGAAGTCATGCATCCAACAAGATGGACGTATGTTGGTCAGTATGCGACAAAGAGCTCAGGCCGCATAGCGCACAGCCCGCATAGCACTCTCCAAGCCGTATAATTCGTTGGCCGCATGAAGATTCGTCTTCTCCTACAGCAGGTTCGTCCATGGCAGAAGCTCCAAAAACCAAAATTATTTTGACCATAAAAATTCTTATTTTAAGTCCAAATCAAGTGAACCAAAAGCCAAAATGCTTAAAATTGAAAGCTCTATCATATAGAAAAAATTGTTTTCAAAAATACATGTTAAATAGATCAAAACCAAGAAAAACTTATTAAACTCATAAAAATCCTAATTTAGAAATATAGATCTGTACTAATCCATCCACCAAATTCAAAAACTCAAAGTTCTAAAAGTGGTTAAAACCATGCAAAGAATATAATAATCAATTAATATGGAGATTTTTTTCCATTTGTCATGCAAGGTGTACTTGCCTATGGACAAGGGGAGAGAAAAATAAAAAGAGAGAAAGAAATGAAAAGAGAGATAGAGAGGGTTAGATTATATATGGTAGGATTGAGGGTTGAACCAAGGGTTCTCATAACTTGAACCGACCCACAAAATAAATCATGAACCAGGTTAAACCAAAGAATGGGTCTAGTCTCCATGCACATGCAACCATGCTAAAATAAAACATGTTCCAAATATGTATATCGGGAGCGTGGAGTGATAAAAATCTGTGCACAACTCCAAATTATCGAAACTAACCACATGACTGGAATCATAAACATACTTTCAAAGTTAAGAGACATGGAAGACATTGTGCACTTCAGCCAGGGCAAGGGGTAGTGCAATCCGATAGGCCACAACTGCTACTCGCTCAAGTATCTAAAAGGGGCCAACAAATCTGGGACTCAATTTGCCCTTAATACTGAAGCATATCACTCATCATATTGGTGTCACATTCAAAAAGATATGACCCCAGACCAAAAACTCCAAGGGTCTTCGATGAGCATTGGCATAGCTCTTTATCGGCTCTGTGCAGTGCGGAGTCTTTCCCGAATCAAACAAACTTTCTCAACGTCTTGCTCTACTAGCTCTGGCCTGAGTACCTATCGCTCGTCAACTTTATCCCAGTAGATTGAGATCGACACTTCTGCCCATAGAGTGCTTCGTATGGTGTTATCTAGATGCTTGATTGATAACTGTTGTTGTACGTGAACTCCGTTAACGGTAGGTACGTGTCCCAACTAGTCTTTAGATCGATTGCACACAGTTGTAACATATCTTCAACTATCTTATTCGTCCTCTCTATCTGGCTATCAGTCTGGGGGTGATACACGGTACTGAACTTTAGCTTAGTGCCCAAAGAAGACTGTAGGCTAGTCCAAAAATAAGACAAGAAACATCTCTTGTGGTTCGAGACGATTGAGACAGGTACTCTGTGTAGTCGAACAATCTCGTCAATATAAATCTGTACTAACCGATCGACGCTCCATGTAACTTTAATAGGGAGAAAGTGGAAAGATTTGTTCAAACGATCAACTATGACCCAAATTGCATCATGCCCCTTCGACGTCTTTGTAAATGCCATGATGAAATCCATAGTGATGTTGTCCCATTTTCACTCAGGAATAGCGAGGTTCTGTAGCTCTCCGTTGGGCCTCTGATGTTCAACTTTTACTTATTGATATGCCATACATTATGACACAAAATTTACCATATCCTGCTTTATACCGTGCTACCAGAAGGTCAGACGCAAGTCCTTATACATCATGGTGCTCCCCGGATGTAAGGAATACTTCGCATAGTATGCCACAGTCAAGATTTTCCTTCGGAGTTTTGGATCGCTAGGAATGCATAATATTTCTTTTACCTGTAGGGTCCCATCGTCGTCTTCTACGAATTCGGACATCTTTTCCATCGAGATCAGCTCACGCATCTTCGTTAGGAATTGATCATCCTTCTGAGCAGACTTGATTTTAACACACAAACTCGGCTCAAGATGGTGTGGGGCCAGCAACATTCCTTGATGTCGAACTCAAAATTTGATGCCCATCGCCTCTAGATCCTGAAGCAGATGGTTGTTTATGGATAGCGAGCCCACATGCTTTTGACTCAGAGCATCAGTAACGATGTTTCTCTTTCCTGACATATATGCGATCGTCAAGTCATAGTCCATTATCAGTTCTAGCCAGTGCCATTGTCGGACATTCAGTTCTCGTTGGGTGAATAGGTCCTTGAGGCTCTTATGGTCTGTGTATATTTTACAAACAACACCATATAGATAATGTTGTCACAACTTTAGCGCGAATGCAATTGCCGCCAATTTCAAGTCATGTATTTGGTACTTTTTCTCGTGTAGCTTTAATTGTCTTGAGGCATACGATATCATCTTATCCCTCTGCATGAGAATACCCCCTAAGACGAGTCCCGAAGCATCGCTATATATTTGAAACTATTTTACTCCATCAGTAAGTTCAAGTATTGGAGCTGAAATGAGCCGTTGCTTTAACTCCTGAAAGCTAGCTTCGTAGTCATCACTCCACTTGAATGCAATCCCTTTCTAAGTAAGGCAAGTCAAAGGCGAGGTAAATTTAGAAAAATCCTTCATGAACCTACGGTAGTATCCTGCTAGGCCCAGAAAGCTATAAAATTCACTAGTTGGCGTAGGTTGCCTCCAATCCACCACTGCCTCTATCTTATTTGGGTCTACGGTGACACATTATGCCGAGATGACATATTTAAGGAATGCTACGCTGCTCAACCAGAACTCACACTTGCTGAGCATTGCGAACAACCGATGCCCCCGTAAGGTCTGCAGCACGATCTTCAAGTTTTTCTTATGTTTCGTCACATCCTTGGAATAGATTAATATATTTTAATAAATATAACCACAAACTTGTCCACGAACATCTGGAATACGCGGTTCATCAGATCCATGAAAGCGGCTACGGCATTTCAAGAAATTTATAGTACCCGTATCGGGTTCAGAATGTTGACTTGGAGACATCATCGAATTTGATCTTCAACTGGTGATAGCCCAACCTAAGATCGATTTTAAAGAATACGGTAGCCTTATTCAGTTCTTGATAGTCTATGTACATTTGCATGGATCCATCCTTCTTTTTTATAAAAAGTACTGGAGCTCCCCACGAAAAAATGCTTGGGCGAATGTATCCTCAGTCCAACAGATCTTGTAACTGCACCTTCAATTCCTTTAGCTCTGTTGGATCCATTCGGTAGGTGCCTTCGATCCGCATATCTAAAAATGTGTCAATGGTGAATTCGATCTCTCGATCATAAGGTATTCCAGGCAGCTCATCCGAGAACACATCTGGGAAATCTGCTATGACATCAGCTTGAGATGCATCTGCACCTTCCCGTCTAGTGTCTCTAATAAAGGCTAAGTACCCTTCACAGCCCGAATACAACATGCTCCTAGCCATAACTGCTGATATCACCATCATCGTCTTCGGTGCAAGGCTACACGAATAATAGAAGTCTGTCTCGCCGGGTAGACGAAATATGACTCGCTTCTCCGTGCACTCGATTGTTGCATGGCAAGCACCCAACCAGTCCATCCTGATAATAATAACATATTCATTGATGTCTAGAACAATGACATCTAATGAAAGCTTTATGTCTCTGATGCAAATATTATCGTCCCTACAGATCGTATTGGTGGGAATGTCAACTACCGAAGGGGTACTCACGCACAGGTACATATTTAACGGTATAGAAGCTAAATATTCTCAATAATAAAATCAGCAGATATGAAACTATGTGTAGCACCTGAATCAAATAAAACTCTAGCGAGAAAATATCTAAAAACTAAAGTACCTGTCACTACCGTGTCGGAGGCGGATGCCTCATCCCGAGTCAATACATAGACTCGGCCTTGGGCGCCCTGGTGTTGTGGGTTCACTGGTATAGCGTTTGCGCCATGTGCTGGAGGTCCCCTATTCTAGTTTGATTGGTGTCTGACGATCGCCCTTCCGTCTCGACAGTCAAATACTTTATGGTGCAAGCGACCATATTTGAAATATAATAACCTGTTCCGCTCAAGCGGAGATTCGATTCAAATAGTGCAAGTGCGATGACCCAACCTGCTTTGCTCAGCGAGAAGACTTGATTAAGGCAAAGGATTTCAGACTTGGCCCTTCAGGAGTTCAGACTTAGAATTTCAATGGCATATTCGGAGTATCCCTCGACCGAGGTGAATCATCGCTAAGGTAGGTGGCGACGATGAGCTTGTCTTTGCTTAGCCTGCACACTTAAAAATATGGACGATGCATACAAGTTGTTAGGTGAATCACCCCTTGCATGCTAATAAAGAATACAACACATCTAGATAAGGGAATAATCCCATCTTGTATTGCATGTGTTAGAATATGGAAATAAAACTTGGCTTATAATTGGACCCTTGCATACTACCTTAGCTTCGTGCAAGTAGACTCCGCTAATGCTTCGAGTAGATCATTATATACTCTTTGTAGTGCACTGATTGACTTGTTTACACTACTCGCTTTATAGACTATGCCGCTCGATATATCCCTGTACGATTTTACTCTCTGTACTACCCCTTAGACCAGTACTAGAATAATCGCTTATGTTCTAAAGTGGACTACTGTAAGTTATCTTATGCTTATGTTTCATATAAATACAATACTTGCCTGCTTACATGCTAACTTGTACTCATTTGCCTCATTTCATTGCTTGTCATATAAGTTCATGCCACAATCAAGTAACATGATTTGTGTCTTACATTCATCTAGTTCTCCATGGAAGACTATCAAATAGTCTTTTCGTGCAAGTATGAACCTGAAAGTATCCAGGACCGTTGGGTAGCCAAGGTATTTCCTGAATTAGGAGATTACATCAAGTAAAGTAAAGCAAGAATCATAGCTCGTGGCAATGCTCGTTAAGAACAAAATTTAAGAATTATCATGTCATGTCGTGAATCTGGACGACCCAAGACTTGAATATCGCGAACTTGTTCACAAGGTATCTATGTTCAGGTTCCTACAGACGGTCGCCGTGCCACCGTTGCCTATCCAATCCAGACGAAACTTAACGATAGTCACATGGTAGTGGGTGGTATCATGATCCGATTCCGTAGAATCGTTGAGGCGTCCCCCGAATCGTGACCGCCGTGCGGGCCTGGGGTTGCGCCTGCACAAGGCTTTAATAATTTGCATAGCAAGCACATATTCAGAGTACGCAGATAAATTGAAACACATATTTGAAACATAGAAAAGTTCTCTTTATTGATAATGAACATCTATTACAAACTCCTGAATGAGTCAGCTAATATGCCGAACGGCTTACAAAAGATATGACTCAAAATGAGATAGCAGTCCTGTACATTATATTCCTTTACTAAATTTCAAAAGATATAGACCTCCAGGCTGGAGGATAGCTTTGCCACGGAGCTGCATTTGTGTATGCAGAGTTGCAAGCTCCGGTCTTCAAAATGCTTCAAGGGCGCGGTGAAGGTGCGCTAACAGCTGGACTGGATCGGGAAGACGACTTCGGCTCCTCGCTCGGTTCGCCTTAGTGCGGAAAACCTGTTTCAACGAGGGTCAGCATATCGAAACATGCTGGTGAAGGCGAGCTAGCCGAACTATACCAATCAACACGTTGTTTTAATGAAGTATGCATATTTGTGGGTTTCTATCTTGCCTTAGTTCATTTGCAAGTAAGCAGCATTTAGAATTTACTGAAATGAACGTGCCACCGTTCGGTGGATTTTACCTGCCCGTCTGAATTACCTGCACAATACTTACCATGCCTTCCCTGCCACGAAGACACAAGTTAGTATGCAACAGGTTTAAATATACAGTGGATTACTGGCGGGATGCCATAATGGACGAGTTAGTCTTGAACGAGGATGGAATGCAGCAAAGATGCAGTAGAGGCTATAAACTATCCCGTCCAGATGCAGTAGACTACAGTGAGTTCCGTCCGGATCGGATCGGTGCCAGTGCCCCAGCGACCGTCCGCAGGAACCAGTGACCTTGTGCACAAGTTGTCCGTGATCGAATCGGTATTGTTTCATTAAGCTAATAGTTCATGTAGTTGAGGCAATGCCAGTTCAGGACAAGCAGTATTATGATTCAGTTGCATAGCCTCTTGATTCAGTATATTTTATAGCACAATTTTAAAGAAGAACAAACATTCTAACTTGTATTTATGAATATGATAAATATCCCAAACGAACAAGCATGCAAGTAAGTAACCGTTCCCATGTTTGATTGACAAGCAGTAATATCCAAGTCTATTCTCTTTTATCTTGGTTTCTTTTATTATTACTCGATATCGTTTGATCGGGGCAAAGGAGTGAAGCTTGGAAGCAGGACTAGCTAATCGGGTTGGTAGCCACTCACTTGGTTGGAAGGAAAGGAGAAGGAAAGAGGCGCTTCACGACTCCGCTCGCAAGCCGCCTACTGCTCGTTCACCTGCACATTAACAGCTCGATTAATACTTCTTCCTCTCTTTCCAATCTCGGAATAGAAGTGTAGTTCAATGAACGAAAACAATAAAAACCATTGAAACCGTTCAAGGAAAACAAGCAAATCCCAAAACCAACTTAAAGCACGAAAGCAACAAGCGACATCGAAAACCGAGGCAATAAAAGATAGCAGCGGAGAGGTCCCTCCTGACTCTGCCGCTAAGTCGATCCTTGGGGCGCGGTCCACTGAATATGGGAATTGATTCCGAAGAAACAAATCTATAACGAGGACGAGTTCTTAATTCAATCTATCCCGATCGAACGATACCGTCGTGTGTTTCATAGCCGCGCTCTTCGCACCGGGAGAACGGGGCGCTACAGGTGGCATGGAGTGAAATGCCCCCTTGGCCTTGCGTTATACCCTATACCATCCCGGGCAAAGGTAGCGTATAGCGACTCCTACCTCATACATCTAATATCACCCCGATACTATAACTCGTCCTTTATGGCTATACCAATGACTCATATTCATATAGATAAGTCATCCTCGCTTAGAGGCAATCTACGTGCAAGTTATTACATTGTATCTAGTAATCTGGAATACCTGAACGGATATAAGAAATAGACATATGGGCATACTTGTACATATTTGAGCACTTAAACATCTTTTGCAATACACCTAAGTTTCTGTATAACTCGTGTACCTGAGTCAGAATCCCGCCCGTGACACTTGTGTTTGCTTATGCAATTTTCGTGGATTTTATATGTATATACTCGTGCTTGTTTTAACTTGGTTTACCATGGACAGGAAAGGATGGATGGTAAGTTTCACCGTATTTCTCTTATATCGCACGATGCACTACCGCACGAGTTAGGTTTTTTATTATGCATAAAACTAATTATAAGGCAAGACTAGAAAGATAACTTAATAGATTGCACGGAACCTATATAACGTGTTTGGATTTGTCGAGCAGGCGAAAAGCCTCCCCACCAGTGCATTCATATACTGATAACCCACCAGATTACTTACAGGGTGCAAAAGAATCTCGTTCGGTATGGAAATCCCTTCGTACAGCTAAGGCATGGATTTCGCTATAGAGACTTTACATCCAGAGCTGAAGCACATATACAAGACATAATGTTGGAATATCGCCTATGTATCATTCCATAATTTTAGCCACTTGGTACGCTTTTATTGTTTCAAGAGAGAGGGCTTGAGCGAATTATAATCTCGACCTAGCTGTCATGACCTGCACCCGGAATAAGGGCATACGTGATGAACAACGCCCAGCCTACGTAGCAACATCGGTGGTAGAACATTGTCTGGGTCAATATAACTATCTACACATCTCATACAATATTTACATATGGTACCTGTCATGT
The DNA here is from genome assembly GCA_036927795.1 of Iris macrosiphon. Classification (NCBI taxonomy): domain Eukaryota; kingdom Viridiplantae; phylum Streptophyta; class Magnoliopsida; order Asparagales; family Iridaceae; genus Iris; species Iris macrosiphon. The sequence continues at coordinate 153,946,852 of JAYESA010000019.1, read as the reverse complement.
CATCTCAACTCCAATTGGATAAACAATATAATGTGTGATAAATGATAATCAATACTCAATATCAATCTAGAGAAAGAATGATACGATATGGATTAGAAGTAAAAGAAATACAAGAGTCTCAATACAAGTCCAATCTTAATATAAGTCTTAAAATAATAATACATGCCATAAAGTCTTCTAAAATCAAATACAACTCATAATAAAAAGTCTAAGTCTCTCCAGGTGTGGTACTATCTCAAGAAGCTCTACGGGTACTGGCTTAATTGCCTCACCATCCCGTGGGCCGTAATACGTAGGACACCAGTCCTCTAATGAATCATCTAAAAAAATTATCCAGTCAAGATTGGAGCAAAGTATAACCCAATAGCAGTTCCAATAATTGACAAAAACTATGAAACATCAATAGCAATAAAAACAAATGATGGAAATAACTGAACTAGCATATATCACGAGAAATAGTATTATAGTAAATAATAGCAAGAACTGAGAACAATATGATATAGAATATCAATGAAAGGAATAGGAATAAAAAAAATAACATAAAGAATGTGCCTTGAAATAATAGTAAGATAATGTGATCGGCTTGGACCTAACACAGGCTATATATAAAATATGAGCTAGCGTGATCACACGTGAGTTGCATGATATACTAACTATCACGGACTATACTAAAACATGGGCTACAAGATATGATCACATATCCACTAATATTTCTCCAACCCTCAACTAGTATATGGATCCAAATTACGACATATTATAATACGTATATCATACTGCATGGCCTATAATATCATACATTATGATCACGGTCTATATAATCACAAAGATATTACGGTAATCAATGAGTAATCATGAAGCACAATACGGTAATTACTGAGTTATCACGACAATAATATCTCATGACAAGAATCCACGTATACCAATCTGTGTGACCATCTTGTCAGGAATCAAATATCTCAATACTATGTACATGAAACATAGAGACTGACAAATAAAGAAACTATCAGAGAATGCACTCACCTCTGTCTAGAGAAAATAATTGCACTCAGTGTCCGAGATGGTGTCACATACACCTAGATATAAATGGTATGTCAATATGGTGTAATAGAATGATAATGAACTATAGATGCATTAATCATGCTCTCTAGGCCAACATTAGGTCACACTAAGGTTAATAGGCCTAAAGTGGTTACTAATTAGCTAATACTAACTAATATTAATTAATATGGTCAATAACTAGTTAACTCTAGCTTGTACTAGGTATTATCTTAGTTATACTAAGTCATAACCTAGGTGTATAGCTAATACCTTAACTAATATTAAGTAATTTAACTAATTATCATACTCCTAACCATACTAACACCACTTCTATTGGTATTCTAACTACTAATTCTCAAATACACTCACAATATACTAACTTACCCTTAACCCTATCTAATACACTTGCTAATCAAAACTAACTAGAATTCACTGTTAACTAACTCATGCATTAATTTAGATAGTATACTAATCATACCAGCTAGTACTCTAACTTACATTAACATAGGTTAATTGATACTACATAATAACTAACTGACATAATTACTAACTGATAATACATATATACAACTAGACACAAAGTTAAGATATTAACATCTGAAACCTATATAATTGATACTAATAGATGTTAACTAACCAACTAATTAACTAAGCTAACTAGTTACCAATAGCTATCATGTACTAACTGAGATAAAATACTAACTTAACATCCTAACTTAGATACCTGCCATCTTACAATTACTATAACTAACTTACTAACTGGTATTACTACTACTAATACTAACAATCAATTAATTAGTACTCTACTAACTAAAGCTAATTGATACTAACTAATTTACTATAACTATTACTAATACTAGCCTCAACTGATAACTCACCCCAACATTGGTACCAATGACTGATACTCATATAATTCCTCATTTGATACCAAGGGTTAAACATTAACACCTAACTTAACATCACACTTAACACATACTTAGCAACCAACTCTCCTCTAATACTGATCTACACACTCAAACATCTAATATCTACCAAATACTAACATATACCACTACTATAGATGTAACTAACATCAATACATACTCACATTAGCATTCAACTGATAATGAACTTACTAACATAACTGATAACTCTATATCTAATAAACATGGCTAACAGACATCATACTCTCTATTCTTACAACTAACTAAAATGACTAACATATGCTAACTACTTACATACTAATCAACTAACATCTATCACTTCAACATACTTACCCCTAATTGCTGCTACTAAGCTTGATGTGTACATGCTAACATGGTAGCTACTGCTTTATTATACAGCAACAACTGCTGTTACACAATATTACTGATGTTGTGCTTGCTGTACAGCAAGACACCCCCTACCTTCTTCTCAGACCAGACATCATCGACCTGCTGTGCACTGCCATGTGCACAGTATAGCTTTCCAATCTGATATGCACACACACTATATCTAACACCAATCACACACACTTAATTTTATATGAATACATATCATCTATATACACACACACACACACACACACACACACGCACGCGCACACACACACACACACACACACACACACACACTAGATATTAAGTCAAATACTAGGTGTGTCGTATATAATACACAAAGATACATACTCAATTGGAATACTAAAACCCTCAATTCTCCAAAGTAGTCATTTATACACACATATAACATCTATATATAACTAATGTAACTTGCTACATTGAAGATTGAAGAGTAATCGTACAAAATACTCAAAATAGAGCCTCGTATCACACGGTATCGCACCGTATCATGATACGGCCTACACATATTCATTTGTGGATACGTATCTAGTATCCCAACCCCGATCTAAGTCTAATATATCTAAATTAGCATCATGACACACACTTGATGTGTCAATCTTATAATTCTCCTAAAATAGACACAAATTATCATGTAGAAGTCACAATACATATTAATAAAGCCTAAAATATCATCCTATAGGTAGCCATATGCCAAGGGGTGGTTCCTAATGGTCAAATGTATAATTTAGTTGCTACGATGAAGAGGAATTCAGAATTTACCAATTGGGAGATGGATTTCCAATAAAAACTTAAGTGGACACTATCCAGATATGGTCACTTCACCAATGCTCCAGCTTCTTGTGCTCCTTGCTTCTCCAAGTTTCAAAACTTCTTTAGGAATAAAAATAAGAGGAAATTAAAGTAAATTAAGAGAGAAATTGATGGAAAAAATAAAAAATTAGGGATCTAGAATTTGAGATCTAAATGAATGCAAATAAAGGAGGAGAGAAAAAAGAGGACCCCCTCTATAGTGGTCGGCCCTATTCCCTTTTCTCCAAGTCACATAAAATTGTCCAAGTTGTCCCTCTCCATCCAATTATAATTAGGATTAAGGAAGGGCTATTTTGGAAAGCTTCTAACTAATTCTAATTATTCTAATTCTCCCTAATTAATTATTATGAATGGGTTATTGGGCTTGGACCATGTTAGGCTCAATAATTGTCATGACAAGTCTAATTGGGTTTTCGAGTGTCAAGTCTAACTATTGGGCTAGCCCACTAACTGTAATAAATTATACAATTTACTACATAAATAAATAGTACTCTATTAATAAATTATTATTACAAGCACCTAAATAAATATTATAACACACTAGTATTAATATTATATTCCTAAAATTAAATAGCTAGGCCAAATTACCCCTAGATGGAAAAGTAAGAGTGACACTAGCACCGCTTGTAATACTGATTCAATATCAATAAAGTGCTTATTCTAATCTATACTTGTAGTACCGTGTATGGCAACTCTAGAGGGGGGGTGAATAGAGTTTATGTATGCAGCAGAATAAAATTACTTGTTAAAAGATTAATTCTATGGCATACAATGATGATCAACTACTAGCAGTTAGAATATATCTTATGTGTAAGTGATACTACTAGCAGTGTTATGAACATATGCAATAGAGTGAGAGAAAGCAAACACAAACACCAAGATGTATACTGGTTTTTCTCTGAGAGGACAAGTCCAGTCCCGAGAATTCAAGATCGGAGTTGTATCGACTATAATCACCAATAGTGAATCATAAGCTTTGATCCGAAGACTAATCACTTCTTTACAACCATGAGGTTTGATCCAAAGTCTCGCAACTTCACAGCTTGATAGAGAGAGTAACTAATGTTACCAAGCTCTTTACAACTCTGAAAACTTCTAGACCGAGATCACACTTGGTACTAGGAAGGCTAGAGAGTTGATCTTGGAGATGAAAAAGTTAAGGCTTAGAGGTTTGCTCACAATAGGATAGAAGATTAGGAATTATTGAGTTGTGTAAAAATGAAGAATTTCAATCCTATTTATAGGGTATAGGCAAACAGAATTCGACCAGAATTCGGATGGGGTCTAATTCAAATTTTCAACCGTTGTACCAAGAAATCAGGAGCTTATTGAACTTATTGATTCTATAACAAAAGGGTAACCGAGTTCGTTCCCTGTTCGACACGAGTTCGGTCCAAGTTTGATCTCTTAGTATGGTAGACTTTGTATAAGAATATGGTCTAATTTGGTGGATAGGTTCTTTGGTTTATTTGATTGGACTAGGTATCTGGTTATAGGTATTTGGGTTTTGCCAGTGCGACTCAGCTTACATCAGTTCTGTACTCAAATAAATAAAATATTATTTTGAATATGAAACTAATAGTTATTGAAGAGTCTGACTTTAGTACTGACGGAGTTGATATGCGTTGCATCGAGTATCTACTTCATCTGTATTTTTGATCTGATGTTTGACGATTATCAGAATCAGGTTAAGTGTGACCACTTTGTTTCAATAATATTCATTCCAATGCTTCTGCTATGACGACTCTGTAAACTTGTTACCAATCGATTGTTCATACTTTTCTGCTGCATTGAGACTATATGTGCGACTTTGTGGCTTAGATATTTCTTCGCCTATTCGAATTTATGGGCTTGTACGAGCGCAGCTTGTGCTCGTACGGTATTACGTCCAGATGGGAACGATCGTCCTGTAGGAGCGCTGGTACGATAATTCGCGTCTAGCGGGGACGGCTAAATCCGTGAAAGATCGAGGCATAACATATTGGTATCAGAGCATCAGCTTTACGTCTTTGGACTTCGTATCGATTCTCTCAGTTTTGAAAGCTCATTCGTGGTTTAGGTGCATACGCTCTCTCTCGTTGACCTGTTGGGCTATTCTATACAATGAGTCTAAATAATTTTAAAACTGCATGTGATTGATATGATTGCTTGAACTGGGTAGTTATTCGAAGACCCTTGTGCCAACATGTTTCAGACTTTGTGGGATAGACTCGTGCTAGGATTGGCAAGTTATGTGCGAACCCGAATACCTATACATAACTTCCAAGTGGGTTATTATGCAAAATAGAATATCGTTCAGACGGTTAGCTTTGTACACAGCCTTTCGGCTAAGTTGTATTGAGTATCGCGCTCTAAGACCCTTTGGTGCTAGTAAGTTTACGAGAGAGATTGGAATATCATTCAGATAAGGATAAGTCAGACTAAGAATGGCAACCGATAGAAACATTATCAGATTATCGCTAAGAGGATTATAGAGGATGGTGCCTGAATTTTGAGAAATAGCTCAGACTATAATTCGTGTCGGCGGATACAAATCAAATATGGTTTACTTGGATGACAATCAACAAGGGTATATACGAGGCAAAGAATTATGGAGGCGACACTTAGGTATCACGCTGGTGTTCTAAGGAACGACTTGGTGAATATACGAACGAGTGATGCGAACACGATTAAGAATTTAATTAGATGACTCGATTCCTGAGTGGTGTATGGATCATTTTAGAAATATTCAACCGAATTCATAGAACTCGTACGATAGTTGGTTTGAACGATTTAAGAATGTGTTGAACAAGTGATAAGGCTTATATCGAATAGGTATTCAAGGTAATGGAATCAATATCTTGGTCGAGAAAACTTGGTGGATCATGTGTACAATTTCAAATTAAATAAAATGGATTAAACTTGAGTAGGATATCGCTCGATAGAAGTTAGCCTAAGAATACATATTGTGGTTTCAAATTAATAGACTTGGCATGGTATCGATAATTGGAAGATAGCACGGATTGATACAAGTAAAAAAATATTATGGTTTGATGAAAGAGGTAAGCGATAACGGATTTGATCTGGAGTTTGGAAGAAGGATCTTGAATCTAGTTCGAAAGATAACACTCGATAATCAGGCCCGGGTGAGAACGATTATCCCGCGGGAGCACTGGCGTAGTAATTTCATATCCAGCAGGGATAATCAAACTCGCGAGAACATGTTCAGTGATTATTCAAATGAACTCGATGAAATAGAATATATCAAAGGTGGATAAATTTTGGCTTAGAATTTGAACTTAGTTGTTTGAGGAATGCTAGAAGTAAGACTACAGATTGATCAAACGGTAACATTGAAGTTGGATGATTTTAGTAGATGAATTGTGATCATGGCATGAAAGGTTAATGGATGAACATGACTTGGTGGATAAATATATATAACTTGGATGGAGCAAATTATAATTATAAGGTGTCTCAATTATTTCGATGATAAACATAACATTCACCATTCTTGTCTTGTGCGAGCGTAACTCCATGCACGTACATGTGTAACGTCCGAATTAGGACGATTATCCAGCGGGAGCGTTGGTGTGGTGATCTCACATCCAGCGAGAATGATCGAACTTGTGGAAGGCTGGAGAGTAAAAATTAAAGGATCGTCTTGACTTATGGTTTAATACGATAAGACGAGTTTGAGAATACAAGTGAATCAGAAGTGTTTCAAGGATGAATTAGTCTAGAATATGGAGTAAGACACGCTTGATAGTTTCGTGAACGGATACATGAATCTTGTTAGACGACTTAGATTTATGATTAAGATTGAAGATTTAGAGTTGAATCGTGGCTTGGTGATCTAGACTTATAATAGACAGGTGGATCATATTATGTGTTTGAGGAGATGGACTATACAAATTGCTAGGCTTTACATGCAACATGGATATATCATAGATTTGACTGAATGGACTCGGATCCTGTATAAACGAACATGTTAATATGAATAGGATAATTTGTGCTCAATATTTAAAAATCTGAGTAAAATAAGCTTGGATAGAATATCCCACACAAATGAATAATGGTTTGACCTTAGGAATTAGGACGAGCATCGTGCGACGAATTTGCACGATGAGTCATAAGCATGAACTGTACCTATGACCTTGTGATCTGACCTAGTAATTAGGTAGACAATATGTGACGAGTGAAAGAACTTGTGTAACTAACTTTAAAGTATTGCTTGAGCAAGCCATAGAACTGGGGCTGCAAGACTTAGAATTAGACTTGGAACGGTAAGTGTGTGCTATGTTTGACACGAATGGAATAGACGATAGGACATGGACGCTAGTTGGTAGATCAGATAAATCGTGCTTGATGGTAGTACAATACTTGGTTTGAGTGGGATTAAAAATAACTTGAATTTTGATTGTCCATGTTGGAGGTATCATTGTGATTCATAAGACGAGAACCCTTAAGACTTTTCCGAGTAGCTTGTTCGAATTCACTACCGCTAAGTTTGGTTGAATGCATATGTTTGAGGGATGCCTTGAATGTGTTCACGATCTAAGACTCACTGATATGTTAAACTCGAGTGCAAAGACTTCGCTATCGCTAAGTTGGTTGACTTGCATATGTTTGAGAGAAGCTTTGAATATGTGCACGATCTAGGCTCGCGATTTGCTGATCTCGAATGCTAGTAAAACTGAATATGTTAGATTTATATGGACGAGTATGACAATTTGGATAAGTTTGCGTTAACCTTAGATCGTCATTCAAGATGGATCATAACCAACCCTGCGTTAAGCGATATATGTTTCGCACTAAGGCACAGTAGAGACCGAGTCAGAGCTTGGATTGAATGATAGAGTCATTCAATAAGACAGACCCATCATACATGCGACAAGGATTGAGGAATAAGTAGAAAGTTGTGTTCGAACAGATCTAGTGATAATGATTGTTATGCTTGAGATAAATTCGATAATTATGATAGAACGGTTTGCGCTCAGGAAGTCTCGAGGATGATAGGTTTGTGTCTTGTATCAGTGTTGACTGAGTATGGCTTGTGAGTCTGTAAGTATTTTTTGGTTGGATATGTGAGCAGTAGGCATCAATCTAGAGATAACCCATAGCGTAGTACCTTGTAGAAATAGTTCTATGATATGTGTCATTATAGTTAGTATTGGTACTATAGGTAGAAGAAAGAGTAAAGAGTATTAGTAATGGTTCGAGGAGTTAGTATCAGAGTCAGCATGCCAGTCCTGGATAGTCATAAATTTATGTAGTTGGGTGATCTATGTAAACAATTAAATATCAAGGAAATTGTGTTGAAAATTAATGGAGCATGATATTCAATTTGATGGTTGATACTTGGGTGTGTTAAGAGTAAAGAAATGTATATGCATAAAAGGTATTAATGAGTGTGCCATAGTAGGAGGGTGCCCATAAGTGGATAGGAGAGTGTGAGAGAATAAGAATACATTGCACTAAGTAGCAAGAATTATATTATAGATAAAATTAGGGCCTTGATATATGAGTAGATATGAGTGTACCAGTATATGACTAGTGATGGATGTATCACCTGATATTTAGGCTAGTGATGGGTTGGAAGCAATAGATGAAAGAGTATCCAGAAATTATGTGCAGGATGCACAGTGGGTGATGAGTGTCAGTGTGAGAGTTCATGAAAGAGGAAGCATGAGTATTAAAAAATTTCAATAGTGTGTCATGGGTTGAAAAATATCAAGATTGGTCATGGAAGGTATGAAGTGTATCACTGATTAGTGTATCAATCTGTAAAAGGTTAAGGGGAGATACTTATACATCAATCGAGATATGGAACCATATGCCTGCCTTTGAGAGTAAAGTAAAACATGGGTGTTATAGAAAGTGCAAGTGATCATAAGTTTTAGTGAGTGTGATGAGGTGATCTAATGATGAAGCTAGTCTTACTATACCAAGAGTGCTAGTATTTCTATATCAAGGATTAGTTGAGCAATATGCTAGTAACAGTAAGTACCTTGTATGATAATATTAGATTGGTGTATCAGTTAATATGGATAAAAAATTATTGGGAGTAATAGTGCAAGTAATCCGGACAGTGCAAATTTTAGTACACAGTTGAGGAGTGTAGATAATTGGTGTATTTGTGTGTACCTTGAGTGTTTAAGACTGTGAGTATATATATGTATACTTAGATAGGTATGGATTAGAAATGTATATCAGTGTATGAGTGGATAATGTGCATGTGTAAGGATCTGTTGGCTTGAGCATGCTTGAGATGGCACTGCAAACTGACTTGGGTGTCCATCTAGAGTTGTATTAGAGAGAGAAGTACTTAGTGTGGTGTATTGCACTTGGTATGAACTTGAGTGATAAGAACAACTAGTATAAACAATTATAATATGTAAGAGAGCTAGCAGTAGTTGTGCTTGTAGTAGAAACAGTGGTACCTAAAGGGATAGAGGTATCAAATTTTGGATGCATTATTAAACCTATGGTTATATTAGAGATTTTTGGTGTCAGATTTTGGTATCAATAGACAGGTGTGTGCAATAAGGATGTATCCATGGATATCTTGTGGACTAGTGATTAGTTGATATGGGTATCAATGTATAGGGATAGGAATTAGTGAGTGAATGTGCCAGAGTTAAGTATATGTTAGAGGTTGAAGATGTCCAGGTGAAGTGTTAGCAGGTTCTGTTCTTTTCTTTCCTTCGGTTCTTTTTCCGTCTATTTGATTGATTGATTGATTCCTTAGTACCATAGCTTGTGTCAGTGATTTTTTTGCAAGAATGTAGTTAGTAGTACACCCTGACAGAGACTACAATACCATGAAAAAAGAGACTATAACCATGTATGTTTTACCTAGATTGCAAGTTGTATGACTGTAGGTAGGATTTTCTTAGACCTTGATTGTTGGGGGTTTAACCGTAGTAAAGATTAATAAAGAGGTTATGACTGGACAGAGAGAGACAAGGTGCCTTAAATTTTGAGGATAAATATTAATTTAAATAAAGAGTTAAGAATTTAATATGGCAGAATTGACGATTTTGTTAAAACATTAATTTTTATGAAGATTATAATATGATTGAATTTGTCATTAAAATTTGAGAAATTTAAGAAGATTATCATTATATTTATTGACTGCAAGATATAAATTTTTAAAACTTATATTTTGAATGTTGTATTTGAAGATTTTATAAGTATTACATTGTTTGAGTATTGTGTGGAAAAAGAATCGAGGAATAAGATCACTAATGGATTAGAGTTTGAATTCAAATTTTTGGGATGAGATTTCAAATTATATATATATGCTTTGATTGGATTTAAAATTTGAGGATTCGATATTAAATTCTTGAATTTAGTTATTAACTTAAAATTTTGGAGAAAATTGTGATAAGAATGGAATTTAATTTTTAAATTTAAAGATTTCCAGGAATATAATATTTATAGAATTTTAAAAATTTTGTGAAATAATAATATAGATTTACTTCATGATTATATGGTTTGATGAATTTAAATTTTGATGCTAATAAACAAATAAATACAACTATTGAGGATCTTAAATTTCGAGGACAAAATTTTTCTAAGGAGGGTAGACTTGTCACTATCATATTCTAAAAATAGGGATAATTTTGTCATTTTATTTATTATAAGCATTATGTGTATTTATTTTAAATAATTGCATGATATGTGTATATATATATACATATGTCATATATAGTGTTCTTTAATGCATGGGTTAGTAGACTAGACCTAGAAGCCCACCAGATGAACCTCTGACCGAAATATAGGATTATAGATTTAATTAGTAATTTTCAGGATTAATTATTTAGGTTATAATTTATTATCGTAATTTTATTTAATTATTGTACCTTACCGTTGCTTCGATATTTGGAGCGCTACCCTAGCTTTTGCCTTCCAACAAATTTTATACCCTTGTCCTAGACGTGCCCGTCTTCCATTCTGAACTTTGTGTAACTCATAAATATGCCCTTTTGTGCTTCATTTTAGTCGCACAATATTTGTCCCAGACATTTATTTTAATTCCCAATTTTTGTGCAATTTTCTAATTGTTGGAGAATTTTATGCAAAATTACAGTAAGGTGTCCTTATCCCATTGGACCGAACACATGAAGAAACATCCCCCTCTTTGTAGAAGCATAAAAAATACGCTGGGAAGAGTTACGCAGCCTCTTGATGCAGAACAGCGTAAACAGAGGCCTTCAGAGCCATCGAGCGTACAACAGAGCTTTTTTCGCTAAAACACAACATGAAGTGTATGCTCAAAGGACCATTCGCGTAAGTGCAGTACGTCCAGGCCGCTCCAGCGTGAACAGAGTTCTTCATCGCCTCTATGGCGTAAAACTCATCCACTCTCGAAGCAGCATTATAGCGTACGAGGAACGCTTCGTCTTCCCCGAAATGAACCTGTCAAGTCACGCAGTAAATCTGACCTCTGACTCCTGACAAAAAGTGCTGCACGGCCACCCAGACGACGGCTGGAAACGATGGCAGGCCCCTCAGGACGCGCACCATAGAATGATGGCGGATCTCTGCATTTAATGCAGAGGATTTGGTTAAAAGATCACCGAACCGTCGCTTACTGAAGTCCCCTCCGCATAAACCGCTCTTTCGCGTGCAAAGAGAACACGCTGCCTTGTTTTACACAGGCAAACATGGGCTGTTTTACGCTCCGCAGAAGACAAACCGCCTGCCACGTCAAAAGCTGCGCTTCGTACGGGGCTCAAGGCACGTCCCTCCGCCAAAACGTACAGAGCGATAATAGTGTCCCCTCAAGGCATGTCCCTCCGTCAAAACGCACAGAGCGGTGACAGTTTCCCCTCAAGGCACGTCTCCTCATTTAATGCACAGGATGATGGCAAATCTCTGCCAAAGATTTAATCTCCAAAAGCCGTAATTCCGGCTAAAGATGTCCACATCAGCACCCTGGCACGGTACGCAGCGGCCTCTATGCCCATTCAGGATCTGTGCTCCTACGGCTTCCACGCCTACTCGACTTTTATGCCTGTTCGGCTTTTATGCCTACTCGGCTTCAACGCCTATCCGGCTTCAACACCCTCCCAGTCTCTACGATTACCCAGCTTCCATGCCAACTCGGCTTCTATGCCTGTTCGGCTTCTATGCCTGTTCGGCTTCTATGCCTACTCAGGCTTCTATGCCTGCTCGGCTTCTATGCCATGGTGACGGACATTTGGCTTCTACGCCAACCCCTTCTACACAATGGATACCTACCTACGTGGCTTTTACGCCGTGATCTTAGTAGCAATTGTACGCATTGTGTCCCCTTAGTTGGACTCGCGTCACCCGCTCATTCAAAAGATCATCTATACGTAGGCATTGGTTACTTTAACCGTTGTGTAATAGGGTGCTGTACTTTCCACTGCTCGGTTGCTACACCAACGAAGTGGTCACTGTCACCAAAACTCTATAAATAGAGACCCCTATCAATGGGGAACAGGGTCGACAATTTGGAGGATCAAAGAAGGAGGAGTAGAGGGAGAGAGAGAGAGAGAGAGAGAGCCCGGAGCTCAGGCAAAGAGCGGGGATCGACGACTTTGGCATCGTGCATCCACCCTCTCCTACAACCTTCGAAGCTGCTACCTGTCTTCCACGGCACTTCTTCAACATCGCGTGGTCCAAGGGCTAAAGTGATCGATCGCAGATCAGACACCTATAGCAATTTATACCCAGATTAAATAAATTATACTCCCACATCCTCGTATAGGATTATATTGTACAAGTTTGTTTATAAACCAAAGGGCACGGGTCTCGTATAAACCCTGTCATTGAAATACACTTTCATTCTTTCGTTTAATACCACAAACAAGATGGCGACTCTGCTGGGGACATCTTTCTCTTCTGACGAGGAAGTAATTGCTCAACACGATGCGGTATCTGTAGGAACCGTGAAGAAGACGTTGGTCGTTCAATTCGACCAGTCTGCCTACGAAGACATGCTTCGGACCGGGGGTAGCTCTCACTCTCTCTCCGTCCAAGACAACAGGAAGCTGCACAAAGTGTGGATGTCCAAGACATCCTCAACCATTCCTGTGGACTCTCCGATCTCTCCGATCTCTCCGACCAATGAGGTGGTAGCATCGCTCACTCCGTGCCCTGTACGTAAAATTCAGTCTCCTGCTACGCGCGGTACAGACAAAACTTTGGGCAAAGCCTCAGCGCTAACCCAGAAGTATCCACTGCGCTCTACGCGTAGAAACCAGTCTCCCGCTACGCGCGGTACAGATAAAACTTCGGGCAAAGCCTCAGCGCTAATCCAGAGGTATCCACTGCGCTTTACGCGTAGAAACCAGTCTCCCGCTACACGCGGTACAGACAAAACTTCTGATGATGCCTCAGCGCCAAATCGGAAGTACAAATCACGCTCCGTGTGCAAGACAACATTTGACCTCTACGGGGAACCAGATGAGCGCTATGATCTCCGCAAGTGCAACGATAAGTCTGGGGGTAGTCTCCCTCGACAAAACCGAGCAACATCCAAAGCTGGGGGTAGAATTCCCTCAGAATCCGAAGATGATGCAACGATGACGATCTTCCCAGAAGATCATAGAACTCAAGCATCAGGAGCCCGAAGGCCAAAAAGGACTTTCTCCTTCAATGAAGATGACATCAGTGAAATCTTCAATACGTTGATGAAGGAAAACAAACTTCAGCTACCCAACATCAGATACCCTGAGAGGGCTGGCAAAGACGATAACCCAGATTATTGTCTCTTTCATCGATACATTCATCATCCTACAAAGACGTGCTATGTACTAAAAAAGAGAATCCAGGAGTTGATCGATGCCAATGTCATCACTCTGCATCTGTAAACGAAGGTCTGACTATCGATTATCATGTCCATATTACCTCTGATATCGGTTGTCATCTCAACTCAGCACCCGTACTTAAACTCTAAGTACGCCAGTGGTGTTGAGTCCACAAAAACTGCTACGTCCATATTACCTCTAGCAGGGCTTGTCTAAAACCTATTGCTTGCACTTAGGTGCACAAAAAGTGATGGGTCCACAAAATCAGCCATGTTCATATTACCTCTGAGCTGTAATCCCCAGCTGAGTTTGTTATGTTCATATTACCTCTGAACAAACCATCCTGGTCCGACCATCGATTATCATGTCCATATTACCTCTGATATCGGTTGTCATCTCAACTCAGCACCCGTACTTAAACTCTAAGTACGCCAGTGGGGTTGAGTCCACAAAAACTGCTACATCCATATTACCTCTAGCAGGGCTTGTCTCAAACCTATTGCTTGCACTTAGGTGCATAAAAAGTGATGGGTCCACAAAATCAGCCATGTTCATATTACCTCTGAGCTGTAATCCCCAGCTGAGTTTGTTATGTTCATATTACCTCTGAATAAACCATCCTGGTCCGACCATCGATTATCATGTCCATATTACCTCTGATATCGGTTGTCATCTCAACTCAGCACCCGTACTTAAACTCTAAGTACGCAAGTGGTGTTGAGTCCACAAAAACTGCTACGTCCATATTACCTCTAGCAGGGCTTGTCTCAAACCTATTGCTTGCACTTAGGTGCACAAAAAGTGATGGGTCCACAAAATCAGCCATGTTCATATTACCTCTGAGCTGTAATCCCCAGCTGAGTTTGTTATGTTCATATTACCTCTGAACAAACCATCCTGGTCCGACCATCGATTATCATGTCCATATTACCTCTGATATCGGTTGTCATCTCAACTTAGCACCCGTACTTAAACTCTAAGTACGCCAGTGGTGTTGAGTCCACAAAAACTGCTACGTCCATATTACCTCTAGCAGGGCTTGTCTCAAATCTATTGCTTGCACTTAGGTGCACAAAAAGTGATGGGTCCACAAAATCAACCATGTTCATATTACCTCTGAGCTGTAATTCCCAGCTGAGTTTGTTATGTTCATATTACCTCTGAACAAACCATCCTGGTCCGACCATTGATTATCATGTTCATATTACCTCTGATATCGGTTGTCATCTCAACTCAACACCCGTACTTAAACTCTAAGTACGCCAGTGGTGTTGAGTCCACAAAAACTGCTACGTCCATATTACCTCTAGCAGGGCTTGTCTCAAACCTATTGCTTGCACTTAGGTGCACAAAAAGTGATGGGTCCACAAAATCAGCCATGTTCATATTACCTCTGAGCTGTAATCCCCAGCTGAGTTTGTTATGTTCATATTACCTCTTAATAAACCATCCTGGTCCGACCATCGATTATCATGTCCATATTACCTCTGATATCGGTTGTCATCTCAACTCAGCACCCGTACTTAAACTCTAAGTACGCCAGTGGTGTTAAGTCCACAATACCTATCACGTCCATACTACCTCTGATAAGGTTTATTTTGAACTTATTATTTGCACTTAATGTGCACAACAAATAATAGGTCCATCAAAAATCCCCCAGTGGAATGTCCTCAACAAATACGGTATCATACTACGTCAGTCTATCATTCAGAGAAGGCGGACAGTCAGCAAATTCAAAAAAAAATTCGCGCAAAGCAGTTCAGCGGTTCCTATGCTAAAGGGCTTTTCTACGCTCGACGACAACAGATCTACGTTTTTTACGCTCGCAAGCTGCAAGTCTATAGTTCTACGCCCGGATGCCTTTGTGCTCAGTAGCTTTTACGCTCGAGAGGCCACGAATCTACGACTTTACGCTCAGCAGATACCAAAATCGATGATCTCACGCTCGGTGGCGCTCAGTTTACGCTCAGAAGCAACAGACCCGCAAAACTTCACGCTCGGAGAAATTTTCTTTTTAGGAGCTACGGATAAACAGTTCTACGCTAAAGGAGCTTTCTACGCTCGACGGCTACGAATCCACAACTTTACGTTCGACAGCTACAAGTCAGGTTTTGGCCCGGATGCCTTTGTGCTCAGTAGCTTTTATGCTCGAGAGGCCACAAACCCATGACTTCACGCACAGGAACTACAAATCTACGATTCCACGCTCGACGGTGTTTTACGCTCGGAGGCTACAGACTGATGATTTCACGCTCCACGACTTCCCGCACATCTGAAGGATACGCCGGCCAGATCACGCGTACATCTGAACGGTCCTAAAAAGCGGTTCATGTTCATTCAAAGCGTTTCAAATTCCGAGGAATTTAAAAGCTTTGAAGGGGGTCTTGTAGAAGCATGAAAAATATGCTGGGAAGAGCTACGCAGCCTCTTGATGCAGAACAGCGTAAACAGAGGCCTTCAGAGCCATCGAGCGTACAACAGAGCTTTTTTCGCTAAAACACAACATGAAGTGTATGCTCAAAGGACCATCCGCGTAAGTGCAGTACGTCCAGGCCGCTCCAGCGTGAACAGAGTTCTTCATCGCCTCTATGGCGTAAAACTCATCCGCTCTCGAAGCAGCATTATAGCGTACGAGGAACGCTTCGTCTTCCCCGAAATGAACTTGTCAAGTCACGCAGTGAATCTGACCTCTGACTTCTAACAAAAAGTGCTGCACGGCCACCCAGACGACGGCTGGAAACAATGGCAGGCCCCTCGGGATGCGCACCATAGAATAATGGCGGATCTCTGCATTTAATGCAGAGGATTTGGTTAAAAGATCACCGAACCGTCGCTTACTGGAGTCCCCTCCGTATAAATCGCTCTTTCGCGTGCAAAGAGAACACGCTGCCTTGTTTTACACAGGCAAACATGGGCTGTTTTACGCTCCGCAGAAGACAAACCGCCTGCCACGTCAAAAGTTGCGCTTCGTACGGGGCTCAGGGCACGTCCCTCCGCCAAAACGCACAGAGTGATAATAGTGTCCCCTCAAGGCACGTCCCTCCGTCAAAACGCACAGAGCGGTGACAGTTTTCCCTCAAGGCACGTCTCCGCATTTAATGCACAGGATGATGGCAAATCTCTGCCAAAGATTTGATCTCCAAAAGCCGTAATTCCGGCTAAAGACGTCCACATCAGCACCCTGGCACGGTACGCAGCGGCCTCTACGCCCATTCAGGATCTGTGCTCCTACGGCTTCTACGCCTACTCGGCTTCTATGCCTGTTCGGCTTCTATGCCTACTCGGCTTCAACGCCTATCCGGCTTCAACGCCCTCCCAGTCTCTACGACTACCCGGCTTCTATGCCAACTCGGCTTCTATGCCTGTTCGGCTTCTATGCCTACTCAGGCTTCTATGCCTGCTCGGCTTCTATGCCATGGTGACGGACATTTGGCTTCTACGCCAACCCCTTCTACACAATGGATACCTACCTACGTGGCTTTTACGCCGTGATCTTAGTAGCAATTGTACGCGTTGTGTCCCCTTAGTTGGACCCGCGTCACCCGCTCATTCAAAAGATCATCTATACGTAGGCATTGGTTACTTTAACCATTGTGTAATAGGGTGCTGTACTTTCCACTCCTCGGTTGCTACACCAACGGCGTGGTCACTATCACCAAAACTCTATAAATAGAGACCCCTATCAATGGGGAACAGGGTCGACAATTTGGAGGATCGAAGAAGGAGGAGTAGAGGGAGAGAGAGAGAGAGAGAGAGAGAGAGAGAGAGAGAGAGAGAGAGAGAGAGAGCCCGGAGCTCAGGCAAAGAGCGGGGATCGACGACTTCGGCATCGTGCATCCACCCTCTCCTACAACCTTCGAAGCTGCTACCTGTCTTCCACGGCACTTCTTCAACATCGCGTGGTCCAAGGGCTAAAGTGATCGACCGCAGATCAGACACCTATAGCAATTTATACCCAGATTAAATAAATTGTACTCCCACATCCTCGTATAGGATTACATTGTACAAGTTTGTTTGTAAACCAAAGGGCACGGGTCTCGTATAAACCCTGTCATTGAAATACACTTTCATTCTTTCATTTAATATCACAAACACTCTTCTTTGACCAGTCACCTATAATTTTTCTTATATTTTTGGAGTGTGCAACACTCAAAACTTGTTATCTCACCACTTTAACCATCCATCCAAACACACTCAATCATAGCCTTCAAATTCCTTAATGTAGCATCCAACCCATCCCGAGGAGGACCAAACCGAACCCTAACCCTAGGTCTACATCACCCTATTTTCTTCCCATATAAATACATTTTTTCTCCTATTGTTTTTATCAACATCAAAACATCAAAGACCTAACCCTAACCGACCCATCATCACCCTCACCCTCTCCCTCCCGCAGCCGACGACTGAAATGCCCAACCGTCAGACCCCCGGTCATCCCAAGCCTCCCCTCGCCTGAACTACCCGGCCTGCTCATCGCCCCACCGCGTCAGTCGCACCCTCCACCACTGAACCCATCACCGCCTGAGCAACCGACTCGACCCCGACAGCAGCCATTCCCGACCACCCATCACCGCCACGACCTCCTTCACCCGAATTTGTCAACCGCTGACACCGCCACCACTAACACCTGAGCCTCCATGACCGCCTGAACCCAACCGCTGATACCGCAGAACTCCCGGCCATGCCATCTCCTGACTCACCTTACCACCTAGACTTCAGCCCCGACGCCTCCTTCCACCGCCCGCATCATCATCTCTCCGCCATCACAACAGCCTCCCCACGATATCACACCAAACGACCCACGGTCGAGCACACTCACACCGCCACCAGCGTCGACCCCTCGCTTGAACCTCCACCGCCGCCAGCACGTCTCGACGCTGGACTCGTCGATACCATCAGCAGCCCGTCGACACCCTCGACCTCGTGCACGTGCACGTTAACACGCAGGTTCGACCTTGCCTCCCTTATATGTTATGTGTATGTGCATGTGTGAATGGTATTAGGAATTAGCATATCGTTCATGATGGTTTAGTTGGTTGATTTTAAGGCCCTGTGTTAGTATACCTAGTAACAAGTTGTGTATGCGTGCGAGTGTGTATAATAACTAATTGGTATATATTTATGGTGTATGGAAATTGATTGCTAGTACTAGGTATGACTATAATATATATATTGTATGACCCTAGGTATTAACTAAGGATATCCCGTATATTTGCATATGACCATGTGACCCTGAATATTAGTGAGTTAACTGCCTTGTGTACACCAACATACTGGCTTAGACATGTGTCGGTGTTACCCAAGATTTAGATCCTTAGAAATGTGTTAGTGAGTTGACTGTCTGATTATGCACAGCATTTGAGGACATGAAACTCGTGCATTTAGACGCACACTTGACCCTGCTAGATGACCAGTATCGCCCCTAGCACAGTTCTGAGTTCAGTATAATTATGTTTATATGTGTGCTAGTATAACAACTGATGCTATATTATTATTATATTATGTCTATAGGACAGTTGGATTATTCAGATAAGACTTTAAAAATAGGATATTGGTTTTGCCAACAAAGGACCACAGGCGAGTACATTCTCTGACAGTTTTTATTATGTTGATCATCTCTATGATTCTAGTTGTATAGCGTACATGATTCTGACACTACGTATACACGGGTTAGCATCATCGAGACCTGTCACGAGGAGTCGTGATTGGAATCCATCGTGCTAGCTGGGGACGAAGAAATATTAGTAGATTATGTGATCATACCCCACTTTACATGCATCATAGCTCACCCTACACCTCACGTCGGGTGCAGCCTGACCATTATATGCCTCATAGCCTGTTATATATGATTAGCCTGACTATTTCTCGCATCATAGCTAGCCGGATGGTTAGCCTGACCTTACATGAATCATAGCTAATCATATGTAACAAGCCTAATCTGTCCCAAGCCGATCACATGATAGACTGATGTTTCACACACTTAGCTAGATATTTTATTCCTGTATTGCAGTTCATTGTTCTAGAATGCACTTGTATTTTTGTTCATTGCTAGTTGTACTATTGATGATGATATATTCTTTAGTATTTCTTATTCCAATATTTCATACTCACCAGTATTTCTTATTTCCAGTATTTATCTCCATATTGTATTTTTTTACACTGTATTATAGTTTTTGTCAATATACATAGAACTGCTGTTAGTGCTTGTACTTTGCTCTAATCCTGACTGGATATATTTGTTTAGAGGATCTTGAGGACTTTTGTCCTATACACTATGGGCCAGGTGTAGAGGGAGACTACATACCAGAGATCTTAGAGGAGTCCCTCCCCTTAGAGTAGACACCACCTGCAGTTATTTAGACAGTTATATTTTATGCATCTTTTGTTCTTTGTTGAGACTATGTTGAGACTTATGTTGAGACTTTTGTTGACACTATTTATGTTGGACAGCTAGACTTTAGATTTATCGTTGTATTTTGTGTTGTTGTGCTCGACTATGTCAGTACTCCTTATCTTTTTATCTCATCGTGCCATTTATTTTCTATAGTTATTGTGATTGAGTATATATTACGAATTGTTGATCAATGTATTATTCATTGTCCTTCCTATAGAGTTGAGATCCATGACAGGTTGTGAGTTATGTTTAGTAGTATTGAGACCAAGACAGCATTCTACCGTCGATTCTGCGGTGTAGGTTGGACGTACCCATGGCTCATGAATTCTGGGTACGGGTCGTGACAATGGTAGTGGGCGGCATGGAGTGAAATGCCCCCTTGGCCTTGATTGCACCCCATACCGTCCCGGGCAAAGGTGGCGTGTAGCAACTCCTACCTCATGCATCTAATATCACCCCAAGACTATAAGTCGTCCTTTATGTCTATACCAGCGGCTCATGTTCATATAGATAAGTCATTATCGCTTAACGACAATACACATGTGAATCATTGCATTGTATCTAGTAATCTGGAATACCTGAATAGATATGAGCAGTAGACATTTTTGCACACTTATACATATTTCAACATTAATCATCTTCTGCCACACACCTGAGTATCCGTGTAACTCGTGCACCTGAGTCAGAACCCCACCCGTGATACCTGTATTTGCTTATGTAATTTTCGTAGATTTTATATGTATATAGTCGTGCTTGGTTTAACTTATTTTACCTTGGACATAAAAGCATGGATGGTTAGTTGGTAAGTTTTGCAGTGTTTCTCTTATATCACACAGTACACTACCGTACGAGTTAGGCTTTTCATTATTCCATAAAACTGATTCTAAGGCAAAACTAGAAAGACAACTTAATAGATTGCACGGAACCTATATAACATATTTAGATTTGTCGAGCAGGCGAGAAGCCTCCCCACCAGTGCATTCATGTACTGATAATCCACCAGATTGCTTGCCAGGTGCGGAAGAACCTCATTCGGTACAAAAATCCCTTCGTACGAGCTAAGGCGTGGAGTCCGCTTTGGAGCCTTAGAGCATTGCATCCGAAGCTGAAGCACATTTATAAGACATAATATTGGAATATCACCTATGTATCATTCCACAATTATAGCCACTTGGCATACTTTTATTGTTTCGAGAGAGAGGGCTTGTGCGACTTGTAAACTCTGCCTAGAGTCGCTTGTAATACTGATTCAATATTAATAAAGTGCTTGTTCTACATCTATACTTATGTTCATTTCAATGCTTCCGCTATGACGACTTTGTGAACTTGCTACCAATAGTCTGTTCGTACTTTTTTGCTGTATTCGGACTATCTGTGTGACTCTGTGGCTTAGATATTTCTTCGCATATTTGGATTCATGGCCTTACATGGGTGCAGCTTGTGCTCGTGCGACATCACGTCCAGATGGGAACGATCGTCCTGCGGGTGCGCTGGTGCGGTGATTCGCGCCTAGCGGGGATGGCCGATTCTGTGCGAGATTAGGGCATAACATGAAATAACCCATGACTCTGCACTCAACTGCCCGATGTCCACTCTTGTCGCACCTATGGCACTGTAGCCCGGAGGGGGACCCTTGTACTCAGACGTGTAAGGACACTTTGGCCCTCCAGACCCTCCTGCTTTATGAGGTCGCTTGTTTAAAATTGGTGCAGGTAGTCTGTACATTTGTCTTTTAAGAATTGTGCCCAAATATTCGTTCACTATTAGGGCAGCTTCATAACATTACCTGTAGATCTGGCACTTCTGATTTATGACATCTCTACGTAGGTCGTCATTCAGACCCTTTTGAAAATGATAGCACCACGCCTGCTGGTTAGACAAGAAGTGTCCGACAAACTTGGCGAGCCGTGCGAACACTGAATCATAGTCATCAGCAGACATACTTTCTTGTACCAGATTGCTAAAGTCGGCTTCCTTTTGTTGGCGTACTCCCATTGGGATATATTATTCAATGAAGGTAGATTTGAACATCTCCCAGGTGATTTTATAGTTGGAATTGGCATCATAAATTCCTTGTTTGGTGGCTTGCCACCAATCATGTGCCCGCAGTTCTAGTTGCACCGATGCACAAGCTACTCATTTGGACCCTTTAATGCCAATAAGGTTGAAAAGTCCTTCAAGTTTCGTGATCCATGCCATCACCACATTCGGTTTCGCTCGTCCATTGAATATTGGTAAGTGCATATTGGTGAACTCAGCCGCCCTGCAAGAAGTCTTAGCAAAAGGCTATACTTCCTCTGATTTGTCTTCTACCGCCATGGTTTACGGTGTAACAGGCGTCGCCGTAGTCGCGTCATTGTTGGGCACTAAAGATGCAATCAATTGCATCATGGTGTCCATCTGCTTTTGTTGTGCATTGAACTATTCTTGAATATGTGCCTGTTGGGTGGTAGCCTGTTGTTGCTGCACCTCCATTAACTGCATGAGCCTCTCCGTCATGTCTTTTGAACCCGCTCCTCTGGATTCTCGAGAACTTGTCGGATCATTCCGGATAGGCTGAGCACTACTTGCAGTGGCAGTATTTTTCTTTGATATTGCACCAAAAGAGAGTAGCTTGTCAACACTCCAAAAATAATAATTTTTATCTATGGGCTCATTGCAAAGGGCAATTTATCTCATGCAGCGCATCAAACTTCTAGAATATCTTTTGAAAATCCAAGAAAGTGAAGCCGTACTCTGATACCAATATGTCATGCCCCGATCCCACAAAGGTCGATCGTCCTTGCTTGGATCCTTTGTAGAATCAATCATTCTCACTACACGTTCTTATTTTATGCGAACGTAACTCAAGGCTCGTACGACATCACGCCCTAACGAGGATGATCAGTTCCGCAAAGGATCCAAGCGAGGATGATCGACCCTTGCGGGATCAGGGCATGACAGTCCTTCCCTGCTTTGAAGACATAGTTAGCTTGCACAGTTTAAATATATAAGAGGGTCGCTGGCACAATGCTATAGTGGACGAGTTATAGTCTTGGACGAGAATAGTGTGCAACATTAGGAACTCGAGGCATCGTATTCTAACCCGCCCGCTCGAGAGAATAACATGATGTTCCATCCGGATCGGATCGGTGCTAGTGTCCCAGTGATCGTCCGTAGCAACTATGAAACCATGTGCACAAGTTGTCTGTGACCAAGCGAAGTCTAATACTAAGCTATCAAACAAAGTAGTTCAAGGCAACACAAGCACGTGATAAGTAATATGGCATGATCTAATTTGCATAGTCTTCATGTTTAGTTTATTGCATAGTAAAGTATGTTCTATACATAGCACAATAATGGAAGAATGTGTTCTAACTAGAATTGAAACACGATGAAAGAATAATCTAAGCGAACTAGAATACAACAGTATAATCGTTCACAAGTTTGTTTGACAAGCATAAAGTATTCTAAGTCTATTCCATTTTATCTTGATATCTTTTAGTTATTATTGTATCGTTTGATCAGAACAATCAAGAGAGCAAGATTATTAGGTGTGAAGACTTAGAAGAAGAGCTAGCTAATTGGGATGGTATCCACTCACAAGTCGGTGGAGGTAGGAAAGGAAAGAGGTTCTTCAAGACCCCGCTCGCGCGACGTCTATACGTTCATGTGCATTGCCACAAACAGACGATCAATACCTTATTTTCTCATTCTCCAAGATCTAAACAAAAGCGAAGTTTAACGAACAAAAATAATAAAATCCATTAAAACCGTTCAAGAAAATGCAAGCTCAAAAACCAACTCGAAAGCATGAAAGCAACAATACGACAGCAAAAACTAAGCAAGAAAACTTGCAACGGAGAGGACCCTCTAAACTCTGTAGCTAAGTCCGTTCTTGGGACACTGTCCACTGAATATGGGAATTATTTTCGAAGAAGCCGATCCATAACGAGGAAAGGATCTTGATTCAATCTATCCCGATCGAACGTTACCGAAAGTATTTCTTAGCCGCGCTCCTCGAATAGGGGGAACAGAGCACTACACACAAGACTTACCATGTTCTTTCCTGCCAAGAAGACAACATTAGCTTGAACAGATTTCATATAAATGGAGGGGTCACTAGCACAAACCATATAGGATGAGTTATAGTCTCGAGATGGAAATAGCACGCAATGAAGTGGCGAGCCCCGCTACACGTCATCCTATCCATAACAAACAACTATCAGAATGTTCTGTCCGAATCGGATCGGTCCCAGTGCCCCGACGCCCGTCCGCAGGAACCAGAAACTGTGTGCACAAGTTATCCGTGACCAAGCGGCATCTAAAAACTAAGTTATCAAACAAAGCAATTCAGGGCAATACAATCACGAGACAAGTAATATGGCATAATCTGATTTGCATAGTCTTTATGTTCAGTTTATTGCATAGTAAAGTATATTTTATACATAGCACAATAATAGAAGAATATATTCTAACTAGAATTAAAATATGATGAAAGAATATTCTAAGTGAACTAGCATGCAATAGTGTAATCATTCACAAGTTTGTTTGGCAAGCATAAAGTATTACAAGTCTATTCCATTCTATCTTGATCTCAATTAGTTATTATGGTATCGTTTGATCGGAACAATCAAGAGCGCACGATTATTAGGTGTGAAGACTTGGAAGAAGGATCAACTAATTGAAGTATAGCCACTAACAAGTTGGTGAGGAGAGAAAAAGGAAAGAGGTGCTTCAAGACTCCGTTTGTGCGACGTCTACTACACGATCACCTGCATTGCCATGATCAGACGATCAATACATCTTCTTCTCTTTCACCCAAATTTGAAACGAAACGCAGTTCAACGAACAAAAACAATAAAATCTATCAAAACTGTCAAAAATGTAAGCTCAAAAACAAACTCGAAAGCATGAAAGCAACAATACGACAGCAAAAACTAGGCAAGAAAACTTGCAGCAGAGAGGTCCCCCTTGACTCTGAATATGGGAATCGATTCCGAAAAAGCCAATCCATAACGAAGAAATGATCTTGATTCAATGTATCCTGATCGAACGATACCAAAAGTATTTCTTAACCGCTCTCCCCAAATAGAGAGAACGGGGCACTACATCAAAGTCAAAACTCCTCTATTCAGCTGCTCCTTGATGAAAAAATGATCAATCTCCATATATTTGGTGCGATCATGCTTAACTAGATTGTTTACAATATCAATTGCTGATTTGTTGTCACACCAAAGTTGCAGAGAGTCTCCTCTAAACAAACGTATCTCAGACAACAAGTGACATATCCCTATTTTATAAATATGTATATGGTGGTATTTCAAAATTTGAGTATTTTTTTAAAAAATATTTTTATTTTCTGGATCCTGATTTGCCTAGTTGTTGAGGTCTAATTATTTTTGTGGTTATTTATTGATTTGTATTAATTATCATTATTTGGTATTTTTTATAGTGTTGGCAATTTAATTTGGTTGATTATTATTTCTAATAGTATTATTATATGTCTAAGAATTTTATTTGATTATTGTTATTGTTATCATTATTATTATTATTATTATTATTATTATTATTATTATTATTATTATTTTATTAATCCTAATCTTATTTACCCTAATCCTAACCTGTAACCTTTACCCTAATCCCTAACCCTTTACTTAAGCCCTAACCCTTTACCTAAGCCTACCCCCCCCCCTCACTCACCCGCTCACACTTTCAGTCCCCCCTTCAAATTCCTGTCTTCCTCTCTCCCTCTTGTTGCTTCTCTCTCTATCTCTGCTCTCTCTCCCCGCTCACACTCTAAGATCGGGACGGACGATTCCTATCATGTTTCTGAGAGAGCCTTCAGTCAGCGATGGGGACCAAGTTAAAGTTCAGCTCAGCCTACCATCCTCAAATCGATGGCCAAATAGAGCGGGTAAATTAAGTGCTCGAAGACATGTTGTGTCTCTGTGCTATCGATTCAAAGTCAAGTTGGGATATCCACCTACCGTTGGCAAAATTTTGCATACAACAACAGTTATTAGTCCAGCATCCAAATGGCTCCGTATGAGGCTTTGTATGGGCGGAACTGTAGGTCACCGATCTGCTGGGATGAAGTTGGGGAGCGTAAAATCCTTGGGCCGAAACTAGTAGAAAAAGTAGTCCAAAAGGTTCAGTTGATCCGAGAGCGACTAAAAGTAGCACAAAACCGGCAGAAGAGTTATGCCGACATTCATCGTCGACCCTTTGAGTTCTTCGAAGGTGACCATGTGTTTCAGAAGGTCTCGCCCATACAAGGAGTCACGATATTGGGAGTAAAGGGTAAGTTAAGTCTGAGATTCGTTGGCACGTTCGAAGTCCTCAAGTGAGTCACTCCAGTTGCCTATCAAATTGTATTTCCACCAGCCATGTCAGACATGTATGATATTTTCTATGTATCACAGCTTAGAAAGTACGTACATGACTCGAGCCACATAAAATATTTTGGTCAACTGGATCTGCAGTCAGACTTATCGTACGTCGAAGAGCCCGTTCAGATGTTGGATATGAAATAGAAGCAGCTCCGAAAAAGTGCAGTCCCACTTGTGCACATTCCTTGGCAGAACCACGTGGTCGAGGAATCGACCTGGGAACTCCAATCAGACATGAAATAAAAGTTTCCTTCATTATTTTTTTAGGGGTAGGTTCTGTTCCTAAGTTTTGAGGATGAAACTTTTTATTAGTTGGTTAAGATGTAGTGCTTCGTTCCCCCTGTTCGGGGAGCACGGCTAAGAAATACTTGATATGTTTGATCAGAAGAGATTGAATCAAGATCCTTTCCTCATTATGGATTGGTTTCTTCGGAATCAAGTCCCACATTCAGCGAATCGTGCCTCAAGGAAAGACTCAGCGGCAGAGTCGAGAGGGGCCTTTCCGTTGTACTGGTTTCCTTACTCATTCTCGATGCCGCTTGGTTGCTTTCTTGTTGGTTTTGTGACTTGCATTTTCTTGGACATTTTTGATGGATTTTATTATCTTCGTTCTATGAAACTTTATATTTTGTATCAAACTTTAGGAGACGGAGATAGGAGATATTGATCATCTGTTGGTGCGTGCAGGTGATCGTGTAGGCGACACGCATGTGGAGTCTTGAAGATCTCCCCTTTCTCTTCCCCGATTTTCCAACTTGTGAGTGGCTTTAGTTTTGATTAGTGCCCTTTTTCCAAGTCTTCTTTCTTAATAATCTGACTCATTTGTGTGTTCCGGTCAACAATACCATAATACCAAAAATTGAGTTAAGACAAAAAGAAGCATAAGTAGACTTGAAATACTTAATGCTTGTCATATGCACAAACTTACTGTACTATCACTTTATTGCGTGCTTGTCTGCTATACATATGATTATTTATGTTTCAATTGTAACTAGAACTTATTTATCTATAAATGTTCAATAAGTAGTGCAAATTATAATTTGATCATTGAGCAAGGTAGCCTATACTATGGAATATGCATAAAATTTATTTCCTTATATTGCCTTGAAGTGCATCATTTGATAACTTAGTTTTTAAATGATGCATGGTCAAGGAAAACTTGTGCACAAGTGTAGAGTGCTATGAACGGTCATCGGGGCACTGTGACCGCTTAAGCCTGGGTAGAATATTTGCTAGCTGAAGTCCTAGCATGGGATAAATCGGGACGTCACCTAAAGGCTAGCTACCCGAGGCAAAAAGACAGCCGACCGTCCCTAGTCCAACCAGTAACATGCTATGTATATTTAAACTATGCAAACTAATTATATCTTTATGGCAGGGAAGGTCATGGTAAGTTTTGTATAGGTGGTTCAGATGGTGCAGGTAAAAGCCACCGAACAGTGGCATATTTTGTTATGTCATTTACTTCTATGAATTGCTTGTAACTTGATCTAGGAAAATATAGAAAGACCACATAATGATAATGTTGCATGTTCACATGAATACTGTGTCGATTTAGTGTGTTGGGTTAGCTCACCCTAACCGATACTTTTTGAAGTACTTACCCTCGTTGCAGCAGGTTTCTCGAGCCAAGGCGACGCGGAGAGGAGCTAAAGCTTTCCTCCAATATTTCATTGGTCTGACAGATTCATGTTCGTGACTTTTTGGAGTGCAAGTACATATTCTCAAGGAGCTCACACATACCCCTTTGAAGCTCCTTGTAAAATCCCTAATTCTAAAAACCGTATTTACCTTTTTAATTAATTATTTAATTAATTTGTAGTAATTATAAGCTAATTAGGGAAAATAGAATTTATTTAATTTTTATTTTAGGTGTTTGTGTATTTAGGGGATTTATGGAGCAATTATAATTTTTTTTCTAATTTATTCCATGTAGGAGACCCTGCGGACAGTTGATAGATTATTGTATGCACTAAAAATAATTTTTAAAATTTATATATGTATATATATATATATATATATATATATATATATATATATATATATATATGTATATATAAGGGTTATTAAAAGGAATTAGAATTAAGAAAAGAAAATAGAAAAAGAGAATTAGAAAAAGAAAGAATAAAAAAAAAGGAAAAATAAAATAAAATAAAATGGAAACAAACCCAAACCCATATCCTAAGCTAACCAACCCGCACCCGTTAAACCTATAATAACTAAACAGCAGCAGTTAAAACCTCCCCCCCCTCCCCGCGAACATATTCGCCCCTCCCCCCGCTCTCTTCCTCTCTCTATATAAATAGTTAGTAAAACCCTACCCCTAATATATTCCTTACCATCTACTCACCCACCGTCGACCATAAAACCCTGACCGTCGTGCCGCCCAGCCAGCACCGTCGGAGCCGCCCGCGTCTATCGTACGGTCGACCGTTTCAACCGCGCACCGCGACAGAATTTGATCAGCAGGAAGTCAGCGTACATGTGTTCAAGCTCCGTTTCCCGTGCCCTCGCTCTACCAAAATTGACCCCGTCTTCACCGCTATGTTCACGACTTAACTCCCTTCCGTATCTGTGTGTTAGTTGACCTCAAACAACGTGCAAACCTAGGTAAAATTGACACCAAGTCGAGGAAAAATGATAACTTTTGGGATCGCAAAAAACTGCGATAACTATCCATGTTCACGGACTCGTATCTCCAACTACAGAGATCCGAATTCGGTTTTTCTTTTTGGTATATGAAGACCACCTAACCTAGTTTATTTTATGTTAAATACAATATTTTATTATTTGATGTATGTTGAATTAAATCAGTTAAAAAATCTCGAAAACCTATTTTTTCCTAAATTCCAGAAATTATGATACGGAGTGCGCCCCGCCAAACAGGACCGCCCCATCGTGTATCGAATGTACCAAAAGGTGCGCGCGGTATACCCGGATGTGTGGGCTTTTGCAAAAACTGATTTGGACGTGTGTGCGCGTCGGAATCAGCCCGTATCCGCAAAATTTTCCCGTATCGCAACTTTTGTAAAAGCCCTGCGCATTTAGTGCACGCTCGTCAGAATGCGACGAAACTTGTGCCACTGGACTCGTGGTATCGCGCTGGTCCTGTGACCCAATTTTCACGCAATTCTAAGGCAGTTGACCAAGTCGCCTATTGGCGGGCCCTACGGTTGACTTTTTGGGCGAATTTGTGTTCGACTCATCGGAATCCACAATTGGACATACCGTTGAGTTCGTACTAACTTTTAAAGTTTGTTTGACCTATAATTTGTCCTATTTAGAGACCGTTATCCTTGTCATACTTTTCGGTGCAAAGTGGGCCACACGTGGACCCCACTTTGATCCAAAATTACTGTTTTTCCCCTGTGTCCAAATTGGACGAAAGAATAGTGATTTCTAGCTATTTTGCTAATTTCGGAAACGTTGGTGATGTCTATTTCAGCATCCAGGGATGTTTGTTTGGAGGCCTTAGTTCCTGATCCTGTGTCCTTGACATCTGGATGTTATATTTTGCAGCTTTCTTGCCAGGTAACTATACCTTGCCATTGTACTGTTATTCATATTCCATATGTTGCATGCATCTTTATTTTCTGTCTTTAGTTCATATATATTAACTACTATATAAAATGCGCGTCCAAGGGAACTTGGGTGCAACGACGGTGTCGTCGTGATTTATTTTTATTTATGTATATGCATTGACCTTGTTTATGAGATCGCCCCATTATCATAAAGCATCATTAGGTTTTATTTGACTGTGACAGATTTTTACACGAGTTGTGAGTCTCATATAGATCATGAACGTACGCATTGACTGATCATCGGTACGTGTGGGACGTGCGTTAGGGATAACTGCTGTTAGAAACTTTGTATGCTAGTAGACTTGGCAGTTATTAGAGGTATTATCGTGTCATGGATGTGACATGCTTAGAGCATGGGGTGGAGAGAAAAACCGTTCTCTCTCCTCGTTATTCCGTCTTTCGTTCTGTCAATTGTGTCACGTAGACTGTGTAACCCTCTCGATCCCCGTGCAACCCGCTCGGTGCGTCGCGTCCTGTGGTTATCGCGAACCGCAATCCAAAAACAGGAAAAACAATGCCCCGTTTTCCCCCGGAACTGAGTGCGCCCCTCCAAACGGGATGACTTGGTCGCGTGCTATCTTCACCGAAACATGCGCGCCGTTGATATGGACGTGTGGGATTTCGAAGAAGTTGATTTGGATGTGCGTGCACACCGGAATCAACGCGTATCCGCCGACAACGCCCCGTATCTGCCTATTTTGGAACCCATTGTAACTTTGTGTACACACGTCGGATCGAGACGAAACTTGCGCCATCGGACTCGTAGCAATACGCTGGTCCTGTGACCCAAGTTTGGTACGATTCTGAGAGCGTTGACAAAATCGCATGTCATGGGCCCCGCGGCTCCACTTGACGGACAATTTTATGATCGGCTCATCAGAATCCAATTCTGGAAGTTCCATTGGGTTCGTATCATCGTTCCTGACTTGTTGACACTAAGTTTGACGAATTTGGAGACCTTTGACCCTGACACATTTTTCGGTGCAAAGCGGCCCATATGTGGACCCCACTTTGACCCGAAACTGTCATTTTTGCCCCTGTATCCAAATTGGACTTAAGGACAGGCGTTTCTAGCTATTTGATATTTTCTGAGACTGTTGGTGATGTTTATTACAGCTTGTGGAGGAGTACCTGCAGGATCCACTGATACAGGGACAGTTGTTGGTATTTAAACCCCAGGCAAGTGTACCTTGCCAAACTTGCAGTCTTGTTACATATTTTCCTTGATTCATTTATATTGCTGTGCATGCTTGACCTAGGATCGTGTGACTTACTTAGCATCCGATTATTAGTCGGGTGCCAATACTGTACGCAGAGTTGTGTAACGTCACCTAGAGATGGACATTCTTGACCCTTTACATTCTCGTACTTGGCTTATCAAGTACACCATAACCCAGGACACTTGATACTATTTATGAGATATAATCTTCCTGAGATATTCATGGTAATTCTGTATAGATACATGTTTTGACATAGACATTATTTTCATAGATTTTATATGACTGGTTGCATTAGCTATGATCTTGCGTACCATGTACATGAGACGTTGTGGACATGAGACGTGTGGTTACATTGGGTGGGGAGAGACACACATGCTACAGGCTGTTTTATATATATCTACTACTATTTTGAGGCCGTAGACTCTCCAGCAGAGCTAGGCACATTACATGTTATATATACCTACTACTATTGTGAGGCCGTAGACTCTCCAACAGAGCTAGGCGCATTACTTGTTATTAATGCTACCGGCTCCCCGACACAGAGCTTGTAGTGGTCTCAGCCTGAGTACTAGTGATGCTCTCACTTGTATTTCACATAGATGGTTACATACTTACCCCATTTATTTCATTATTTTCTGCACTGTATTTATTTTGGCTTGTATTATCTTGTACCTTGCTATGTCTCCTGAGGACCTGGATCCGGATTATGTCCCCAGGATTAGCAGAGGAGATCCACCCAGAGTTATATAGTACATTAGCAGGAGCAAGAGCAGACACTGGAGCAGTACCAGATTCAGTAGACGAGTGTTCATCGAGGGTATCTTCGGAGTATATACTGTTTTCATACTCAGTATTTGCAGTGGTTATCTTTATTCTTGTATCTTGACAGATGTATCAGATTCATTATCGGGTTATCTTCCGAGTTTATATTTTATTGAGATTGATCTTGCTTTATGATTCTGATATTGTTATATTCATTTCTGTGGATGAGATTAGTATATCTAGACCCTTATTGTTGTATTACAGCTTAAGTACGCCCTGATGGATCCATTAAATTAGGTTTGTCCATCAGTGTGTGCTGCTGGCCATTGCCACGTGTCTAGTCCCTCGATATTTTGGGACTGGGGCGTGACATAGTTTTTGTGGTGGCCCATGCAGGTCTACGACTAAATCGTTCGGTTTCAACTTAGGGGCCGAGCAAGCCTGCGCCTATGATTAGAGTATAGGATCTCATCCACAACTGACTATGACTCATCCTCCTTCCAATCTATTCCGTTGAATAATTACATCCTGCTTGATTCATGTGCCTTCTTATTAGTTCCTTGAGTGTAGCCTTCTCCTAGAATATAGACGTCCCTGTTGATAGAATGATAAGTAGGGTAACCTTCCTATTAAGAGTACAGCTAGGATATTGACACACCCCTAAGTAGAACGCTTAATGAACCCTAGCGTCCCTCACCTATAGAATAATTTACCATTATTTCTTGTTATAGTCATGAATGACCTAAGAGTAGTATAGGCATTGCTAAGAGCTAGTTAGAGAATTGACCCTAGTGTTTGACCCCAGCCTTGAGGAACCAATAGAAATCCGAGATCGAATGTTAGAACTGAACCTAATGTGCATAGTGAGATAGTGTTAGGATATAGGTTCGTGTCGTGATATTAGCAGACGGTACCTCAGGAAGCCCAGAGCAACGAGTATAACATTCCCCTTGAGATTATACCTCAAACACGGAGAATTGCTCGCCACCTTCACCTTAGGAAACCATGATATTATCTAGAGCCCCATATTCTAATTTCATATATTGCTCCTCTGCGACCATAGCGCTCGCAAGAGTGCGACGACTGATTATGTTCTTCTTTCCTCCGTCTTTTAATTTGTGCCACCTGACACTTCTGATAGTAGGCCAAGTAATTTTATTCCTTATTAAGGACCCATAGTTTGCTAGGATTATAGCTGTAGTCTTGAATTTGAAAATTTTGTGCTTGGTAGTTAGAGTTCGATAAGTTTGAGTTAATCTTGTATATTATGACCCGATGATTATCCCTTAGTATTAAATCACGTAATTTGTACCCCCACCTCGATGCAAGTTATATTCCCTTTCCCTTGAGACTAGTACCACATAGTCCACTTGACCCATCGAGGCGATGTAACTGAATGGCATTAATCGCATGCTAGCAAAAGATGACAGTGTTTATTCAGACAATAGAATTTAGAGGTCCTTGCCCCTATTTGGTCGACTAGCGACTTAGACAAGGAGGTTGTATGATAACTGTAGAGATTGTAGAGTCTTTTATTAATGTTGCTTATTTTGTTTTTGTTTGGTGAGCTTGAATAATTTGTACCTCCTTTCATCAGCATCTAGCGTACTTATATTTCATATACTACCTTGACTTATGCTGCTATTTTATAGCCTAGTTTAGCAAGCTTACTCTTTATCGAGCTTGTTCATGACATATGTATTATTGGGGAGGCCCACAATAATACATTTCAGAATCAGTGTATTATGGTCTGATCAACCATAGTGCGCTTGATTCGTCCTTCGCAATAATACTTTACGTGGATTGAGATATGTAGTAATTAGTAGACGAATATACTTGCCCTAGATATGTCTGACATATTGTATCGGTTACATAATTGTACTAATACGAGCATGTGAACATAGGATTACCAAAATAGGATTTTAATCCATAACTGCTTGGACAATTCCCATTTAAATTCTTAAAACGCCTTGATTCCGATACTTCTAATCTATTACCTCGCCCTTAAACTCTTTATTATTGATCTCAGTCTTCCCTTATTTCGGAAAGACGAAACCTCGTGCTTGGTATAAGTTTGATACACCGAGAGTACTAGATATACCCCATAGGCCGATCACATACTTGAGGATTATTCTTTCGTAATTAAGGATATATCATAGGTGATATTATCGGCATTAAAGTTTTGAGGATTGAATGACATGAGTAATTATATTAAGGAATATTTTCTTAAGGCATATAGCCTTATGTGATAGATGGATAAATTCTAAGTTGGATAGCAGTGCATTGTCAACTCGAGAGGAATTTCTTTTAAATTGTGACCTAGTAAGATTAGATTGGGAGAGGTTCAAGCTATTTTAATTTTAAAAATTTAGAAGAATGACTAAAATGATGAGGATTAATGAATTGATATTGAGGACCCAATATTTATACCTTAAGTACATAATTTAAATTTTTGAACAATGAAGGTAGAATCATCAATTTGAATTTGGAGGATAAATATAGAATTTCAGACTTGAACATTGGTGGACTGCATTTAAATTATTTTTTAATTTGATGATTTGAGTCAAAATAAAAATTTGATAGTTGGACTACCTATTTAAAATATTGAGGATATGAATGGAATTTAAAAAGCTGAAGCATACAAAAAATTATAAGTAAAAATGGGAATAATATTGGACTCGAATTACTTCTAGAGGAGATTATGATAGTTAGAGATCGTGAGGTAAAATTTATATGCGTAATTAAATCTTGAAGATGTTATATGGATTTAATTTAAATTTGGATGTGGATAATTTGAAAAAGCAAGAAGAGATAACCATAGATTAAATTTTGATTGGAACAGTGGTCATCTTAACCTTGAAGTGATTGCGATGGATATGATTAGGATTTTAATTATCGCAAGGAGATTGCGATTGACTTGCCTTATGTACATGAAGGATCAATAAATTATGCCTTATTTTAATTTTGAGGATGATATTATTTTCAGTTGGCTGGATTGCGAAACCCCCTCACCTAAGAATTAGACCTGCTGGGCTTAGATAGTGAGACTGAGGCTAGCTCGAATCCACTTAGAAATAGAACACGGTATTTTTATTTAGTTTTACAACATGGTATCACTTGACGCACCTTACCATTGCTTCGATAATTGGAGCACTTCACTAGTCACTGCCTTCCTACAAATTTCATACCCTTGTCCTAGACGTGACCATCATCCAAATTTCTATCTTTGTGCAATATTTCAATGGTTGGGCACTTTTATGCAAAAGAGCATTTAGGTGTCCACATCATTGACAAGACACATGAAGAAACCTAACTTTCGCTCATGTGGATTTTTCCATAATTTTTGGAATATGCATCGTGCAACATCGCCCACTCCGTTAAATCTAGCCTTGCATTTTAACCAATACAAATCTTAGACCATCCTTGAATTCTACCATGGCTTAATTTTAATTTTGAGAACAAAATTTTTATAAGTTGGGTAGATTGTCATAACCCGAATTTTTTTAGAATATTTTAAAACATTTTCTCGCAATTTTTTGTAATTTTTAGAATTTAAAACTAAGGTATTTCGTGATTAAGTGATTTTTAAATTATGTTAATTAATATTAAAATATTATGTAAATAATATTTTATGGTGTAAAATGGAAAACTGGACATAGGATAATTTTCTGTGAATTTATTGGACTCTGGAAACATTTTTAAAGCCCTAAAAACCAATGAATAACTAAACCAAATTAAACCCTGCCTGAACCCAGTTTATTTGGAAATAAACCAAACCAACCAGACCCAAACCGCTATCAAACTGAACCGGACTAACCCAGCCTTAACGGGTCGGGTCGGGTCGGATCCAAAGTGAACCCGACCCGAACCCGAAACCCTAATTCCCGGAATCACTGTTCCGGCATATTAAATCCCTAGAAGTCCGTGCCCCACCATCGGATCACCCTCTCTCTCTCCGCTCTCCGCAACGGCGGTGCAGTTCCACCCCGTGACCCGCCGGCCTGTGTTTTCCCCGACCGGGCTGCTGTGGCCGACTACGCAGCAGCCGACCGTGCGCAGCTCCGGCCGGTGATCGACCCCCCTTGCGGCCTCTCTCGTCAGGCCGGCTGAACCGCAGCGGCTCTGGACCACCCCGCAGTGACTCCGGCCTGGCTGTGCATCCTCCGCCCGGCTGTACACTTCACTCCCGTCGGCAGTGCAGCACTTCCCCCGACCGGCTGTGCATCCGCCGACCAACCCCTGTGCAGCCCCTTTCTCGACCCACGGTGCAGCCACCCCATGGCCACCGTCCGGCCGACTAAGTCCCCCGAGTCGGCTGACTAGCTTTGGCAGTGCACCCCCTGACCCGTCCGGCCCGCTATGAACTCCCCGTCCGACTTCATCATCACCACCACCACCCTTAGCTTACACCATCACCTCTACCACCCTCGTCTTCCACTCCCAGCCGCCCTAGCCGTCAACGGCCTCCGCAGACCCGAACGCCTACTCCCAGCCGACCGCCCGCTGCCCTAGCACGGACACAGTGGCCCGGACACAGCTGCCCTAGCTCCGGACACAGTAGACTCGAGTCAGGACACGAAACAGTCACCCGGACATGAGAAATTTTTGTTCCACGGAGCCCTGTTCAGGTAACCCGTTCTCTCTCCTCGTTATTCCGTCTTCTGTTCTGTCAGTTGTGTCGCGTAGACTGTGTAACCCTCTTGATGCCCGTGTAACCCGCTCGGTACGTTGCGTCCTGTTGTGATCGCGAACCGCGATCCAAAAATAGGAAAAACAACGGCCTATTTTCCCCCGGAACTGAGTGCGCCCCGCCAAACAGGACGACTTGGTCGTGTGCATCACCGAAACATGCGCGCCATTGATACAGATGTGTAGAATTTCGCAGAAGTTGATTTGGATGTGCGTGCACACCGGAATCAACGCGTATCCGCCGACAACGCCCCGTATCCGCCTGTTCTGGAACCCGTTGTAACTTTGTGTACACACGTCGGATCGAGATAAAACTTGCGCCATCGGACTCGTAGCAATACGCTGGTCCTGTGACCCAAGTTTGGTTCGATTCTGAGAGAGTTGACAAAATTACGTATAGTGGGTCCCGCGACTCTACTTGATAGGCGATTTTGTGATCGGCTCATCGAAATCCAATTCTGGAAGTTCTGTTGGCTTCGTATCATCGTTCCTGACTTGTTGATACTAAGTTTGACGAATTTGGAGACCTTTGACCCTGACACATTTTTTGGTGCAAAGCGGCCCACATGTGAACCCCGCTTTGACCCGGAACTGTCATTTTTGCCCATGTATCCAAATTGGACTTAAAGACAGGCGTTTTTAGCTATTTGATATTTTCTGAGACTGTTGGTGATATTTATTATAGCTTTGGAGGAGTACCTGCAGGATCCACTAATACAGGGACAGCTGTTGGTATTCAAACCCCAGGCAAGTGTACCTTGCCAAACTTGCAGTCTTGTTACATATTTCTCTTGATTCATTTATATTATTGTGCATGCTTGACCTAGGACCGTGTGACTTACTTAGCGTCCGATTATTAGTCGGGTGCCAACACTGTATGCAGAGTTGTGTAACGTTACCTAGAGATGGACATTCGTGACCCTTTATATTCTCGTACTTGGCTTATCAAGTACACCATAACCCAGGACACTTGACACTATTAATGAGACAGAATCTTCCTGAGATATTCATGGTAATTTTGTATAGGATACAGGTTTTGACATAGACATTATTTTCATAGATTTTATATGACTGGTTGCATTAGCTATGATCTTGCGTGCCATGTACATGAGACGTTGTGGGCATGAGACGTGTGGTTACATTGGATGGGGAGAGACATACGGGCTACAGGCTGTTTTATATATATCTACTACTATTGTGAGGCCGTAGACTCTCCAGCAGAGCTAGGCACATTACATGTTATTTATACCTACTATTATTGTGAGGCCGTAGACTCTCCAGCAGAGCTAGGCACATTACTTGTTATTACTGCTACCGGCTCCCCGACACAGAGCTTATAGTGGTCTCAGCCTGAGTACTAGTGATGCTCTCACTTATATTTCACATAGATGGTTACATACTTATTTTATTATTTTCTGTACTGCATTTATTTTGGCTTGTATTATCTTGTACCTTGCTATGTCCCCTGAGGACCTGGATCCGGATTATGTCCCCAGGATTAGCAGAGGAGATCCACCTAGAGTTATACAGTACATTAGCAGGAGCAGGAGCAGACACTGGAGCAGTACCAGATTCAGTAGACGAGTGTTCATCGAGGGTATCTTCGGATTATATACTGTTTCCATACTAAGTATTTGTGGTGGTTATCTCCATTCTTGTATCTTGATAGATGTATCAGACTCATTATCGGGTTATTTTCTGAGTTTATATTTTATTGAGATTGATCTTGCTTTATGATTCTGATATTGTTATATTCATTTCTGTGGATGAGATTAGTATATCTAGACCCTTATTGTTGTATTACAGCTTAAGTACGCCCTGATGGATCCATTAAATTGGATTTGTCCATCAGTGTGTGCTGCTGGCCATTGCCACGTGTCTAGTCCCTCGATATTTTGGGACTGGGGCGTGACACGTCCATTCGAGGAGTCACCAGATTTGGAGCAAAAGGGAAGCTAAGTCCCAGATTCATTGGCCCGTTCGAAATATTCAAGTGAGTCACCCCAGTCGCATATCAGATTTCCTAGCCACCGTCATTATCAGAGGTACACGATATATTTTATGTTTTGCAATGTAGAAAGTACGTATACGATCTGAGTCATGTGGTAGATTTTGGTCAATTAGACTTGAAGGCAGACTTGTCATATGTCGAACAGCCTGTAAAGATCTTGGATCAAAAGGAGAAGTTGCTTCGTAGTCGTTTAGTTTCTCTTGTTCGCGTGCTTTAGAGAAATTATTCGATCGAAGAGTCAACGTAGGAGCTTGAATTTAAGATTAAGGAAAAGTTGTATTCATTATTTCATAGTGGTAGGCCCTATTCCTAATATTCGAGGACAAAACTTCCTATTAGTTGGTTATGATGTGGTGCCCCGTTCCCCTATTCGAGGATTGCGGGTAAGATATACGGTATTGTTTGATCGGGATAGATTAAATCAAGATATTTTTTGCGTAATGGATTGGCTTCTTTGGAATCGACTCCCATATTCAGTAGACCGTGTCCCAAGGATGCACTAAGCAGCAGAGTCAAGAGGGACCTCTTTATTGCAAGTTTTCTTGTCTAGTTTTCGCTGTCGTATTGTTGCTTTTCTGCTTTAGAGTTAGTTTTCGAATTTGCGTTTTCTTGAACGGTTTCGATGGATTTTATTCCTTTGTTCGTTGAGCTATACTTTTATTTTGAGCTTGGAAAGAGAAGAAGAGGTATTGATCGTCTGTTTGTGGCAAAGCAGGTGATCGTGCAGTAGGCGTCGCACGAACGGAGTCTTGAACCACCTATTTCCTTTCCTCTCTCCACCAACTTATGAGTGGCTATACTTCGATTAGTTAATCCTTCTTAAAAGTCTTCATACCTAAAATATTGCCCTCTTGATTGTTCCCATCAGACGATACCATAATAACTAAAAGATGTAAAGATAAATGAATAGACTTGAATTACTTTATGCTTGTCAATCAACTTATAAACAATTTTCTTGTTGCATGCTAGTTCGCTTAGAATATTCTTTTATCGTATTTTAATTCTAGTTAGAACAATATTTTTCTATTATTGTGATATGTATAAAATATTTTACTATGAGATAAATGATCAGAAAGACTATGCAATTAGATCAAGCCATGTTACTTGTCTTGTGCATGTATTGTCATAAACTGCCTCTATTAATAACTTAGTTTAGACTTCGCTTGGTGATGGATAACTTGTGCACAAGGTCTTAGTTCTTGCGGACGATCGCTGGGGCACTGGCACCGATCCTGTCTGGATGAAACTCCCTGATAGTCTCCTGCTTCGGACGGGATGGCCTGTAACGCCCATGTTCCTTACGTTGCATGTTATTCTATCCCGAGACTATAACTCGCCCACTATGGCAATGTGCCAGTGATCCCCTCTTATATTTTAAATTGTGCAAGCAAACTATGTCTTCGTGGTAGGGAAGGTCATAGTAAATGTTGTGCAGGTGGTTCAGACGGACAGATAAAAGTCACCGAGCGGTAGCATGTTTAATTCAGTAAATTTCTTTATACATTGCTTACTTGTAACTTAAATTAAGGCAAGATAGAAAGACCACATAATAAATTGCATCCTTCACATAAACAACGTATTGATTGGTATAGTTGGGTTAGCTCGCCTTCACTAGTGTATTTCTATGTACTGACCCACGTTGCAACAGGTTTCCCGCGCCAAGGCAATCCTGCAAGGAGCTAGAGTGACTTTCCAATCTATTCCACCTACCGGCATGTCATATTCGTTCCCTTAAAGCGTGTTTTGAAGTTCCAGGAGCTCATGCACATATGTATACCTTATGCAGCTCTGTGGCAAGGCGATAGCTTCGCCCGAAGGTGTCTATATCTTTTGAAGTTTTAGTAAAAGAATGTAATGTATCGGACGGCTATCTCATTTTGCGTCTGCTTTTGTAAGCCTTCAAGGAAACCTTTTGTACTTGTTAAAGAATTTGTAAACGATGTTCATTATCAATAAAGAAAACTTTTTCTTGTTTCAATATTGTGTTCAACTATTTGCGTACTCTGAATATGTGCTCGTTGTATCAAATACCTTGGCCTTGTGCGTTGTGCAATATAGGCACGCACGACATCACACTCGGGGGACGACTATCGATTCCATGGAATTAGGGCATGACAATATTAGTTATGTGTACAAACTATTAAGTTGTCTTTCTAATCTTTGTCTTAGGATCAGTTTCTTGGCATATGATGAAAAGCCTAACTCGTGTGGTAGTACGTCGTACGATACAAGGATAACACGACAAAATATATCAACTTACCATTCGTCCTTTCCTATCCAAGATAAACCATGTTAAATCAAGCATAAATATATATATATATATATATATATATATATATATATATATATATATATATATATATATATATATATAATAAAATTAAGGAATCGCATAAGCAAGCACAAGTGTCACGAGAGTGCTTCTGACTCAGGTGCACGAGTTATTTAGGTTACACAGATGTGTTATACGAGGATGTTTAGAAGTTCATATTACATAATTGATGTAATGACTCATACGTGGATTGCCGCTAAGCAAGATAACTTAATCTATATGAACAGGGGGTCGCTGGCGCTACAAGCTATTTGGACGAGTCTCTAGATGTAGATGGGTATAGTGCTAAAAACTCGAGGCGCGCACCATCCCGCCGGAACACGAGAGATCCGGGACTCCTAACGGAGATGGTGTAGCACTAAAAACTCGAGGTGCACACTATCCTGCCAAAATACGAGGAGTCCCCATATGATTCTTCCCAGACCGGCACGATCTCGGTGCCCCGGCAATCATCCGAGGAATCCACGAATACCTCATGCACGAGTTGTCCGCGACCATGCAGGTTCTTAGTCTTTCCAGATCTTATGTCATTTATAGGTTCAAGTCTTTATTCTCTTTTAAGCCATTGGACGATGCATAGTCTCTTAGGCGGAGATAGGTGTAGCACTAGGTACTCGATACGCATACACCATCCCACACGCTCGAGAGAGACTACCAAGGATCCGAATACCTGAATGAGTCTGGCTTAACTTGTCATGATGCAGTCCCCTAGTTCGAAAAATACCTTGGCGACCTAACGATCATGAATACTTTCAGGTTCAGACTTACATGGAACGATTATCCGATAGTCTTCTGACTAAAATAGATGAATGCAAGACATGGATCATGTTACTTGGTCATAGCATAAACTTATGTGATGAGCATTGAAATAAGATGAGCGAGTACTAGTTAGCACGTAAGCAGGAAAGCATTAAAAAGTAAAACATAAGCCTTTATACTAGCGCGAGTCTAAATGGTTAGTACGAGTATTGAAACCGTACAGGGGCATAAAGAGCGACGCATAAGAAAATCTATCAAGTTACTTAT
This sequence comes from Iris macrosiphon, assembly GCA_036927795.1. Lineage (NCBI taxonomy): Eukaryota > Viridiplantae > Streptophyta > Magnoliopsida > Asparagales > Iridaceae > Iris > Iris macrosiphon. The sequence continues at coordinate 153,904,539 of JAYESA010000019.1, read as the reverse complement.
TTTTCATGTTCTAGACAAGCAATACAATATGGGATTATTCCCTTAGTTAGGTACGTTATATTCTTTATTAGATGCAAGAGGTAATTTTTCTAGCGACTAGCATGTATCGTCCATATTTTAGGTGTGCAGGCTAAGAAAAGACAGGTTCATCGTAGCCACCCACCTTAGCGATGATTTACCTCAGCCGAGGGATACTCCGAGCACGCCTTTAAAAGTCGAAGTCTGAAATCCTGAAGGGCCAAGTCTGAATTCCTTTGCATCAACCGAGTCATCTCGCTGAGCAAGGTAGGATGGGTCATTGCACTTGCACCGTTTGAATCGGCTCTCCGTATTGACGCAGAGCGGGTTATTATATTATACACCACTGAGAACAAGTCTCATCTTGGAGACTTCCTGAGCGTAAACTGTTATATCGCACAGTATAGAATCTAACTCAAGCATTTTACTTCGTATCCTTAGACCCGTTTGAACACAATTTTCTACTCATTTTTCTTATTCCATGTCGTACGTGTGCTTAGGATATTTTATTGAATGACTCTATCACTAAATCCAAGCTGGCTATATTAACACGATTGTCGCATTCTCAGAACATATATCGCTTAACGCGGGATATGTTAGCATCTACCATGTATTATGATCTTTGGCTGAGGCTAACTTATCCAAATCGTTACACTCGTCCATGCAAATCTAAGATATTCACTTGCACTAGCATTCGAGTTCAGCATATCGCGGAGTTTGAATCATATACATATTCAAGGCATTCCCCAAATATATGCATGTCAACCAACTTAGCGATAGCGAAGTCTTTGCACTCGAGTTCAACATAGCACTGAGTCTTGGATTATGCACACGTTCAAGGCATTCCTCAAACATATGCATTTTAACCAAACTTAGCGATAACAAAGTCGTACAAGCTACTCGCAAAATCTCAAGGGTTCTAGTTTTACGAATTATAATGATATCTCGAGCATGGTCAATCAAAATCTAAGTCATTCCCAATCCAACTCAAAACCAAGAATTGTACTACCATCAAGCACGATCTATCTAATCTATCGACTAGCATCCAAGTCCTATCATACAATATGTTCGTGTTAAACATTAACTTCTAGCACACACTTATTATTTCAAGTCTAACTCTAAGTCCTGCTGCCCCTGTTATATGGCTTGCCCAAGCAATACTTTAAAGTCGATCACACAAGTTCTTTCACTCGACATAGGATCGTCTGCCTAACCGCTAGGTCGGCTCACAAGGTCATAGGTACAATACAAGTTCACGATTCATATTATGCAATTCGTTGTACGATACTCGTCCAAATTCCTAAGATCAAACTATTATTCGTTCGTACGGGATATTCTACCCAAGCTCGCTTCACTCAGATTTCTAAAGATCGAGCAGTGATCATCATATCCACATCAATACGTTCGTTGCATAGGGTCCGAGTCTGTTTTAACAAAGTTATTCCTAAGACATGTTCGTTCAACCGAATCTATGATATATCCATGTCGCACATCAAACCTAGCAATTTACATAGTCTATATCCTCAATTATGTTTGATAGAATCAACCTATCAATTTGCTTCTAAGTCTAGACCACCAATTCACGATTCAATTTTTTAAGTCTTTGATATAAATCACCAACTCAAGTCATCCAACACCGTTCACATATTCGTTCACAAAACCATCAAGCGTCTTACTTCACATTCTATACTAACTTATTCTCGGAATATTTTTAATTCACTTGTATCCTGAAACTCGTCTTATCGTATCGAACCACAATTCGGAATAATCTTTCAATAGTCACATCTAGAACTCCCGTAAGTTCGATCATCCCTGATGGACATAATATCACCACGCCAATGCTCCCACAGAATAATCATCCTCATTCAGGCGTGACGCATATGCGAGCATGGAGTTGCGCTCGCACAAGACAAAAAGTCAAACATTATGGTTATCATCAAAACGATCAAGATACCTTATCATTATACTTTATTCCATCCAAGTTATATATTAATCCATCAAGTCGTGTTAATCTAATAACCGTTTATGTTGTGATCATAATTCGTCTAGCCAAATTGTCCAACTTCAATGTTACCGTTCAATCAATCCGTAGTCTACCTTTAGCATTCCTCAAATAACTAAGTTCAAATCCTCTAGCCAAGTCTATGCACCTTTATTATGTTCCATTTTATCGAGTTCGTCTGCATAATCATTGAACATGCTAGGCCATGATCTCTAGCAAGTTCGATCATCCCCACTGGACGTAAAATTATCACACCAGCTCTCCCGCGGGATAATCGTTCTTATTTGGTCTTGATGTCGAGTGTTATCCTTCGAACTAGATTTAGGATCGCTCGTCCTAATTCAAGATTATGTCCGTTATCACATACCTCAATCATTGAACCACACAAATCATTAACTTGTATCAATCCATGCTATCTTCCAACTTATCGATATCGTATCAAGTCTTCCAAATTTAAAACCATAACATATGTACTCAAGCCAAATTCCATCGAGCGATATTCTACTCAATCTCGATTTTTTATGCACACTATCCTTCTTTCGCGCTAACTTTAATTGCATCCTCAAGTATTTAATCATGATTTAAGTTTTGACCCATTCGATTCAATCCAAAATTGTTCGTACGATCCACTAAGTTTCCTCGAATAAGATATTGATTCCAATACTCTATCCCTAGCCGATATTAGCCTTATCACTTGCTCAACACATTCTCTATCGTTTGAACCAAAACTCGCATGAGACCTTTGAATTCACTACTAGCTAGACATTACTTATACTAAGGCTTTGAACAATCACGTCGCTTGCTAAAAGACTCGTTGCTATCCCAAAATTCCCAATTCGCTTAAACATTCTCCAAAACAGTTCACACACCACTCAGGGTTCGTGTTATAGTAGACAGATCCTTAAAATTCACTATATTCTCAGATCTCTTATTCGTTCCTGAGCTACCGCATACACCACTTAGGAATTAAGTCATCCAAATAAGTCTTCAATCGTGTTCGCATCATTCGCATATGCATCCAGTTCATTCCTTAAACTCATACATGATCCCCTAGCGTTGCCTCAAAAATCCTTAGTCTCGTATATGTCTCTATCGATAGTCATCCACACAAACTATATTTTGATTCACACTTACTGACACGAATAACCATCCAAAATATTCCACAAAATCTAAGCATGATTCCCTATATTCGCCATAGCGATGGTCTGATGAGGTCTCTATCGATTCATATTCTTACACTCGTCTGAACGATATCCAATCTCGCTCGCACCAAAGGGTCTAGGTGCGCGATATCCAACACAACTTAGCCAAAAGGCGGTATGCATAGCCATCCCGTCTGAACGATATTTTGGTCTCATATACTAACTTGCTAATATTAGCGTAGGGTCATTCTGGTTTGCACGTAACTTGCCAATTCTAGTACGAGTCTATTTTCATAAAGTCTGACACAGGTTGGAACAAAGGCCTTCACATAACTATCTCGTGCAACCGATCTCACCATTCGTATGCACTTACGAAAATATTTAGACTCATTGTATGAAACATCCCAACGGAACAACGAGAGAGAGAGCATTTTGTACATAATCCACGAATGAGCTTTTAAAACTGAGAGAATCGATACGAAGTCCAAGGACGTAAAGCCGTGCTCTGATACCATTATATCACGTTCCGATCTCTCGCAGGATCGGCCATCCCCGCTGGGCGTGAATCACCATGCCAACGCTTTCGTAGGATGATCGTTCCTATCAGGATATGATATCGTGTGAGCACAAGCTACACCAGTGCAAGGCCAAGGTTACAAGTCGCTCAATCTCCCTCTCTCTCACTCGGAATAATAAAAGCGTGCCAAGCGGCTTATAATATGTAATGATACATGGGCAATGTTTTAACATTATGTCTTGTATATGTGCTTCGACTCCGGACGCAGCACTCCAAGGCTCCAGAGTGAACTCCATGCCTTAGCACGTACGAAGGGTTTTTTGCACCGAACGAGTTTCTCCCGCACCCTGCAAGCAACCTGGTGGGTTATCAGTACATTGAATGCACTAGTGGGGAGGCTTCTCGCCCGTTCAACAAATCCAAACACGTTATATTAGTTTCATGCATAGAATATTAAGTTGCCTTTCTAATATTTGTCTTAGGATCAGTTTCATGGAATATGATGAAAATCCTAACCCGTGTGGCAGTACGTTATACGATATAAGGGTAACACGGCAAAACTTACCAACTTACTATTCGTCCTTGCCTGTCCAAGATAAACTAAGTTAAACTAAGCACGAATATATATATATATATATATATATATATATATATATATATATATATATATATATATATATATATAAGGAATCGTATAAGAAATCACAAGTGTCACGAGCGTGATTTTGACTCACGATCGTCACCCTGTTTGGGGAGCGCGACTAAGAAATACTTGGTATCGGTTTATCGGGACAGATTGAATCAAGATTCTTTCCTCATTTATGGATTGGTTTCTTCAGAATCAAATCTCACATTCAGCGGATCGTGCCTTGAGAAAGGACTCGATGGCAGAGTCGTGAGAGGCCTTTCCGTTGCGCTGGTTTCTTTGTCGTTTTTGGCACCGCTTGGCTGCTTTCTTGTTGGTTTTATGATTTGCGTTTTCTTGAATGATTTTGATAGATTTTATTGTCTTCGTTCATTGAACTTCATATTTCGTATCGAACTCTGGGAGACAGAGGCAGGAGATATTAATCATCTGTTGGTGCATGCAAGTGGTCGTATAGGTGACGCGCAAGCAGAATCTTGAAGATCTCCCATTTCTCTTCCCCAATTCACCAACTTGTGAGTGGCCTTACTTTCGAATAGCTTTCATCTTCCAAGTCTTCACTCTTAACAATCTAACTCGTTTGTGCGTTCTGATCAATGATACTATGGTAATAATAACCGAGTCAAGATAATAAGAAGTAAACTTGGAACCTTACGCCTGTCACACCACTTCACCGAATGATCTTATTGTTGCGTGCTTGTCCGTTATGCATATGTCTATTTTATCATTTCAGTTATAGTTAGAACTTATTCATCTATAACTGTGTAATGTGTAGTACATAAATTACAATATGATTGTGTCACGCCCCAGTCCCAAAATACGTAGGACTAGGAATACGTAACATGCCAGCTACGCATTCGAACAGACTCTGGTCCGATTCGAATACGTATAAGTTGTACTAGAAGGGTTACTATCTATAAATATCTATGCCTCAATCCACAATGAACGGAATATACAAGAATTAGCTACATGTGCTAAAGTCGGCCGCCAGTAACCCATAAGCTCGAATAGACTCGAGGAAGGAATATGAGTCTATAAAACTAGGCTATATCAGCAGATGAATAAACAATATGAATAATAAACAATACTCCGAAAGAATGATATAAGTACCTGACACTAATTCCTACATGACAAAGCAACACACATCAGCAACTCCAGTCAGGCTCCATAATGGTCTATGCTGCAAAACTGGCAAGGGACCAGGTCCTCAGAGGGACGTAACAAGGTACAAGAAATAACATGCCAAGATAAATGCAGTATATGAAATATATCAATAGGGCAAACTATGTAACCATCTAAGTGATATGCAAATGAGAGCAACATTAGACTCAGGCTGAGACCACTACAAGCTCTGTGTTGGGGAGCCGGTAGCAGTAATACTATGTAGTTTTACTATGTAGTTACTATATAGTGTTACTATGTAGTTGAATATATATATATAAAATCAGCCTGTAGCATGTGTGTCTCTTCCCACCCAATGTAATCACACGTCTCATGTCCACGATGCCTCATGTCACGTAAGATCATATCTAATGCAGCAAGTCATATAATGTCTATGAATATAATGTCTATGTCATAAATCCTGCAACCTATACAGAATCACCATGAATATCTCAGGAAGATTCTATCTCATGAATAGTGTCAAGTGTCCTGGGTTATGATGTACTTGATAAGACAAGTACAAGAATGTAAAGGGTCACGATATCCATCTCTAGGTGACGATACACAACTCTGCGTACGGTGTTGGCACCTGACTATTAATCGGACGCTAAGTAAGTCACACGGTCCTAGGTCAAGCATGTACAACAAATAAATAAGTCAAGAAAATATGTAACAAGAACTGCAATGTTGGCAATGTACACTTGTCTGGAATTCTGGCTCCAACTGTAGCTCTGACTCAGCGAGATTTGCAGGTACTCCTCCGGTTGCTGAAATAGACATCACCATCAGATTTAGAAAATATCAAATAGCTAGAAATGCCTGTCCTTGAGTCTAATTTGGACACAGGGGCAAAAATGACAGTTTCTGGTCAAAGCGGGGTCCACATGTGGCCCGCTTCGCACCAAAAAATGTGTCAGGAATAATGGTCTCCAAATTCGTCAAACTTAGTGTCAAAAAGTCCAGAACGATGATACGAACCCAGCGAAACTTCCAAAATTGGATTTCGATGAGCCGATCCCAAAATTGCCCGTCAAGTGGAGCCGTGGGGCCCAAGATACGCAATTTTGTCAACGTTCTCAGAATTGAACCAAACTTGGGTCACAGGACCAGCGTTTGCTACGAGTCCGATGGCGTAAGTTTCGTTTTCGATCCGACGTGTATACACAAAGTTACAACGTGTTCCAGAATAGGCGAATACGGGGCATTGTCGGCGGATACGCGTTGATTCTGGTGTGCATGCACATCCAAATCAACTTCTGCGAAATCTCGTACGTCCATATCAACGGCGCGCACCTTTTGGTGAAGACCGCAGGCGACCAAGTCGTCCCGTTTGGCGGGGCGCACTCAGTTCTGGGGGAAAATAGGGTATTGTTTTTCTTGTTTTTGGATCGCAGTTCGCGATCGCCACAGGACGCGACACACCGAGCGGGTTGCACGGGCATCGAGAGGGTTACACAGGATTCGTGTCACAACAGACGGAACAGAAAACGGGGTAACGAAGATAGAGAAACGCTACCTGAAAAGGGCTCCGCGGAAACCAATTTTTCCTGTATCCGCGAGGCGACACGACACAAGGGGACATGGTGCACTGCCTAGGGTTAGGGTTCAGACAGCCGAAGACTAGTCGGAGCTTCGCCGGAGGAAGGTCTGGAGGGTTGGGCTTCGCCGGAGGGAGGCACTTGGGCACGGCTGGGTGGAGACGGAGCTGGCTCTGACTCGTCGGGTCGGCTCAGGCGAAGGCGAGACGCTCGGGGACGACTGAGGGCGGCTAGGGCGTCGGCGGGGTCGTCGAGGAGCTGCGGGACGGGGCAGCCGGATGAGGGGATGGGTTTCTAGGTCAAGCGACGGAGGGACTCGTCGGGGAAGACGGTGGCTAGGGCGACCGGAGTAGCTGCGGTAGATCTCTGGCGGGGAGACGGGTGGTGGAGGCGGAGGAGAAAGGCGGAGGGAAGGGTTTTATAGGGAGATCGGGGCTGAGCGGGGCGGCCGTTTCATCGGTTACGGGAGGCGACAAGGCAGGAAGGGAAGCGACATCGGCGGCGGGTGCGAGGGAGCCGGAGCGGCTGGAAGGCGAGCGGGCGGCAGGTCGGCCGGCGGAGGGGAGACGAGGGGTCGGGTGTTCGTCGGTTAGGGATAAAACTGTAGCTAGCGGGTTGGGTTCGGGTCCGGGTCAGGTTCAGTTCGGATCCGACCCGACCCGTTAAGTATAGGGTTCGGTTCGGGTAAACCGGTCCGGTTTGGGTTGGTTTGGTTCAATTGAACCGGGTTTATTTCTAGGGTTTAAATTGATTTATTAAAATTTAGTTTTTAGGGCTTTAAAAATATTTCCGGGGTCCAATAAATTCCCGAAAAATTACCTTATATCTAATTTTTTATTTTACATCCAAAAATATTATTTTTTTAATATTTTAATATTAATTAACAACATTTAAAAATCATTTAATTGCGAAATACCTTAGTTTTAATTAGTTAAAATTCCAAAAAAATCCAGAAATTTTTTAAAAATCTATTTTAAAAATTTCTGAAAAATAGGGGGTTTACAGATTGCTTGAGCAAATAAACTATGCCATCGTACTGTGCCTAAGTATCTATGTTCAATCCTGATGTCTTAAAATTCTTGGAATGATAACTTAGTACAGAGACGTCTTATGGTCATGGACAACTTGTGCACAAGGTATAGAGTTTCTGCGAACGGTCACCAGGGCACCGGAATCGCTTCATCCTAGGCGGAACATCAAGGTACAACGCTAGCATCTCGCGTGGGTAAGACGGGGTGGTTCGTAGCAGGGCTCGCTATCGGTGCTACCACCAGCGTCGTCTACTCAGACTATAGTCCAAAATGGCTCGCAAAGCCAGTGACACCATATGTACATTTAAACTGTGCAAAGCTAACTATGTCTTCGTGGCAGGGAAGGTCATGGTAAGTTATGTGCAGGTAGTTCAGACGGGCAGGTAAAGTCACCGAACGGTAGAATATTTATTTCAGTTATTTCAAACCTATTGCATGATGTAACTTAAACTAAGGCAAGATAGATATACCATAATAATAATTTGTACTTCACATGAATATTGTGACGATTTGTATTAGTTGAGTTAGCTCGCCCTCACCGGTACTTTTTAAAGTACTAACCATCGTTGCAGCAGGTTCCCCGAGCCAATACGACGCGGCGAGGAGATGAAGCTTCTTCCCCCAACCAGTCCATTACTCGGCACACTCCATTCGTGTCTTTTGAAGCTTGTACAAATTATCCGGAGCTTGTGCACACATCTTATGCTGCTCCGAGGCAAGGCGATAGCTTCGCCCGAAGGTGTCTATTATCTTTTGAAGTTTTAGTATGAGATGTAATATATGGAACGGTTATCTCATTTTGGGTCATCTTGTAAGCCCGCAAGGCACCCCTCTAATTTTGAGTCAAGAGTTTGTAACAAATATATATTATCAATAAAGAGAACTTTTCTTCGTTTTAATGTGTCATTTAGATTTTGAACTTTGCTGTTGTATTTCTTTATATTTATAATTATGTTAGGCCTTGTGCGGGCGCGCCTTATGCTCGCACAACATCACGTCCGGGGGACGAATAGCGATTCTGCGGAATCGAGGTATGACAAAAATTGCGGGGATGAGGGCAGTTGTAGCCAAGGTACCTTTTCTTCCCATAATTGTAGCACTCCCTGTCATCGCTGATAGGAGCACTAGGAACCACCAATGTAGAGCGAACAACATGTGAGTTCTCGTCTTTCATCACCTTCTGTCTGATCTTCTCTTGCTCCATCGATGCAACAGCCTTATCCAAGGATGAAAGATGACACATTGCTGCCCTCCTAGCCTCAAACTACGAGTTCAGACCCTTAAGAAAATGAGCCACACGCCTACTTTCAAGGTACTACTTCCCAAGGAGAACATCTGTCAGGTTCTGCAATGATAGCGGATCATAGTGGTCCAAGTCCGCCCATAAGTGACGTATCTCCTCTGCATACTGGAGTACTGTCTTCTCCCCCTGTGTGGTAGCATCAATCTTTTTCTCAACTTTCATCATCATCATCATGACACTCCCAGCTCCAGAGTATATCCCAGCTAATGTCTTCCAAACATCAGCTGCACTGCAAATCGACTCCATCATCCCAGATATGGATGGAGACACAAAAGTCAGCAGCCAAGAAATCATCAAAGAATTAAGGTGACTCCATGTGCTCCACTCAACACTCGTCTTATCATCTTGCTTAGTGCACTCTCCCTTCATATATTTTTTAAAGTCCTTTGGTCCGAAGGTTCAGCAGCGTCCTCCTAGACCAACTGAGGTAGTTTCTCGTCCCCTCAAGTTTGGTGTCATTCGGTAGCAACTCTATATTCTTCATCATCTGCGACGGTTCTGGTGCGGGCACGACTGCCCTACTGAATGAGGTCTCCTCTAATTTGGCCTGAAATACCCTGGCCACCCTCTCCAGTATCTCCTTCAGCTCCTGACTAGTCACAAGTGTTCCCATCTCCACAGTTGTATTTATCGCAAACCCAACATAGGGACGAGATCAAACGCAACTCAACTATGGGTCGTGCGCCTACATGCGATCATGACTTTCTCCATCTATCTGTACACCTCCAATTTAATGCTGTAGGAGAGGTGCACGATGGGTAGAACTCGTCGGAACAAAGGCTATAAATAGAGATCTATGCAAAACTTTTCAGGAAGTATGCTCTCTAATTTCAGAACCCACTTGAGATCAAATCAGAGGATCACACAAGAGTTCCTCTCTGATTATCCATGATCCAACGAACAACTCGCCTACGTCAGTGTACGACGAAGACAAGTTCGGCAGCTGCGTACCCTGCTTTTCGCAGGTTCGATAACGTACCCTGCTTCCCGACGGGTTCAATGACACCCGCAAGGGGACGTCAACGGTAGATCGACGACAGAGAAGAAGGGTCGCCGGTGAAGAAGAAAAAGGAAAAAAATTAGTTGAAAGAGATTCAGAATTTTGGCTCTGATACCATGTAGAAAGAAATAATGGATGATTTATTATTCAGGAGGGAGTACATATATATAGGAGGAGGCTAGCATCCTCCTTATTTCCTATATGATGTGGGACTAAATAAGTCATTATAACTCAACATATCATAAAACTCTAGCAAATTAATTCCATAGCCTACACATCTCAATTCTATTTGGGTTCTTTTTTCGATTCATTTTTTGAAATATGATTAAACGAAGGACAAAATAATATTTGTTTGGTTTATTTTTTGAAGTTAGAAATAAAAAAAATAAAAAAATTAATCTGCCTAGATTAAAATAGGAGGAATTCCTACAAGTATTTCTCTGAAAGAACAAAAAATTTCTTTTAAAAAGGAGTTATTTTAAAATTTTACCTTTTTTTTATAAACTAATTACTTTTTGGAAAGCAATTTAAATAATATCAAATAAAACCTAAATTAGATATAGGGTAGTTTGGTTTCCATCTAGAGTGACAAACAATAAATTTCAAATAACAAAAATGAAACGATTTTCCTACGAGCATTCGACTCTCTTTTTTTATTGTATAAACAGTTTTATTTCAGACGAAAACAAAAATAATCCCCTAAGACGAGAACAAAAAAGTTGCTGTAAGAGAAAAGTCGAAGAAATTGCTTGTAGGAAGAGAGATTTAAAATATTTTCATGTAAATAGACAATATGGTTGACGGATTACTAATTATAATTTTCTTTAATTTCAACATATACGTCAGTTTTGGAGTGTTTTTAAACGGATTGTTTATGAAGTATTTAAAAACTCATGTTTGGTAAATTTTTTGAGATATTGGTCTTGGTCGGCTCAACCTCCACCCCCCCCCCCCCCCCCCCTCCCCAAACCGATGTAATGTAAATTTAGGTGTCTTTATAAACACTCAAAATCGATAAATTTTGAAAAAAAATATTTTTTTTACTACATTTATATTCTCACAAAAAATATATAATTATAACTACTAGTGTCTTATCCTATTTATTTTTTCTTTATCATTTGTGTTTCTCTTCTACTTCTTCCAAACTACGACTACTTTCTTCCGTAAGTTCTTAAAATCTTTCTCTTATACTTTCATCCAGACATGTCTAAGTTTCTATTATTTTGATCAAATATCCAAACTTTTTTCCTACTTTCATACAAGCGTTTCTATTATTTTGTATATTTCTATTGGTTTATTTATATATTAGCATATAGATAATTTTATTCGTATAAAAAATTTCTAGAACCACTCGTTAATGGAATAGCAAACACGATTTGAATTGATTTGAAATCCGCTACTTAGAACCATCCAGAAATCAGATCACTTATAATCGCTCATAATCGATACTATAAAAATATTTCATAACTGTTCCCTACAATCTAGCCAACCCGAAAGAAGTGTTTAATTAGCAAAAGGGCCATTCCAGAAATAATAAATAGTAAAAGTTGTGGAAATAATTTAATTTTCTCACCAGTGTAGTTGAGAGCAATGTTGTTCTCGAGGAGCACCATTCATTTTCATGAGCTCCCTCCTTGGGCTCCTTCCGCACCACTTTCTCCATCTTGGGTTTATTTTACAATTTGCACACAAGTACCTTCAACTTTTAAGATTTTGCAATTTGCAATATTTAGTTTTATTTTGGTATGTGTGCTGACGTGGTGGATGTGGGTCGGCGACTGGGTTACTGACCGCAGGAGCAATTTGTCTAGCAATTTTTGGGTTTATTATTTCTGGAAGGGCCCTCTTGCTAATTTGCAGTTTGTTAACTACTTTCTTCTCAAATAAAATAAATGGTTATTTACACTGATATTTTCTATATTTGATGTTTACTAAACGGATATTTTCTAGTTTAAAATTAAATATACCGACATTCTCATGTTTTTTATATTTTTTTAAAATAAAGATAGTCCGTGTAAATATTTTTTACATAAATTATAAACTTAGAATAGTTCATGTATTTAACACAAAATATAGAAAATGTTAGTATATTTATTTTAAAACTAAAAAAAAAAAATTGCATAATAAATACAAAACATACGAAATGTCAGTATAAATAACCCAAAACCAGATGGGCCAGCGATCTCAGCAGAAAATAAGTTGGTCCATCCTGGAGTATTATTTGAAAGTAGAATATTATATTTATTCTACGCAGTAGTCAATTTCTCCAACTTTCGTCTCGTCAAAATTCCTGAAGGCAAATATGGAAAATAACCTGCCACCTAGACCATCCCTTCCCCCTCCCTTTTATTTTTTTTTATAAGTAGTGGCGGTGCGCGTCTATTCTAATTTCCAGCTGGCAAGAGGCGATTCATTCTCTCGGTGGTGGTGAAGGAGGAAGGAGGAGGAGGAGGAATGGGGTCTGGTCTGGATCTGGTGTTGGCTTCCACTACCACCACTTCCGACCGTGCCTCCGTGGTCTCCATCAACCTCTTCATAGGCCTCATCTGCGCATGCATAGTCATCGGACACCTCCTCGAAGAGAACAGATGGATGAACGAGTCCATCACTGCTCTAGCCATCGCAAGTTTCTTACTTTCTTTCTTCTTCTAATTTTATTTATTTACTATTTCTGGTATGAATGATGAGAATGCAAGCAAGCAGGGGTTGTGCACTGGCGTGGTGATTCTTCTGACGACGAAAGGGAAGAGCTCTCACATTTTGGTATTCAGCGAAGATCTCTTCTTTATCTACCTCCTCCCTCCAATCATTTTCAATGCCGGGTATGTATGTATGTTGATATATTCTTTCTTTTCCAACAATTAATTAATTAATTAATCACCCACCCTTTCTTTCGTTCTCATTCAAATTATATATATGATCCTTTCCTTTCCTACCAAAATGGGTGTTTGGTCTTATATGCATGCTTCCCGAAAAGACCTGAAAAAGGTTATAGACAGCAGCTCAAGCGTGATTATGCTTTGTTTGTTTTTTAACCTAGCTTGGTGTCTTCCATTAATCTGACGCTCACTTCATACTATTTTTTTTTACTTTTTATGTTTTCGACATGTTAACTTTGGCTACCCAGATCATGCAGCTGACATAATTTGTTAAAACTTTATTTATGAATGTTGATTTCATTTGGCACCAGGTTCCAAGTAAAAAAGAAGCAATTTTTCCGCAACTTCATGACAATTATGCTGTTTGGTGCAGTTGGGACCCTCATCTCCTTCGTCATCATTTCTCTTGGTATGCATGTCCTCAAAGTATTCTCTCTCATACATCACCAACTTAATTTCTCTTAACAAAGTCTACCCGGCGATCCAAACCTGTGCGATGCCTTCTTCTTATCCGATAAGAACTTGCCAAGAATACTCTGTATGTTAGTAAGAGAAAGTTGTTTGGCTAGCATTATTATTAGATAAATGATAATCTGAGACATAAACGTATACTTCTTCCTAATGAAAATTATGTCAGCAAGATTTCATTTTACAAAATAGATTGTGCTTTTTCTTCTGATTAATATTATTCCCTATCCTAAAAAGTATTGACTATCTGAAGCTATTATATTATCATGCTTAAAATCATTCATCTCGATTCTCAATATATGATTTGCATCCTCCATTATGCCACTCCTTTTTAAATAGTTATAGTTATAGCCCGGGGAGAAACCATTTATTACTTTTAACTGCATCATACTGCCCATATTAGAGGACTAGCGTGCGTACTGACTCTTTGTACTTCTTTTTTTCTTTTGGACTCTCCAGTGGTATTAAATTCGTAACTCTTCTGTTTCTGATGCTAAACCCAGGTGCAATTGGTTTATTTAGAAAAATGAACATAGGTCCACTGGAAATTGGAGATTTTCTTGGTAAATTCGCTTTGTTCCTTTTGTTTCTACTTTTTCTATCTTCACATGGCTGATATTATTTAGGCACTTGCAATACCTGACATTTCCATTTCTCAAGCCTAATTCTCTCTCTCATATACAGCAATTGGGGCGATCTTTTCTGCAACGGATTCTGTTTGCACCTTGCAGGTTTTAGGAATCTTGTATTATTTCTCCTTTTCCTTTAAAATATACAAAGGGAAACTTTTATTCTAATCAGACTACTCTCAAATAGGTTCTTAATCAGGATGAGACACCGTTATTATATAGCTTGGTCTTTGGTGAGGGAGTTGTCAATGATGCCACATCAGTAGTGCTTTTCAACGCAATCCAGAACTTCGATCTTGAACATATCGATGCCGACATTGCAGTGAAATTTATCGGAAATTTTTTTTATTTATTTGTCAGCAGCACCTTCTTGGGAGCATTTGTAAGTTACTATTTATATTTATATAGCAGTTCCTGCTAGTTTAAAGAGGCTGTCTAATTTCATCTTCTTTCTCACTTATTATCTGAAGATTGGCTAATATTTGTTATCTCATCTTCAGTCTGGATTGCTTAGTGCGTATATCATAAAAAAGTTGTACTTTGGAAGGTACTTTAGATAATGATTTTTCTTACCCTTGCCTCTATTTTGTTTTATATATATAATTGGATATCTATAGACTATTGCTATGTTGGTAGTATCTTACGATACATGCTACGTTTCTTACGTTAAGATGCAATAAATTACCATTTCGTTACATATCGATTAATTGGATACAATACTTATTGGCTGACATAGTATTGGGTTTTTTTTTTTTACTTGAGTCATGTAAAGTATACTTAGGAATATGGATTCTGGAACTAGATAGATTTCTAAAGATGAAACAAATAAAAATTCTATGAGAAAATTACATTGAATCATGTTCCTATATGGATTTAGAAGTATAGACCTAAACTCCCAAAGTTAGTGTATGATGCGATACACGATACCATGCGCGATATACGTCGCGATATACGTCGATACACGATTACACGATTTGACAACCTAGATCTATATGTTATTATATTATTATTTTTTGCTTTAACTAGTCAACTTCTTTTGCCTCTGAAGTTCTTGTTAGAATTCTGCCATAATACCTTTTAGTTGAAGAATGCCGTACAACTGTTTTCAATTGATAAAAATTGAGTTGTTTGTATATTTATTTTACTGACATACCTTTTAATTGCAGGCATTCTACCGATCGTGAAGTTGCACTAATGATGCTTATGGCTTACCTTTCCTACATGCTAGCTGAGGTGAGAATTCACAGATGACATAATGCCCATCAGGGGTCATCAAGTTGAATATGTTGTTTACTATTCTAATTTGCAATGCAGCTGTTAGATCTAAGTGGTATTCTCACAGTATTCTTCTGTGGTATAGTAATGTCCCACTATACCTGGCACAATGTAACAGAGAGTTCAAGAGTTACAACCAAGTATGTTTACTTCTTAATTCCTTTTAAGCAAGTGAAACTGCTTTTTACTGGAAATTTCAGTATGTGATAAAATACAAACTTTTTCTGAAAACACAGTTTATGTTTTGGCTTGCAGGCATGCTTTTGCAACCTTATCATTTATTTCGGAGATATTCCTCTTCCTTTATGTTGGGATGGATGCATTAGACATTGAAAAGTGGAGATTTGTCAGTGACAGGTGTGTTGTTTATTTATTTTAATGTGTTGTTTGCTTTGTATATGTAATCTGCAAACAAAGGTCTCATTCTCTTGCGAAAAGGACATCGTTATACTGACTTGATACATAAAATGGGTGTTAAAGTTCCTGCCACTTGCACCAAAAAATCTATAGTGTTGGTGAGGGTTGAAGGTTAATATTAATATTATTCAACATGCCCCCATAGGTTGAAGGCTTATTTTTTTGGGGCGAGAGTTGGATTCGCGTAGCGATGTTTTCTTTTTAATCTGCTTGAAATTGACGTGTGTTAAGAGGATTTGAACCTGGATAATGTTTTCCTTTTAGTCTTCTTGAAATTAACGCGTGTTAGAGGATTCAAACATGGATTGCTCTGATACCATGTTAAAGTCCTTGCCACTTGTACAAAAACTCTAGAGCGTTGGTGATGGTTAATATAATATTATTCAACAATTGGGTCTTGTTCAACACCTTGCGAATGGATTACTATAGCAATGGCTAGCGACCTTTCATTCATAAATGAGGATCACATAAGATTTTTGTGGATTTCTTTTTGGGCCGTTGCCACATCCTCATACCAAACTTTCCTTTAGTAGGTCTTTCTTACCCCCAATGACTCTTTTTAGATATATTATAGCCTAACTCTAAGGCCCCTTGGATTGAGGGTGAAGAGAGTTAAGTGAGGGGGAAACAATTATGCATTGTTTGAGGGTGGGGGTTAAACGACTGAAGTTGGATGCTGAGTTGTGTCTATAGCGTCCATTCATCTCTAAAGCTGCTCGGATTCCCTGCTAGAGGGTGGTGTTGGTCTGCTCCTGACCCTGCTGCAATTGCTGATATAGCTGAACCACATGCTGCTGAATCTGAAGCTGTTGTTGTTGTTGTTGTTGTTGTTGTTGTTGTTACATCTCCATCATTCCTCTGATCATCTCAAGTATGACATGCTGATCCATCTGTGCTGGTTGCACTGGAGGAGCTGGTTGAACTGGTTGGACTAGATCAGACTGCTCTGCAGACTAATGTTGCAGTGTTGCTGGCTCTTGACTCTGCGACGACGGAATCTGATACTGGCCTACAACCTGAACTACGGGAGGCAACAGAGCAATAGAAGACTCAGATGAAGAAGAGGGCAGGGTATCTCCGAAAGATAAGGACACGAGATACCAATAACGGACAGGAATAAAGCAAATATATCAAGCATGTTTTACAATTCCAAGGGATCGTAAAGATCAATAGGCATGGGGAGATCAACTGAAAGGGAACTCGGGATTGAGATTTCTAATTCGATGGATCGCCCACAAGTCTGAAAACAGACTTGCATGAGCCACTAGTAAATCCTTGTCACGTCCCGCTCCTAGAATACTGAGAAATACGGGAACGGACTAGGCTATCTATACTCCGTACAAGGTATTAAAATGCCGTACGACGATCACAACTATCTAGAAGACAAATGGGAGAACTCTAGCATGCAATAATGCCAGTCCTAAGGCTGACATATCCTAGTATCTCAATTCAACTACAACAAATAGCAAGAGTATATCATACATGAAAGTAAACATGCGTCCCAAAATATATATCATATACGATCATGAAGCTAGTCGGGCAAAATACTACAATAGCGGAGTATGAATAATATATGATCATAATATCAGCCTAAGTCTAATATATACAACCACGTTGACCGAAGTTAGTGGGAACATGCTCCAAAAGAATAAGGCTAATACATGTCCTCGCTAAACGTCACAAAAGAATAATAACTACGAGTTGAACAAAAAGAAAATCCACTCGCATACCGAGGTCGCTGATCTAAATGTACGGGCTACAACTGAAGGTACGACAGATCCTCGAGCTCCTCAAGCAAATCTGGTCAAACAAAACCAGTAAGGTCAGAACCTCAAGTAACAAGTACCACAAAGGAGACTCGAGATGAAAGACAACAATCAACAACACAACAACGTATAAAAGCCAAGAGTAAATAAATACGGGTTACGACTTGTGCGGTACTAATGCACGCATCTCGAAAAAAAATAGAGGAAACTAAAATAAAATATTCAGTTGGAACTAACTATAAAACAGGATAATACGACGAGCGGCAAGGGAGCATAGGGATTACTCTCGAGCCGGACTACAATCCGTAAATCAAACAAGGACTGGAGTTGCAGATCATTTTTTGAGCAGAACTTAGACTCTAACCACGCACTGGCAAACAGAACTAAGCATTAAAGGTAACACACAACCAAAAGAACATGGCCAAATATTCGTTACGGCTTGATACAAGTTAACTAGCTAGGGCTATCACAAGACTTAATTACTAAAATGCAAGTCGATAAACTCCGCTACCACCTGCACTGTAGGTACCCAGATCGCCAAGGGTTCGAGTACGCGATTGTAACACAAAACATATCATAAGCAAATAACAGGAGAAACATAACATATGAAACATGTAACCATGAAGTGTCGGAGCATACAAACTTGGTAGGTTATGAGCCTACGCCAATCGGGGTTGTCTATACCTCATGGGGCACTTAGCAATCAGAGTTGTTGGTAGCGCGAATATCCTCCCCTCCCAATGTAATAATATGAATTTAACTAGTCAATTATCCTACAAGATTATTTTTTATTCTCTAGTCATGGACATTAGAGAATCGTCCTAAAATGACGTGCATTGTGTACGGGTTATTCACGAGTTATTACTGACGAATGTTCTCGTATCCCGCAACACGCGATACATAGGACAATACTCACACTTGATTATCCAATGCCAAATACAATTGGTTAAGCACATAACGGATAATTTCACGATGTCGTGAAGAACATGAACTTTTGCCACAGTATTAGGGGGAAGACAATGTCCCAAAACTAAATAGAATTCAAAGATCAACATATAGAATTGAAACAACTACACAAAAATAGAAGAATATGTGAAAGGGTCTCTGGGCAGTATATCGATGGTATATTGTCTATCAAGACAGTAGGTTCCACCACATTAAAACGGTATACCGTGGTTACCACCTGCGCTGCACATGCGCAGTAAAGTTTTAAAAAATAGCTTTTCGGGAACCAAAACGTGTTCCGACTCTACCAAACTCAAAATCAACAAGATACAAAACTATGAGTGGGTCTCCTATAGCATATATGACTAAGTTTGCAATAGAAAACTTAAGTATCGCAACTGATACATGGTTTTTCCTATGGTATTACAAGATACCACCTAAAAATCTAGATCTATGCAAAATCATAAATCAAAGCAAAGTAAATCATGGTGTCTATCGGGATAGGCCCATAGTTAACCGGGTTTGACCGGACCTGGGCGGACCGAGCTTAGCCCGGAGGGAAGCCGGGCCGGGTCCGGGCTAAATCCGGACTGGGCCGGGACTGGCACGCAGGCTGTCATATATATATATATATATATATATATATATATATATATATATAAATATAATATGTATACTATATTTATGTGTTTGTAACACAAAGTGAAATGGATTTAGTGGTTAGTGCAGAAAGTATAGAGTTGAGGGGTAGGAGAGGGGCCCGAGCCGACCCAACCAGGGTTTGACCATGCCGGCTCCGGGCCGGATTTCGGACCGCCCGCCCCATTACACACCTTGAAAAATAAGTCATAAGAAAAAGATGAAAACAATTTGGAGAACCATGTTTTGGACAACAAATAAGCAATAATACAAAAGAAAAACAAAATACGAAGAAAACATGGTTGTATCATTTTGAGCAAGATATACTTGCCTAGGGTAACTCTAAGCCACAAACCTAAACTCCTCGACTAGGGTTGAGCACAAGTCCAAGCCCCAAATGCAAGCTCCTAGGCTCAACCCAAGGGGAGAGAAGAGAGAGGGAAATGAAGTGAGAAGAAGAGGGAAAAAAGAAAGAAAGAGAGAGAGAAATGGGTTTAAATAGAGAGGAGGGAGTGAACCATTGTCCTTGGATCCGCTACGTCAGCAATCCAAGTTCCCCCCTCAAGAGATCTCAGTCGTTAGAACAAAACCAAGTGTCCAATGGACAAAAGAATAATTGGTTATTATCCAATAGCGGGTCACTAGTAGTCGAATGGTATACCGGCAATATGTCGCAGTATACTGACAGTATACTAGTTTGACTGCCAAAATTCTCTTTCGGAAAAAAATACGGATTTTGTTCTACGTACAGGTCATAGCACGGATCTATAGCAATGCCAATGAATATTCTAGAGATCCTAGTGTAGTCTCCTACAACAAAACATAAATTCAAATACGAGAATGCGGTGAACAAAATACGCTAGAGCACAAAACATGATATAAGGCTCAATTCACGAGAAATAATTTAAAAAACCGAAAATTCAGAAATACGAAATCCGGAAATAAATGTGACAATAGTCGACTCCACTGCATGGTTCGCAATATAGGTATCGATATTAGAATTTCTTAATTGGCACTTTCAGGACAGTATTGTTGTTTGGGGGGGGGGGGGGGGGGGGTTGAATGTTGGTTTCATTAGTTACGACAATTCCGTATCAGTATTGATATCGAGATCAACTAATAACATGAACTATGCCCCAATGTTATAGGAGAAGGCTTGGAGGAGGAGGATTATGATGGTGATTTATAGGTGTGAACCGTCCTTTCTGTTCGTCACTTATTCTATTTATTCGATTTTGTGTTTATTTTCCTTGTTTAGTTTTCATTATGGCTTATAAGTTAATTTTAGAAGTGTAGAAATAATATAAATATTTAACCCTCAACCCTCGTCATAGCTCTAAGAGTTTTGGTGTATGCAGAGACTTAACATGGTATCAAAGCAAACAACGTTCGAATCCTTTGGCATGGATTTTAAGAGGATTTTATAACAAAAAAAGTTGTACCACATCGTGAGTCCAGGTCTCTCTGCGCCAAATAGGCCGCGAACTGGTGGCTTGTGTTGAAATAAATACAAACATTTAACCCTCAACTCTCATTATAGCTTTAGAGTTTTGGTGTAGTAGTAGGGACTTTAAGAAGGAGTTTGGAAGATTGTCTAGGAAGGGATAAGCACCCTTGAAAGTCCCAACATGGGTGAAGTCTGGACATCTAGATCATGCTGTTCTTACTATAATTTTAGTACTTGATACTTGTTTGTTATCTAACTTTCTAATTCTCATGGACATCCCTATTCAATTCTAGTGCGGTGTAAACTTCATCCAATTTCTTGTTTTCATTAATCATTAGGGACAAGCAGGACAAAGCATAATTTTTCATTTATAGTAAAACATTTAATGACATTTCTACACTTTGTATTTGTTTTGATACTCTGTACTTTGTTCTGGATAGTTATGTTATTATTTTTAATTCAGTTGTTTTGCCAACTTACTAAACTTCTTTTGAACTTTGCAGTCCTGGGAAATCAATTGGTGTTAGCTCAATCATAGTTGGTTTGGTTTTGATTGGAAGAGCAGCTTTTGTCTTCCCACTGTCTTTCCTATCCAACTTAGCTAAGAAGTCCCCTAATGAAAAAATCACCTTTAACCAGCAAGTGAGTGTTTGTCACTTTGGAAAATTTGTTCTAATCAAATTGATACAATTACTAACCCCTTCATCTTGATTAATAGGTTACCATATGGTGGGCAGGTTTGATGAGAGGTGCTGTATCAATTGCACTTGCTTACAATCAGGTTAATCCCTTCTAGAGTTGTGTTGGTTTAGAAGGCATATCTTCTTGTCCCTTGATTATAAATTAGTATTTATGGTTCAGCTTTCCTGTATGCTTCTCAAACAATAGATTAGGGAGAACAGACGTTACAAAGTGCTGCATTCTTGTTGTGTCCCTCCAGAACTTGTATTGGACATGATAGAGAGACATCAAAGTATATATGAACACGATAAAATCAGTTTTGTATCGACATGACCATTTGCATATAGTCTGTATCCTTGTAAAATTAGATTATAGATGAGCACATGAACAGTATATATCTAAAGACGGCCAGTCTTTTTTCATAGTATGATTAGTTACCTTCTCTCTTTTAAGTTCATGAAAGTGAAACTTTCCCCCCAAAGTTGAGATGAAATCACTTTGAGAAACCATAAACAAAATTTCTGTACACATGACTGTTTTCAAAATCATTTTGAGAAGTCATAAGCAAGACTTTTGTACACATTGACTGTAATGCAAGTTTTGTTAGAGGTTCTATATAAGTTATTGATACAGTGTCAAAGTTCCTTCATGCACCACAACCCTAAAGTTCCTACATGAAGTACTACACTAGACTTACTTGGAATATGGATTTTCTTCACCTGACATAGTCTGTTTATCATGGTACTTTGCAGTTCACAAGAGCTGGTCATACTAAACTGCCAGGAAATGCAATGATGATCACCAGTACCATCACAGTTGTGCTATTTAGCACTGTGGTAAGTTTCATTCCTCCTAGAATTGACTGGTACTATGCGTGCACTCTGACACATACATGTGCACACACGTGTATCTCTCTTTAGTAGACGGAAAGGGTTAGTTTGTTTCATGTAAGATGTTCCCGCTAATGAAGTGCATATTGGTGAGGCGTGTAAAGCAATACAAAAATCCTATCTAAATCCAGTTCCATAACTGTATTTTGACACCATTAAAATGTCCATACATATACAAATAGCATTTCAAATGCTGCCAAACCGAAATCTGGAATTTCTATATATATATATATATATATATATATATATATATATATATATATATATATATATATTAGAAATTGTATCTTATTTGAGAGAAATGGTGGATTGGTTTGAACCAGTAACTATAACTATTGCAGTTAGACCATTTTCATAGAACTATGAAATGATTTTTTCCACTGGAAGGGAAATTCAGTCTTGTCTGTCTTTCCAAGAGTTTAGTGATATTAAATAATATCTAATCCGTGTTTCCATCCATCAGTATTTGGTTATCAGATTCATTATCAATGAATGTGGATACTGAATTTGATAGTTGACAAACATCTGTATACAAATATACTTGCTTAGAGAAGAGACAAAAATGTGATAAACTAGCTAGAATACGAGGGATTTGGAAACCCCAGATCAAGGAGAGTTGTCCATTAGGCTCAAACTCACTATATATATAAAGCTTTACATAGTAGACTAGCTACTCTTACAGATGTGGGACTACAAAGCATAATAAGATAAAAACTATACATGGCATTATTCTTCACACTTTGCCTCAAACTCACAGTGGGTCTACCAACAAGAGTTTGCTAAGTAAAAGTAAGTGAATTGTTGTATGGGTTTTTGTGAAGTTATGTTGTATGGGTGTTGTTGAAGAGATCAATAATCAGTGGATAGGATGTGACACATGGAAGATGGATCATCCCAAAGAAAAAAAAATGTTGTATGGTCTTTTTGAAGAAGTCAACAATTTATGATGGGATGTGAGAAACAAAATATAGGTTGTACCATACAGTGGTGTTGTTCGAAATGACAATCAATCTCTGATGTGATTTATGCCCTCGTGAAACACAGGATTGCCGGTTGAACTGTACTAGCTCTACACAATGTAGAGGAGTGGTAGTAGCGAGAGAGAGAGACCCATATCACCAAGAAGATGGGGCAACCAAATAATTTCAAGAGTACTAGATGTCATAGCACGATAGTCAACTTCTGCTTTGGAACAGGAGAGATGTTTTGTTTCTTGGACTTCTAAGAGTTCAAAGAGTTATCGAGAAGTATTTAGAAACCAATATTAGATTTATGTTCATAGATGTCACAAGCCTACATCATCACTATATGGTCGAAGTTGTAAAGATGAAAATGCAGAGAAGAACAAAGATATAGAAATGGTGCCTTGGACAGCCTAAAATCCGAGAAAGAGTTGATAATAAGCAGTATAAGTAGGTATATGTATTACTGTATTACACGATAGATGTCTAGTCAGCTGATGATGAGGTAAACAAGACTACGAGCCTCTGGTCTATAACAAAGGGTCATACACGGATTCTCTATTATTAGGGTATAGTTTAACTTTCAACTCTATAAGCATAAGCGAGGTGGAAGAATCAGTAAGACAAACTCTGACAAGAATCTTAGCAACGAACTTCTATATATAGAGAGAGAAGATATCCTCGTGGGCTATGGTCGTCCTCTAACTCCAGGAAGCTGTTTAGATGTCCAAGGCCTTTTGCCTTAAATTGGGGATTATATAATATGAGGCACTACCAACAATGATCATATTATCTACATATACATGAACAATGTCCTTGAGAGGTAAATGAACATGATTGGAACATTCGTACCCGAAGTGAAAGCCGACATCATGAATAAATGTAGTTAATCTACAGAACCATATTTGAGGAGCTTGTTTGAGCCCGTAGATCAACTTACAAAGATGACATAGCAGTCCTGATGAACGAGGAAAACCAGGAGATGTACATAATCGGTAAATCATCACGAAGGAGAACATTCTTTGCATCCATTTGCTAATAGTCTAGGAACGAACGGAAGCCAATACCAGAAGAGTGTGAACCGTTAGAATCTTGGCAACACAGCATGTCTCATAATAGTCAATACCTTGTTGTTGAGAGAACTTGCGAGCAATTAGACGAGCTTTCTACCCATCAGAGTTTGTTGGAGAGAACTTACGAGCAATTAGATAAGTTGTCTACCCATCAGAGTACCATATTCATAGTTTTTATCTCAGACTCATTTGCAGGTGATTAGTGAATTACTAAGAGCCAATGATATAAGATCTTAGGTATGTTAACAACATCCTGAGAAGACTCAGATTTCAAGTGACTTGATGTAACTGCAAGAGAAGTTGAAGAGAAGACAGAGTTGAACAAATTCGAACCATAAGGCTGATGATGATCGCAAATTGGCATGCGCCAAAGACATACTGACAATATGCCACTGAGTGAAATCTTCGGCACTAAAGCTGCTGGAAGAAAAATGGGTTTTGAAACCGGCTACTGTGTTGTCGGCATGCCGTTTAGTAAGGCCACTAGAACTTGTTGGAACTGAACTTGTTGGAACGACTAAAACTTGCTGGAACAATTTGACACTATTAAGCACAATGACGGCATACTGGGTGTGCGCCGCTGGCATGCCGTTGGGTATGAAAAATTCCATACTTTATAATTTTAAACCAAGTATTTCAAGAGGAAATATTTAGGGAGATACCTAAGGTTTTGTGGGTCAAGTCTATGGCTTCTTAGGTACAACTTAATGCTTTCAATTGCCTTTACTTCATATGTTGCAATATTTTGTTGCTCATCAGACATTTGTAGAGATGTGTGATCTTTTCACAAGAGGTGAAGATCTCAATTACAACTTGAGTTTACTTTACCACAAGTATGGACAATTGAAAGCTCTTTGGTTTTGGATAAGTTTAATATAGGTAGGTAGAACTTTTAAAGGCTCAAGAAGTAGGTATTGAATGAGGCACTCACTCATATTTATATAACACCAAACACACAAGGAAATCAGACTGTTACTATACATAATGACATACCGCCGATATGTTGTTATGCATAGTAACGGTTAGAAATATAGTCGTTGAGGAGTAAAATAGCGCACACACAAGTCAAGACACAATGGCTTATCGATAGTGTGTTGTTGGAATACCGACAATATATGCCGTTGAGTATGAAATTTTCCACAATAAAGCTACTAGAAGAAATTTGGGGTCTGAAGCATACCGGTGGTGTGTCGTCTATTGTGCTAGAGCTAGTGTTCTAAATGGCGGTCGAGGCAAGGCGACACCCAAGCGCAAGGTGACTGCTCTCCACACCGCTTTTTTCGTAGGTGGAGGAGTAGGTGGCTGACTTGTTTGGCAGCACAAGTGTAGGTTATACGGCGTAGACAGACGCCTATCTTTGAAAAAAGCTGCAGATTTTATATAAAAAACTGAAAGATGATGGAATATCACCGTTTGTGGACTCTGGATGCTCTTTATTCTAATTTATAACTAATGTCAGTTGGGGGAATCCAACTCCATATTATGCACCAAAGACATTGTCGGCTGAATAAACTTGAAATCCTCGAAATTACATAGAACTTAATCTTTTTGAGAATTTTATTTAGTGTTTACATACATAGACATGATATCATACACACATAGGCGAGATATATTAGGTGCCTAGGCGGTAGGCGGACCCTCTCCGCCGCATACCTGCCTACCGTCGCTTAGAACCTTGGGTAGAGCTTGATTTGTCGTGTTCGTATCTTGAATAAGTTGGCTCTCCATATATATCCATCTATTGTGCTAGAGCTGGATCAATGCTTTTGTGGGAGAAAAAGTGTTTTTCTCGTAGCTTTCCGTCTTTTCTACAAAGACATATTAGTAGCATAATATACATAATTGTATCATAGTTGTCATTTATCTAAATCAAATCCTATATTGGGCCAACACGATGGATTATTAAAACTCAAAAGTACTTATTTAGGGTGCAAATGCATAAGGAATTATAACAACAGTAAATTATCTCGATAGAGAGTGTAACTGTTAGACATGTCTTGTCGAGAAAGGTTCCATAGAAGTCTAAAGATCTAACATATGGGAATTTAATTTACGATTTGATCTTTCACCTTTTGCGAAAGAGACGTCTAAATGATGATCAGTGGACCTTGAAGTATTGTACTCATGACACAAATACTAGGAATTAGGATAGTTGACCATCCCCACTACTCAGCAGAATTCTTAGTGCATGTCTCATCTAGAAGAAGCTCCATAGAAGGAAGTTGTTCCTAAAAATTCAACATATGGGAATAGATTTCACGAACTGAATAATCACCTTGAGATGTGAAAGAGATACGCTAAAGAAGCTAGAACTTGTGAGCATCATCCACCTTGCTGTAGAAGTGCTCGAGAGAGTTTAAAATATTCGCCGCAGAATAAAAATCACCTATGCATGGGTCACTGACGAAGATAAGACTATGAACGTTATCATACATTGTGTATCTCCAGCTATACGTCTCCAGGTGATAACTTTTTATTCTGCGGCGAACATGACGGTAGAGTTTGGGGGAAGATTCATCAATGTGACGATAGAGATCACAACCATGGGATGAAACATGTAGGTGATAGCCCAGACACGATAGTTTGGACCTTCAAGTCTCATATCGAGTCGGTGGAGAATTCTATTGTAGCCACCATGGAGTGGGTGTAACAAAGGAGAGATCATGTATCAGCACTTGGAAGAATGCTTATAGGAAAGAAAATATAGTATATTGGTGACTATAAAGAGTGAAATGGTGGTAGCTATGTTATAAATTGTTGAGCTTTGATCAGATTCCCTACCCGATTTGCCCATCCAAGTCTCTCAAACTAATTATGTTGAAGTCGATGATCGGTCTAATCTCAGCCTATTAAGTAGGACTTCATCTCTTACAATTGGAACTCTCTCAAAATAATAAAAATAAGTTGTGTGCGACCATGGAGTTAAGAGAAAATCTTCGAACCACGTTAGATCTTGTGTATTAAAGTTATTCCTTCTTCGTTATTCGTACAACGTTCTTAACAAGCTGGTGGCTGGTGGTGTTGTGAAGTCTAGAAGGATATTGAATGTCCACGGTAGCTGTTTTGGAACTCTGGCTTTGCAGGCAGCTAAGGTTGTCTATATGTGCCACGAGGAGAAAGAACTCAAGGGAGAGGGTGGAATGGTGGCCGGGCCGCCAGAGGCTAGACAGCTGGAGACAACGGGTAACGTGGTTAGGGTTTGGGTTCTAGTTAGGGTTTGGGTTTTGATGTGGAAGCGATAGGTGGCTATGGTTAGGGTGGTTGATGGTGAAGCTTTAGGGCTCTCATATCATGTTAGAATATGACAGCGATTTGGAAAAGCATAAATTAAGGAGAGTTATCCATTAGGCTAAGGCCGAATTGTAAGTGGTAGGGTAGTAGCTTCACTTACCAATGTGGAACTAAAGAGCATAAATAAAGGAACTATACAATGACATTATTCTTGATCTCAACGAAACCTATTTCCACTATATCTAACTACATTTGCACGCCATTGGAGGATCCTTCATGACTCTTTTTCATATTTTGATGTTTCTTGTTGTATTGTTTTACAAAATATCTTAATTATTGCCACTATCACTTTGCTGTTTCAGGTGTTCGGATTATTGACAAAGCCTTTGATAAGGCTCCTGTTGCCTCCTAGTACAAAGCATCTCACCAGCAGTTTCAACTCTGAGCCCTCCACCCCAAAATTTTTGTCCGCTGCACTTCTAGAAAACATTCCAGGATTCGAAGCAGAAGGAGGAGCAAACCTTGGGGCTCGGCCTACAAGCCTTCGAATGCTTCTTATGAAGCCAACTCACACGGTCCATTACTATTGGCGCAAGTTTGACAATGCGTTCATGCGTCCGATGTTTGGAGGGCGTGGTTTTGTTCCTTTTGTTCCTGGTTCACCAACTGAGCAGAGTGTTCCTGGATGGGAATGAGCAAAAGAAGGTTAAAGGCAAAAACAGAAAGAAAGAAAGACAGAAAGAATGTATATAGTCCAAGTAGAGCTTGATATGCATGCTTTAGATAAGAATTATGCATATTCTTGCTATTTATAGGGCTTGATGGGAGGGGGAATGAATGGGTGTGCGTTTGGGATGGTTGCATGGTTTTGGGTGTAGCAAGGCTGGTTGCATGTTGTATTCTAAGTTTAGTCCTGTATCTAAGTTTTTCTCCATGACTTTGTGCCAAGTGCCATTTTACTGAGAGCAAACATCCCTGTATTGAGTTCTGTATTGTATGATATATAGGGTTTAGTAATGTTTTCTCTAATTTTCGTCTAATATGACAAATGATGGTACTTTCAAATCCTATGCAGAAATTTTATTTAAGTTTTTTGCGTTGGTGATGTTTAGCATTCGAACCAGAGTTGAGTTGATCCATGAGGTTTGATAGTAGACTTGGCCTATATGACTTAAAAGGGATCTTCTCTTATTAAGTTCGGGACCAATCATATAGATATCTATAGATCATTATCCTTCCAGTGTCGTGTTTATTCGATGTCGAATTAAACTTTTTGCACAACCCATTTATGTTATTGAACAGTATATTTGGTGTTTATGGGAGATGACAAATTGGACCTGAGAGCTGTAAAATAGCCTGAAGGTTACCAATTATAGCAATGTGTTTTTACCAAGGGAGGCACGGTGGCCATTTTTGTTCATCCACCAAAACTAGGTGGGATGTCCAATCCCTTAACCCCCCCCCCCCCCCCCCCTAAAAAATGGACATGTGGTATGTCAAATGGACTCACGTGGAACCACTTGCCATGCACTACGTGGACCCCAAACCATCCAATGCATAAAAGTTGTGCAATAAATTGGATTAGCATGCAAAATTCTACGGTCAAGTACAACATATATCTCAATCCATATAAGAAGCATAATAAGAAGAATGACTAATAGTGTACAACCCATAATACATGTATCTTAAGATAGGCTCGATAATAAAGTACATAAGCCATCAAAATACAACTAATATTTATTTGAAATAGAATGGTTACAAAATGTAGTGTCTCGCTCTGCATTGGCACTATGTACAAGAGATATCGCTTTACTGGCTCGAGCGAGAGTATTCTCGAAGAGTTCCACGATCGAAACAAAATGGTTACAAAATGTAGTGCCTCGCTCCGCGTTGGTACTATGTGCAAGAGATATCGCTTTGCTGGCTCGAGCGGGAGCCTTCTCGAAAAGTTCCTCGATCAAAACACGAGACGATTGATCTGGGTGAGTGGGCAGAACTTCATTCTCTGATTCTTGCACGCCTTAATAATGAATCTGAGTTTTATAATGCTTGTTGCTAAGTAGAGAATGTTGCATGAGAATGATAGAATGAGAACCTGCATGCTTAACTAGAAAACTTGTATGCT
Source organism: Iris macrosiphon (assembly GCA_036927795.1). NCBI lineage: Eukaryota > Viridiplantae > Streptophyta > Magnoliopsida > Asparagales > Iridaceae > Iris > Iris macrosiphon. Next base: position 153,874,754 of record JAYESA010000019.1, on the reverse strand, counting down.
TGTCTAAAAGAGATAAAATCATTGCCATGCTAAGTTAAGATAGAAATGTTGCATGCTAAGTTATACGGTTACCGCTATCGAATGAACCCTTGTCATGCTAAGTAAAAGAATAGAATGTTGCATGCTAGATCACACTGACATAGCTATCGAACGAACTATCGCCATGCTAATAAAAAGAGTAAAAGATTGCTTGAACTTGTGAATCCATAGTATGCTAAGTAAGAGTAGTATTTACATGCTTAGTTATAAAAGAGAGAGAATAACTGATGTCATGCTTGCTTCAATGAAGATTGCTTGTCTGTTCCTTATCGTACTGAAGGAAATAGAAATTGCATGCTATATTTATAGAACTGTTTGAATGCTTGAACTGAAACAAGAGATGATATAGGCCAGTACTCGATGGTTACGACTCCGTTACATCGATGGTTACGTGCCCCGTACATCGAGTATTGGGCTAAGTAAGAAGAAGAGAATTGATAATTACGTGTCCTGTACATCAATATAGAAGAGTTAATATAGAAGAATTGCTTGATTATTGCCTGCTTGAATTGTTTGTTATTTGATAGAAGTGCAATCATGTATCGGTCTAGACAAACTTGTGCACAAGGACGTAACCTCTCGATCGGTTCATGGGGCACTGGGAATCGTTCTACCTAGGAGAGGACAGGACACCATGTTCGTGGTTAAAGAAAGGGTGTCAGTCTATTAGTGAGATGGGCTTGAACGTTCCAACTGCTAATCATGGATTTCCATGGGCCATCATATAGTTAGGGTGCATGCTAGGTTAGCCTTCTTGCATACCTAACTATTGATGCAGGGACGAATAGAAAATAGAACCCTTATGATTATGCATATTGTTGCTAACTTGTATGTCTGTTGCAAGAATAATTGTTTAGCGAAGGGTAAGAATCACCGATAAGTGATGTACTCATTATTGAATTATGCTTGATATCTTGTATTGCTCCTAGACTTGCATGTTTAACTTGAATATGATGCTTCCATTGCACTGAAAAGAGTAGTCCACTAGAGATAGCTTATGTTTCTAAGAGTTAACACGATACATGTTGCGCACTGCACGATAGAACATTGTCCCTATAGCATGTTTGAATGTATTGTATATGCAAATTATTTTCAAAGATATGTTTTCAAAAGTGATATATGACTCAAATCTTGTACTGCATGAAATGAACCTAGGTAAAAAGTAGCAAGATCACTAGTAATGTAATATTTTGCCACATGCTTACTAAGTGTTGGTTTAAGAGAGTATTGCTTCTGTTCGTTGCTTTTATACTCACCAGTACTTTCCCCAAAGTGCTGATCCTCCACCAGTTTGCTTGTTCTCAGGTGCTGGATCGTCCGAAGAAGCGATATCATATCCTCATCCTCAGGAGCCGAAAATCTGGAGTCGATGCCTTGAGCCGTATCGAGATATTTTTAGCTACTTTTGTATAAAGGGATGTAATATATGGAACGATGTCATTGTAATCGAGAGAGAGAGAGAGAGAAAGAGAGCTTGAGCAAATTGTAATATCGGCCAAGCGCCGCTTGTAACACATCTTGAATATCAATAAAGAGCTTGTTTTCTTATGTCATTGTGTTCTTTACTTTTCTGCAATATTGTGCCGCTGCTTCCGTCTTGAATAGCTTACTTGCCCTTGTTCAAAGCTTTGAACTTATGCAAGCGCAACTTAGGCTTGCACAGCATCACGCCCATGTAAGGACGATCGGTTCCGCAAGATGCTAAGCGAGGACGATCGGCCCTTTGCGGGAATCGGGGCGTGACATAATGGTATTAGAGCAACTCGATCCTATGTCCATTCCGCTGCTTCGCTTTAACTCAAGATGTTTCTTGCCACTTGATATCGTTGCCACAATGAGCGTTCCATACAATTAATCCGTAAATATTCTCAAAGATGTCGGCAAAAAGTTTTCTGGTTTGTTTTATTGCTTGAGAGATGTGATTTCTGATTGCTAGATTTTTATTGATGGCTAGTGTTTTCGATTGAGGATTGTGAGGGATGAGGACTATCACTGCTCTGGATATCGAAAGTTTCTCCTTGAGTTTCGAGGACGAAACTTTTCTTGGTGGATAAGTATGTAGTGCCCCGCTCCGCGTTGGCACTATGTACAAGAGATATCGCTTTGCTGGCTCGAGCGGGAGCCTTCTCGAAGAGTTCTCCGATCGAAACACGAGATGGTTAATCTGGGTGAGTGGGAAGAACTTTATTCTCTGATTCTTGTACATCTTAATAATGAATTTGAGCTTTATAATGCTTGTTGTTAGGTAGAAAATATTGCATGGGAATAATAGAACGAGAACCTGCATGCTTAACTAGAAAACTTGTATGCTTGTGTACAAGAGATAGAACCATTACCATGCTAAGTCAAGATAAAAATGTTGAATGCTAAGATACACGGTCACCGCTATCGAATGAACCATTGTTGTAGTGCCCCATTCTCCCCCTTTTCGGGGAGCGCGGCCAAGAAATACTTGGTATCGTTTAATCGGGACAGATTGAATCAAGATTCTTTCCTCGTTATAGATTGGTTTCTTCAGAATCAAGTCCCGCATTCAATGGACCGTTCCTCAAGGAAGGACTTGGCGGCAGAGTCAAAAGGGGTCTTTCCGTTACGCTGGTTTCTTTGCTCATTTTCGATGCCGCTTGGTTGCTTTCTTGTTGGTTTTGTGGCTTACATTTTCTTGAACAATTTTAATGTATTTTATTATCATCGTTCCTTGAACTTTGTATTTTGTATTGAACTTTGGGAGACCGAGGCAGGAGATATTTATCATCTGTTGATTCGTGAAGGTGATCGTGTAGGCAACTCGCGAGCGGAGTCCTAAAGATCTTCCATTTCTCTTCTCTGATTCACCAACTTGTGAGTGGCCATACTTCCGATTAGCACCCTTCTTCCAAGTCTTTATTCTCAATAATCTGACTCATTTGTGCATTCCGATCAACGATACCATAATAATAAAATTGAGGCAAGATAAAAAGAAGAAGTAGACTTAAAACACTTAATGTTGGTCACATAAAATTACTATACGATCATATTATTGTGTGCTTGCCCGCTATGCATGTATCTATTTTATGTTTCAGTTGTAACTAAAACTTATTCATCTATAACTGTTCAATGGGTGGTACATAACTTGAAAATATGATCACATCAGCAGGTAAACTATGTCATCGCACTGTGTTAAAGTAGTTATGTTTATTTTGATGTCTTGAAATACTTTGTATGTTAACTTAGTATTTAGATCATCAATTGTCATGGACAACTTGTGCACAAGGTATATGGTTCCTGCGAACGATAGCCGGGGCACCGTGGCTGATTCGTCATGGGTGAAACAATAGTTAGTCGTGCTAGCAAATTAGCACGGGTAAGGTAGGAGTTCGTAGCGGGGCTAGCTACCTGCGCTGTAAGCATCGCCATCTACCCAGACTATAGTCCATGATGGCTAGTCAAGACAGTGATTCTTATGTATATTTAAACTGTGCAAACTAACTATGTCTTCGTGGCAGGAAAGGTCATGGTAAATTTTGTATAGGTGGTTCAGATGGTGTAGGTAAAAGTCACCGAGCGGTGGCACATTTTTGTTATGTCTTTCATTCTATCGCATGTTGTAAAATTAAACTAAGGCAAGATAGAAGGATCATAAAATAATAATGTTGCATGTTCACATGAATACGGTGTCGATTTGGTGTGTTGGATTATCTCGCTCTCACCGGTACTTTTTGAAGTACTGACCCTTGTTGCAGCAGGTTCCCCGAGCCAAGGCGACGCGGCGAGGAGCTGAAGCTTTCCCCCCAACCTTTCACTGATCTGACGCGTTCGTGTTCGTAACTTTTTGGAGCTTCCCCCCCAACCTTTCAAGGAGCTCGCACATACCCTTTTGAAGCTCCTAGGCGATGGTAAAAACATGCACCCAATGTGGTTTACTTTTTTGAATTTTAGTAAGGGATGTAATGTATGAATCAGCTATCTCATTTTGCATCCATGTTGTAAGCCCGTGCGGCAGCCTTTTCACTTTTGAGTCAAGAGTTTGTAACAAGATATTCATTATCAATAAAGAGAACTTTTCTTTGTTCCAATGTGTGATATCTCATTTGCGTACTCTGTTGCATATGTTTCTAAAGTATATCATTATGCCTAGTCCTTGTGCGGACGCATCTTATGCTCTCATGACATCACGTCCGGGGACGATTATTGATTTAGCAAAAATTAGAGCGTGACATATTGGTATCAGAGCATGGCTTCAGATCCTTTGACCTTCGTGTCAAATTTTTTTCTTGAAACGACCATGTCCCTCCTAGTTGAACTCTTGAATTCGCTTGGCCAAAATGAGATATGTTCCATACAGTGAGTCCATAATATGTGTTGAGACTGATGTAAGTTACTTTTTTTTGAAGGAATGACCTCAGAGCCGGATGCACAAGCCCAGGTAGTGGCGCAGGTGCAAGGGAGCAGTTCTGGCACTTCGGGCAGCTCAGAAAGTCAAGCAGCCGCGCCCTCTGTTCCGTTCGAGCGAATGATGTGCTTGATGGAAACGCAGCAGAGGCAGGCAAAATTACGTCAAAGACAATTCGATCCCCTGATTGAGGCTTAATTTCAGGAGCATCGAACTCAGGCCGAGGCACAACAGAAGCAGATTTATACCTTGCAAACGATTGTGACGACGCTCGTCGCCAACAACCATTCTGCATCAACGGCCATCGCGACAGTGCCAGTTGTAGCCGAGACCGCGGGACATCAGGGCTCTCAGGAACCTCCTCCCTCAGATGAAAAGGGTTCCATCCTTCAAATATCAGAGTTTAAAAAGATGTGCCATTCTACCTTCAAAGGGACTGAGGACCCCTCCGTGGCGTTAGATTGGCTGGTTGATCTAGAAGACCACTTTGAAGTGCTTCGCATGGATAAGATGAAGAGAGTTGCTTGCGCTCAGCTCCAACTTTTATTTAAATGCACATGATTGGTGGGATGTGCACAAACAGGCTATCTTGAGTGAAGACGATAAGGCGACTATCTCATGGTCCATGTTCCGTAAAGCCTTCGAAGAGGAGTACCTTCCACCAGCCGTCTGTCGCGATAAGGAAGACGAATTTATACATCTTTAACAAGATAATATGATGATGCGGCAGTACGCTGCTGAATTCAACAAGCTTGCAAATTTTGCCAAGTCTCATCTCCATGACGTTGAAAGTCGAGCCCGCAGATTTGAGATAGGACTACGACCTTCTATTCGTGCTTACGTCGTCGTCCCTCAATACCATACCATGCGAGAGTCTCTAAAGTCTAAACCACGTCCTCTCCCTAGAGTCGCAGTACCCCCCAGTTCGTACCGACGTTGTACAAATTTTTATCACAAGCGCCTTGGCAACACATGAGGTAACAATGCACCCAAGTGCCACAATAATGGCGGCTTTCAAGACCATAATCCAAGGAGGAACCAAGGGCCATCTTGTGCCTACTGCCACAGGCCAGGACACCATGTCAACGACTGTCATATTCGAAAAGGGGGATGTTTCATTTGTGGTAAGTTTGACCACGTTGCTCGTAACTGTCGGGATCACCCCAACGATCTCCCTCTACGCCGTCCATAGCAACAACCATATCGTTCGCCTCAGAATCAGGTTCAAGCACCATGAACGAACCAGACGGCACCACATAACGCTCAAGGTCGGATCTATGCTCTGACTCGGGAATAGGCGTTTGCTTCCAACATGGTGGTGGCAGGTATATTATTTTTTAATAATGTACCTGCCCTAGTATTGTTTGATTCTGGTGCCACACATAGTCTCATTGCAAAAAATATTGCCGTCGAAAACAAATTTTCTATGACATCTCTAGGCCTAAACCTTAGCGTCAGTACTACAACGGGTGTGGATTTGCCGGCTCGCTTAGTTTGTCGTGAAGGTAACATTTGCATCAGAGGAAGAAAATTGTCACTTGATGCGATAGTCTTAGACATCAAGGACTACGACATTATTCTGGGGATGGATTGGCTCGGCGCTTGCTCGGCTACCATTGATTGTGTGGAAAAGAAAGTTATGTTTCGTCTACCTGGCGAGTTCAAATTTTGATACGCGTGCAGTCCAGGGTCGAATGCCTGCATGGTAATCTCTGCAATATCTGCTCGGCGGATGATACATTCCTGCTGTGAAGGGTACTTGGCGTCCGTTCGAGACACTCAGCGAGATTGTGCAAATGTAGAGTCTACTTCTGTTGTGGCAGAATTTCCTGATGTATTTCCAAAAGAGTTGCCAAGCATGCCGCCCGACCGAGAGATAAAGTTAACTATAGATACATTTCCAGAGACAACTAATTTCCAAATCTCCGTATCGAATGGCCCCAGCAGAACTAAAAGAGTTAAAGGTCCAGTTACATGAATTTTTATATCATGGATATATTCATCCGAGCGTGTCTCCGTGGGGCGCGTATGTATTATTTCTGAAGAAAAAGATTGGTTCGATGTGGCTCTACATCGACTATCGTGAATTAAATAAGACCATTGTTCGAAACAAGTCCCCCTCCCCAGGATCGATGACCTCTTTAATCAACTACCAGGCACGATGGTGTTTTCAAAAATTGATCTTCGTTCGGGTTATCATCAGCTCAAGATTAAGCCGGACGACGTGCCGAAGTCAGCCTTTCACACTCGCTACTGCTACTATGAGTTTTTGGTAATGCCATTCGTACTAACTAATGTCCCTTCCACCTTTATGGATTTAATGAATCATATATTCCGGCCATATCTCGACAAGTTTATAGTAGTGTTCATTCATGATATCTTGGTGTACTCGAAGAATAGGAAGGAACATACAGCACTTGCGGACCGTGCTACAGACTCTTCGGGACAACAAGCTATAAGAAAAACTGAGTAAGTACGAGTTTTGGTTGAGCAATGTATCTTTCCTCGGGTACATCATTTCAACGGAAGGCATTTCAGTCGTTCCAAAGAAAGTTGAAGCCATCATCGAGTGGAATCGGCATGTATCTGTCAGTGAGATTTGAAGATTCCTCGGGCTAGCGGGCTACTACAGGCGGTTCGTGAAGGACTTTTCCAAGTTAGCATTACCTCTGACTCGCCTCACTCAGAAGGGAGTCGCATTCGAGTGGTCCGCCGACTGCGAAGCCTCGTTTGAAGAGTTAAAGCAATGCCTCACCTCTGCTCCAATACTTGCACTACCAGGCGAGACCTCAAAAATCCAAATATTTAGCGATGCGTCAGAGCAGGACTTGGTGTGTGTACTCATGCAGTGGGATATAGTGATAGCCTATGCATTAAGACAACTAAAAAAGCACGAGAAAAATTATCCTACGCATGACCTGGAACTAGTGGCAATTGTGTTCGCGCAAAAATTATGGCGATACTACCTCTATGGAGTGGCTTGCTGAATTTATACTGACCACAAAAGCTTGAAGTACCTATTCACCCAAACGGACCTTAACCTACGACGACGGCGTTGGCTAGAATTGATCAAAGGAAATGACTTGATGATTGACTACACACTTGGAAAAGAGAATGTTGTAGCGGATGCCTTGAGTCGAGTGTTTGCGGGATCCATATCCGTCGATCGCAGGTTACAAAGAGACTTTGAGGAAATTGCCATTGAACTCCGTATTCGATACCGCGGAACGCGAGTTGTTCAGAAGCGATTTGTACCCAACCTGTTAGAGAGAGTCACATCTACTCAGAGGGACGACCCATTCCTAAGAAAAATGTGCGAGCAGATTCTATCAGGGAAGGTAAAGGACTTTGCAGTTGATGAGAATGGAGTATTGTGAGTGAAGTGAAGGCTATGCGTCCCCAACGACACAGAACTCAGAAAGGAGATCCTTGCGGAAGCTCATTATGCAGCCTACATAGTCCATCCCGGAAGCACGAAGATGTATAAGACCTTCGTACTGTCTTCTGGTGGCACGGCATGAAGAAAGACATGGCGCATTTTGTGTCGCAATGCATAACCTGTCAGAGGGTGAAAGCAGAACATCAGAGACCGGGCGGGGAGATGCAAAATCTTGCTATTCCGGAATAAAAAAGGAGCACATAAGCATGGACTTCATTGTTGGCTTGCCAAAGACACAACGGGGGAACGACGAAGTCTGGGTCATCGTCGACCGGTTAACTAAGTCAACGCACTTTATTGCTGTTAAATTTACTTGGAGCATCGATCTCCTCGTCCAGACCTACCTTGATGATATAGTTCGGCTGCACGAAGTGCTAGTTTCTATAGTGTCAGATCGGGACGGACGACTTCTATCACGTTTCTGGGAGAGCCTTCAGTCAGCAATGGAGACCAAGCTGAAGTTCAGCTCAGTCTACCATCCTCAAACTGATGGCCAAACAGAGCAGGTGAATCAGGTGCTCGTAGACATGCTGCGTCTCTGTACGATCGATTCAAAGTCAAGTTGGGACGTCCACCTACCGTTGGCCGAATTTGCATACAATAACAGCTATCAGTCCAGCATCAAAATGGCTCTGTATGAGGCTTTGTATGGGTAGAAGTGTAGGTCACCGATCTGCTAGGATGAAGTTGGGGAGCGTCAAATTCTTGGGCCAAAAGTAGTGGAACAAACGGTCCAAAAGGTTCGGTTGATCCGAGAGCAACTAAAATTAGCACAAAGCCGGCAGAAGAGTTATGCCGACATTTATCGTTGACCCCTTGAGTTCTTCGAAGGTGATCATGTGTTTCTGAAGGTCTCGCCCATGTGAGGAGTCACGAGATTCGGAGTAAAGGGAAAGTTAAGTTCGAGATTCGTTGGCCTATTAGAAGTCCTCAAGCGAGCCGCTCCACTTGCCATCAAATTATATTGCCACCAGCCTTGTCAAACATACATGATATTTTTATATGTCACAGCTTAGGAAGTACGTACATGACCCGAGCCACGTGGTAGATTTTGGTCAGCTGGATTTGCAGACAGACTTGTCGTACGTCGAAGAGCCCATTTAGATCTTGGATCGAAAAGAGAACCAACTCCGGAATTGTGCAGTCCCGCTTGTGCGTGTCCTTTGGCGGAACCACGTAGTCGAGGAGTCGACCTAGGAACTCAAATCGGATATGAAGGAAACACTTTTCTTATTATTTTCTTAGGGGTAGGTTCTATTCCTAAGTTTCGAGGACAAAACTTTTTGTTAGTTGGTTAAGATGTAATGCCCCGTTCCCCCTTTTCGAGGAGCGCGGCTATAAAATACTTTGTATCATTCGATCGGGACAGATTGAATCAAGATTATTTTCTCTTTATAGATTGGTTTCTTCAGAATCAAGTCCCATATTCAGCAGATTTTGCCTCAAGGAAGGACTTGGCGACAGAATCAATAGGGGCATTTTCGTTGCGCTGGTTTCTTTGCTCGTTTTCGATGCCGCTTGGTTGCTTTCTTGTTAGTTTTGTGGCTTACGTTTTCTTAAACGGTTTTGATGGATTTTATTGTCTTCATTCCTTGAACTTTATATTTTGTATCGAACTCTGGGAGACCGAGGCAGGATATATTGATCATCTGTTGATTCATGCAAGTGATCGTATAGGCGACTCGCGAGCGGAGTCCTAAAGATCTTTCATTTCTCTTTCCCGATTTATCACGACCTGCACCCGAATATTCGGGCACGAGTATGTGGATATATCCAGCCTACACCGTAACATCGGCGGTAGAACGCTGTCTAGGTCAACTCTACTACTAAACATCTCAACAATATGTATATGGTACTTATCAATCATCTCAAATCCAAACGGAGGAACAATAGGGTATCATATAAATGTAACTATACTCAATCATAATGTAACTAAGGAGACAGAGCATGAAAGAAATAACGAAGGAAAGGAATCACAATACATCCACAAGACTGAAATAATATACATGCCATGAATCTTAATAACAGTCTAATACAAATCCACAAAAATAAACTAAACCTTCTCAGGCTCTGGTACTAAGTCCTCCTGGTAACATCTGAAAAAATATATCTAGTCATGATTGGATCAAAGTACATACCTCTGAAAGAAGTTTCAAATATATAATCGAGCATATAAAATAGATAATAGAAAAGAATACAAGATAACCAAACAACAGAATGAAATAAACTAGAGTGAACGGTAATATACTGGAATGCAGAACATATAATAGAATATCTACAATAAAAAGGAATAACTGAAATCTAACCAATGTGCCTTGGAATACAAGTTCATTATGTGATCAGTTTAGGTTGAACAAAAATACAATAAGGTAACTCGATTATAAGTGTGGTATGTAATCAACATGTACATGAATACACTGGAGCTGAATCACATAATCAACTCATACTCCCCCATCCCCAACTAATACCAATGGATCCAATCACGAAACCTTACGAACACGAATATGGGCACATTGAACACGAGCAGTGTGTATACACGAATATAAGCACACTGAACACGAGCAGTGTGTGAACACGAAATACAATAAATTAATTCCCGATACACACGATGAAATATATGTGAAGGAGTGCCCGCTGAACACGGTAGGCATCTCCTGACAGGATCCATGTAGTACCAGTCCATGAAACCACTGTGTCAAAATCAAGTATACAGTTCTAGAATATGAGATATATACACTATTATGAAATAAAAACTAACAAAGAAATGTACTCGCCTGAGATCCTGAGCAAGGTGTGTCTCTTGATGCCCAAGCTGGTGTCACACAGACCTATATATGATATATGCATCAATACAAGGTTTTGGAATAAAAATACGTTAAACTAGTTCAATTCTAGGTCATAAAGCCATTTCTAAGTCAAAATAGTCAAACTAGGTCAACTCTAGGTCAAACTAGCTATTTCTAGGTTGTATGAGTCTAACTCTAGGATATTAGGTCCATACACTATGTAACTAGACCATACTAGTTATTCTAAGATATTAGGATACCAATAAAGTACCGTATCATAAGATACACAAGTTATTAGATATAAAAAAAAACTATAATATATATATATATATATATATATATATATATATATATATATATATATATATATATATATATAGTACTCTTAGCTAAACTAATGTTAAGTGGATATCTTGTCTTTAAACCAATGCGGTATCACACCACCTATACACCTATCTTGATATCCAAACTCAATACCTTGAGTATAAACCAATACCTTGACATTACCTTAGTATCACAAGATAATTCAAATTCTAACATGTAATTAACTACCCATACACCTAACTATATACTAATATGCATTAAACTTATACAATGCTCTACTAACTAATGCTAACTAGTGCTCATCTACATATATATCTCTCATCTATATATGTATAACTTACTAACCACCAATATATATACATACATATAACTAACTAGTTAACAATATGTATACATAACTAACTAGATAATCCATAAAACTAACTAACTAGACTATCAATAAAACTAGCTAACCCTTGCTACTGCTGTGCATCCCCCTAGCTGCTCTAGTTGCTGCTAATGCTGCTGCCCTTGCTGTTGCTTGCTGCTACAGTTGCCTTTGCTGTGAATGCTGCAACAGCTGCTGCTCTTGCTGCTGAATGCTGCTGCAGCTGCTGCTCTCACATTTGTTGCTAATTGCTACTGCTCCTCTTGCTGTTGCTGCAGCAGCTGTTGTTCTTGTTGTTGTTGCTGCTGCACAATTGCTGCAATGGCTGCTCTTGTTGTGGCTTGCTACTGTAGCCTCTTGCCGTTGCTGCAATTGCATTTGCACACTGCTACCCGACCCCCCTATCACTGCACATACTACACCTTACACTCACTCACTCACATACTTAGATACACACACATATGTAAATATGAATCTATACACACATACATATATGAATATATATCACTATACATACATATATACATATATGTAACTCTATATATATATATTTATAACCACATACTTACATATATATATCTATATATATATATACCTTCACATATATATGTACCACATACATATATATCTATATCTACATATATATATAATCACTAAGTATATACATAATAATAACTACACTAGTAATGCATATGAACCCCCTATCTCTCATGGCCACCAACACCTCAAAATAAAACATAAACAAATCCATAATTATACATATACATATATATCATACAACCATTATAATTATATCATTCTAATAGCTATTACCTTGGCAAATTGAATTGAAATATAATAAAACAAACACGTAGAGTGCACCGCACCCGTATGACATTCATTCTATGATACGCTTGCAATACGGCTCTACCACACAACCAAACGTATCCTGAAAGACACGATCAAGTCTAAAATCATAATTATGAATAATACGAAGAACTAACTATTCAACTATGTGCCCGTGTCAAAATGTGACATGCTCAACCCCCCGTGTCGGAGAAAAATTCCTAAATCAACCTGTATCTCCAAATTGTCGGGATATAGCCTACACGTATCTAATTATGGACATGACAATAGTCACGCACAATCAAACACATGTCAATTTTGTCTAATTGACCTATTGACAAACACAAGATGTGCCAATCTTGAAATTCTCCAAAAATTGACATAAAATACCATATAACTTTCTTCATAGGTCTCCTATGAACCTAATTCCAATTCCTATGTGTAGTCTTAGCATATGGAGTGGTTTCTTATGATTAAATCACAGATTTAGAGTCTAATTAGAGAGAAAAAACTGAATTATACCTATTGGGAGATGAATTTCCAATAAAATCTCCAAATTGAGTGTCAAGAGCCTCCAACTTGTAGATCCTTGCTCCTCCTTGTAGTTTTTTACTTTCTCCTTATAGATCCTTGTTCTAATAGCCTCCAATGAATAATAGGGAAGGAATTGGGAAGAAAATTGAGTAGAAATTGGTGTGGGAAAAAAGAATTTGGAAGAGAAAAAATTTTAGATCTAGATTTGAAATGACAATGAGGAGAGAGAGAGAGTCTCTCTCCACTCCAATAGGTGGCCATCCTGTAAACCCCCTGATTTTTTAGGATTTTTTAAAATTAATTTCTCACAAATTTTCTGGAATTTTCTGTAATTAAAACCTAGGTATTTTAAAATAAAATGATTTTTTAAATATTGTTAATTAGTATTAAAATATTATAAAAATAATATTTTCTGGTGTAAAATGAAAAATTAGACATAGGATAATTTTCCGGGAATTTATTGGACCTTGGAAGCATTTTAAAGCCCTAAAAACTAATTAATAATTAAACCAAAATAAACCCTAGAATAAACCCGGTTTATTTCAAAATAAACCAAACCAGCTGAACCCGACCGGACCCAGTCTAGCTGAACCGGGTCCAACCTTATTGGGTCGGATCCGGGCCCGTCAGCCAACCCGACCCGACCCGTCGACCAGAACCCGCATTCCTGTTTTGTGGATCGGGCCGGATCCGCCGCTGACCCGACCCGACCCGACCAGGCTCCGCCTAACCCCTTCTCCTTCCCCAGCCGCACAACCGCCGCGTAACGGCCGCCGCTCCTGTACCCCGCGCCGCTCCGGCTTCCCGCAACGTCCGCCTAGCTCCTCCTCTCCTCTCCCCGCACCGGCCGCCCTTCCGCCTCCCTCATCCCTCTATATAAACCCCACCGCCTCCGTAGCCTTCCCCCTCTGCCCAGCTCGCCTCCGCAGCGCCGTGCCCAGCCCGACCTAGTCGAACCCCGGCCGCCCGGCTCCTCCGTCTTCCTCGCCGCCTGAGCCGCCTCCAGTGAGCCGCCTCCCTCCCTCGAGCCTCGCCTGAGCCGCCACCCGCAGCAGCAGCAGCGACAAGCTCTCCTAGCCGCCGTGCCGGTGCCGTCTCTGAGCGCCCTCGCCTCGCCTGAGCCGTCCCCGCGCTCCGTCGCCTCTGACTACGCCACCCTGCAGCCGCTCCGGCCATCTCCGACGAGCTTCCGGCAGCAAAACCCTAACCCTAGACCGGACACAGCCCTGACACAGTGTCCACTGTGTCGTGTCGAGCCGAGTCACCTCGCGGACACGAAAATTTAGTTTTTGCGGAGCCCTGTTCAGGTAACCCGTTCTCTCTCCTCGCTGCCCCATTTTCAGTTCCGTCTATTATGACGCGAACCCTGCGTGACCCTCTCGATGCCCGTACAACCCGCTCGATGTGTCGTATCCTGTAGTGATCGCGAACCGCGATCTAAAAACAGGAAAATATTCACCCTATTTTCCCCCGGAACTGAGTGCGCCCCGCCAAATGGGACGACTTGGTCTCGTGCGGTCTTCACCGAAAGGTGCGCGCCGTTGATACGGACCTGCGGGATTTTGCAGAAGTTGATTTGGATGTGCATGCACACCGGAATCAACGCGTATCCGCCAACAACGTCCCGTATCTGTCTATTCTGAATCTCGTTGTAACTTGGTGTACACATGTCGGATCGAAACAAAACTTACGCCATCGGACTCGTAGCAATACGCTGATCCTATGACCCAAGTTTGGTTCGATTCTGAGAACGTTGACAAAATTGCGTATCGTGGGCCCCACGGCTCCACTTGACATGCGATTTTGTGACCGGCTCATCGGAATCCAATTCGGGAAGTTTCGTTGGGTTCGTATCATCGTTCTGGACTTGTTGACACTAAGTTTAACGAATTTGGGGACCATTAGTTCTGACACTTTTTTCGGTGCGAAGCGGGCCACATGTGGACCCCGTTTTGACCAAAAACTGTCATTTTTGCCCCTGTGTCCAAATTGGACTCAAGGACAGGCATTTCTGGCTATTTGATATTTTCTGAATCTGATGGTGATGTCTATTTCAGCAACCGGAGGAGTCCCTGCAGAACCCGTTGAAGTCAGAGCTACAGTTGGAGCCAGAACCACAGGCAAGTGTACCTTGCCAAATATTGCAGTTCTTGTTACATATTTCCTTACCTTATTTATATGTTGTACATGATTAAACCTAGGACCGTGTGACTTACTTAGTGTCCGATTAATAGTCGGGTGCCAACATTGTACGCAGAGTTGTGTAAAGTCACTTAGAGATGGATACCGAGACCCTATACTTCTCGTGCTTGCATTATCAAGTACGACATAACCCAGGACACTTGATACTATTCATGAGACAGAGTCTTCCTGAGATATTCATGGTGATTCTGTATAGGATACATGTTACATGACATTTTCTTTTGCTTAGATATTATATAACTTGATGCATTAGTTATAATCCTGCGTGGCATGGACAAGAGACGTTGTGGACATGAGACGTATGATTACATTGGGTAGGAAGAGTCACACAGGCTACAGGTTGACTATATTATGCCGGCATCTTAGTCTCTCTCCGAGCTAGACAACCACATGATATCACTGCTACCGGCTCCCAGACACAAAGCTTGTAGTGGTTTCAGCCTGAGTTATAGTGCTGCTCTTATCTTGCATATCACTTAGCTGGTTATATAGTTTACCCTATTATTCATTTATTGCTGCACTGCATTATTTATTTTGGCTTGAGTTATTTTGTACCTTGCTATGTCCCCTGAGGACCTGGATCCGGATTATGTCTCCAGATATAGCAGACGAGATCGATCCCAAGGTATACGGGACAGGAGCATTAGCAGGAGCAGGAACAGGAGCAGGCACTGGAGCAGTACCAGATCCAGTAGACGAGTGATCCCGAGGGTATCTTCTGAGTATATAATTTATCCATACTCAGTATTTTCTGTTGTTATCCTTATTCTTGTATCTTGACAGATGTATCAGACTCATTATCGGGTTATTCCCGAGATTATATTTTATTGTGATTGATCTTGCTTTATATTTCTGATATTGCTGTATTCATTTCTGTGGATGAGATTAGTATATCTAGACCCTTATTGTTGTATTACAGCTTAAGTGCGCCCTGATGGATCCATTAAATTGGGTTTGTCCATCGGTGTGTGCTGCTGGCCATTGCCACGTGTCTAGTCCCTCAGTATTTTAGGACTGGGGCGTAACACATCCTCTACCCCTCCCCCAAGCTACTATGAATTATCCAAAATACCCTTTGGGGCTTATTATGAAAAAATAATTAAGGAGGGAATGTTCTAGTCTAATTGGTTTCACTAATTAATTCATCCTTCTAATGAATGGGCTTACTAAGGGCTCAATTCTAACTAGAATTAAATGTTGGTCCATGGATCTAAACTAAACTAGTTAGGTCCACTACACAAGTCCAATATCTAATAATAAATAAATAATATAATATATAAATATTTATAATATGCACAATATTTAATATAATAATCCTAAAATAAATATACCCATGCCCAATTACCAAACTATCCTTAGTTAGAAAAGTGAGGGTGACAATCCTACCCACCTTAGAAAAATTTTGTCCTCGAAATTAAGGAAGAACTAACTACCAAAAGCAATCAATACAAGAAAGAAAGAATTATACCTCACGACTCAAACAGATATGGATATCGCTCGCGCATCTCGGCCTCTCGCTCCAAGGTACTCTCTCCTGGCGAATGATGCCTCCATGCGACACATACCAAATGAATTGTCTGGTTCAGCAGAACCTTCTCCATATAGTCCCGAATCTCAACTGGCTGCTCTGGATAGCTAAGAGTAGGGCCCACCTCGATCTTCGAGTGATCCAACACATGACTAGGATCTGCCATGTACTGTCTCAGTTGTAACACGTGAAACACGTTGTGCACTCCCTCCAATGCAGGTGGCATGTCTAGTCTGTAGGCAACTGCACTGACCCTCTCAAGAATACTGAAAGGTCCGATGAATCACGGACTAAGCTTTTCGCCTCTACCAAAACGAATCGTGCCACGTGTCGGAGAAATCCTTAAGAAAACCAGGCCGCCAACCTAGCACAAAATACAGCCTTAGCACTCTAACAAAACAAACAATCACAAGCAATGCAAAACAAAATATATACCTCAAACTCCAATGGTCTTCGGTGGCTATCGACTCAATGTCGCTGTCTGTTCTGCGCCACCCGAAGTCTATCCCTGATGAGCTTCACCTTCTCAGTTGCATCCACTACCATCCCTGGTCCCAATAAATCTCTCTCACCAACATCATCCCATGATAATGGAGTGCGGCATCTTCGTCCATACAACCCCTCAAATAGTGACATCTCTATACTGGCCTGGTAGCTGTTGTTGTAAGAAAACTCTACTAAGTGAAGATGATCCTCCCAAGAGCTTCCAAAATCCATAACACAGGTGCGTAGCATATCCTCGAGAGTCTGAATAGTCATCTCCGACAGCCCGTCTGTCTAAGGTTGATATGCGGTACTGAACTTGAGCTGAGTGCATAAGCTACCCTGCAAACTCCTCCAGAAGTGGGACATGAAACAACTATCCCGATCCGAGACTATGCTCAGAGGAACTCCATACAATCTGACTATCTGACGCACATACATCTCCGCGAGCTTCTCCGTAGACGTACCCACTTTGAATGGCAAAAAGTGGGCTGATTTGGTCAATCTGTCTATGATGACTCAAATCGCATCTTTACCTCCTGGAGGATGCAGAAGCCCCAAAATAAAATCCATCGTCACATGCTCCCATTTTTACTTTGGAATAGGTAAAGGCTGAGGCAATCCACCTAGCCTCTGTCTCTCCGCCTTTACCTGCTGGCAAACCAAACATCTAGATACGAAGCTAGCTACCTCCCACTTCATACCATACCACCTAATATACTCTCTCATGTCCCTGTACATCTTGTTGGCACCTGGATGCTTAGAGTACTGAGATCGATGTGCCTCATGAAGAAACTTATCGTACAATGCTCCACTCGGCATACATAATCCGGTACCGTATCGCAATGATCCATCGTCTGCAATACCGAAGTCCTCTACTAACCCTATCTGGACCTGTGCTTTGATGCTCCTTAGAGACTCATCCTCGAGCTGTGCGGCTCTAATTCGGTCCATCAACTCTGATTGTACCTGAAGTCCCTACATCTATGCTGCAACTCCAGGAACTAATACCTCAATGTCCAAGCTATCAAGATCGGCCAATAAATGTATATCCCTCGTCAAATACATAGCCACTGGATACCTGCTCAAGGCATCCGCGACTATGTTGGCCTTCCCTGGATAGTACTGTAAAAAAATATCGAAGTCCTTCATTAACTCCAACCACCGTCGCTGCCTCATGTTAAGCTTTTTTTGTGTAAACACATATTTCAAGCTCTTGTGATCTGTAAAGATCTCTACCCGCTCTGCATACAAGTAGTGCTTCCACAGTTTAAGAGAAAAAATAACTACTGCCAACTCCAAGTCATGGGTATGATAATTCTTCTCATGCGGGCGTAATTGCCTAAAAGCATAGGCAATCACCTTCCCGTTCTGCTGCAACACACAACCCAAACCCTTATCCGATGCATCACTGTATATAGAAAATCCTTCTATCCTTGATGGCAATGTCAATATTGGAGCTGTAGTAAATCTCTTCTTTATCTCCTCAAAAGCAGACTGACAATCCTCAGTCCAGACGAACTCCACGTCCTTCCTGGTTAGTCTAGTCATCGGTTCCGCAATCCTGAAAAAATTCTGAACAAATCTCCGATTATAGCCTGCCAGTCCAAGAAAACTCATGATCTCCGCTGCTGAACTCGGGGTAGACCATGACTTAACTGCCGAAATCTTCTTCGAGTCTACTGAGATCCCATCTTCTGTAATCACATGCCCGAGGAATTCAATCTTATCAAGGAAGAACTCACACTTCAAAAGCTTGTCATATAGCTTCTCATTCCTAAGGGTCTCCAGAACTATCCTCAGGTGCTTCTTATGCTCCTTCGGGGTCTTCGAATAAATCAGTATATCATCAATGAATACTACCACAAACTGATCCAAGTACTGATAAAATACCTTATTCATCAGGTTCATGAATACCGTCGGGGCATTGGTCAACCTAAACGGCATCACTAAGAACTCAAACTGCCCATACCAAGTCCTGAAAGTTGTCTTCAGAATGTCTTCCTTCTTTACTTTTACCTGGTGGTACCCCGACCTCAAGTCTATCTTTGAGAATACCTTCGCTCTGCTCAACTGATCAAACAAATCGTTAATCCGCGGCAACGGGTATTTGTTCTTGATAGTGAGGTTGTTGAGTGCCCTGTAGTCGATACACATGCGTACTGACCCATCCTTCTTTGGTATAAATAATACCGGAGCACCCCATGATGATAAACTGGAGTGGATGAAGCCCTTGTCCTGTAACTCATCCACCTGCTTCTTCAACTCTACCAGTTCGCTGTTGTTCACTCTATAGACGTGTTGTAATATTGGATCTGTGTCTGGAACCAAATCTATAGAGAACTTCACATCTCTGTCCGGTGGCAACCCCGACAACTCCTCCGAGAATACGTCCATATACTCTGCAATTAATAGATGTGGCTGCTACTGCTCTTCTACCAAAGCTCCATAGAAGTCTCCTTCGCTCTGCTCTGCTGCTCCTCTGACGAACTCAAACTCTGGCTCTCCTGGCACTTGGCACAAAACTCTACCTCCTCGACAATCGATACTAGCATGATGCCTACTCAACCAATCCATCCCGAGTACTATATCATAGCTTGAAAGTGGCATTATGAGTAGACATATGCTCAACTCTCGGCCTCCCAAAGAAACTCTTCGGTCCTTGCAAACATCACTGACCAGGATAATGCCACCCCCGATCGTGATCTTGTAAGTCATCACCAACGGTTTAGACTCAAGATAATATTTCAGAGCAAAAGATACAGATACAACACTATGTGAAGCACCAAAATCAAATAAAGCATGAGCTGAAAAAGAATCAAGATAGACTGAACCTGAGATAACATCACCGACTGGCTCCTCCTCCTCGACGGTTAAGGAGAAAGCTCGCCCCTGTCGCTGGGCACCTCTATGATGCTGTTAGTGCTGAGCGAACTACTGTTGTTGTGGTGGTAGAGGAGGTCCTCTCTGCTGTCCCGCTGGTGGTCTCGCGGGTGCTCTCTGTGCCTGAGCTCCGTCCTGAGTTGGACGAGCTAGAACTTTAGTATAAGCCCTCAACTGATAGTCTCCTTATCCACAGAATAAGTACTGGCCCAATCTCATCTTGCATGCATCACATCCATGTCCTTGCTTCTTACAGAAAGTGCAAGGAATTGCTGCCCTCTGGATCAGGTGCATCTGTTATGCCAGCGCTATAGCTGGTCCATAATACTGCTGCCTCGACTGCTGTAAGTGCCTCTGGTGCTGTTGCTAAAAATGAGGCCGCTTCATTAGACCCTTGTTGATACTGGATCCTCATGTGTCTCTCGGCCTCTTAGAGCCAAGCTCTAGATCATCCTCTGCCCGTTGTGCCTGTCTCAGAATCTCCTAGAAAGTAGCGATGAGATCTCCATTTGTGTGTGATTTAATCTCCTATTTCAGGCCCTTCCTGAAATTCTTGGCTCTTTCTCTGGGGTTCTGCCCCTCCACAAAGCGGCCTAATCTACAGTACTCTGCCGCATACTCATCCACCGTCATACCTCCCTGAATAAGGTACTAGAACTGGCTCTCTAGAGATGTCAGAGCCACATCTGGAAAGAACTTTTCGTTGAATAGCTCTTTGAAAGCTTCTCAAGTAAGTCCTGGTGCTGAGATCCTGGGGTCCGTCCTGAACCAAGTCAACGCAATGTCGAATATTATGCTCCCTGCAGCCTCTATCTGCAACCACTCTAGAATCTACGCCAGCCGTAGGTTCCACTCAATATCTTCTATCCAATCATCAGCATAAATGTTCCCTTTAGTGCCTTTAAAGTCCTTCGGTCCCATCCTCTTGAAGTCTATGATGGTCTTCGGCCTCGGCTGTTGTGGGGTAAACTGAGGTGGTGCCGTCTGTGGCTGGATTAAGGCAACTCTCTCAACTGCTGCGAGCGTAATCTGGTGAGCATTCTCAATCTCTGCCTCATAAACTCTAACTGATATAGCTGCTCCTCCATCATCTGCTGGAAGAGCACAAACATATGCGTCTGATCGACTGCGGATGGTGGGGGTGAAAGAACCCCTGAAACTGTCGGCGCTGCCCTCTGTACCGGAGGTGGAGCACCTCCGAATGCTGCTGTAGAAACGCCTACCAGGATCGGTAAAGCAGATCTCTGGAATATAGCTGCTGGAACAGCATCTGATGATGCTGCCCTCATAGGCGATAAAGTGACCGACCTCGCTGATATTGCGCCAGAGCCCTGGGAATGCGTCTTCGGCGGCATCCTAAAGAAAGATGGAACAAAAGAATCAATATTGAGTATGATACGATATCATCAATGAAGGCATAATTTATTCAAAGCAATATTCAATAGATAAGGATAGCAAAACTGATATTGGAAGTATTTTCTAGTTGTGATTGAGTATACTCTCAGCCTAAATACTATATCACAAAGCAAGCTCGTAGTTGTACTCTAGGTGAGCGCTACTACAATATCGCTCTAATTGCGACTCTAGACCTGCATGGGCCACTACTAAAAATATGTCACAACCCGTACCCGGATATTCGGGCATGAGTACGTGGGCACGTCTAGCCTACGCCATAGCATCGATGGTAGAATGCTTTCTTGGTCAACTCTACTAACTAAATATCTCAACAATATGTATATGGTACCTATCAATCATCTCAACTCCAAACGGAAGAATAATATAGTATCATATAAATGTAACTATACTCAATCACAATGCAAACTAAGAAGATAGAGCACAAAAGGAATAACGAAGAAAAAGAATCATAATGCATGCACAAGACTGAAATAATATACATGCCATGAATCTTAATAACAGTCTAATACAAATCCATCAAAATAAACTAAACCTCCTCAGGCTCTAGTACTAAGTCCTCCTGGTCTACTAGAGTATCCTCTAAAGGTATGCCCTCCTGCGGTCCGTAGAATGTAGGATACTGATCTATGAGCCAAACATCTGGAAAAATATATCCAACCAAGATTGGAGCAAAGTACATACCTCTGAAAGCAGTTGCAAATAAAAAATTGAGCATATAAAACAGATAATAAAAAAGAATACAAGATAACTAAACAACAGAATAAAATAAACTAGAGTTAACAGGTAATATACTGGAATGAAGAACATATAATAGAATATCTGCAATAAAAATAAATAACTGAAATCTAACCAATGTGCCTTGGAATACAAGTTCATTATGTGATCAGTTTAGGTTGAACACGAATACAATAAGGTAACTCGATTACAAGTATGGTATGTAATCGACATGTACACGAATACACTAGGGCTGGATCACATAATCAACTCCTACTACCCTATCACCAACTAATACCAATGGATCCAATCACGACACGTTACGAACACGAATATGGGCACACTGAACACGAGCAGTGTGTATACACGAATATAAGCATACTAAATATGAGCAGTGTGTGAACACGAAATACAATAAATTAATACCTGATACACACGATGAAATACATGT
Source organism: Iris macrosiphon (assembly GCA_036927795.1). Lineage (NCBI taxonomy): Eukaryota > Viridiplantae > Streptophyta > Magnoliopsida > Asparagales > Iridaceae > Iris > Iris macrosiphon. The sequence continues at coordinate 153,852,391 of JAYESA010000019.1, read as the reverse complement.
GAAGGAGTACTCGTTAAATACGGTAGGGGATAATATCTTCTGACAGGATCCATGTAGTACCAGTCCGTGAAACCATTGTGTCAGAATCAAGAATACAGTTCTAGACCATGAGATATATACACTATTATGAAATAAAAACTAACAGAGAAATGTACTCGCTTGAGGTCCTGAGCAAGGTGTGTCTCTTGATGCCCAAGCTGGTGTCACACAGACCTATATATGGTATATACATCAATACAAAGTTTTGAAATAAAAATAAGTTAAACTAGTTCAATTCTAGGTCATAAAGCCATTTCTAAGTCAAAACAGTCAAACTAGGTCAACTCTAGGTCAAACTAGTCAAACTTGGTCAAACTAGCTATTTTTAGGTTGTATGAGTCTAACTCTAGGGTATTAGGTCCATACACTATATAACTAGGCCATACTAGCTATTCTAAGATATTAGGATACCAATAAAGTACCGTATCATAAGATACGCAAGTTATTAGATATGAAAAACTATAATATATATATACAAGACAATATATATAGTACTCTTAGCTAAACTAATGCTAAATGGATACCTTGGCTTTGAACCAATGCGGTATCACACCACCTACACACCCATCATGATATACAAACTCAATACCTTGAGTATAAACCAATACCTTGACATTGCCTTGGTATCACAAGGTAATTCAAATTCTAACATGTAATTAACTACCCATACACCTAACTATATACTAACATGTATTAAACTTATATAATGCTCTACTAACTAATGCTAACTAGTGCTCATCTACATATATCTCTCTCATCTATATATGTATAACTTACTAACCACCAATATATATATATATATATATATATATAGTTAACAATATGTATACATAACTAACTAGATAATCCATAAAACTAACTAACTAGACTATCAATAAAACTAACTAACCCTTACTACTGTTGTGCATCCCCCTAGCTGCTTTAGTTGCTGCTAATGATGCTGCCCTTGCTGTTGCTTGCTGCTGCAGTTGCCTTTGCTATTGCTGATGCATTGCTATAGCTGCTGCCTTTGTTATGAATGCTGCTATAGCTGCTGCTCTTGCTGCTGAATGCTGCAGCAGCTGCTGCTAATTGCTACTGAAGCTGCTGCTTCTCTTATTGTTGCTACAGCAGCTATTGTTCTTGTTGTTGCTGCTGCACAGTTGCTGCAGTGGCTTCTCTTACTGGCTTGCTAATGCAGCCTCTTGTTGTTGCTGCTGTTGCAATTGCACACTGCTATCCGACCCTCCTCTCACTGCACAGACTACACCTTACACTCACTCACTCACACACTTAGACACACATATATGTAAATATGAATCTATACACACACACATATATGAATATATATCACTATATATACATATATATAACTCTATATATATCTATAACCATATACATACATATATATCTATATATACCTCCACATATATATGTACCACATACATATATATATATATATATATATATATATATATATATATATATATATATATATATATATATATATATATGTATATATAATCACTAAGTATATACATAATAATAACCACACTAGTAATGCATATGAACCCCCTATCTCTTATAGCCACCAACACCTCAAAATAAAATATAGACATATCCATAAATATACATATACATATATATATATATATATATCATATAACCATTATAATTATATCATTCTAATAGCTATTACCATGGAAAATTGAATTAAAATACAATAAAAAAACACGTGGAGTGCACCGCACCCGTATCACACTCATTCTATGATACACTTGTGATACGGCTCCACCACACAACAAATGTATCTCGAAGGACACGAACAAGTCTTAAATTATAATTATGAACTAACTAGTCAACTACGTGCCCGTGTCAAAATATGACATGCTCAAACCCCCCGTGTCGGAGGAAAACCCCCAAATCAACTCGTATCTCCAAATTGTCGGGATAGAACCTACATGTATCCAATTATGGATACGATACTAGTCACAAACAATCAAACACATATCAATTTGGTCTAATTAACCTATTGACAAACATAAGATGTGCCAATCTCGAAATTCTTCCAAAATTGACACAAAATACCACATAACTTTCTTCATAGGCCTCCTATGAACCTAATTCCAATTTCTATGGATAGCCTTAGTATATGGGATAGTTCCTTATGATTAAATCATAAATTTAGAGTCTAATTAGAGAGAGAAAACTAAATTATACCTATTGGGAGATGGATTCCCAATAAAATCTCTAAATTGAGTGTGAAGAGCCTCCAACTTTTAGATCCTTGCTCCTCTTTGTAGTTCCTTGCTTCCTCCTTGTAGATTCATGTTCTAATAGCCTCTAATTAAGAATAGGAAAGAAATTTGGACGAAATTTAAGTAGGAATTGGTATGGAAAAGAAGAATTTGGAAGAGAAAAAATTCTAGATCTAGATTTGGAATGACAATGAGGAGAGGGAGAGTCTATCTCCACTCCTATAAGTGGACGACCTCTACCCCTCCTCCAAGCTACTATGAATTGTCCAAAATACCCCTTGGGGCTTGTCATAAAGAAATAATTAAGGAGGAAAGGTTCTAGTCTAATTGGTTTCACTAATTAATTTATCCTCCTAATGCATGGGCTTACTATTGGGCTCAATACTAACTAGAATTAAATATTGGTCCATGGATCTAAACTAAACTAGTTAGGTCCACTACACAAGTCCAAAATATATCTAACATCTAACAATAAATAAATAATACAATAAATAAATATTTATAACATGCACAATATTTAATATAATAATCCTAAAATAAATATACGCATGTCTAATTACCAAACTACCCTTAGTTAAAAAAGTGAGGGTGACACGATTTACCAACTTGTGAGTGACCTTACTTCCAATTAGCGCCCTTTTTCTAAGTCTTCATTCTCAATAATCTGACTCGTTTGTGCGTTCCGAACAATGATACCATAATAATAAAATTGAGCCAAGATAAAAAGAAGTAGACTTGAAACACTTATGTTGGTCACATAAAATCACTATACGATCATATTGTTACGTGCTTGTCCTCTATGCATGTATCTATTTTATGTTTCAGTTGTAGTTAGAACTTATTCATCTATAAATGTTCAATGGATGGTACATAACTTGAAAATATAATCACATCAGTAGGTAGACTATGCCATCGCACAATATTGGAGTAGTTATGTTCATTTTGATGTCTTAAAATGCTTCGTATGTTAACTTAGTGTTTAGATTGTCAATGGTCATGGACAACTTGTGCACAAGATCTATGGCTCCTGCGAACGATCATCGGGGGCACCGGGGCCAATTCGTCCCGGGCGAAACAACAGTTAGTCGTGCTACCAACTTAGCACGAGTGAGGTGGGAGTTTATAGCGGGGCTCGCTACCTGCGCTGGAAGCATCGCCGTCTACCCAGACTATAGTCCATGATGGCTAGTCAAGATAGTGATCCTTATATATGTATATTTAAACTGTGCAAACTAACTATGTCTTCGTGGCAGGGAAGGTCATGGTAAGTTGTGTACAGGTGGTTTAGATGGTGCAGGGAAAAGTCACCGAGCGGTGGCACATTTTTGTTATGTCATTTTATTCTATCACATATTATAAAATTAAACTAAGGCACTGACCCTCGTTACAGAAGGTTTTTCAAGCCAAAGCGACGCGACGAGGAGCTGAAGCTTTTCTCCCAAACTTTTACTGATCTGACGCGTTCGTGTTCATGACTTTTTGGAGCGCTAGTACATATTCTCAAGGAGCTTGCACATACCCTTTTGTAGCTCCTAGGTGTTGGTGCAAACACGTACCCAAGGTGGTTTGCTCTTTTGAATTTTAGTAAGGGGTGTAATATATGGATCGACTATCTTATTTTGCGTTCATGTTGTAAGCCCGTGTGGCTCCCTTTTCACTTTTGAGTCAAAAGTTTGTAACAAGATGTTCATTATCAATAAAAAGAACTTTTCTTTATTCCAATGTGTGATCTCATTTGTGTACTCTTTTACATATATTTTTAAAGTATATTATTATGCCTAGGCCTTGTGCGGGCGTGCCTTACGCTCGCACAGCATCACGCCATGGGGACGATTATCGATTTAGCAGAAATTGGGGCATGACACTTGATATGCTAAGTAAAAGAATAGAATGTTTCATGCTAGGTCACACTGACACAGTTATCGAACAAACTATCGCCATATTAATAAGAAAAATAAAAGATTCCTTGAACTTGTGAATCCATAGTATGCTAAGTAAGAGTAGAATTTACATGCTTAGTTATAAAAGAGAGAGAATAATTGCTGCCATGCTTGCTTCAATGAAGATTGCTTATTTGTTCCTTATCTTACTGAAGGAAATAGAAATTGCATGCTATATTTATAGAACTATTTGAATGCTTGAACTGAAACAAGAGATAATATAGGCCAGTACTCGATGGTTATGACTCTGGTACATTGATGGTTATGTGCCCCGTACATCTATGCTTATGTGTCATGTACATCGAGTATTGGGCTAAGTAAGAAAAAAGGAATTGATGGTTACGTGCCCCATACATCAATATAGAAGAGTTGATATAGATGAGTTGTGTAGTGCCCTGCTCCTAGCGGTGCACTATATAAGGCTTGTGGCTCGATTGACTATATCGGAATTGAGTATGGGGAAACTTTACGGCAAAATCGATCACGGATAATGCAATGAACCTTTCCAATTGATGGATCGACTTCTATTGGAATGAGTCCAAAAGTTTTGTTTGATTTTTGGTTGGCTTCTTGGATTTTCGTTGCTTGGTTTTGATGAATGCATTTTTATGATTGGTCTTCGATGATTGATTGATTAGCCCATTTTTATCGATTGCATGCATTCATTCTAGAGAACTCTAAGAGAAATAAAGATGGTAGTCTAACCAAATGTTGGTGCCAAAGCAGATAGATGCGTGATCGAAGATGAGCGAGCGAGCATCATTTTCTCTCGACATTCTCTATTTTGGTGAGCGGTTATGTCCCTTCTTTTCTACTCCTCTATGCTAATAATCAATAATGTTCTCTTATAACCTTGCTAAGTTCGATGATCGATAAAGCCCTAATGCCACAAGTTTCATACCACTATTATAAATCAATGAATTGCATTGATAAGAGGAAGTTTAATTATGTAACACAGGAAAGGATATAATCATTTTGTCGTGGTTTGGTTTTATACCTTAGCGGTAAATTGGAGTCTACGGACTACCAATCGAATCAATGAATAAGTATGCTGAAATGAGAATGGATAAATATACATTGCTGCTCTAAATGTTTTAATACCTTACACTGCTATTTATGGTTATCATATAGTCATAGATGCATTGTATGATCATGGACAACTTGTGAACAAGGTAGTAAATTTTCTCGAACGAAACCTGGGGCACTGGGGACTGTTCGGCATGGGGGAAATAGTAGCGCTTTGGTAGCGCCGGGTATAAGCGAGACATTCATTGAGGCTTGCTGGCTGCTTTGAATGTCGCATCGTATGCCCATCAAAGTCCTATACGGCATTTCTATCGTGGTGCTACACCACAATGACCCAGTGGGAATGAGTTGCATACTAATGATGTCTTATGTAGGGATGGTAAGAATAATTATGTAGATCATACAGGAGCGGCCATTGGCCAAGTAAGAATTCTATATGTGTAAAGCTTATATATTTTTCACTGCATGAACTATTGCTTATGAACTGTTGCATATTGAAATATTGCATATATAATGTTGCCTATTAAATAGATGCCTTAATTAAGAAGTGTTGGTTTAGATGAGTGGACCAGTTTTGCTTACCAGTACAAGTTGAGTACTAACCCAAGTCTTTGTAGGCAAACTAGGTGATCAAGATACCAGGGGCGCTCAAGGGAGATAAAGCTTTCATTGTAGTCTTTTCAAGCTTCTTCCTATTTCAAAGTATTTCAAAGATTTTTAGTTGCTGCTTCCAAGTTTCCAAGGAAGTGATAAAGGGGCATAATATATAGGATAAGAACATTATTTCATGGCAGCCTATTAGTCTTTCTTTTATGCAAAGATATGTAAGCTGTTTAGGCATTTTTATTTTGGTGCTAAAAAAATTGTACTTCATTGCAATGAATCAATAAAGGAATTATTTTTCTTCCTATACAAATGTGTGCTTTATAATATGCTAATGTGTTCTGGAACTATTTACAAAAGATATTTGACACGTGTGCAAGTTCTTGCCTTGTACAAGTGCAAACCCAGACTTGTACAGCATCATATCCAGCGAGGACGAATGGTTTTGCGAAACCGAATGCGAGGACGAATCGGTTCTGCGGAACCAGGGCATGAAAAGTTGGTATCAGAGCCAGGTTTAAAGTTTCTCGGATTTTAAATTTTGGTTTTCAAGTGGAAGTTTTCAAACAATAATGATTTTCTTAGATGATTTGCTTTTTGATAGTGCTGCATGAAATAGTATTCCATACAATAAGCCCATAAATATTTTATGAGTGCTAATAAAAATTATTTCTTTTGTAGATGACTAAGGGTGATAGCTCCAAGGCGACATCATCGTCTGACCCAATGGAGAAAGTAATAAAAATATTAGAGGCGCAAAGGAAGTAGAGTATGTACATCATAAGATGATTGAGGCACAGTATCGTGAGCTTCAAGCACAACTAACAACCAATTTCAAGTATGATTTGACGTACAACAGCAGCAAGTTGATAACTTGTCTCAAGTGGTGGCTATATTAACTGAGAATAACAAGAGACTGAAGTGGTTGCCTCAAAAGAGACAGTGGTAGTAGAAGTAGTAGAAATTGAACATCCTCCAAGAAGGCAACCGACATTCAAGTTTTTTGAATTCATAAGCTGCAATCTGCCTGAGTTCATGGGAAAGGCAAAACCAGAGAAAGTAATGGGCTTCCTAAAGACTTTGGAGGGCATCTTTCATATGTTGGATGTACAAGGCACCAAATGAGTGGATCGTGTGGCTGTACAGCTGTGTCTCAAAGCAGAAGACTGGTGGGAGTCGAAGAGACAAGCACTGTACAGTGCCAACCAAGAAGCCAAAGTCTCTTGGGAGACATTTAAGCAGGTATTCATCGCACAGTTCATTCTTCCAGTTGTCCATCACAGAAAGAAAATATAGTTCATAGTGCTCGAGCAGGGCAATATATCCGTCAGCGACTACAAAGCAGAGTTCTTAAAGCAATCCAAGTTCAGCTACTACATGATACCGAATGAAGAGGCAAAACGACTGTGATTTATTGAGGGTTTGAATGAAGGATTACAGTGTGATGTTCTCAACTGGAAGTATGCGACATACCGGGAAGCCTTTGAAGCGGCTCTCGAGATGGAGAAATTTCATCCTCGAGGGATGACACATAATAACCTTGGGAACAATTACAAATGACCCATGACAGCAAGCAGGTCTGATGCTTCCGAGCGTCAAAACACAAATGATAATAGATGACCCTATCAGCGACCGTACTGTAATAGGTGCAAGCAGGTTGGACACCATTAAGACGAGTATCAGACTGGATATTTTAAGTGTGGCAGTTTGGACCACAAAGTTGTATTGTGCAATAGTGGGAGATAAAATCAGAATTATGATCAATATCGCAATCAGAATCGTGATCAACAGTACAATCAGAATCGTGGACAAGCGCCACGATCTTCGTAGGCGACAACTATGAATGCTCAGAACCCGCGACCAGGAGGACAGGGTAAAGTGTTCGCACTGACTCAAGAAAAAGTTCTTGCCTCAAATACTGTCATAATATGTATATTGCTTTACATAAAAATGCTTGTACTCGTACTATTTAATTCGGGTACAATACATAGCTTCATATCATCTGTATTTGCTAATGAACATAAATTTTGTAAGACACTGTTAGATATGAATCTTAGTGTCAATACTCCATCCGGAATAGATTTACCTGCTAGTTCAATTTACAGGGATGGTTATATTTGCATTAGGGAAAAGTATGTGTCCTTGGATTCAATAATCTTGGACATCGTTGATTACGACATCATCTTGGGCATGGATTGGCTCGAGGCATGCAATACGATAATTGACTATGCGAAGAAGAGAGTTTTGTTTTGCATTACTGGCGAGAAAGAGTTCTCTTATTTGTGTAGTTCGGCGGCTAAAACAATGATGGTGGTATTGACAATGACGGCAAGTCGTATGCTATATTCGGGGTGTGAAGGGTACCTTGCTTCTGTGCAGGACATTCGGATGAAGGGCACAGACTCGGGTGAAACAAAAGTTGTAGCAGAATTCTATGACGTGTTTCCACAGGAGATACTTGGAATGCATCCAGACCGAGAAATTGAGTTCATTATTGACACATTTCGAATATTTGCCCGATATCGAAAGCTCTGTATCGGATGGCTTCTGCCGAATTGAAAGAACTAAAGTCATAACTAAAAGAGTTACTAGATCGTGGCTATATTCGTCTCTATGTTTCACCTTGGGGATCTTTGTAAATCCCCAGTTTTTTCAAAATTTTTAAAAATGAATTTTCTAGAATTTTTTGAGATTTTTAACTAATTAAAATAAATATTCTTCCGAATTAAATATTTAAGTATTAAATTAAATATTAAAATATTATAAAATTATATTTTTGGGTGTAAAATAATTAATTAGATATAGTGTAATTTTTCTGAAATTTATTGGACCCCAGAACTATTTTTAAAGACCTAAAAATTAATGTTTTAATTAAACCAAAATAAACCGATTTGAACCAACCGGTTTAACCCTGAACCGGACCAACCCTGAACCGACCCAGCCCTAGCGGGTCAGATTCGGATTTGAACCCGCTGACCCGACCCGCTAAGACCCGACCCATTAACTCATTTGCAGTTACTGTAGCAATTCAAAAACCAACCGCCGCCGGCCGCCTGTTCAATCCCCAACCGCCCCGGCCGATCTGCCTCCCCGCGCCTCTCCACCTCCCCACCAGCCGACCGACCACCTCCCTCTCCTCCTATATAAACCCCCCCAGCCGACCTATCTCCATCCAACCACCACCACGTTCACCACAGCCACCGCCACCCTCTCCACCCGATCTCCGCCGCCCCCGAGCAGAAATCCATCGCCACCAAGTTGCCCTGCCACCGCCAACGCCGACGACCTCCACCGCCGCCATCAGCCACAGTAGTCGAGCACCGTCATAGCCGCGTCGCACCATCGGGAAAATGCATTTTTTAGTCATCTCCGACACCCTGTTCAGGTAGAAATTTCTCTCTCCTCTCTGCCTCATTTTTCGTTCTGTCGAATCGTGCACGTACCATGTGTGACCCTCTCGAACTCCGTCTAACTCGTTCGGGATATCGTGTCCTGTGTCGATCGTAAAATGTGACACAAAATCAGGAAAATAAACCCCCAATTTCTGAAAATTCAAAATTTGTCCCAAACTTCCAAGTTCACGACCATTTTACGCACAACATGTTAACTAATTCTAAAATCTACCAGAATAGTCATTTAGACCATATGACCAAGTTTTAAAATCCTTTATTAGTTCAATTTATCGTGCTATAATTTATAATTTATTCGAGGGTGAAATTGGCCAAAAACTTGGTCTTTATAAAACCCTAATTTTCTCGGAACTGGGTGTGCCCCGCTAAACGAAACAACTTGGTCATGTGAGAACTTCACCGAAAGGTGCGCACCATTAATACGGACGTATGGGATTTTGTGGAAGTTGATTTGGATGTGCGTGCACACCGGAATCAACGCGTATCCATCGACAACACCCCATATCGGCCATGTTCTAAAACTCGTTGTAACTTCGTGTATGCTCGTTGTATTGAAACAAAACTTGCGCCATCGGACTCATAGCAATACGCTGGTCCTTCGACCCAAGTTTGGTTTGATTCTGAGAACGTTGACAAAATCCCATATCGTGGGCCCCACGACTCTACTTGACAGACAATTTTATGATCGGCTCATCGAAATCCAGTTCTGGATATTCTATTGGGTTTATATCATCGTTCTGGACTTTTAGACACTAAGTTTAACGAATTTGGAGAACATTATCTCTGGCACATTTTTCGGTGCGAAGCGGGCCACATGTGGACCCCGCTTTGACCAAAAACTGTCACTTTTGCCCCTGTATCCAAATTGGACTTATGGACAAGCAATTCTAGCTATTTGATATCTTCTGAACATGATGGTAACGTTTATTTCAGCTACCGAAGGAGTACCTGCAGATCCCGCTGATACCAGAGCAGCAGTTGGAAATCAAACCCCAGGCAAGTGTACCTTGCCATACTTGCAGCAATTGTATTTTATTATTTCCTTAAATTATTTACATGAGGTATCGGTTCAACCTAGGACTGTGTGACATTGCTTAGCGTCCGAATAATATTCGCTTGTCGATGTCGTACGCGGAGTCGTGTAACGTCACATAGAGATTGATATCGCGATCCTATATATCTTCGTGCTTGCATTATCAAGTACGACATACCATAAGACACCTGACACTGTTCATGAGACAGAATCTTCCTGAGATATTCATGGTGATTCTGTATATGCTATATGATTCGTGACATAGATATTATATATGCTCAGCTATCATTATGACTCGCTGCAACAGTTAGAGGTCATGATCTTGCGTGTCATGGACATGAGATGTGTGATTACATTGGGTGGAGAGAGACACACAGGCTACAGGCTAATTATATATATATAACGGTGTCGTAGTCCCACTTCATAGTAAAACTACATAGTATAACTGCTACCGGCTCCCCGACACAGAGCTTGTAGTGGTCTCAGCCTGAGTTCTAGTGATGCTCTCAACTTGCATATCACATAGCTGGTTATATAGTTTACCCTATTGATTCATTTATCATTGCACTATATTTATTATGGCTTGAGTTATTCTTGTACCTTGCTATGTCCCCTGAGGACCTGAATTCGGATTATGTCCCCAAGTTTAGCAGAGGAGATCTACCCCGAGGTGTATGGGACAGGAGCATACATTGTAGCAGTACCAGAACCCGAGGATGAGGTGATCGTCGAGGATTTCTTCTGAGTATCTGGTTATTATACTCAGTTATTTCTATTGTTAGACTCTTATTTCCTGTCTAATGAATTGATGTATCAAACTCATTATCGGGTTATTTCCCGAGATATATTCTATTGAGACTTGATGTTGCTTTATATTTCATATTGATTGTATTTATTTTTGTGGATGAGATTAGTACCATAGCCCCTTATTATTGTTTTACAGCTTAAGTACACCATGATAGGGTCCATTAAATTAGATTTGCCCATCGGTGTGTGCTGCTGGCCATTGCCACGTGTCCAGTCCCTTGGTATTATGGGACTGGGGCGTGACAATCTCCAGTGCTATTTGTGAAGAAGAAAGACGGCACAATGCATCTTTATATAGATTATCAAAAATTAAATAAAGTGACAGTCCGTAACAAGTATCCATTGCCAAGAATTGATGATCTGTTTGACCAACTTCAGGGGACGATAGTATTTTCAAATATTGATCTTCGTTCAGGGTATCACCAGTTGAAGATCAAACCAGAGGATATTCCGAAGTTGATTTTTCCTACAAGATATGGATACTACGAGTTTTTGGTTATGCCTTTTGGTTTGACCAATGCTCCAGCGGATTTCATAGATAAGATGAATCGAGTATTCTGACCCTTCTTAAACAAGTTTGTCGTCGTATTCATCGATGATATTTTAATCCACTCGATAGATAGAGAAACTTATGTTGAACATTTAAGGACCGTATTGCAGACACTTCATGAACATAAGTTAAATGCGAAGTTAAGCAAGTGCAAGTTCTGCAAGAGCAGTATGCCTTTTCTTGGGCATCTTATTTCAGCAGATAGTGTATCAGTTGACCCAAAGAAAATAGAGGCAGTGGTGGACTGAAAATAACCGACATTGGCTAGTGAGATCAGAAGTTTCCTTAGCTTAGCTGGCTACTATCGAAGGTTCGTAAAGAACATCACGAAGATTGTGTCACCTCTGACTCGCCTCACCCAAAAGGGAATAGTATTCAAATGGACAGATGACTGTGAGAGCAGTTTCCAAGAACTGAAGCAGCGGCTCATCTCGACTCTAATTCTTACTCTTCCAGATGGACCTAGGGGATTTCAGATATACAGCGATGCATCTCGGCTCAGATTGGGATGTGTTCTTACGTAGCGTGGATAATTAATTGCGTATGCCTCAAAACAGCTAAAGCAACATGAAAAGAATTACCCGACGCGTGATTTGGAACTTGCGGCAATTGTGTTCACGTTGAAATTGTGCCGACACTATCTTTATGGAGTGTCCTGCGAGATTTTTACGGATCAAAAAAGCCTTATGTACATATTTACACAAAATGAATTAAACTTGAGACAATGATATTGGCTGGAATTGATAAATGATTATGACTTGACAAGTGCTTATACGCCAAAAAAGCAAATGTTGTGGCAGATGCATTGAGTCAAAAATTCTTTGAATTGTTATCTGTGTCAAACAGGTTACTTCGAGAGTTGGAAGAAATGGGCATCGAATAAAAAGTTCATACACAGGGAGCGCAGCTCGCTCAATTACAGCTAGAACCAGACTTACTCAAAAAGATCAAATCCGCGTAAAAGGATGACATATTCCTGCAGAAGGTACCTGAGTTAATTTCAGCAGAAAAGGCAATCGATTTCGTGGAACGAGAGGATGGAACATTGTGGCTTAAGGGCGGATATGTGTATCTAAGCATGATAAACTCAGGAAGAAGATACTGTCTGAGGCTCATTATGCTAAGTATACCTTGCATCCAGGAAGCACCAAAATGTATAAGGATCCGAGCACAATATTTTGGTGGTATGGCATGAAGAAAGATATGGTATTGTTAGTGTCACGATGTCTAGATTCTCAACGTGTGAAGGCAGAACACCAGCGACCCGACTGAGAGTTGCAGAACCTCGTTATTCCAAAATAAAAGTGGAAGGATGTCATAATGGATTTCATAGTGGGCTTCCAAGGACGCCAAAGGAAAATGATGCGATTTGGGTCGTCGTAGATATACTGACCAAGTCGGCTTATTTCATAGCAATCAAAAATACATTGAGCATTGACCGTTTGGCTCAAATTTATTTAGATCAGATTATTCGGTTACATGGAGTGTAGTCTCAATTGTGTTGGATAGAGATGGACGGTTCTTGTCTCAATTCTGGAAAAACCATCAGGCGGCAAAAGGTTCCAAGTTGCATTTCAGCTCGACGTACCATCCACAGACTGATGGACAGATCGAAAGAGTAAACCAAATCCTAGAAGATATGTTGCGACTGTGCGTGCTAGATTTGAACCCAAGTTAGGATATTTATCTATCACTGGCAGAATTCGTATACAATAATAGTTATCAAGCGAGAATTAAGATGGCCCCGTATGAAGCACTATATAAACACTATGTCGATCACCGATATATTGGAAGAAATTCGGTGAACGACAAGTACTCGGATCGAAACTTATTGAACAAGCTATTTAAAAAGTTCGCATGGTTCGATAAAATCTTTGAGTCGCTCAAAGTCATCAGAAAAGCTATGCGAATGTACATAGGTGACCTTTGGAATTCATTGAGGGTGATATGTGTTCCTAAAGGTAAAACCTATGCGAGGTATGATACGGTTCAAAGTCAAAGGAAAGCTGAGTCCATGGTATGTCGGACCTTTCGAGATTCTAGATAGGGTGGCCCAAGTGGCTTATCGACTTGCACTGCCTCCTGCTTTCGTGGAAGTGCGCGAAGTCTTCCATATTTTCCAACTAAGGAGATACCTGCATGACCCGAGTTAGGTAGTGAACTTCGATCATCTTGAGCAGAGTGCCGACCTATCTTACTCGGAAGAACATGTTCAGATCCTAGACATGAAAGAGAAGACCCTACGGAATCGATCAGTGGCTTTGGTCTATGTGTTTTGGTGGAATCATGCAGTCAAAGAATCGACATGGGATCTTGAGTAAGAAATGCAGAAGCAGTACCCTTCCTTATTCGATAACCTAGAGGTAGAACCTTTGTTTTAAGTTTTGAGGACGAAACTTATTTTAGTGGTATATTATGTAGTGCCCCGCTCCTAGCGGTGCACTATATAAGGCTTATGGCTCGATTGACTCAGTCAAAATTGAGTATGGGGAAACTTTATAGCAGAATCGATCACAGACAATGCAATGAACCTTTCCAATTGATGGATCGGCTTCTGTTAAAATGAGTCCAATAGTTTTCATTGGATTTTTGGTTGGCTTCTTGAATTTTTGCTGCTTGGTTTTGATGAATGTATTTTTGTGATTAGTTTTCGATGATTGATTATTTAACCCATTTTTATCGATTGCATACATTCATTCTAGAGAACTCTGAGAGAAATAAAGATAGTAGTCTAACCAAATATTGGTGCCAATGTAGATAGACGCGTGACCGAAGCCTGAGCGAGCAAGCGTCCTTTTCTCTTGGCATTCTCTATTTTGGTGAGCGATTCTGTCCCTTCTTCTCTAATCCTCTATGCCAATAATCAGTAATGTTCTCTTGTAACCTTACTAAGTCCGATGATCGATAAAGCCACTAATGCCACAAGTTTCATACCACTATTATAAATCAATGAATTATATTTATAACAGAAAAGTTTAATTATGTAACACAGGGAAGGATATAATTATTTTGTCGTGGTTTGGTGCCATGCCTTAGCGATAAATTGGAGTCTACGGACTACCAATCGAATCAATGAATAAGTATGCTGAAATAAGAATGGATAAGTGTGCATTGTTGCTCTAAATATTTTAATATCTTACACTACTATTTATGCTTATTATATAGTCGTAGATGCATTGTTTGGTCATGGACAACTTGTGCATAAGGCAGTAATTTTTCTCGAACGGAACTTGGGGCACTGGGGACCGTTCAGCCCGGGGGAAATAGTAGCACTTTGGTAGCACCGGGTATAAGTGAGACATTCATTGAGGCTTACTACCTGCTTTGAATAGCGCATCGCACGTCTATCGAAGTCCTATACGGCATATCCATCATGGTGCTATACCACAAATGACCCAGTTGGAATGAGTTGCATACTAATGATGTCTTATACAGGGGCGGTAAGAATAATCCTGTAGATCATACAGGAGCGGCCATTGGCCGAAGTAAGAATTCTATATGTATAAAGCTTATATGTAATTCACTGCATGAACTGTTGCCTATTAAAATTTTGCATGTATAATGTTACCTATTAAACTTCTGCCTTAATTAAGATGTGTTGGTTTAGGTGAGTGGGCCAGTTCTACTCACCAGTACAAGTTGAGTACTGACCCACATCTTTATGGGCAAACCAGATCACCGAGATACCGGGGGCGCTCAAGGGAGATAAATCTTTCGTTGCAGTCTTTTTAAGCTTCTTCCTATTTTAAAGTATTTTAAAGATTTCTAGTTACTGCTTTCAAGTTTCCAGGGAAGTAATAAAGGGGCATAATGTATATGATAAGAATATTATTTTATGTCAGCCTATCAGCCTTTCATTTATGCAAAGCTATGTAAGTTGTTCAGGAATTTCCATTTTGGTGCTGAAAAAATTATACTTTGTTGCAATGAATCAATAAATAAATTATTTTTCTTCCGATACAAATATTGTTACGCCCCGATCCCCCGCAGGTAATCGGTCATCCCCGGTAGGCCCGAATCACCGTGTCAGCGCTCCCACATGACGATCCTTTCCATCTGGACGTGATATCGCACGAGCACAAGTTACGCACGTGTAAGGCCATGATCCGAACAGGCGATAAAATATCTAAGCCACAAAGTCGCACAGATAGTCCAAATACAGCGGAATAAGAAACGAACAGGCGATTGGTAACAAGTTCACAGAGTCGTCAATAGCAGAAGCATTGAATAACACAAGTATAGAAGTAAAACAAGCATTTTATTGATATTGCACAAGTATTTTAAGCGGCGCTAGGCCGAGATTATGAGTCGCTCAAGCTTCTCTCTCTCTGAAACGATAAAAGTGTGCCAAGTGGCTATATTTGTGGAATGATACATAGACGATGTTCCAACATTATGTCT
The DNA here is from genome assembly GCA_036927795.1 of Iris macrosiphon. Classification (NCBI taxonomy): domain Eukaryota; kingdom Viridiplantae; phylum Streptophyta; class Magnoliopsida; order Asparagales; family Iridaceae; genus Iris; species Iris macrosiphon. The sequence continues at coordinate 153,836,345 of JAYESA010000019.1, read as the reverse complement.
TGTATATGTGCTTTAGTTCCGGACACATCGCTCCAAGGCTCCAGAGCGAACTCCACGCCTTAGCACACAAGAAGGAGTTTCTGCACTGAACGAGGTTCTTTCGTTCCCTGCAAGAAATCTAGTGGGTTATCTGTACATGAATGCACTGGTGAAGAGGCTTCTCGCCCACTCGACAAATCCAAACATGTTATATAGGTTCCGTGCTCCATCTATTAAGTTATCTTTCTAGTCTAGCCTTAGGATCAGTTTTATGGTATAATAAAAAGCCTATCTCGTATGGCGGTGCACCGTGCGATATAAAAAGGAACACGGTGAGACTTACCAACTTATTATTCTTCCTTCCCTGTCCAAGGCAACCAAGTTAAACCAAATACGAGCATATATAATAAAATTCAGGGGCAATTGCATAAGCAAACACAAGTGTCGTGAGCAAGGTTCTGTTTCAGGTGTATGAGTTATACAGATTATCCTGAAGTGTTGCAGAAGATGTTCAAGTGTTCAAATATGTACAAGTGTGTTATACTCATATCCGTTCAGGTGATTCAGATTACTCGATGTGATGCAATGACTCGCACGCGGATTGCCGCTAAGCGATGATGATTTATCTATATGAACAGGAGTCACTGGCATAGCCATAAAGGATAGGTTATAGTCATGAAGTAGGATTATGTGCAACATAAAGTATATGAGGTGCTACACGCCATCCCGTCCTATACATGAGACTATCAATCTTAAAGCGAGAATGGCGCAGCGTGAGGTGCACACGCCATCCTGTTTGTACATAAAAAAGATGGTTGCATGACCTGCTTTTCTAATCTAATCTCTAACTTTTTAGAGATGGCATATAAATCATCATATTTAGCAGTAAGAGCATCAATTCTAAGTGAGGCATTAGAGTACTTCTTCTTCTATTTTAAGTCCTCCTTAAGTTTAGCATTTTCTTGATTACTTTTATCAAAGCAGTCAAGTGCGTCTTGTAAGCTAAGATTAAGTTTGGAGATATAAACAAAATCATCAAAAGAGAAATAGTCACTAGCTTCATTTAATAGACAAGTAAGGTTTTCATTCTCAAGCTGATAAGATTTAATATATTTTTTTGCTTGCGTATACTTATCCATAAGCTTCTTGTGATCTTCAAATAAATCATTAAAAGCATCAGATAATTCATTATAAGCAAATTCTTTAAGTAAAGTATTATCTTTTACCTCATTAGTGAGTGTCGTTAAGCATACATTTGCAGCATGTCGAGGGCTTTCTTCTTCCGAATCGCTAGCTTCACTTTCATACTAGATGCTTGTATTTGCATATTTGTGTGATGAAGATTCTTCTTTGTTTGATCATTCATATCGATTTTTTTTTTTTTGCTTTGGAGCAATCTTTCATTATATGGCCTGGCCTTTTACAGTTGTAGCATATAGGCTCTTCATCACTGTTGTCATTAAGCTCCTTCTTCTTTGATCTCTCAAGCTTTAGAAATTTCCTGAAGTTCTGAGTGATCAGGTCAAATTTCTCATCTTGAGATCCATCGTCGTCGGAGTCGTAATTTGAGACCTTCTTGTGGTGCGCTTTGAGAGCAATAACCTTCTTCTTTGGAGTGGGTTCTTGTAAACCCCCAGACCAAAATATAGGATTATGGATTAAATTAGTATTATTCGGGATTAATTATTGGGGTTATAATTCACTATTATAATTTTTATTCAATTGTTGTACTTTACCGTTGTTTAAATATCTAGAGTACTACACTAGTTTTTGCCTTCCAACAAATTCTACACACTTGACCTAGACGTACCAATCTTAAATCCTGACCTTTGTGTCACTCGTATATGCACGCTCTGGTGCTTCATTTTAATTTTACAATATTTGTGCACATTTTCTAATTTTAAATTCAACTTTGCATCTTTGTTCGTTCCAATCAAAATTGGAGACACAAGCTTGACCTATTTTGTGCAACCCAATTTAGGACAATATTCTATTCTAAGACTTCGACGTCCTTAATACTTGTGTCCCACCAAATTTTAATCCTATGCACTTCCAATTAATTATATAACACCATTGACACTAATTTTAATTAAATTGGTGTAATGACCCAACCTAACCCAAAACTAGACCCAACACCAACCCAAACCCCCACTCACACCCTCAAGGCTCATACTAAACACCATACACCATTTTAACCCACTACATCACACCAAACATGGTATTTTTCCTCATCCAATCCCAAACTCCTTTATTTGTGTAATTTTCTAATTGTTAGGGACTTTTGTGCAAATAGGCAACTAGGTATCCATCCTATTGGTGTAAACAAATGAAGAATACCCCCAACCTCACATTTTTTGTCACTCTCCCCCATGCTATGTACAACTCCCTCATGATTGATCATGACCCTTGAATTAATTCCCTACTCCATCACAACCACACACTTTCTCTATTTTAACACACACACACACATCCCAAAGTGGCCGGCCCTAATCCCAATGCCTACCTCATCTCTCTCTCCTACGTGAACAACCTCCTCCCCCTCTCCAAACAATAGCCAACCCCACCCGAACCCTAACTCCCTCCTTCTTCTTCCTCATCCTTCTTCCTCCTCCCATCCAACCAAACACCACAGCCACCATCTGCCAAACTCCTCCCTGACCACCACGAACACCACCTTCAGCATCTCCACCACCCGCCATCGTCATCAACAGCCACCCTCGCCTCCACCAACCGCCACCATCAACCACGACTACCAATGTCATCGTCACGACCATCTCTACCGCCAACCACCATCCCCGACCACCCCCACGACCGCCTCCACCTCCAATGAGTCCCCCTCCTGACTTTCTAGGTCGGCGGCCACCGCTGCGATGGCTATTAGTACCGCTGCTGCTGTTGTTAAACCTGTCCCTGCTGCTGCTTCAAGCCGCAGCTGCTGCCACTGCTACGCCACTGCAAGCCGCGGCGTCCTGGCCCAGCGAGCCATCGCGAGCCGCCGGATCCTGGCCCTGTGCCGCCGCGTGCCACCGCCGCAGCAAATGCTGTTGTTGCTGCGTCTACTGCTATTGTTGCTGCGCCTACGGTTGTTGTTGAGGTCGCTGCTGTAGGCCACCGGCGACCCCCGGAGAGCCCCCGACCGCCGGCAAGCCACCCTCACCCCTGGCCGAGCCACCCTTGGTCGGAGCTGCCCCTCCAACCAACTGATTTTTGTCAGAGCCCCGACCTGAACACTGACCCGAGCATCCCACAGTCAAGAACCGAGCACCAACACCCCGCCTTCGCGTTGTGATATATTTTTCCTCGCTTGACCGAATCCTGAACCATCACCTCTGGTAAAATTTTAACCTAACTCTCTTGTAATGCTTTCAAGTAGAATAATTTAGCTTGTTTTCTATTATTTGTAATTTAAGTTCCAAATCGATGAAAAACGACTTTTAAAAGACATTAAAATTCTCTAATACGGAGTTGGTCTCGTTAATCCGGGCAACCTCGTCGTATACCGATTGTACCGAAAGGCTCGTAGCGTCAACGTGGACGTGTGAGCTTTCGCGAAACTTGATTTGGATGTACGTGCACACCGGAATCAACGCTTATCCGTCGAAAGGTACCGTATCGGCCTGTTCTGACACTCGTCCAAATTTTGTGTGTGCCTGTCATTTCATAACGAAACTTACATCATCAGATTCGTAGCGTTATACTGGTCCTATGACCCAAGTTTGGTTCGATTCTGAGAACATTGACAAAACGAATTTTGTGGGCCCTACGGTTCTATATGACGAGTAATTTCGTGATCGGCTCATCAGAATCCAGTTTTGGATGTTCCGTTGTGTTTGTATTATCTTTCTGGACTCGTAGACACTAAGTTTGATGAATTTGGAGAACCTTGTCTCTGGCACATTTTCGGTGCAAGACGGGGCCCATTTGTGGACCCCGTGTTGACCAAAAACTATATTTTCCACTGTGTCCAAATTGGACATATGTATATGCTTTTCTAAGTATCTCACTCATTCTGGGACTGTTGGTGATATTTGTGACAGTATCCGGGGATATCAGCTCCAGTTTCCATTGTTATATTGCTACTTCCATGACGAGTTCGTGTTCGAATCTTCGTCTGGCTTCCAGGCAAGTATACCTTGCCTTGTTATACTGTATAAATTCAGTTATTATTAGTTTACATAATTTAATATTTTAATATTGTCACTACCACATTCCAAAAATAGGGGTATTTTCGATTTTTTCAATATTTAATATTATGTTATTTACAATTAATTAATTGCATGATAGTGTATTTGATTTAAATAATTTTGTGCGATGTGTAATTCAATATACATAATTATATGCAGTATTTATTATTTTATGTTAGCTAGCAGACTAGACCTAGAAGCCAGTAGATGAGCACCTGTCGGAATTATGGAATTTTGAGGTTAATTATTTTATTTTAGAATTAATTTATTGGAGGTGTAATTAATTACTGTATTTTAATTAATATTTTTGCGCATTGCCTTTGCTTCGATATTTGGAGCGCTACCCTGACTTTTGTCTTCCAACAAATTTTACCATCTTGCCCTAGACATGCCCGCCTTCAATTCTGCTATTTTTGCAACTCACCATTATGCTCTCTGTACATTATTTCTGGCCGCACAAAAATCGTCGCGGACGTTTATTTTAAAATTCCTATTTTTTATCGTTGTGCGTTCCAATCGAAAATTGGAGGCCATCTTGACCTATTTTTCGTACGGCCCAAATTAGGGTAATATTCTATTCTGAGTCTTCTTCATTATTGGTATTGATGACTTGACCTGATTTTGGCCCCATGTACCCCTAATTAATTGTTGAACACATCTTGCATTTATTTCTATTTAAATTGAGGATACTATTTTATCTGATTCTAAAATCCCAATTTAATTCTAGTGCCCTGTTATTTGAGCCCATACCGATCTTACAGTGCCCCCTGACCCTACAAAATATCGGACCCCGAATCGCCCGCCCAATTTTCGTCATTTCATGTGTTTGTGCAATTTCCCAAATTTAAGGGGGCTAAATTGCAAATTTGCATTTGTGGCCTCACCCAATTGTTTAAACAATGAGGGAACCTAATATTTTAATTAAATCTCTCACCCTCATCCTCCATGAATTATTTTTCCTTCATGTTTAATCTGGACCCCTCATTCTAGAGGGTTAATCACAACCCTTCATTCAACAACCCTCTCCCCTATTTAAATGTCACCATCAAACCCTAATCCCTAGACTACCTAGGAAACACCAGCCTCCTCTCCTCTCTCCAACGTAGGAATCCTCCTTCTTTTCTTTTTCTCCTTCTTCCTTTCTTCTTCTCTTTCCTTTCTTCTTCTTCTTTTTCTTCTTCTTTTTCTTGTTTTTGAATTCAAATTCAAAGAGAAGAGGAAGGGGGGGAACACTGTTCACCCCCCATACTGTTCAGCCGGCGGTCTACTACTCCGGCGGCCGACTTCCTGTTCAGTTTTCCGGCGGCTTCTGCACTCCGGTCGGCTGACTCGACCAGTCGAGTCCCCTCCACTGTCATTCGAGCCGACTTCCCTCGCGCTCGAGATCCCCCGTGGTCGACTGCTCCGGCCACCCTCCGGCGGCCCGGTCAGCAACCCGAGCTCCCCCAACTCCCCATCCCCCTGCGCTTCTACTCTCCGGCCGCCCCATTCCTCCTCGAGTCTCCTCACCGCTGCTCCTCAGTACCCCGGCGGCCAGCCCCGAGACCGGCCGAGCCGACCGCTGTTTCCTCCGGCCTGCTGCGGTTCAGCCATCTCCTTCCCGATCCCGTACTCTGGCGACCCCCTCACGGATTCCCCTCCGGTCAGCCGCTGCCCGACTGTGCTCCGGCGGCCAACCCCATCCTCCTGACTCCTCCTCCCCACACCTGATCATCTTCCCCGACGAAGCTCCTCCGGGCCGCTGCCAATGCACCTACCACCACCATCAACCTATCATCACCACCCTCATCTATTTCCCCTCCGGCGGCCCACAGTTCAGCGTCCGGCGGCCCACTGCGCTGCTCGGCGAACTCCCTCCCGCGGCTGCTCCTCCGGCCTCCCTGCTCAGTCCGGCGAGCGACTCCGGCCGGCAGCCACTCCTCTCTGCTGTAAGTTCTTTCTTCTTCCTCTCCCTCCTTCTTTATATATGTATATATATATATATGTATACATAATGTATTAGTATGTTAAGAATTAGTGTATTAGTATGTTAATATAATTAATGTATTAGTAAAATGTAATATGTATATTAATGTGTATATAGTATTATTTTTATTAATTGTTTAATAGTATTGGTATACGTATAAATGTATATTTCTTATATACTTAATATATATAATTATATGTAAAATGGAAATACATGATTAATGTATATTTTGTAAATGTATGTATTTAAAATAAATATGTATAGTAATTATTTTTAATTAATTGTATGTAAATAACTTGTAAAATATATTAGTGTATATATATAACTATGTATAAGTATTTGTGTATATATTGATTAATGTATATATATATATATATATCTAATGTATATATATATATAAATGTTTGTTTATATATCTAAATTAATGTGGTAATTAGCATATTATATTATTACTTTATTAATATCTGATTATATGAGCATAGTAGGTAATTAAATAAATTATATAATTAAGTATGTATTTAATCAAGGCAAATGTATATACAACGTATTTGGTATATGTATTATTTTTGGTAAAAATGTATAAATATGTAAATTGTATATTATTTAATTATTAGAAATCAATTGTATGAGTATAGTATATATTTAAATAAATTCTATAATTAAGTTGGTATATATATATATATATATATATATATATATATATATATATATATATATATATATATATATATATATTGTATATATATATATATACTTGATATAATTTCAAATGTATATTTTGTACATACATTTAATATATTTATATATATATGATTGATATATATAAATACGTGTGCTACTATATGTATTTTAAATATATATATACATAGCATATTTTTAAAATATATTTAATTGGTATATTCATCTGTATATAGTATTGTATAATTTAATTGGTATAATTTAGTATATAAAAATGATAGTATACGTACTATTTTTGGTGTGTATATATATATATATCTTTATTGTTCAATTGACATAGATATATATGTGTAGGTATATTTTGTATAAACCCTTAGTACATTTTTATAATATATACATGTATATTTTGTAGTTGTATTTAATTTGAGATATGTTGTATGTACATACAGGTATTAGTTTTATTTAAAGTGTATATATATTTTACTTATATCTATTATTATAATTAAGGGATATTAAGATATAGTTGGCCTATCTAGTAGATGACCCCTACCGTACCTAGCGTAGCCCTAAGGCCAGTGTGTTTCTTCTGTGTGTTAGGATAGCATCTGATACAAGTGTTGTAATTGTGATATGTTTCTAGGACTGCTACTTCACCCAGGGGATACTCTGGAACAGGACCTCCATAAATACCAGCTAAGGACCAAGGCAAGTACATTCTCTAATAATTTCCAATCCTTGATAATTTCTATAAGTTCAATGATCTTGAAATATTACAACTGAATCTTTGACACTGTGCTACACGGACTAGTATATAGCCTGGATCTGCAGTCATGAGATGTTACCTTGATTATCGTATTGACATTGTACACGACATGATAATTAGACATTGATAATTAGACATTGATATTAAATATTGTACATGATAGACTTGACTTGCTCGTGTATCGTGACGTGTCATGATTGGATCCACAGTACTAGTTGGGGGCGGGGAAATTGCTAGTGAAAAATGTGATCAAATACCTATCGTACAAGTTTATATTATTGGTGTTAATCATACCCCCACGTATGATTAGCCAGACTGTAGCAATCGTACAAGTCCCAAGTCGATCACATTTCGAAACTACAATTTCAAACACTTAGAATAGGTTGCAGTTCCCTATTTTAAAATCATATACTACATCACCCGTATATGATACTGCTCCTTGTTTCTTTTTATTTCCATACATGCTCTGATTGTATCATATTGCCTATTGCCTGTCTTTTTACATTGCCTGTCTCTCTTAAATTGCCATTGCATTTATTTTACTGTCTTCTCAGTAGCTAGCATGACATGTTTTATTGTATTATAGACATTATCAATTAATGGAACTGTTATTTGAGAGTGTTGCTTTGCTCCTTCCTGACTGGAAATATTTTTCCAGACTATGCCTTAGAGGGCCGCTGTCCGACACTTTATGGACCATATGGTGAGTAGCTGCAGATTTGGTAGTTTAGTTGTGATTCCAGAGATCTAGCCGAAATCATTAGTTTTCTGTTTATTTCTTTTAGTAGACTATTTGGTACCGGATTTGTCTCCGGCCTTTTGATGATTCTTGGATATTGTGAAGATAAGTTATTTCTTGTGGACTTGTGTTGTGTTTAATTTTAGTTTTTTATTCGAAATCTTATCGTGCTGTAATCCTGTGATTGAGTATATGTTCATCTTATCTGTGACATCCGTGCCTCCTAATGGAGATCGGATGTTTGCGTAACATTAGTTAGATAGTATCAAGACCTTGACAGCGTTCTACCGCCGATGCTGAGGCGTAGGCTGGACGTACCCACGCACTCGTGCCCCTAAACCGGGTGCGGGTCGTGACACGTTTTTAGTGGTGGCCCATGCAGGTCAGACTTCGCATTTAGAGCGATGTCGTAGTAGTGTGGCATCTTTGTTACACTGTTGCGTGCCTGCTATAGAATATAGGACATAGGATACTAGGATGAGAGCGGATACTCAATCACACATTCTTGAGAGATTCCTGGGATGACCCTTGAGAATCTTATTACAATTTCTAATTTTAAATTCCTTTCCCTTGTTTCGTCTACTCTCGCTTGTTGTTACTGAACTTGATTCTTGTTGATCAGTCATTAAATTAAAATCTTGGTATCATTATTGAGTTCATTCTTGTTGACCAGTTGTTAACTTAAATTCTTGGTATCGTTGCTGAGTTGATTTCATATTGAGATGGATTTTACGGACTAGAATTTATGGTATCATCTGATGACATATATTGATGAGGACAGTGAGAAAGGTAAAACGTCTACTTTGGTTATGGAACCTAGAGTTTATCGCAGCCATATTAGCTGTCGTGACGAGAACGTAGGAACCTGACTTGGATGTACATACTGTAGTTATGAAACTTAGGGTCTCTCGCAGCCATACCGGTTGGCGTGGCGAGGATTCTAGATGACATGATTATAGGGTTGCATACCTTAGTTACGGAACCTGTCGTTTATCGCATCTCTGCTTACTGGCGTGGCGAGGATTCTGTGTGTCATGATTTCTGACAGACGTGTATGATTATCAGGTTGTATCTTAAATTGGTTCTTAAAGTATCATCTCAAGACTTATCTATTTTCTGTTATTCCAGGACTTGTTCCATCGCTTCTTTACTAGCGGTAAAGATACCTTCCGTCCTCAATCCAGTTCTTTTGAACTCACATTCTCTAAGGATTCCTTGTTAAAATTTCTAATTTAAATCATTCCTTTGTTCCGTCCATTCTCACTTATTGATGTTGAATTTGCTTGTTGTTATTGATTAGGTATTAAATTAGGATTTTGGTTTCCTAGTAGGGTTGGATTTTATATCAAGATAAATTGCAGACTGATTTATGGTAATATTTGATGATGCCCGTCAATGAGGGCAGTGAAAATGATTAAACATTAGAGCTATTGGACTACAGAAGGTGGATTTAAAATTTTTAATTGAAGATTGAAAGTAAATTTCAAATTTTAGAATTTGAGAGGTTGAGATATTATGTTATTAAAATCTTATTTTGAAGATTTCAATGAATTACAAAATTTCGAAAATTGAGGAGTTGAAATATGGTTATTAAAATTTTATTTTGAGGAATTCAGATTCAATTTGATGAACCTAGACAAGCTATAAGGATTTTTGGGATTGATAAAATTTTTATTTCAGTATTTAGATAATTGGTCTTGAGGAAAGTGTATGCATTTACTTTAAATTTTATTCAAGGAGTTATTTTTGAGGAATTTTATTTGAGGATAAAATCTTATAGTGAGAGAGATATATTATAATATAAGTAGGTAAGATGCATGTGTAAGGATCTGTTGGCTTGAGTATAATTGAGATATCACTGCCCACTGACTTGGGTGTCCATCTAAGATTGTATTAGAGAGAGCAGTACTTAGTATAGAGTGTTGAAATTGATATGCATTTGAGTGATAAGAACACTAGTAGCGATTGCAGTAGGTAAGGAAGCTAGCAGTGAGTATGCTTGTAGTAAAGTGTGGTACCTAAAGAGATAGAGGTATCAAACTTCACATGCATCATTTGATCTATGATTATGTTAGAGATAGAAGATATTGCAAGTGATATGTTAGCAGGTTCTTTTCTTTCCTCATGTTCTTTTTCTTCTGATTGATTGATACCTTAGTACCGTAGCTTATATGCATGATTTTGTTATAATATAGTTAGTAGTACCCCTGATACAGAGACTGCAATACCATGACAAAAGACACCATGATCATACATATTTCCCTTAGGTTGCATGTTGTATGGTTGTAGGTAGAATTCTCTTAGACTTTAATTGTCGAGGATTTAACTGTAGTAAAGATTAACGAAGAGGTTATGACTTGACAAAGAGAGACAAGGTGCCTTAAATTTTGAGGAAAAAAATATTAAATTAAATAAAGAGTTGGGAATTTAATATGGCATAATTAAAGTTTTGTTAAATCATTGATTTTTAAGAAAATTATGAAATGATTGAATTTATCATTGAATTTGAGGAATTTAAGAAGGCCATCGATATATTTATTGGACTGCAAGTTACGAACTTATATCTTGAATATTGTTTTGGAGGTTTCATAAGTATTACATCGTCGCATATTATGTGAAAAAAAAAATCGAGGAATAAGAACACAAATGGATTAGTGTTGAATTCAAATTTTGGGATGAGATTCAATTTTAGAAATATGCATTGATTGGATTTCAATTAGAGGATTGAGTATTAAATTCTTGTATTTCGTTATTAACTTAAAATTTTGGAGGATATTGTGATAAGAATGGGATTGATTTATATTTGAAGATTTTAGGGATATGATATTTACAGAATTTTAGAAAGAAAAAAAAAATTATGAAATAACAATATGGAGTGGTTCGTGATTATATGATTTGATGAATTTAATTTTGATGGTAGTAAATAAATAAATAAAACAATCGAGGATTTAAAAATTCGAGGATAACCATTGATTTAAATACAGGGTTAAGAAATTAACATTGCATAATTGGTGGTTAATTAATTCCAGGAAAGATTATGACATGGTTAAGTTGGTTATTAATTTGGAAATTTTGGGAGATTTATCAATGTATTTATTTAATTGCTAGTTATGAATTTTAGAACTTTATATTTGGATGTAACATTTGGAGAATCCTTAAATATTATATTGTTGAGTATTTTGAGGAGTGGATATTAAATTCCGAGTATTGAATTAGTAACTAAAAATTTTAGGAAATTTTCGATAAATGGACTTTGATTTTATTTCGAGGATTTTCAGGTTATGCAATAATTTTTAAAATTTTGAAATTGTGAAAAGACCTTGTGGATTATTCATGGTTAATGAATTTAAATTGAGGGAATAATAGTGTGTATGATTTAATGCTACTTTGAGGATTTTAAATTTCGAGGACGAAATTCTTTTAAGGTGGGTAGACTTGTCACTACCACATTCCGAAAACAGGGGTATTTTCGATTTTTTTAATATTTAATATTATGTTATTTACAATTAATTAATTGCATGATAGTGTATTTGATTTAAATAATTTTGTGCGATGTGTAATTCAATATACATAATTATATGCAGTATTTATTATTTTATGTTAGCTAGCAGACTAGACCTAGAAGCCAGTAGATGAGCACCTGTCAGAATTATGGAATTTTGAGGTTAATTGTTTTATTTTAGAATTAATTTATTGGAGGTGTAATTAATTACTGTATTTTAATTAATATTTTTGCGCATTGCCTTTGCTTCGATATTTGGAGCGCTACCCTGACTTTTGTCTCCCAACAAATTTTACCATCTTGCCCTAGACATGCCCGCCTTCAATTCTGCTATTTTTGCAACTCACCATTATGCTCTCTGTACATTATTTCTGGCCGCACAAAAATTGTCGCGGACGTTTATTTTAAAATTCCTATTTTTTATCGTTGTGCGTTCCAATCGAAAATTGGAGGCCATCTTGACCTATTTTTCGTGCGGCCCAAATTAGGGTAATATTCTGTTCTGAGTCTTCTTCATTATTGGTATTGATGACTTGACCTGATTTTGGCCCTATGTACCCCTAATTAATTGTTGAACACAACTTGCATTTATTTCTATTTAAATTGAGGATACTATTTTATCTGATTCTAAAATCCCAATTTAATTCTAGTGCCCTGTTATTTGAGCCCATACCGATCTTACAGTGCCCCCTGACCCTACAAAATATCGGACCCCGAATCGCCCGCCCAATTTTCGTCATTTTATGTGTTTGTGCAATTTCCCAAATTTAAGGGGGCTAAATTGCAAATTTGCATTTGTGGCCTCACCCAATTGTTTAAACAATGAGGGAACCTAATATTTTAATTAAATCTCTCACCCTTATCCTCCATGAATTATTTTTCCTTCATGTTTAATCTGGACCCCTCATTCTAGAGGGTTAATCACAACCCTTCATTCAACAACCCTCTCCCCTATTTAAATGTCACCATCAAACCCTAATCCCTAGACTACCTAGGAAACACCAGCCTCCTCTCCTCTCTCCAACGTAGGAATCCTCCTTCTTTTCTTTTTCTCCTTCTTCCTTTCTTCTTCTCTTTCCTTTCTTCTTCTTCTTTTTCTTCTTCTTTTTCTTGTTTTTGAATTCAAATTCAAAGAGAAGAGGAAGGGGGGGGAACACTGTTCACCCCCCATACTGTTCAGCCGGCGGTCTACTACTCCGGCGGCCGACTTCCTGTTCAGTTTTCCGGTGGCTTCTGCACTCCGGTCGGCTGACTCGACCAGTCGAGTCCCCTCCACTGTCATTCGAGCCGACTTCCCTCGCGCTCGAGATCCCCCGTGGTCGACTGCTCCGGCCACCCTCCGGCGGCCCGGTCAGCAACCCGAGCTCCCCCAACTCCCCATCCCCCTGCGCTTCTACTCTCCGGCCGCCCCATTCCTTCTCGAGTCTCCTCACCGCTGCTCCTCAGTACCCCGGCGGCCAGCCCCGAGACCGGCCGAGCCGACCGCTGTTCCCTCCGGCCTGCTGCGGTTCAGCCATCTCCTTCCCGATCCCGTACTCTGGCGACCCCCTCACGGATTCCCCTCCGGTCAGCCGCTGCCCGACTGTGCTCCGGCGGCCAACCCCATCCTCCTGACTCCTCCTCCCCACACCTGATCATCTTCCCCGACGAAGCTCCTCCGGGCCGCTGCCAATGCACCTACCACCACCATCAACCTATCATCACCACCCTCATCTATTTCCCCTCCGGCGGCCCACAGTTCAGCGTCCGGCGGCCCACTGCACTGCTCGGCGAACTCCCTCCCGCGGCTGCTCCTCCGGCCTCCCTGCTCAGTCCGGCGAGCGACTCCGGCCGGCAGCCACTCCTCTCTGCTGTAAGTTCTTTCTTCTTCCTCTCCCTCCTTCTTTATATATGTATATATATATATATATGTATACATAATGTATTAGTATGTTAAGAATTAGTGTATTAGTATGTTAATATAATTAATGTATTAGTAAAATGTAATATGTATATTAATGTGTATATAGTATTATTTTTATTAATTGTTTAATAGTATTGGTATACGTATAAATGTATATTTCTTATATACTTAATATATATAATTATATGTAAAATGGAAATACATGATTAATGTATATTTTGTAAATGTATGTATTTAAAATAAATATGTATAGTAATTATTTTTAATTAATTGTATGTAAATAACTTGTAAAATATATTAGTGTATATATATAACTATGTATAAGTATTTGTGTATATATTGATTAATGTATATATATATATATATATATATCTAATGTATATATATATATAAATGTTTGTTTATATATCTAAATTAATGTGGTAATTAGCATATTATATTATTACTTTATTAATATCTGATTATATGAGCATAGTAGGTAATTAAATAAATTATATAATTAAGTATGTATTTAATCAAGGCAAATGTATATACAACGTATTTGGTATATGTATTATTTTTGGTAAAAATGTATAAATATGTAAATTGTATATTATTTAATTATTAGAAATCAATTGTATGAGTATAGTATATTTTTAAATAAATTCTATAATTAAGTTGGTATATATATATATATATATATATATTGTATATATATATATATACTTGATATAATTTCAAATGTATATTTTGTACATACATTTAATATATTTATATATATATGATTGATATATATAAATACGTGTGCTACTATATGTATTTTAAATATATATATACATAGCATATTTTTAAAATATATTTAATTGGTATATTCATCTGTATATAGTATTGTATAATTTAATTGGTATAATTTAGTATATAAAAATGATAGTATACGTACTATTTTTGGTGTGTATATATATATATATATCTTTATTGTTCAATTGACATAGATATATATGTGTAGGTATATTTTGTATAAACCCTTAGTACATTTTTATAATATATACATGTATATTTTGTAGTTGTATTTAATTTGAGATATGTTGTATGTACATACAGGTATTAGTTTTATTTAAAGTGTATATATATTTTACTTATATCTATTATTATAATTAAGGGATATTAAGATATAGTTGGCCTATCTAGTAGATGACCCATACCGTACCTAGCGTAGCCCTAAGGCCAGTGTGTTTCTTCTGTGTGTTAGGATAGCATCTGATACAAGTGTTGTAATTGTGATATGTTTCTAGGACTGCTACTTCACCCAGGGGATACTCTGGAACAGGACCTCCATAAATACCAGCTAAGGACCAAGGCAAGTACATTCTCTGATAATTTCCAATCCTTGATAATTTCTATAAGTTCAATGATCTTGAAATGTTACAACTGAATCTTTGACACTGTGCTACACGGACTAGTATATAGCCTGGATCTGCAGTCATGAGATGTTACCTTAATTATCGTATTGACATTGTACACGACATGATAATTAGACATTGATAATTAGACATTGATATTAAATATTGTACATGATAGACTTGACTTGCTCGTGTATCGTGACGTGTCATGATTGGATCCACAGTACTAGTTGGGGGCGGGGAAATTGCTAGTGAGAAATGTGATCAAATACCTATTGTACAAGTTTATATTATTGGTGTTAATCATACCCCCACGTATGATTAGCCAGACTGTAGCAATCGTACAAGTCCCAAGCCGATCACATTTCAAAACTACAATTTCAAACACTTAGAATAGGTTGCAGTTCCCTATTTTAAAATCATATACTACATCACCCGTATATGATACTGCTCCTTGTTTCTTTTTATTTCCATACATGCTCTGATTGTATCATATTGCCTATTGCCTGTCTCTTTACATTGCTTGTCTCTCTTAAATTGCCATTGCATTTATTTCACTGTCTTCTCAGTAGCTAGCATGACATGTTTTATTGTATTATAGACATTATCAATTAATGGAACTGTTATTTGAGAGTGTTGCTTTGCTCCTTCCTGACTGGAAATATTTTTCCAGACTATGCCTTAGAGGACCGCTGTCCGACACTTTATGGACCATATGGTGAGTTGCTGCAGATTTGGTAGTTTAGTTGTGATTCCAGAGATCTAGCCGGAATCATTAGTTTTCTGTTTATTTCTTTTAGTAGACTATTTGGTACCGGATTTGTCTCCGGCCTTTTGATGATTCTTGGATATTGTGAAGATAAGTTATTTCTTGTGGACTTGTGTTGTGTTTAATTTTAGTTTTTTATTCGAAATCTTATCGTGCTGTAATCCTGTGATTGAGTATATGTTCATCTTATCTGTGACATCCGTGCCTCCTAATGGAGATCGGATGTTTGCGTAACATTAGTTAGATAGTATCAAGACCTTGACAGTGTTCTACCGCCGATGCTGCGGCGTAGGCTGGACGTACCCACGCACTCGTGCCCCTAAACTGGGTGCGGGTCGTGACAAATATTATATAACTCTGTGCTTCCGAGAGTGACTCGGATACAGTCACGATGGCGTCGACGATAGGACTTGTGTTTGACCTAACGTCTAGTGGACATACCCTAAGTGACGGAGTTATCATTATAACTATGAGGCCTTGACACGTATCATTTCACGTCACAGAGTGAGTTCATGATAGGACACGTATTTATGCACTCGACTGGCCATCGGTGCGAGTAGCTCGTGTATTAGTACTTAGCATAGGTGTATTATTTTAGGTGACTTGCATTATAGTTACGAGATGTCCACGTCTCACTTGAGATTTGTATATTGGCATTGGGCGGGGAGGATGACTACTAGGCGTATGAGACACCCACCTCCTTTATACAAATACCGCATTCTTCGGAGCGATATGGACATATATATTTATACATCGCATTCTTTGGAGTGTCAGATGTTACATGTGAAGATACCACGCTCTTCGGAGTGTTGAACGTTGTGCAGATACCACTCTCTACAGAACGTTGGACGTATTTACTTATGCAGATACTACGCTCCTCAGAGCTGGACGTTATTATATATGCAGATTGCCCCAAGATGGGGGGCATATGTGACACATACTAGCCAGTCACGGCAATTGGTGAATTACGTCAGCATATGTCTAGTCTACACTTCCCATACGCACTAAATTGTCCTCAAACTGCATTCACTTAGGAGGATAGTTCACCCTGATTTACTTTACTCAGTATTTACTTTATAGCATGTACATTTTGTATCTTGTTACGTCCCTCTGAGGACGTGGTTCCCTTTCAGGTTATTTATGTTATTTGTATGATGCTTGATCTAGTGGAGTGTGGATATTGTTGCAGGTATCTTTATATTTTCAGCTATTACAGTCATGTACGACTTTCTATTTTTGATTCTACTTTTATAGCCTAGTGTTTATAGGCCTATATTGTTCTTTTGGCCTATTCGAACGGATATATTATTGGGCTGCAAACTGATGATGCGTATCGTTTCTTCTTGAGATTTATTTATCATGGATTGAGATTTAGTTTAGTTGTTGCATGTTAGACTTAGATTATTAACTAGATCACTTAACCTTAGACAGCGTAAGTTCACTTCGTCGGGTCTTCGTCGGGTCCATTAAATTGGAAAGCCCTATGGAGTCATACCAGCTGGCCATTACCACGTGCCTGGTCCCATGTATTTTGGGACTGGGACGTGACAGTTCTTCAAATTCCTTGAGATCTAGCTCATGATTCATCAGCTTACCCATGAGTGTCTCGAGGGTCATCGTGGTGAGATCATTCCCTTCTATGATTGCAATGGCCTTAGAATTCCAGTTCTTGGTGAGTCTCCTGATTACTTTGCGAATCTTTTTATGATTACTGTACTCCTTGCCAAGAGATGATAGAGGGTTGACGATATCGAGGAATCTCGTAAATATTTGTGTGATTTTCTTATTTTGCTTTATCTTGAATGCTTCATACTCTTGTGTTAGACGACTTATTTTTGATTCCTTCACTTGAGAAGTTCCTTCATGAGTGACCTCAAGAAGTTTACATACTTCGTTCAAAGTTTTGCAAGTAGAGACCCTGTTAAATTCAATTATGTCTACAACACAAAATAGAGTGTTAATAGCTTTAGCATCAAGACTGGCTTATTTTTTTTCAGTGTCTGTGTACTTATCATGGGATTTCTCTACAAGGTTGCCATCTACAACTATTTTAGGTGGCTTCTTGTATCCATCTATTACAATAGACCAAAGATCAAAATCAAGTGATTTCAATTAGAAACTCATACGTCTTCCAGTATATGTAGTTAGTACCATCAAATAGGGGTGGCCTATTTGTCGACTGGCCTTTACCATTGTTGGTATGGATAGATCTAACAGTTTCCATAAGTCTCTTAGGATATTAAGCCAATATCAAGAGAACTAGCTCTGATACCAATTGTAGGAGCAATTGGTATGAGAAATAGTTCCTATTTAAAGAGCACATGCTCTAATACCAATTGAAGGAGCAATTGGGATCAAAAACTAAATAAGAGACTACCTGCTCTGATACCAATTGAAGGACCATAAGGCAACTCCAGAGGGGGTGAATAGAGTGTAGTGGAATAATCTACCCAATTAAAAATTAAGCAGAGTGAAGACTAACTACTAACTAACAATGCATATGAAAGACAGTAATAAAATAAGAGTAAGAGTAAGAGAGAGCAAACTCAAACACCGCGATGTATACTGGTTTTCCTCTGAGAGGATGAGTCCAGTCCCGAGAACTCAAGCTCGGAATTTTATCCACTATAATCACCAATAGTGAATCACAAGATTTGATCTGAAGGCTTGTCGACTTCTTACATCCACGAGATTTGATCCGAAGTCTCGCAACTTCATACACCACGAGTTTTGATCCGAAGGCTCGCAACTTCATACATAACAGGGGCTTGATGAACCAAGCTCTTTACAACTTTGTAGACTACTAGACCGAGACCGCACTTGGTACTTAGAAGGCTAGGGAGTTGATCTTGGAGATAAGAAAGTTTAGGCTCTGAGGGTTTACTCATTATAGGATAGAAAGATTGAGAATGCTTGAGTGAGTAGGAATATGGAAATCCAATCCTATTTATAGGGTATTGGCAAATAGAATTCGGCCAGAATTTAGATGGGGTTTAATTCAAAGTTCTAACCGTTGGGCCAAGAAATCAGAAGCTAATTGAACTGGTTGATTTCATACCAAAAGGGTAACCGAGTTCGGTCCGAGTTCAAGGCAAATTTGGCCTAAATTCTGTTGTCTATTATGGTAAGATTTGGGTTGAATGTAGAATGATTTATAGATAGGTTCGTGGGTTTATTTGAGTGAAATTGGGTTATGCTAGTGTGACTCGATGTACATAAGTCCTAGACTCAAATAAATAAAAGATTACATATAAAAACCAAGAGCATTGATGACGCCAAACTCCTGAAACATCTGTTGACTTGAAGACACTTTTTTTCTTAATGGCAGTTGTCCAAAGATAACCAGATCTAGAAATCTGAATACCTTTCAGGGGCTTCGGCCCCGAACACCCATAAGGGGCACTGCCCCCTCAACCCTCGTCTACTGACCGGGCAGCGGAACCCCGGGTACTAGGCTCCAGATAACTCGTAGTCGGTTAGAAGAAATCGTCTGGTATAATACCATATTTGGCTCATCGTCATATAGCATATGTCCATTGCTGATTTTGCTTATTGCTTTCTGCAAGTACATGTTAGACGAACAAGAAAATATACAGAAGCAAATATTACATATCTGGACAATGATGAGATTAAGTAGAAGATACTATAGTGATTGATCGATTACCATAATGCTAAACTTAATCGATTAACTATATTCAAAAACTCAACATAAACATTAGGCCAACAATAACCTCCCTGGTTGGGCAGAGGTCTAGCGATCAAACCGCTGAGGAGGTGTAGGCGCAGTGGGACAAAATGGCATGCAACGCAGCGTGTATAAAGTCCAATGCGTATCGTCGGGCATCTCAAAAAAATTATGCTAGCTTCATATGTTTACTTAGTGTGGAATTTTAGGTGAGTTCGGCTGCGGTCGCTCGCCAGTACAAGTTGAGTACTGACCCACATTTGTCGGCATCTCCAAGTTCTGTGAGCGAGAGTTTGGCGAGCATTCTGAATCTGTAGAAGCGCGTCCAACCCAGCGGAGCCGTTCTCGTGCATTCCTAGTTTTCCTTTTCTGTTGCAAGTTTCCTTTTAAGGTGTTTTTAAATTACTGTCCTAGTAAAATGATATAATGTATGGACGTTGTGGCTATTTTTGGGTTTCAAAGAGATGTAAGTCAACTATGACATATTTTGTAATCAGCCAAGCACCACGTTGTAATCTAGTTTCAAGTATTCAATAAAGAAAGCATTTCGTGTTCTTATCAAATGTGTTCAATCTTTAGTTTTCTGTATTATATAGTTCTGTACTTATATATGTATATATATTGTCTATCTTGTGTTTTGTGCATGTACTATGCCTTGTGCAAGCATAATTTAGGCTTGTACGACATCACGTCCAAGCGATGACGATCTGTTAGTCCATATAATTTAAAATTTTATCTAATTATTCAATAATATTATAGTTTTTTTTGTATACATACAACGCACGTGAACGTGACTAATATTGTTATAATACGGCTTAGAAACGATTCAAAAATGAGTTGTCTAAGCAGTATGTATATCCTCCACTAATTAATTAAAAAAATTTAAAAATTGTAACTACCCGTATGTATCTATCACGTAGTTAATAAATAAAATTAAAATCCTTCTAACTGCATTAACGTATAACAAATTCTAAAATATATTTAATATTTAAATTATAGTTAAACTAAGCATATAATATTATCTAACTAAACACATATCAAATATTTCAAAAATATATCTATAATAAATCATAATTAAAATATATTCAAATCAAATTTAAAATATTTTAATATAATTTAAACTTTTATATTTTTTTTGTTATCTAACGTGAATATAACTAATACTAGTTACTCCACGTGTGTTGCACGTAAAAAAATCTTTGATATTATTGAAAAATTAGATAAAAATTTAAATTATGTTATAATATTTTAAATATAATTTGAATATATTTTAATAATAATTTATTATAAATATGTTTTTAGGATTTTGGATATGTGTTTAGTTAGATAATATCATTTAGTTAGTGTCACGCCCCAGTACCGGAATACAGAGACGGACATGGCCAGCTCCCCCGTATAAGGTATAGAACGTTGTACGACGGTCACGGTTGTAACTAGACAAGGGAATGCATACTAAAAGCAAGTCACTTAGGGTCACATAGAACATCTAATGTCTCAATCAATCAAGTAAGGATAGTAAACATAGAACATATATGACAAGGAAGTAAGGCGTCACAAACGCCCTGCCAAAATATTCTGGAAACGAGTCACACAAAATAATAAGCTGACAAAGTAGCAAAAGTACATGACCATGATCAGTTGTAGTATAATTAATTACAATCATGTAAGAAAACTAAATGTCCAAATTTATGGCTAATAAGTGCCGGTGGCTAAACGTTCAAAAGAGTAAAATATGCGATAACGAGCAGGGAAGAAGAAATCTACATATTTTACTCAGTGGCCATCTGTCTGGTGTGTGACATTGTTCAGGGGGAAGTACGCTTGATCCTCGGGTGCTGGCTCTAAATCTGGCCATATAAAACCAATACGGTTAGATCCCAAAGAACAAGTACAACAAAGGAAGCACGAATGAAGAAACAAAACCAGGAAGAACAAACATATATATATATATATATATATAGTCATGTCTCGTAGTTTCGGTTCATAGCCTATCGTGATACAACAATCTAACCCCTGCAACCAAAAAAGAACAAGGGTTAGACCATCGCACCATGATAGTCTATGTTCCTAAACTATTTAACAGAAGGTACAATGCACAATCAAGTTCAGTTACAGAATCGGCCAATCACTTGTACGGCTTACTAGGTGGAGTCTGGGTTATCCCATAAATATTATGCATAGAATAGGAATCCTCAGATCGAACCATGTTCTAGCAGGGGCTAGCCGAGCCATGAATCGTCGCATAGCACATAGTAGTATGTACCGGTCCCTCGTAAGGCCACCATGCTAGGATCGTATAGAACACATAGTACAATATAATAGTCGGATATTGCCATCCATTAATGAGGATTTAAACAATATCCATGGGGGCAGCCTTCACTTTCCATATAATGATTGAGGGTGGCTAGTTAAGCACGATCTCGAAATTCCATCCCTCCCAATGCTCTATATATTTTAGTTGCCTAATTAACCCTATGGTTAGCCAAAATCATATGGCATGGTCACATGTTATTCCCCTTACATGTCGTACCGTAGTACGGGCATGCTAGATGCAAATCCACTTTGTCACTTAGCAGTTCAATTTGGATTCACCCCAACGTGATGCAACACTCAAACAAATCCTAACCACGCTTGGTTATTGACCAACTATCATGTCCATGCTGGAGGAATCGTATCATATCACATGTTGCTTAGCACGAAGGCATACCTCGGTGTGAAACATGTAACATAATCACGAAGAAGCACTTAACGTGTAACAGTCATGCGTCCAACAAGATGGTAGCATGCTGTCATTATTTGGCAAGGAGTTCAGGCCGCATAATCCCCTCAGGCTGCATAGCACTCTCAGCAGCATAGCTCACTGGCCGGATGTGAAGTTCGTCTCCTCCAACAGCAGGTTCAGCCATGGCAGAAAGCTCAAAAAACTGAAATAATATTTTTGTCATAAAAACTTTATTTTAACTCCAAATAAAGTGAACCAAAAGCCAAAATGCCTGAAATAGAATGCTCTATCAACCACAAAAACTGGTTTTTCTAAAATACCATGTTTTAATAGATCAAAACCAAAAAAAAAATTGGAACCCATAAAAATCTTTAACAAAAATGCAGATCTATACGAATCTATCCATCAAAACTGAAAACTCTAAGTATTAAAAGTATTTAGAATCATAATGTACACATAATAGACTAATAAAATTGAAATAAGAGAAAGAATTAAAAATTAAAGAGTTTCTCCATGTCATGCAAGGTGTACTTGCTTAGAAATGAAGGAAGGAGGAAATGAGAGAAATGAGGGAAAATAGAGAAATAAGTTAGCTTATAAAGGTAGGGTTGAGATTTAGACCATGGGTTCAAATCATGACCAAACCAACCCAATAATTAAACTATGGGTCTAATTGAACCAAAGAATGGGTCTAGTCTCCATGACATACAACCTAATTAACATGAAAGAAAGAATTAACATAGGCATGAAAAGAATACGTTCCAAATATGTATATCGGGAACGAAAAGTGACAGTAGGTTTAAATATAATTTAAATATTGAATATATTTTAGGTTTTATACATGTTCAGGTAGTTAGAAGAATTTTAAATTTTTAACATGAGAAGAGATACCGTAGTTAATTTTTAAAAATAATTAGTGATGATATATATATATATATATGGCTTAGATGGCTCAATTTTGAACTGTTTTCAAGCCACATTGTATAGTAGAAGAAGAAGATATAATATAATTGAATACAACATCATTAATGTGTGGTTTTGTATAATAAAAGAAAAATATTGAAGAACATGATGGTGAGGAGCGATCATAGGGATATTATTAATAAAGAAAAGGGTCGGGCTATACACACCCCACCCTCTACTTAACACATCTTGTCACGACCCGCACCCGATGTAAGGATGCAAGTCGGAAACAACGCCCAGCCTACACCGCAGAATCGACGGTAGAACATTGTCTGGGTAATCTATCTAACAATATAATGAGCCACCAATAATAACAATATACTCAATCACAGATCTAAGATGGAAACTAGCACGAATATGATAAAGAATCGAAATAGTCACATACAACTCATGAGTCTAAAATAATACATCAATGAGTCTGAAAGAATGCTAACAAAATAAGCTGGAGACAAATCCAGTACAAGAAATACTAAGAAGGTACTAATTCTGGGTCATCTGTCTCAGTCGGGATAAGTCCCTCCTGAGCCAGGGTCTTTGACTCTAAGCCTACAACATCCTGAGGTCCATAATGTGTAGGGTACCACTCCTTAGTGTCATCTGGAAAAAAATATCCAGTCTGGAAAGGAGCAGAGTATATCTCTAACAGCAGTTCTAATCAATGATAAAAACTATGTAATAGTAAATAGATGTGAATATACAAGATGCACAATAGATACAAGAGATATATAATAAGAAAATACTGGAATGAATATAATAATAAATAATATGTCAATGAACAAGAATACTAATGACTAAGTGTGTGAGTACTAGCTTTAGCATATGATCAGCTTGGGAACATGATACAATATATATGGCCTGGCTAATCATACGTGTGATGTATGATTAACACTATTTAATAACAATACTTTATACAATAGGAGTATTGATCATATATCTACACTAAAGTACTCTCCATCCTCGACTGGTATAATAGATCCAACCACGGTATGCTATGGCACAAGATTCCCCAAGAAGATAGCGACTCTTTCCGAGAATCAGTATCTGTACATGTACAAGATAACCAATGAAATAATACTTGCACCATATACACCATATACCAAGGAATAACATCTCATGACGAGATCCAGATATACCAATCTGTGTAACCATAGTGTCAAGAGAACATGGATATCTATACTAGATACAATGAACATAAAGGATATCATAAATGAGAAACTATCAGAGAATGTACTCGCCTGAAGTCCAAAGAATAGTCTCACAGATGTCTGATACAGTGTCTCGAAGACTTAGATATGGAATAAAATATCAATACAAGGTTCCGAAAAGAAAATAAGTTAAACTAGTCAACTTCTAGGTCAACAAGTAAATTCTAAGTCAAAAGTCAAACTAGGTCAACTCTAAGTCAACTATGGTCAAACTATAGTCAAACTATGGTCAACTATGGTCAACTACCTATTTCTAGGTTGCACAAGTCTAACACAAGGATATTGGATTCAAATATTAAAGTCTAGGTCACAAAACCCATATCTTAAAATACTAGGATATCATATCTCCGGATACGTAAGTCAATAGGTAAAATATTACATATTAATATCAAACAATTATTAATAATATAAAATCCTAATTATAACATTAAATAGATACCTTGGTTTTGAACCAACTTGGTATCACAACATTAACTCATAATCTTGATACCCAAACCCAATACCTTGGGTATCCCCCAATTACCTTGGTACTTACCTTGGTATCTCAAGGTAATACCCCAAAACTTGTTTATACAAACTACCAGTAATTTTATTCATGCTACACTAATTATTATACATATAGTATACTATAAATACTATTAGCAATTTAGGAATATATTTACATATATATATATATATATATAATATTCAAGAAAACTGCCAAACTGTCACTAATAACTACTGCTGACTGTCGCTGAAGTCTCCGATACTCCGATACTCTGTTATTTTAGCGACGGTTCTACTGCTGTCGCTAAACTGCTGTCGCTGCTGCTGTATGGTCTTGCTGCTGATACTGCTTTGGCGACAGTTCTGCTGTCGCTGCTGCTGTTGTATGCTACAACTGCTGCTGCTGTGCTGTTGCGACGCTGCTATTGTCGCCTTTGCTACTGTCACTAAAGCACCTATATATATATATATATATATATATATATATATATATATATATATATATATATATATATATATTTATGCAACTATATAATTTATACTTACATTCTATAATTACTAATACATGTAATTACTACATATGAATATACATACATCCATACATATATACTAATATATATATATATATATATATATATATATATATATATATATATATATATATATATATATATATATATATATATATATATATATATATATATATATATATATATATATATTTATATATACATGCCCTACACTATTAAAGAGCTCCTACATATGTAGAATAATTGCTACATCTAATATACATAAATAGATACATAGCAATTATTCTACATATCTATATATATATATATATATATATATATATATATATATATATATATATATATATATATATATATATATTTATATATATATATATATATATATATATATATATATATATATATATATATATATATATATTCACCACCATACACATATGCACTCAACAACCACATAAGTATATACAATAACTAGTAGATCTTACATATGTTAAATAATAACTACATAAATATACAACACATGTATATAATAGATATATAGATCTATAATATTTAATACATAAATATATGTAATAATAATATATAACAATAATTATATATACATATATATAATTATACTTCACTATGAATAAGAACACAAAAGAAATAGATCTACCATTAAATTGCACATCTCATGGAACGTATCACTCCGTATCCCACTAGATCTAGGATACGCATGCGACACGAGTCCACCACACATCCAAACATACCCCGAAGGACATGAACAAGTCATATATATTATTTATGAACAATACGAAGAGTCAAATACAAATCTACTTGTCCGTGTCAAAATATGACATATTCAAAGTCCCGTGTCGGAGGAAAAACCCACAAATCAACACGTATCACCAAATTGATAGGATACGACCTATATGTACCCAATTATGGATACGACACTAGCCCCAAACATACAAGCACATGTCAAATTGATCTATAGGACCAATTGACACATACAATAATTGTCAATCTCGGAATTCCCCCAAAATTGACACAAAAAGTACCATAACTTTCTCAATATGCCTCCTATGAACACAAAACCAAAGCCTATGGGTATCATATGCATATGGGTTGATTTTTCATGGTTAAATATCAGATTTAGAATCTAATTTAAGGGTAAAAACTAAATTTTATATATTAGGAGATGGATTCCCAATGCAACCTCCAAATATGATAAAATTGGCCTTCAACTTGTAGATCCTTGCTCCTCTTTATAGATCCTTGCTTCCTTCTTCTAGATCCTTGCTTCACTAGCCTCCAATGGTGATTTAGGAAGGAATTGGAATAAAATTTGGTAGGAAAATGAAGTGAGAATGAAGGAATTGGTTGAGAAAAATTCTAGATCTAGTTTCCAAATGAAAAGAGGAGAGAGAATAATTCTCCCCTCTAATATAGGCCGGCCCCCCTTTCCCCTTCCTCAAGCTACTATGAATTGTCCAATATACCCCTTGGGGCCTCTCATAAAGAATTAATTAAGGAGGAAAGCTTCTAGTCTAAAGGTTTAATTAATTTTAATCATCCTCCTAATCAATGGCCTTTCTAAATGGGTTAAATTCTAACAATTAATACATGTTGGCCCATGAGTCTAAACTAAACTAGTTAGATCCACTAACACAAGTTCAAAATAAATAAATAACATCTAACAATAATTAAATAATACAACAAATAATTATTTATCATGTACAATATTTAATTAAATATAAAATTATTAAAATATTATTTCCTAGAAAATATGGTAGTGACAAGTCTACCCTCCTTAAAATAATTTCGTCCTCAAAATTTCAAAGACGAAAACTACCCCCAGAAAATAACAGAATATAACAAAAGAACAGAACTAAAGAACATAACATAATTAGGAAAGAACATACCTCATGGCACAAACAAATATGGATAACGCTCTCGCATTTCATTCTCTCTCTCCCAGGTAGACTCCCCCGGAGAGTGATGTCTTCATGTTATGCGTACCAAAGGAATAGTCTAGTTCCTCAACACCTTCTCTCTCCGATCCAGAATCTCAACTGGCTGCTCTGGATAGCTAAGAGTATGGCTCAACTCTATCTCCAAGTGATCCAATACATGACTAGGATCTGCCACGTACCATCTCAACTGCGATACGTGAAATACATTGTGTACTCCCTACAATGCAGGTGGCAAGTCTAGCCTATAAGCAACTGTACCGACCCTCTCTATAATAGTAAAAGGTCCGATGAATCGAAGACTAAGCTTCCCACCACCACCGAAGCAAATCGTGCCTAGTGTCGGAGAAATCCTCATAAATACCAAATCTCCCACCTAGAACAAAACACAACCTTAAGGACTTAATCTATAACAAATAACTAATAACAAACACAAACAAAATTTAAACTATACCTCAAACTCCAAAGGTCTCCGGTGGCTATCGGCCCAATGCCGATGTCTGTCCTGCGCCACACGAAGCCTGTCTCTGATCAACTGAACCTTCTCCGCTGCATCTACAACCATCTCTGGCCCAAGCAAAACTCTCTCTCCAACACCGTCCCATGACAAGGGAGTATGACACCTCCGACCGTACGGAGCTTCAAAATGTGACATCTCTATACTAGCCTGGTAGCTTTTGTTATAAGCAAACTCGACCAAATGGAGATGGTCCTTCCAAGAACCCCTGAAATCTAGTATACAAGTGCGCAACATATCCTCGAGAGTCAGAATAGTCCTCTCTGACTGCCCATCTGTCTGGGGATGATATGCAGTACTGAACTTGAGTTGAGTGCCCAAACTCTCCTGCAAACTCCTCCAGAAATGAGAAGTGAAACGACTATCCCGATCCGAGACTATGCTGACGGGAACTCCATGTATCCTAACGATCTGCCTCACATATATCTCTGTCATCTTATCCGTAGACAAACCTACCTTGAAAGACAAAAAGTGGGCTGACTTGGTCAACCTATCAACGATGACCCAAATCGCGTCTTTCCCTCCTGGAGATCGTGGAAGTCCGGACACAAAATCCATAGTAATGTGCTCCCACTTCCACTCTGAAATGGGTAATGGCTGAAGTAAACCTTATGGCCTCGGCCTCTCGGCTTTCACCTGCTGGCACACTAAGCATCTGGATACAAACTATGCCACTTCCCTATTCATGCTATACTACTACACACTCTCTCCCATATCCCGATACATCTTGTTGGCACCTGAATGCATGGAATATTGAGAGCGATGCACTTCCTGTAATACCTTCTCACGTAGCTCCCCACTAGGCACACACAATCTAACTCCATGCCTCAAAGATCCATCCTCAACAATAGTAAAATCATTCTCCAATCCTGCTCTCACCTGAGCTCTAATGCTCCTCAGATATACATCCTCATATTGTGCTGCCTTGATCCTGTCCATCAAATCTGAATGTATCTGTAGTCCCCATATCTGCATAGCACAACCAGGAACTATCACCTCAATGCCCAAGCTCTCCAAGTCCTCCAACAAATATCGAACCTGCGTCAAGAACATAGCTACCGGATACCTGCTCAAAGCATCGACAACTATATTAGCTTTTCCAGGATGATATTATAAAGATATATCAAAATCCTTCATCAGTTCCAACCACCGACGATGCCTCATGTTCAACTCTTTCTGCGTGAAAACGTACTTCAAGCTCTTGTGGTCTGTGAAGATCTCCACACGCTCTCCGTATAAATAATATTTCCATAACTTCAGGGCGAAGATGACTGCTGCCAACTCCAAATCATGGGTAGGATAGTTATTTTCATGAGGACGCAATTGCCTGGATGCATAGGCAATCACTTTTCCATTTTGCTAAAGAACACAACCCAAACCTTTCCCCGATGCATCACTATAAATAGTGAAACCTCCAGACCCTGATGGCAACATCAAAATAGGAGCAGACGCCAACCTCTTCTTCAACTCCTCAAAAGCAACCTGGAAATCCTCCATCCAAACAAACTCTACATCCTTCCTGATGAGTCTGGTCATCGGCTCGGCAATCCTCAAAAAATCTTGCACAAACTTCATGTAGTAGCCTACCAATCCCAAGAAATTCTTAATCTCTGCTACCGAACTCGGGGTCTTCCAAGATTCTACTGCTGTAATCTTTTTTGGATCCACTGAAATACCATCACCAGTCACAACATGCTCCAAGAATTCTACCTTGTCCAGGAAAAAACTCACACTTGGACAACTTTCCATATAGCTTCTCCTTCCTCGGCACATCCAACACAATCCTCAAATGCTCCTCATGCTCCTCCGGTGTCTTCGAGTATATGAGTATGTCATCGATGAACACCATCACGAACTTGTCAAGGTGCTGATGGAACACCTTGTTCATCAAGTTCATAAATACTGCCTGTGCATTAGTCAACCCAAACGACATCACCATAAACTCGTATTGACCATACCGAGTTCTAAAAGCAGTTTTCGATATGTCCACTGGATTTACCTTCACCTGATGGTATCCTGATCTCAAATATATCTTAGAAAATACCTTGGTACCACTCAATTGATCGAATAGATCATCAATCCGTGGCAAAGGGTACTTATTCTTGATAGTGAGATTATTCAATGCCCTGTAATAAATGCACAATGCCCTGTAATAAATGCACATGCGCATCGATCCATCCATTCTTCTTCGGTACAAACAATACCGGGGCTCCCCACGGTGAAGAACCCGACCTGATAAACCCCTTATCCCGTAATTCGTCCACCTGCTTCTTCAGCTCGACCAGCTCGCTGTTGTTTACTTTATAGACATGTTATGAAATTGGTTCTATACCTGGCACCAAGTCTATAGAGAATTCAATATCTCGATCTGGCGACAATCCTGATAATTCCTCAGGAAATACATCCAAGAACTCTGCTATCAACGGATGTGGCAACTCCTTGTCTTCCACCATAGCTCCACAAATAATACCTTCTCCCTGCTCTGCAGCTCCTCTAGAAAACTCGAACTCTGGCTCTCTTGGCGGACCCAACAAAACTCTACCTCCTCTATAATCTATGCTAGCACGGTGCCTACTCAACCAATCCATCCCGAGTATAATGTCGTAGCTCGAAAGTGGCATTACAAGTAGATACGCACTCAACTCCCGGCCTCCTAGAGTAACTTTCTGATCCTTGCAAATATCATTAACCAGGATAATGCCTCCCTCGGTCATGATCTTGCAAGTCCTAAGCAAAGACTCAGCTATCAAACCATGCTTCAGAGCAAAAAAAATAGATACAAAACTATGGAAAGCACCACTATCAAACAAAGCTAAAGTTGAAATGGAATCAATATGGTACATGATGTAAGACACTCAAGGAAAGAACAATTTAAGAGATCAAATATCAATATCAAGGAACAATAGTTAATGTGATTGAGTATTCTCAGCCTATATCCTATATCCTGACACAGGCTCATAATAGCACTCAATTCAGAGCAACATTATGAATCACACTAATTTCGACCTCGAATAGACATGCACGGGCCACCACTAAAAATGTGTCACGACCCGCACTCGATGTAAGGATGCAAGTCAGAAATAACGCCCAGCCTATGCCGCAGAATCGACGGTAGAACGTTGTCTGGGTAATCCATCTAACAATATAATGAGCCACCAACAATAACAATATACTCAATCACAGATCTAAGATAGAAACGAGCACGAATATGATAAAGAATCGAAATAGTCACATACAATGAGTCTAAAATAATACATCAATGAGTCTGAAAGAATGCTAAATAAGCTGTAGACAAATCTAGTACAAGAAATACTAAGAAGGTACACTTCCTGGGTCATCTGTCTCAGTCGGGATAAGTCCCTCCTGAGCCAGGGTCTCTGACTCTAATCCTACAATATCCTGAAGTCCATAATGTGTAGGGTACCACTCCTCAGTATCATCTGGGAAAAATATATCCAGTCAGGAAAGGAGCATAGTACATCTCTAATAGCAGTTCTAATCAATGATAAAAACTATGTAATAGTAAATAGATGTGAATATACAAGATGCACAATAGATATGAGAGATATAAAATAAGAAAATACTGGAATGAATACAATAATAAACAATAAATGAACAAGAATACTAATGACTAAGTGTGTGAGTACTAGCTTTAACATGTGATCAGCTTGGGAACATGATACAATATATATGGCCTGGCTAATCATACGTATGGTGTATGATTAACACTATTCAATAACAATACTTGATATAATAGGGGTATTGATCACATATCTACACTAAAGTACTTCCCACCCTCGACTGGTATAATAGATCCAACTACGGTATGTTATGGCACGAGATTCCCTAAGAAGATAGCGACCCTTCCCGAGAATCAGTGTCTGTACATGTACAAGATAACCAATAAAATAATACTTGCACCATATACACCATATACCAAGATATAATATCTCATGACAAGATCCGGATATACCAATTCGTATAACCATAGTGTCAAGAGAACATGGATATCTACACTAGATACAATAAACATAGAGGATATCATAGATGAGAAACTATCAGAGAATGTACTTGCCTGAAGTCCAAAGAATAGTCTCACAGATGTCTGATACAGTGCCTCAAAGACCTAGATATGGAATACAACATCAATACAAGGTTTCGGAAAGAAAATAAGTTAAACTAGTCAACTTCTAGGTCAACAAGTAAATTCTAAGTCAAAAGTCAAACTAGGTCAACTCTAAGTCAACTATGGTCAAACTATAGTCAAACTATGGTCAACTATGTTCAACTACCAATTTCTAGGTTGCACAAGTCTAACACAAGGATATTGGATTCAAATATTAAAGTCTAGGTCACAAAACCCATATCTTAAAATACTAGGATATCGTATCTTCGGATACGTAAATCAATAGGTAAAATATTACATATTAATATCAAACAATTATTAATAATATAAAATCCTAATTATAATATTAAATAGATACCTTGGTTTTGAACCAACTTGGTATCACAACATTAACTCATAATCTTGATACCCAAACCCAATACCTTGGGTATCCCCAATTACCTTGGTACTTACCTTGGTATCTCAAGGTAATACCCCAAAACTTGTTTATACAAACTGCCCATAATTATATACATGCTACACTAATTATTATACATATAGTATACTATAAATACTATTAGCAATTTAGGAATATATTTACATATATATTAGATACCATATATATATATATATATATATATATATATATATATATATATATATAAATAATATTCAAGAAAACTGTCACTAATAACTGCTGCTGACTGTCGATGAAGTCTCCGATACTCTGATACTCTGTTGTTTTAGCGACGGTTCTGCTGTTGTCGCTAAACTGATGTCTCTGCTGCTGTTGTATGGTCTTGCTGCTGCTGCTTTGGCGAAGGTTCTGTTGTCGCTAAACTGCTGTCGCTGCTGTTGTTTTATGCTACACCTGCTGCTGTTGTGCTATTGTGATGCTGCTGCTGTTGTCGCCTTTGCTGCTGTTGTATGCTACTGCTGCTGCTGCTGTGCTATTGCGACGCTGCTGCTGTCGCCTTTGCTGTTGTCACTAAAACACCTGTATATATATATATATATATATATATATATATATATATATATATATATATATATATATATATATATATTATACTTACATTCTATAATTACTAATACATGTAATTACTACATATGAATATACATACACCCATACATATATACTAATATATATGTGTGTGTGTGTGTATATATATATATATATATATATATATATATATATATATATATATATATATATATATATAAGTTGCTATATTATATGTATATACTTATATAATACATGTATACATATTATCTATAGTTATATAAATATATATTAGTATACATATTATTCTATAGTTATATATACATATACATGTTGTGGTTAGGATACTAGTGAGTCCAAGTTGCAAATAATTCTTGCAAAGATGGTGGAAGGATTTCCAGTGTAGCTCCAAATTGTAGCCACCATCGAATAAACCAAGTAGGGATGTCCTGTTTAAGAATTTTAGGACAAATACGAATGAACCAAGAGTGTTTCTGTTTACTATTGTTAAAGAAAAATACTTTGGTGAATGCCTCAATGTAATCCCAGTAGGAGTAAGGTATATTGATATTCTTGTCTTTATGAACTAATAATTTAGTTCGATTTGGATGCAGTCCCCATGATTGAGGAGTAATAATGTGACGTATGATTATTTTGCTGTAATTCACATCACTTCTGACATCATTTATTTTCTAGTAGAAGTGCTCTATCAAGTAGATGCCTATAACTGTGTCCATATTGGACTAATACAAGTTGTGTTTAAACCCTTGACTTTACCAGGGTTAAATGCATAATGACATTTCTTAGAGATGCGAGATGTTTAGATTGGAGCTAGTCGACATAAACTTGATAAAATCAAGCAGTTGAATGTGAATCCTGGAAAAAACTCTTCTAAAGAGACCTCTAATATCTCTTTAAAACCTCCTCCTGAGGTTAAAGGGTTTAAAATGTCTAACCCCAGAAGTTACGAAAGAAGATATAAAGGAGTTAATAGCTCAGTTTCAGAAAAGTAGTCTCTGCCATGGTCCAGTTTATTTTAATGTTTACCCAAATTTGACTCTGTCAATGACAGATAATCATCTATATGAATCTGTAACCTTAAATCTGAAAACTAATGGTTACAACTTTTTGCCAGGATCTGAGACTATAGCAATAATCTATAGAATTCACTACAAGGTAATGAATACCATTGCCCCGAATGCTAGGCATATTACTACACCTGGTAAAACTACTTTGGTAAAAACAAATTTGTTAACATCCAAAGTAACAACTAACAGGATAATTCGATGGGATGAAATAAACTTCCCTAAAGAATGGATCTTAAGTCAAGCTGTGTTACCACAACCAATAGTAAACACAGATATTGACCAAATAATTCAAACTAATGATGGAGAAGTAGAAGTGAGATTTACTCCTCATGATATATCTAGACTATCAATATCAGGAAGAAAATCTCTACCTTCTACAATAGGATCAACTTCTTCTAATAAAGAAGAGGTTAATAAAATTAAAATTACCGATGATGCAATAGCTCATACCTTGTATAAGAAAAAGAGCAAAATAAGCTCTCCGACAATGTCGGAAATGGAATTTACTTCTATTTAATGGGATTTAAAGTTAATCAAGAAATTTGGGACATTCTCAATAGAATATACTAAGTATTAGTCCAATATGGACATAGTTATAGGCATCTCTAAAATGCCCAATATCTTCTTCGCTTATAAGCTGAAAGGAATGCTCTGTGTTATTCACAGAAACAGTTCTTTCCATTGTTTTAATGGAAATAGACGATTTAAAATCAAAAGTACCAATTTGGTAGATTTTTTTTGGCTTTACTTTTGGAATTTTCCATTTATTTAATTCCTCTAATTCAGAGGGATACTCAATATTTTGAGCATTCTTGATAGTTTTACCCTTAGTAAGGGCTTTCTTATTAAAGCCTATTGCTAATTCTTTGCTCATATGCTTAATGAGGTCCTACTTCCTTCACGTACATGTACTATAGCTAGTTATTAAATTTAAGTTATAAAACTGTTAATAGAAATTATTACGAAAATTCTTTGTTCTAGTTAACTACTTTTAATTACAAACTATTACAGAAGCACACAAAGACACACTCTTCAAACTCTCAAAATAACAACATACTTCCATAAAGAGGACTCTGCCTCTATTTATACTACAATCAGTCAGCAGTGGCGGACATGGTTCCTGGCAGGTGCAGGTAGACAGACCGGCAGATGCAGGTAAAATATTTCTTCTTATCAGCAAAACTGAGTGCCTGTCGCCATCATCACTTTATACTTTATTCTCGTGCGCCGAAAGTAATAAGTAGGTCCCACCATTGTCGGATGTCGATTAAAGAGATTCTCTTTAGATAAAGTAAAATGAATAGTAGTTTCCACCTGTATTCTAGCAACAATACTCCATTAGTGCATGCTTGTGTCATCACTTTCGTCATGTGACTGAGTAGTGACTCTCTTATGCATTCTTTTGAAGAAGGTTTCTGAGTCTTCTTCTTCATGTTCTGATTTAGTGCAACTAACAGACATGCTATATGTCTCGAATATTGAATCAAACTGAGTTTGCATATATTTAAGACATTTCTTTTTTAATTCTTCCTCGGTAATTCGAGGATTTTGTCTTCTCAGAGACTCCTTTAGCTTCTTCAAAGGACTGTCCTCAATTATTTTTGTTTGAGCTTAGCTTCAATAAGGATTTTATTCTCTTTAATAGATTTTTGTACAATTTATACTTTATCTTTTTTATCTAACCTGTTCTACCATTTTATCAGAAATTTTTTGACTAAAACAGGAAAATTGAGATGATTAAATTCACATTTAATTATCTATTTAAAAATATATGGGATTTAAAATTGGATAAAGAAATACATAGTACTTTTAGATTCATATAGATGATTATCTGTCATTGACAGAGTCAAATTTGGGTAAACATTAAAATAAACTGGACCATGGCAGAGACTTAATTTTATTGTGAGCAGAATCCCTTCGTAGACATTCCTGTATTTTTCCTGTATGGGAAACATATTATTTTCTACATATTTTTCTTTTAATTTTCAGGGATCATCCATCATTGGGATGTCAGCTTTCTCCAGTTAAAGTATTTCTTCTGTATGATTGTTTTGAGTGGAAAATTATTTCAACCTCAACTACTTGCTTGTAAGAAGAAACATTGGCTTCTTCGAAGTCTTGAACTTCTTTATTAGAAAATTTTCCTTTTCAAGAAAAATTTTCTTGGATATCTGATACTTTGACTCATTGGAGCTCGAAGTCATGGGTCTAGGAACCCATGGTTGCTTCCCTTTATTTCTCTTGCTCATTGTTCTTCAAAAATTCACGAGTCAAGAAGTCAGGAAGTGAATTGTCAGTTCCTTTAATATATTCAATATCAAAATCAAATATAGCTAATTCAGCTTACCATCGAGCAAATATCTATTTAGATGTTAAGTTTTTAACATCTTTCTCTAGAATAGTTTTAGCAGAGCTACAATCAATTCTTAATAAGAATTTCTCATTAAGTAAATAATCTTGAAATTTGTGAATACATTGAATTATAGAAATAATTTCTTTCTTAATAGTTGAGTATCATTCCATTTTCCTGAATGATATCTCACTAATACTTCTTTATTAGTGTGTGGGTTTAATTGTTTCAGTATTCCTCCATAATCAATATCACTAGCATCAGTTTCAACTATTTTGAACCATTCAGCATTAGCTAAATGTAAACAAGGTAAGTTTTTAACCTTTTGTTTTATTAGTTTAACTACTTCCGTGTGACTATTAGTCCAAGGAGCAAGGTTTTTCTTTAACCTTTGATACAAAAAATTTATATCGGCAGCAATATTCTTATAAAATTCGGATACATAGTTTAATGCTCCAAGAAATCGCTGTAACTGCTTATTATCAGTTATTTCATCAGGAAATTTAGAAGCAAATTTAATACTTCTATCAATTGGGATAATGGTATTATTCATAATATTATGTCCCAAAAATCTTATTTCTTGTTGAAAAAGTTTCATTTTTGGGGCCGAAATTATTAAGCCATTTTTAATGACCAAGTGTTTGAACACATTAAGGTGTTTGAAATATTCTTCTATCGTATTAGAGAAAATTAGTATATCATCTATATACGATAGTATGAAACTAGAATACTGAATGAATATTTCATTCATAATATTTTGGAATTCTGAAGGTTCATTCTTCAGACCAAATGGCATAACATTCCATTCATAATGCCCAAAAGGAACAGTAAATACAGTCTTATATCGATCCTTTTCATTTATTTGTATCTGCCAATACCCTAATTTTAGATCAAATTTAGAGAAAATTCTTGCTTTAGCTACTCTATTAACTAGGTCTCTTTTATTAGGGATTGGATATCGAATCCATTTTAAAACCTTATTCAAGGTTTATAATTGATAACAAGTCTAGGTACGCCCCTTTCTTTTTCAGCATTATTATTAACATAGAATGATGTGCAACTCCATGGGGAGTAAGATTTACGAATTAATTTTTTATCCAATAAATCTTGAATTTCTTTTTTACACAATTCAAGATATTCTTGATTCATTTGACAAGGTCTTGCCTTGGTCGGAATATCCTTTTCATTAAAGGATTCTTCATATGGAAGAGAAATTGTATGTTGTTTTCTATCCCAAAAGGTATTGGGAATATTACTACAAGTTTGTAGCTTGAAGTCCTCTTCAATTTGTTGAATCTTTTTCTGAATTTCCAATTGTTTCAACTGCTGGGTTATAGTGACCTGAGCAAGTTCTTCTTTTAAGAAATTAATTTGATTTTCTTTCAAATTAACTTTATTAAGGATTTTAACAATTAGATTTGTTATAAATTCAAAAATTATTATTTTGCCTTTATAACTGGTAGTAATTCCTTCCTTTGTTATCTCATTTATAGGCATGAGTTTTTCTAGGAAAGGAGTTCCTAGGATAACATGCTGAGATATTTCTATTACAACTATTAGATGTACAGGAATACAAACATCATCCTTACAAATATTTACATCAGTGATTTTGTAAGGAGTAGTTAGTGTTTTATTATTTGCAGCACTAAGTGTCTGATTAGTTCATTCACAGTATTTAATTGGAACGACTCCTTTCTTGACACAATTAAGGTCTGCACCACTATCAACAAGTGCAATTAAATTAGTTATATAATACTCATTATTAATGAGCAAATTTACTTTAATATACCATTTATGGGTAATAAATAAATCTATTTTTTGTAGAAAATTATTTTTCCCTTCTACTGTATCTATCTGTCCTGATTGAACAGACTGATTCTCCCCCTCTTGTTCTTGTGAGCAAGAAGAACCAACAGAAGATTCACCAGCATGGATTAAGCGAGTAGTTTTTCTAAATAAATTATCTAGTTCAAGTTTATCCAGTCTTTTCTGGATGTGCTGATCTTGAGATTTTAAATTTTTAATCTCAATTTTCAAGATTTTTATTTCAGACTGAAGTTCTTGCATAGTAACAGGTTTAACTTGTTTGCTTCTATAGCGAGATATTACCTCGTCCATATTGTAAGCTTCAGGAGGAGTAGTTTGAATAGGAATATTATCCTTATTCAATTCTTCTCCAATTGTTTCTATAATTTTATTTTTTATTTCAGTACTCATATTATCAGTCAATAGGGCTTCAATTATATCCTTTTTCTCATTGAGAGTCAAGGTATTTATAGATAGCCCATTCATTTCTACTATAGACTTATAGTAGTAAATATCTTTATCTGCAGTGCATTCATTGCATTGGCAATTCTCATTACATTCATTGTCTAATGGACTATTAGTCTCATCATTAGACTCATCATTGGATGAACTTTCTTTATATTCAGAATTGATCATTAATTTATAAATAGTTTTTCTTAACCCTTCATCCTCGATTTCTTCTAATTTTTTTTTTGTATAACATTTGTTTGCATAGTGGCCTAATTTACCATATTTATAACATTTAATGATATTTTTATTAGAAGATTTCTTCTTTTTACTATCCTTATTAACAATAGTTTTTTGCCCCTTTGATGGGTATTTCTTTCTTTTATAAGGTCTCTTGTAGTCCTTGTATTCTTTTACTTTCTTCTTCCCCTTTGTAGGAAAAGGTTTGAAAGTATCCATCGTAAACTGGTCACAAAATTCTCTCAGTTGTCTTTTCTCAGAGATTCTCTGAGATTTTAATTGATGTCGTAGCTTTAAGTCATTACATAAAGCTAGACCTTCTTCAATACACTTATTAATCAAATTTCCATAAGTGTAATTAGAATAGGGTATGACACCATTATTTTGGTTTCTTAAACCTTATCTTATTCTCTCAGCAAAGAGATTAGGAAGTCCATCAATAAATTTTGACTTCCAGTGAGCATTATTGGCATTACCAAGTAATATTACTCTCTCAAGAAAGTATCTTTATACCATCTAAAGTGAGTAAGTGTTGGACATCTTAAATTTTGAAGAAGAGTTCTTACTCTTTCTCCATGATCAGATATACCTCATGTAAAGTGTTCCAGGATGGTAATAATAAGAGTATAAACCGCATCAGGTTTAGTTATCTGAGTACTATTCTCAGAGCTAGTTTCAGTTTTTATGGCATTTAGAATTTTTTGTCTTTGTGAGTCGGTTAAACAATTGTTCCACCAACCCCTTAGGGTGTTGTCACTACCATATTCCAAAAATAGGGGTATTTTCAAGTTTTTATATATTATTAATATTATGGTAGTTATATTAAATGATTTCTTGATATGTGTATTTAAATTTAGTAATTATATGAGATATGTATTTATAAATATATTATATACAGTGTTCATTAATGTTTGAGCTGTTAGACTTGACCTAGAAGCCCACTAGATGAACACCTGACCGAATTATAGGGTTGTAAATTTATTTGTATTATTTTAGAATTTAATTATTTGAGATTGCAATTAATTATCTTAATTTTATTTAATTGTTGTACCTTGCCGTTGCTTCGATATTTGGAGCGCTACCCTATCTTTTGTCTTCCAACAAATTTCACAACCTTGCCCTAGACGTGCCCGCCTTCCATTCTAATCTTTTTGTAACTCATAATTATACTCTCTTATGCTTTATTTTAGCCACACAATATTCGTCGCAGATGTTTATTTAATTTCTAAATAAATTCCAACTTTGTATCTTTGTGTGTTCCAATCGAAACTGGAGGCAATCTTGACCCATTTTTCGTGCAACCCAAATTAGGATAATATTCTGTTCTGAGTCTTCTTCACTAATAATAATTGTGACCTGACCTAATTTTGGCCCCATATACTCCTAATTAATTTTAGAACACCGCTTTCATTTATTTCTAATTAAATTGGGGATACTATTTTGACTAATCCCGTTTAATCCCAATTTAATCCAAATACCCCACTA
Source organism: Iris macrosiphon (assembly GCA_036927795.1). Classification (NCBI taxonomy): domain Eukaryota; kingdom Viridiplantae; phylum Streptophyta; class Magnoliopsida; order Asparagales; family Iridaceae; genus Iris; species Iris macrosiphon. The sequence goes on along the minus strand of JAYESA010000019.1, from coordinate 153,795,899 downwards.
ATTAAGCCCATACCAAACACACAACACCCCCTTACCCTACAAAACACCAAACACCAAATTGCCCACCAATTTTTTATTATTTCATGTGTCTGTGCAAATACCAAATTTAAGGGGACTAATTTGCAAATATTGTATTAGGTGTCAACACCCCATTGGTTCAAACCAAATGGAGAGCCCTAATATTTGACTAGTCAACAACCCTCATCCTTACATGAAGAAATTCCTCCATGACAAATCCTGACCACCCATTTAAAATGGGTGCATCTACACCACTCATTTTCCACTCACCATCCTATTTAATGTCCCATCACACCCTCTTCCCAACCTAGACCTAATCCCCAAACCTAGGGAAGCCCCCATCTCCTCCCCCTCACTCAACCGTAGCCTCCTCCTTCTTTTTTCATTTTTTCCTTTCTTCTTCTTCTTCCTTTCTTTTTCTTTTTTTGAATTAGATAAGAGAGGGAAAGCATCAACTAATACACCACTGTTCTCTGATTCTCGGCCCGGCCAAGCCCCGACCCCGGCCCGGCCGAGCTTCGACCGCTCCCCGCTGAGCTGCTTCTCCACCATCAGAGCTCCTCCTCCTAGCTCCTCCACCGACCACCACGAACATCTTCTCCACCACCATCAACAGCCCGCCGAGCTCCTCCCCTCGTTCCCTCTAGCCTCCATCTTCTCCGGCCGAACGCCACCGAGTACCACCCCCGTACTACCACCGAGCACCCCGCCTGAACGCCTCAGCCGACTGCCATGACCTGAAGCTCCCCCATACTCCACCCCACACGACCCAACTCCGGACACCGTTCGAGCCCGAGTTCCGACATCAACCACCCCATGCCTACTCCTCACACCACCACCTCCCATCGGCTCTACCACCACCATCATCATCATACTCCACCGTCTCCCTACCACTGCTTACCCGGCCCGGCCGAGCCCCGACCCCGCTCCCGGCCAGCCGACCCAGCACCACCAGAACTCATCTCCGGCGTCGAGCTCCCTCAACCACAACCTCCTTCACCGGCCACCCCGTCGAGCCAACCACCGTGAGCCTCCCTCTTCCTCTTCCCTCTTTCATTAGTATTTATACCTATGTATTAGTATAATACTTAGTGTATATGTATTCATATACATATATGTATTATTTTGGTATATTTTCATATAGAATATATGTAATAAAATATATATATTTTGGTATATGTATAAACATATATATATGTATGTATGTATTTTGGTATGTATATATGTAATATATATATTTGTATTGATATATTTTCATATAGATATGTGTAATAAAATACGTATTTTGGTATATGTATATATATATATATATATATATATATATATATATATATATATATATACATATGTATATAAATATATATATATATATATATATATATATATATATATATGTATGTATTTTGGTATAAATATATATATATATATTGGTATTGGTATATATATAAATACGTATTTTGGTATTTTGGTACATTTATATGTACTTGTATACGTATATGGTATAGGTATATTTTCATTGGTGTATATATATATATATATATAAATATAACATATGTATATTTTCAATAGTATATATATAAATATAAATATATATATATATATATATATATATATATATATATATATATATATATATATATATATATATATTCAGTATATATATATTCTTAAATAATGGTTGTTATGTATAAATGTGTTATGAATATTTTTACCTATGTATATATATAATATATATTTCTATTTAGTGTATATACACTCATACATATTTTTACGTAATTATTGATATATACTTATATATATATTATGTACGTATTTAATTGGTATATATATATTTTGTGTATAATATATATATATGTACTAGATGACCCGAGTGTTAATACGGATACCCCGTAATTACATATGACCTATGACCCTGTGAACTGTTAGCAGACTGCCACACGTACACTGACGTACTGGCAAGCCCCGTACCATTTTTGATCGTCTGTCTTGCCCAGCAATCACAGACGCGACGCCCGTGCAACTTGACGCACTTGACCCTAGTTGACTAGTGCCATACCTGGCATAGCCCCTGAGTTCGATGTATTTTGATTGTGTGTTAGTGTAGCATCTGATACAAATATTATATTTGTGATATGTCTATAGGACTGTTGGTTCATCCAGGCGATACTCTGGAACAGAACATTGGTATTACCAGCTAAGGATCCAAGGCAAGTACATTCTCTGATAATTTCTAATTATTTGATAATTTTTATAATTCCAGTATCTAGAAATATTACATCTGATTCTTGACACTGTGCTATACGGACTAGTATATAGATTGGATCTTTAGTCATGAGATGTTACATTGGTTATCGTATTGATATTGTACACGACATAATATTTGATATTGATATTAGACATCGTACATGATATATTCGACATTGATCGTGTATCGTGACGTGTCATGATTGGATCCATAATGCTAGTTGGGGGCGGAGGAAATTGCTAGTGAGAGATGTGATCAAATACCAATCGTACAAGTTTAAATTATTGGTGTTAATCATACGCCTCACGTATGATTAGCCAGGCCATATAGCAATCGTACAAGTCCCAAGCTGATCACATTTTGAAACTACTATTTCAAATACTTAGAATAGTTACAGTTCTCTATTTTAGATCATATACTACATCACCCGTATATGATATTGTACCTTGTTCTCTTCATTTCATATTTGCACTGACTGTATTATATTGCCTATATTGCTTGTCTCTTTACATTGCTTGTCTTTTATTTTGCCATTACATTTATTCCCTGTCTTCTCTCAGTATATAGCATTATCTGTTTATTGCTTTATAGTCCTTATCAATTAAATGGAACTGTTATTTGAGATGTACTTTGCTCCTTCCTGACTGAAAATATTTTTCCAGACTATGCCTAGAGGACTGGTGTTCAACCCTTATGGACCACAGGGTGAGTAGCTGAGACTTGGACTTGGTAGTTCAGTTGTGATTCCGGGAGGTCTAGCCGGAATCACTAGTTATCTAATTAAGTTCTTTTAGCAGATCATTTGGTACCGGATTTGTCTCCGGCATACTTTGTTGAGACATGGATATTTGTTGAGTTAGATTATTTACTTTTAGACTTGTGTTGTACTTTATTTTATTTTTTCGATATCTTATCGTGCTGTAGTTATGTGATTGAGTATGTTGTTCATTTATATTGCGTCATCCATGCCTCATTATGTAGATTGGATGCTCGTGTGAGATTGCTTAGATAGTATCATGACCTTGACAGCGTTCTACCGCCGATGCTACGGCGTAGGCTGGACGTACCCGCGTACTCGTGCCCCAATTCCGGGTGCAGGTCTTGACACGTTTTTAGTGGTGGCCCATGCAGGTCAGACTTCGCAAGTTGTGCGATGTCGTGGTAGTGTGATATCTCAGTTGTACTACTGCGTGCCTGCGATAGGATCTAGGATATAGCATACTAGGATGAGAGCGAATACTCAATCACAATTCCTTGAGAGATTCCTGGGATGACCCCTGAGAATCTTATTATAATTTCTAATTTAAATTATTTTTTCCTTGTTTTCGTCCGTTCTCACTTGTTGATATTGAATTTGATTATTGTTGATCAGTTATTAAATTAAGACCTTGGTGTCATTGTAGAGTTTGATTTCATATCAAGATAAATTTACGGACTAATTTATGGTATTATTTGATGACACCTGTTGATGAGGACAGTGAGAAAGATTAATATTAGAGCTATTGGACTACAAGAGGTGGATTTAAATTATAATTTGAGGATTGAAAATGAATTTTAATTTTTAAGAATTTTGAGGAGTTGAGATATTATGTTATTAAAATTTTTGAGGATTCAGATTCAATTCAATGAACATAGACAAAACTGTAAGGATTTTTGGAAGTGATAAAATTTTTGTTTCAGTATTTGAATATTTGACTTTGAGGAAGGTATATGCATTTTACTTTAAATTGTTTGAGTATTTAGTTTTGAGGACTTTATTTTGAGGATAAAATTTTATAGTGGAAGAGATATATATTGGTATATGAGTGAATGAGGTGCATGTGTAAGGATCTGTTGGCTTGAGCATGATTGAGATTGTACTACAAACTGACTTGGGTGTCCATCTAGGGTTGTATTAGAGGGAGCAATACTTAGTATGGTGTGTTGCATTGATATGCACTTGAGTGATAAGAACAACTAGTATCAACAATTACAGTAGGTAAGGAAGCTAGCAGTGAGTGTGCTTGTAGTAGAAACTGTGGTACCTAAAGGGGTAGAGGTATCAAACCTTGAATGCATCATTGACCTATGCAATCACAGCTAGGAATATTTTTCCAATCTATTTATCTTGAATATTGCTTCTTTAGTACTTTACTATTCTTCCTTGATGATATCGTATTTTCATTGCCTTAATTGATTCTTTTGGATCTGTCTTCAGGATGTCGCCGAAGACACGATCTATGAGAGTGGAAGCATCAGCTTTAGAGGGGTATGCCACCTCTCTACCTGATGGACAGACATCCGTAGTTCCTCCTACATCTCCGATGCATGTGGGAGTATCTGCACTTTTTGGGGATCCTCCTCCCCCACCTGTTCAGAGGATTGCCGCAGCTGTGACGGACAACCTTCCTCCTCCACCGACTCCGATTTTCGGAGGTGTGCCTATTGACGGGGCACAGATGTTTACCTTAATCCAGGGCATAGTAGATGCCCAGAGAGTGACGGCAGACACTCAGCGAGTTCAAGCTAAGGCTCAGAGGGTGCAAGCAGAAATGTATCAGGCACAAACCGAGCTGATGAGAGAGAGCATGGAGAATGTTCATCAGGTGACTCTCCAAGCTTTGGAGAGAGTAGCACAATACCAGCAGTTTCCTGGCCAGCAACAGCAGAGATCAGGCACTATAGTGGACTTCAAGAGGATGATGCCTCAAGAGTTCAAGGGTATCGAAGGGATACTCTACGATGACGACTGGCTAGAGGACATAAAGAGGAGCCTACGATTGGCCCAGATTTTGGAGAGCTTACGGATAGAGGCGGCCGGCAGTCAGATGTTCGATATCGCACTCACGTGGTATCGCACGGAGCCGAGACTTACTGCACAAGGACTTACTTGGGAGACCTTCAAGGAGCTCTTCAAGGAGAAGTTCTTTCCCGACGTGGCATTGGGAACCTTGGAAAGTCAGTTTCATGACTTGGTCCAAGGAAATATGTCGGTCGACGAGTACGCTGCAGAATTCTGTCGATTGAGCCGTTTTGCATCGTCTATGATTCGGGACCCAGGAGATCGAGCCCAAAAATTTAGAAAGGGGATGACGAGAGAGATTAGGTCGCTCACTTCTGGTCGTCGTACCGCTACCTTTAAGGGTATCTTGATGGATGCCCAGATTGCAGAAGAGGATCTGGATCTCAGGCCTAAGAGGAGTCACAATATTTCTGGAGATACGAATGGTAACGCATGACCGGCCAAGCGTCCCCATATTCAGCATCAACAGCAGTACCAGGTACCAGTTCATATTCAGCAACAGCCATGGGCGTTTCAGTATCGACAGCAGTACCAGGTACCAGTTCATATTCAGCAACAGTCGTGGGCGTTTCAGCATCAACAGCAGTACCAGGCACCAGTTCGTGTTCAGCAGGATCAGCAGCAGCCTCCGAGAGAGACACAGCAGACTTGTCATTTCTGTAAGAAGCCAGGTCACCTTTGGGAGAGCTGTAGAACGAGGCTAGGACTTTGTTTGCACTGCGGCGCTGCGGGACATCGAGTAAGGGATTATCTTCTAGCCCCTTATCTTCCCGGCCAGCGTGCAGCTCTAAATTATAGAGATCCAGTTAGGCTACCTGTGGAACCGTATATTGCTCAGCACCCGCGAAGGGAACCACCCCAGCAGGGCGGGGCATTTGCGATGACGGTCGAGGAGACCGATACTGCAGGTTCTGTTCTTTTCTTTCTTCTGTTCCTTTCTATTTGATTGATTGACTGATTCCCTAGTACCGTAGTTTGTATGCATGATTTTCTTATTAGAATATAGTTAGTAGTGCACCCTGACAGAGATTGCAATACCATGATAAAAGATACCATGACCGTACATATTTTCTTAGATTGCATGTTGTATGACTGTAGGTAGAATTTTTGTAGACTGTGATTATTGGGGTCGACCATAGTAGATTTATGAAGAGGTTATGACTTGACAAGGAGAGACAAGATGCTTAAAAATTTTGGAGGATAAGCATTAATTTAATAAAGAATTAAGGATTTAATATAGCAGAATTGATGGATCATTAATTTTATCAAGATTGAGATATGATTAAATTATTATTAAAATTCAAGGATAAACATTAATTTAAATGAAAGGTTAAGAATTTAATATGGTTGAATTGATGATTTATTGATTATGATATAATTTATCATTAAAACTTGAGGAAATTTAGTAGATTATCATTATATTTATTTGATTGCAAGATATGAATTTAAAATTTTATATTATGGATGTTGCATTTGAAGAATCCATAAGTATCGCATTGTTGAATATTTTGAGGAAAAAGGAAATCAAGGAATAAAATCATCGATGCAATAGTGTTTGAATTCAAACTTTTTGGGACGAGATTTTAATTTTATATATGCATTGATTAAAATTAAATTAGAGGAGTGAATATTAAATTTTGAGTATTTAATTATTAACTTAAAATTTTGGGGAAAATTGTGATAAAAATGGAATTTGGCTTTTATTTCAAGGATTTTCAGGAATACGATAATTACAGAATTTTGAAAATTGTGAAATGATAATGTGGATTACTACCTGATTTTGTGGTTGATGAATTTAAATTTTGATGGAAATTAATAATGTGTATGAGTAAATACTACTATGAGGATTTAAATTTTGAGGACAAAATTCTTTTAAGGAGGGTAGACTTGTCACTACCACATTCCAAAAATAGGGGTATTTTTGACTTTTTATATATTATTAATATTATGGTACTTATATTAAATGATTTCTTGATATATGTATTTAAATTTAGTAATTGTATGAGATGTGTATTTATAAATATATCATATACAGTGTTCATTAATATTTGAGCTGGTAGACTTGACCTAGAGGCCACTAGACGAACACCTGACCGAATTATAGGATTATGTATTTAATTGTTTTATTTAGAATTTAATTATTGGAGGTAGTAATTAATTACCGTAATTTTATTTAATTATTGCGCCTTACCGTTGCTTCGATATTTGGAGCGCTACCCTAGCTTTTGCCTTCCAACAAATTTCACAACCTTACCCTAGACGTACCCGCCTTCCATTCTGACATTTTTGCAACTCATAATTATGATCTCTTGAGCTTCATTTTAGCCGCACAATATTCGTCGCGGACGTTTATTTAATTTTTGAATAAATTCTAACTTTGTATCGTTGTGCGTTCCAATCGAAATTGGAGGCAATCTTGACCCATTTTTCGTGCAACCCAAATTAGAGTAATATTCTGTTTTGAGTCTTCTTCACTAATGATAATTGTGACCCGACCTAATTTTGGCCCCATGTACTCCTAATTAATTTTAGAACACCGCTTGTATTTATTTCTAATTAAATTGGGGATACCATTTTGACTAATCCCGTTTAATCCCAATTTAATCCAAATACTCCACTAATTAAGCCCATACCAAACACACAATACCCCCTCACCCTACAAAATACCAAACAACAAATTGCCCACCAATTTTTCATTATTTTATGTGCCTGTGTAAATATCCAAATTTAAGGGGACTAATTTGTAAATAATGCATTAGGTGTCAACACCTCATTGGTTCAAACCAAATGGAGACCATAATATTTGACTAGTTAACAACCCTCATCCTTACATGAAGAAATTCCTCCATGACAAATCCTGACCACCCATTTAAAATGGGTGCATCTACACCACTCATTTCCCACTCACCATCCTATTTAATGTCCCATCACACCCTCTTCCCAACCTAGACCTAATCCCCAAACCTAGGGAAGCCCCCATCTCCTCCCCCTCACTCAACCGTAGCCTCCTCCTTCTTTTTTTCATTTTTTCCTTTCTTCTTCTCTTCTTCTTCTTCTTCTTCTTCTTCTTCTTCTTCCTTTCTTTTTCTTTTTTGAATTAGATAAGAGAGGGAAATCATCAACTAATACACCACTGTTCACTGAATCCCGGCCCGGCCAAGCCTCGACCCCGGCCCGGCCGAGCTCCGACCACTCCCTGCTGAGCTGCTACTCCACCATCAGAGCTCCTCCTCCTAGCTCCTCCACCGACCACCACGAACATCTTCTCCACCACCATCAACAGCCCGCCGAGCTCCTCTCCTTGTTCCCTCCAGCCTCCATCTTCTCCGGCCGAACACCACCGAGTACCACCCTCGTACTACCACCGAGCACCCCGCCTGAATGCCTCAGCCGACTGCCATGACCCGAAGCTCCCCCATACTCTACCCCACATGACCCAACTCCGGACACCGTTTGAGCCCGAGTTCCGACATCAACCACCCCCTGCCTACTCCTCACACCACCACCTTCCATCGGCTCTACCACCACCATCATCATCATACTCCACCGTCTCCCTACCACTGCTCACCCAGCCCGGCCGAGCCCCGACCCCGCTCCCGGCCAGCCGACCCAGCACCACCAGAACTCATCTCCGGCGTCGAGCTCCCTCAACCACAACCTCCTTCACCGGCCACCCCGTCGAGCCAACCACCGTGAGCCTCCCTCTCCCTCTTCCCTCTTTCATTAGTATTTATTCCTATTTATTAGTATAATACTTAGTGTATATGTATTCATATACATATATGTATTATTTTGGTATATTTTCATATAGAATATATGTAATAAAATATGTATTTTGGTATATGTATAAACATATATATATATATATATATATATATATATATATATATATATATATATATATATATATATATATATATATATATATATGTATGTATTTTGGTATGTATATATGTAATATATATTTTTGTATTGATATATTTTCATATAGATATGTGTAATAAAATACGTATTTTGGTATATATATATATATATATATATATATATATATATATATATATATATATATATATATATATATATATATATATATATATATATGTATGTATGTATGTATGTATGTATGTATGTATGTATGTATGTATTTTGGTATAAATATATATATATATTGGTATTGGTATATATATAAATACGTATTTTGGTATTTTGGTACATATATATGTACTTGTATACGTATATGGTATAGGTATATTTTCATTGGTGTGTATATATATATATAAATATAACATATGTATATTTTTACTAGTATATATATATATATATATATATATATATATATATATATATATATATATATATATATATATATATATATATATATATATATATATATATATATATATATATATATATATATATATATTCTTAAATAATGGTTGTTATGTATAAATGTGTTATGAATATTTTTACCTATGCATATATATAATATATATTTCTATTTAGTGTATATACACTCATACATATTTTGTACGTAATTATTGATATATACTTATATATATATTATGTACGTATTTAATTGGTATATATATATATATTATGTGTATAATATATATATAGGTACTAGATGACCCGAGTGTAAATACGGATACCCCGTAATTACACATGACCTATGACCCTGTGAACTGTTAGCAGACTGCCACACGTACACTGACGTACTGGCGAGCCCTGTACCATTTTTGATCGTTTGTCTTGCCCAGCAATCACAGACGCGACGCCCGTGCAAACGCACTTAACCCTAGTTGACTAGTGCCATACCTGGCATAGCCCCTGAGTTCGATGTATTTTGATTATGTGTTAGTGTAGTATCTGATACAAATATTATATTTGTGATATGTCTATAGGACTGTTGGTTCATCCAGGCGATACTCTGGAACAGGACATTGGTATTACCAGCTAAGGACCTAAGGCAAGTACATTCTCTGATAATTTTCAATTGTTTGATAATTTCTATAATTCCAGTATCTAAAAATATTACATCTGATTCTTGACACTGTGCTACACGAACTAGTATATAGATTGGATCTTTAGTCATGAGATATTATATTGGTTATCGTATTGACATTGTACACGATATGATATTTGACATTGATATTAGACATCGTACATGATATATTCGACATTGATCGTGTATCGTGACGTGTCATGATTGGATCCATAATGCTAGTTGGGGACGGGGGAAATTGCTAGTGAGAGATGTGATCAAATACCAATCGTACAAGTTTAAATTATTGGTGTTAATCATACGCCTCACATATGATTAGCCAGGCCATATAGCAATCGTACAAGTCCCAAGCCGATCACATTTCGAAACTGCTATTTCAAACACTTAGAATAGTTACAGTTCTCTATTTTAGATCATATACTACATCACCCGTATATGATATTGTACCTTGTTCTCTTTATTTTATATATGCACTGACTATATCATATTGTCTATATTGCCTGTCTCTTTATACTGTCTGTCTCTTATTTTGCCATTGTATTTATTCACTGTCTTCTCTCAGTATATAGCATCATCTGTTTATTGCTTTATAGTCCTTATCAATTAAATGGAACTGTTATTTGAGATGTACTTTGCTCCTTCCTGACTGGAAATATTTTTCCAGACTATGCTTAGAGGACTGGTGTCCGACACTTATGGACCACAGGGTGAGTAGCTGAGACTTGGACTTGGTAGTTCAATTGTGATTCCGGGAGGTCTAGCCGGAATCACTAGTTATCTAATTAAGTTCTTTTAGCAGATCATTTGGTACCGGATTTGTCTCCGGCATACTTTGTTGAGACATAGATATTTGTTGAGTTAGATTATTTACTTTTAGACTTGTGTTGTACTTTATTTTATTTCTTCGATATCTTATCGTGCTGTAGTTATGTGATTGAGTATCTTGTTCATTTATATTGCGTCATCAGTGCCTCCTTATGGAGATTGGATGCTTGTGTGAGATTGCTTAGATAGTATCATGACCTTGACAGCGTTCAACCGCTGATGCTGCGGCGTAGGCTGGACGTACCCACATACTCGTGCCCCAATTCCGGGTGCGGGTCGTGACAGGTGCCAGTAAAACCACAAGTTATAAATAATGCAATTTCTTTATCATTATTTCCAACGGCTTTGGCCACGTTGGAATACATCATCATTCGATGTAATTGATCATGAATTTGTTTATCCGTTAGACCATCTATGTTCCATTCATAGATGTCTCCCTCACTATAATGATTTTGAATGATAGTATCATTTTCTTCAACTAAGACATCTGTGGGAGTGGGTCTTTGGTAATAATATTTCTAGTGGGATACTTTTGGAAGATTTCTTTTGGCTTTACTTTTGGAATTGTCCATTCATTTAATTCCTCTAATTCAGAGGGATACTCAACATTTTGAGCATTCTTGATAGTTTTACCCTTAGTAAGGGCTTTCTTATTAAAGCCTATTGCTAATTCTTTGCTCATATGCTTAATGAGGTCTACTATCATCAATAAAATACCGCATAAGCGTTTAGCTTCTCATCCTTTGTACGATTCTCTTTCTGTTTGATATCAGTGCCAGTATCATGGCTCAAGACTGAGGTAATTCTACTTCCTCACTAGCATGTAGATATATGGCTTAGTTATTATGTTAAAGTTATTTTCCTATTATGGTTATTATTATTGTTAAAATTGTTGCTTTAGTTAACTGCGATAGAGCTAGGATTTATCAAAGCGATGTGTCTTCTACCTAGTGGGACGGCATCAAAGTTGCGTAGCCTTGTTATGCCGAGAGGGCAGTTGATGGCATAAATCGTTGACAGCCGTGCTAGGTCTTTACTATCATTAGATAGGTCTAATACATAAAAGTAGTTAACTAGAATAATAGAATTTTCGTAATAATTTCTATTAACAGTTTTATAACTTGAATTTAATAACTAGCCATAGTACATGTCACTACCACGTTCCAAAAATAGGGGTTATTTTGACTTTTTTTATATATTTAATATTGCGTGTATTTAATTTAAATAATTGTATGAGATGTGTATTTATAATATTATGTACAGTGTTCATTAATGTTTGAGCTGGTAGACTTGACCTAGAAGCCCACTAGATGAACACCTGACCGAATTATAGGATTGTGAATTTATTTGTATTATTTTAGAATTTAATTATTTGAGATTGCAATTAATTATCATAATTTTATTTAATTGTTGTGCCTTGCCGTTGCTTCGATATTTGGAGTGCTACCCTATCTTTTGTCTTCCAACAAATTTCACAACCTTGCCCTAGACGTGCCCGCCTTCTATGCTGACCTTTTTGTAACTCATAATTATGCTCTCTTGTGCTTCATTTTAGCCGCACAATATTCGTCGTGGACGTTTATTTAATTTCTAAATAAATTCCAACTTTGTATCGTTGTGCGTTCCAATCAAAATTGGAGGCATTCTCGACCCATTTTTTGTACAACCCAAATTAGAGTAATATTCTGTTCTGAGTCTTCTTCACTAATGATATTTATGGCCCAACCTAATTTTGGTCCCATGCACTCCTAATTAATTTTAGAACACCGATTGCATTTGTTTCTAATTAAATTGGGGATACCAACTTTGACTAATCCTATTTTAACCTAATTTAATACAAATACCCTATTAATTGAGCCCATACCAAACACACAACACCCCCTCACCCTACAAAATATCAAACACCAAATCGCCCACCAATTTTTTATTATTTCATGTGTCTGTGCAAATACCCAAATTTAAGGGGGCTAATTTACAAATATTGCATTAAGTGTCAATACTCCATTGGTTCAAACCAATGGAGAAGCCCTGATATTGACTAGTCAACCCAACCCTCACCCTTGCATGAGTAATTTCTTATGTCAAATCCTGACCACCCATTCAAAAATGGGAGCATCATTACCACTCTTTCCCATCAACCACCTTCTATTTAATGTCTCCTCAAGGCACCCTTTCCCAAGCAAGCCCTAATCCCCAAACCTAGGAAAGCCCCCATCTTCTCTCACCTCACTCCTCCCCCAAACCCAATGTAGCTTCCCTCTTACTTTTTATTTTTTTCCCTTCTTCTTCTCTTCTTCTTCTTCTTCCTTTCTTCTTCTTCTCCTACTTTTTTTTCATTTAGAAAGGGGGGAAATACACCAACTCCACCACTACCACCTCTTCCCGAGCTCCCACTCCGGTGCTGCAACTCCGGCACCGGCCACGAACCCCCCGCCGAGGACCCCGCTCCACTTTTCTGCACTCGGCCTATCTTCTCCGGCCACGACAATCACCACCATCGGCAGAACCCACTCCGGTCACGACACCCGGCCGAGCTCCCCGCTCTCCTTCCCTCTTCCCTGAGTTCGACCCTACTGCACCCGAGCCCACCCCGGCGAGCTGCACTCCGGCCAGCTTCACCCATACGCGAGCCTCCACCGCCTGGAGCTCCCCGACCCCACTGCTCTTCTTCCAAGGCCAACTCCCACCCCGCTCCACCTTCAACTCGGACCCGACCACCGACCTATCCACAACCCAGCCAAGCAGCCCTCGACTTCACTGTCCGCTGCCACCCTCCATCTTCTCCAGTGAGCTATTCCACCACCACCACGAGCTATCCCCACCACCACTTTACATCATCGCCACCGACCCCGCAGAGTCCGCTGCACCTGAACCCGGACCTCTGCAGCAGCTCCACCGCAAGACCCCGCTGAAGCCGAGCGCTGCCAACTGCTCCCCCGCAGTCCGGTCACCAGCCCGAGCAACTCTCCAGCAGCCTCAATCAACCTCGTCGAGCCCCATCGACAAGCAGTTCCTGACCCCGCGCCTGACTGAATCCGCCGGAGCTCGCCTGAGCAGCGATCCCCGACCCCGCTGTACAATGTCGGATCTCCCTTTCCTGTCATCCTCCCCGTCCTCTCGCCTGTGAGAACTCGACCTCCTTCGTTCTCCTCCCCGTTGTCGTGATCATCAACATCGTCGACGACATCGCCGTCATCGTCTCATGCCCGTGCGCAGGTGCGTACCTGTCCCCCTCCTTCATGGCGTAGTATGTATATCTATTAGTATGTGTATAATATATGAATGGGTATGTATGTATATTCATATTATATATATATATATATATATATATATATATATATATATATATATATATAGTATATGTGATTATTTAGTATATGTTTGTATGGTATATGGGTGTAGGTATGTACGTTTTAGCATACATATTTATATACATACTAAATGTATAATGGTACATATATATATAGCTTTTTCTCAAACTAATAGATATATTTAAATATATTTTTGGCATACATATGATGTATGTATATATATATATATTGTATATGAGTATTGTTCAATTGGTATAGTATAGTATGTACATATATTTAGTATGTGTACATTATTTAATATGATGTATATATATATATTGTTCAACTAGTATATATTATATATGTAATTAATTGGTATACATATATTGTATATGTATTTAATTTGGTGTATATATATATTGTAAGTATTAATGCTAGTTAATAATATGTATAAAATATTTTATGTATCTATCTACTAGATGACCCAAGTATGACCACGTAGCATGTTAGCAGATGGCCATATGCACACCGACATACTGGCAGGACCGTATCATTGACTGTCTGATCGTACAGCAATTTCAGACACAACACCCGTGCAATTGACGCACACTTGACCTTAGTTGACCAGAGTCATACCTAGCGTAGTCCCGAGTTTAGTGTATTTATGATTGTGTGATTAGTGTAATGTCTGATGCAATGTTGTATTATTTTTATAATATGTCTATAGGACTGTTGGATCATCCAGACGATACTCTGGAACAGGACATTGGTATTACCAGCTAAGGACCCAAGGCGAGTACATTCTCTGATAATTTCCAATTATTTGATAATATCTATAATTCCAGTATCTAGAAATATTACATCTAATTCTTGATAATGTGCTACACGGACAAGTATACAGATTGGATCTGCAGTCATGAGATATTATATTGATTATCGTATTGACATTGTACACGACATTGATATTTAGACCTTGTACATGATATATTGGATATTGTTCGTGTATCGTGACGTGTCGTGATTGGATCCACTGTACTAGTTGGGGGCGGGGGAAATATTAGTAAATTATGTGATCATACCCAACTCTACATGCATCATAGCTCACCCCACATCTCACATCGGGTGCGGCCTGACCATTACATGCCTCATAGCTATTATATATGATTAGCCTGACCATTACTTGCATCATAGCTAACCAAATGGTTAGCCTGACCTTACATGAATCATAGCTAATCATATGTAACAAGCCTGATCTTGTCCCAAGCCGATCACATGATAGACTAATATTTCAAACACTTAGAATAGTTATAGTTCTCTATTTTAGATCATATACTACATCACCCGTATATGATATTGTACCTCGTTCTCTTCATTTCATATATGCACTGACTGTATCATATTGCCTATATTGCCTGTCTCTTTATATTGCCTGTCTCTTTATTATGCCATTGTATTTATTCATTGTCTTCTCTCAGTATATAGCATCATCTGTTTATTGTTTTATAGCCCTTATCAATTAAATGGAATTATTATTTGAGATGTACTTTGCTCCTTTCTGACTGGAAATATTTTTCCAGACTATGCCTTAGAGGACTGGTTTCCGACATTTATGGACCACAGGGTGAGTAGCTGCAGACTTGGACTTGGTAGTTCAGTTGTGATTCCGGGAGGTTTAGCCGGAATCACTAGTTTTCTAGTTAGTTCTTTTAGCAGATTATTTTGGTACCGGATTTGTCTCCGGCATACTCTTTGAGACTTGGATTATATTGTTGAGTTAGACTATTTCTATTTTAGACTTGTGTTGCATCTTACTTGTTTCTTAGAGATCTTATCGTGCTGTAGTTATGTGATTGAGTATGTTGTTCATATTATATTGTGGTATCCGTGTCTCCTTATGGAGTTGGATGCTCGTGTGAGATTGTTTAGATAGCATCATGACCTAGACAGCGTTCTACCGCAGATGCTGCGGCGTAGGCTGGACGTACCCACGTACTCATGCCCCAATTCCGGGTGTGGGTCATGACACGTTTTTAGTGGTGGCCCATGCAGTTCAGACTTCGCAAGTTGTGCGATGTCGTGGTAGTGCGACGTATTAGTTGTACTACTGTGTGCTTGCTATAGAATATAGGATATAGGATACTAGTATGAGAGAGGATAGTCAATCACGAATTATTTGAGAGATTCCTGGGATGACCCCTGAGAATCTCATTATGAATTCTAATTTAATTCCTTTCCCCTTATTTTTGTTTGTTCTCGCTTGTTGATATTGAGTTTGATTCTTGTTGACCAGTTGTTAAATTTAATTCTTGGTATCGTTGTTGAGTTGATTTCTTATCGAGATAAATTTTATGGACTAAACTTTACCATATCGTCTGATAACATATATTGATGAGAACAGTGAGAAAGGTAAAATGTTTACTTTGGTTATGGAACCTAGAGTTTACCGCAGCCATACTAGCTGTCGTGACGAGAACGTAGGAACCTGACTTGGATGTACATACTTTAGTTATTAAATTTAGAGTCTTTCGCAGCCATACCGATTGGCGTGGTAAAGATTCTAGATGACATGATTATAGAGTTGCATACCTTAGTTACGGAACCTGTCGTTTATCGTACCTATGCTTACTGGCGTGGCGAGGATTCTAAGTGTCATGATTTCTGACAGACGTGTATGATTATCAGGTTGTATCTTAAATTGGATCTTAAAGTATTATCTCAACACTTATCTATTTCTATTATTACAGGACTTATTCCATCGCTTCTTTTGTTTGCTAGCAGTAGAAATACCTTCAGTCATCAATCCAGTTCCTTTTTGAGCTTCTATTCTTTGAGGATTCCTTGTTAAGTATGATAATTAGTGACTTATAATTATGTCTGTGTCTTGTATTAGTGTTGACTGAGGGTGACTTGTGAGCTTGTAAGTGCTTCTTGGTTGGACATGTGAGCAGTAGGCATTAATCTTGAGTTAACCCGTAGCATAGTACCTTGTAGCAATAGCTCTAGGATAGGTGTCATTATAGTACTATAAGTAGAAGGAGAGTATAGAGTATCAGTGATAGTTCCAAGAGTTAGTATCAGAGCTAGCATACCCGTCCTAGCTAGTCATAAATTTATGTAATTGGATGATCTATGTAAATAATTAAGTATCAAGGGATTTCTGTTAAAGATTAATGGAGCATGATGTTCAATTTGATGATTGATACTTGGGTGTGTCAAGAGTAAAGAAATGTATATGCATAAAGGGTTTTAGTGAGATGTCATGAGTAGAGAAATATCATGATTGGTAATGGAAGTTGTGAAGCGTATCACATATTAGTTTAACAGGCTGTAAAAGATTAAAGGAAAATACATATACATTAATCGATATGAGGAACCATATACTTGCCCATGAGAGAAAGTAAGACATGGGTGTTATAGAAGGTGCAAGTAATCGTGAGTTCTAATAAGTTTGATGAGATGATCCAATAATGAAGCTAGTGTTATCATACCAAGAGTACTAATGATTCTATATCGAGGATTAGTCGAGTGATGCTAATAACAGTAAGCACTTCGTGTGATGATAATTAGATTAATATATCAGTTAATATAGATTGAAAATTATGGAAGAAAATACGTGTGATGATAACCTTAATTATTGGGAGTGATAGTGCAAGTAATCCGGGTAGTGCAAATTTTCGTACACAGTTGAGGTTGTAAATAATTGGTGTATTAGTGTGCACCTTGAGTATTAGAGACCGTGAGCATTTATATGTATATTTGTGGATTTGAAATTGAAGAGTAGAAATAAATTTTAATTTTTAAGAATTTTGAGGAGTTGAGATTCTATGTTATTAAATTTTGAGGATTCAAATTTGATTCTATAAACATAGTCAAAACTATAAAAAATTTAGAAGTGATTAAAATTTTATTTCGATATTGAGCATTTGACTTTTGAGGAAGTATATGCCTCTTACTTTAAATCGTTCGAGGAGTAAAATTTGATGATTTTATTTGGAGGATTAAATTTTTATGGTGGGTAAGAAATATATATTAGTATATAAGTGGAAGAAGTGCATACGTAAGGATCTGTTGACTTGGGCATGATTGAGATGGCGCTGCAAATAGACTTGGGTGTCCATTTAGAGTTGTATTAGAGAGAACAGTACTTAGTATGGTGTGTTGCATTTGGTGTACACTTGAGTGATAAGAACAACTAGTATGAACAATTGTAGTAGGAAAGAGAACTAACAGTGGGTGTACTTGTAGTAGAACAGAGGTACCTAAAGGGATAGGAGCATCAAACTTTGAATGCATCATTGACCTATGATTGTGTTAGAGGTCCTTGGTATCAGATTTTGGTATTAATAGACAGGTGTGTGCAATGAGGATGTATTCATGGATGTTGTGGACTAATGATTAGTTGATATGGATACCAGTGTACAAGGATAGGAATTAGTTAGTGAATGTGCCAGAGTTAAGTGTATATTAGAGGATGAAGATATCCAAGTAATGGGTTAGAAGACTATGTTATGTTCTTTCCTTTTGTTCCTTTTTTGTCTGTTGATTGATTGATTTATTCTTTAGTACCGTAACTTGTATCAAAGATCTTCTTGCTAGGATATGGTTAGTAGTAAACCCCGACAGAGACTGTAATACCATGACAAAAGAGACTATGACCAAACGTGTTCCATCTAGATTGCATATTTTATCTAGATTGCGTGTTGTATTGCGTGTTGTATGACTATAGGTAGGATACTCTTAGACTTTGTGGTTGAGGATTGACTGTAGTAAAGAATCAATGAAGAGGTTATGATTTGACAGAAAGAGACAATATGCCTTAAAATTCGAGGATAAACATTAATTTAAATAAAGAGTTGAGAACTTGATATGGCATAATTGACGACTTGGTTAAATCATTGATTTTATAAAGATTATGAAATGATTGAATTTATCATTAAATTTTGAGAAATTTAAGAAGATTATCATTGTATTTATTGACTGCAAGATATAGATTTATTTTGAATATTACAATTGAAGATTTCGCGAGAATTATATTATTTGAGTATTGTGTGGAAAAAAAAGAGTCGAGGAATAAGATCACTAATGGAATAGTATTTTCGGATAAGATTTCCTAAATTTTATAAATATGCATTGACTGGAGTTCAATTAAAGGATTGGATAGTAAATTTTGTATCTAGTGATTTACCCAAAATTTGAGGAGTAAGATGATTAATGGGTTAGTATTTAAATACAAACTTTTTGGATGAGATTTTTTAATTTTATAAATGTGCATTGTTTGGATTTAAAATTAGAGGATTGGATATAAATTTTGGGTTTTAATTACTAACATCAGATTCTGAGAAGATTATGATACGAATGGAATTCGATAATTAAATTTGAGGATTTTTCAGAAATATTATATCTGTAGAATTATGAAAGTTTGTGAAATAACAATGTGGGATTACTTCTAATTATGGGGTTCAATCATTTACATTTTGATGGAAAATAAAATAATGAGGAAAATACAACCATTGAGGAACTTAAATTTCGAGGACGAAATTCTTTTAAGGAGGGTAGACTTGTCACTACCACGTTCCAAAAATAGGGGTATTTTTGACTTTTTATATATATTTAATATTTTGTGTATTTAATTTAAATAATTGCATGAGATGTGTATTTATAATATTATGTACAGTGTTTATTAATGTTTGAGCTGTTAGACTTGACCTAGAAGCCCACTAGATGAACACCTGACCGAATTATAGGGTTATGAATTTATTTATATTATTTTAGAATTTAATTATTTGAGATTGCAATTAATTACCTTAATTTTATTTAATTGTTGCGCCTTGTCATTGCTTCGATATTTGGAGCGCTACCCTATCTTTTATCTTCCAACAAATTTCACAACCTTACCCTAGACGTACCCGCCTTCCATTCTGACCTTTTTGTAACTCATAATTATGCTCTCTTATGCTTCATTTTAGCCGTACAATATTCGTCGCGGATGTTTATTTAATTTCTAAATAAATTCCAACTTTGTATCGTTGTGCGTTCCAATCAAAATTGGAGGCAATCTCGACCCATTTTTTATGCAACCTAAATTAGGGTAATATTCTGTTATGAGTCTTCTTCACTAATGATATTTATGGCCCAACCTAATTTTGGCCCCATGTACTCCTAATTAATTTTAGAACACCGCTTGCATTTGTTTCTAATTAAATTGGGGATACCAACTTTGACTAATCCCATTTTAACCCAATTTAATCCAAATACCCTATTAATTGAGCCCATACTAAATACACAATACCCCCTCACCCTACAAAACACCAAACACCAAATCGTCCACTAATTTTTTTATTATTTCATGTGTTTGTGTAAATACCCAAATTTAAGGGGGCTAATTTACAAATATTGCATTAGGTGTCAACACCCCATTGGTTCAAACCAATGGAGAAGCTGATATTGACTAGTCAACCCAACCCTTACCCTTGCATGAGTAATTCCTCATGTCAAATCCTGACCACCCATTCAAAATGGGAGCATCATCACCACTCATTCCCATCAACCACCTCCTATTTAATGTCTCCTCAAGGCACCCTTTCCCACGCAAGCCCTAATCCCCAAACCTAGGAAAGCCCCCATCTTCTCTTACCTCACTCCTCCCCCAAACCCAACGTAGCTTCCCTCTTTCTTTTCATTTTTTTCCCTTCTTCTTCTTCTTCTTCTTCTTCTTCTTCTCTTCTTCTTCTTCCTTTCTTCTTCTTCTCCTACTTTTTTTTTAATTTAGAAAGGAGGGTAAATACACTAACTCCACCACTACCACCTCTTCCCGAGCTCCCACTCCGGCGCTGCTACTCTGGCACCGGCCATGAACCCCCCGCCGAGGACCCCGCTCCACTTTCCTGCACTCGGCCTATCTTCTACGGCCACGACAATCACCACCATCGGCAGACCCCACTCCGGTCACGACACCCGGCCAAGCTCCCCGCTCTCCTTCCCTCTTCTCTGAGTTCGACCCGACTGCACCCGAGCCCACCCCGGCGAGCTGCCACTCCGGCCAGCTTCACCCATACGCGAGCCTCCACCGCTTGGAGATCCCCGACCCCGCTGCTCTTCTTCCCCGGCCAACTCCCGACCCCGCTCTACCTTCAACTCCGACCCGACCACCCACCTGTCCACAGCCCGACCAAGCACCCCTCGACTCCACGGTCCGCTGCCACCCTCCATCTTCTCCGGCGAGCTATTCCACCACCACCATGAGCTATCACCACCACCACTTTATATCATCGCCACCGACCCCGCAGAGTCTGCTGCACCTGAACCCGGACCTCTGCAGCAGCTCCACCGTAAGACCCCGCTGAAGCCGAGCGCTGCCAACTGCTCCTCTGCAGTCCTGTCACCAGCCCGAGCAACTCTCCAGCAGCCTCAATCAACCTCGTCGAGCCCCATCGACAAGCAGTTCCCGACCTCGCGCCTGACTAAACCCGCCGGAGCTCGCCTGAGCAGCGATCCCCGACCCCGCTGCACAATGCCAGATCTCCCTCTTCCATCATCCTCCCCGTCCTCTCGCCTAAGAGAACTCGAACTCCTTCATTCTCCTCCCCGTCGTCGTGATCATCACCATTCAACGTCGTCATTGTCGTCATCAACATCATCGACGATATCGCCGTCATCATCTCGTGCCCGTGCGCAAGTGCGTACCTGTCCCCCTCCTTCATGGTGTAGTATGTATATCTATTAGTATGTGTATAATATATGAATGGGTATATATATATATATATATATATATATATATATATATATATATATATATATAGTATATGTGATTATTTAGTATATGTTTGTATGGTATATGGGTGTAGGTATGTACATTTTAGCATACATATTTATATACGTATTAAATGTATAATGGTACATATATATATATATATATATATATAGCTTTTTCTCAAACTAATAGATATATTTAAATGTATTTTTGGCATACATATGATGTATATATATATATATATATATATATATATATATATATATATATATATATATATATATATATATATATATATATATATATATATATTGTATATGAGTATTGTTCAATTGGTATAGTATAATAAGTACATATATTTAGTATGTGTACATTATTCAATATGATGTATATATATATTGTTCAACTAGTATATATTATATATGTAATTAATTGGTATACATATATTGCATATGTATTTAATTTGGTGTATATATATATTGTAAGTATTAACGCTAGTTAATAATATGTATAAAATATTTTATGTATCTATCTACTAGATGACCCAAGTATGACCACGTAGCATGTTAGCAGACGGCCATATGCACACCGACATACTGGCAGGACCGTATCATTGACTGTCTGATTGTACAACAATTTCAGACACAACACCCGTGCAATTGACGCACACTTGACCTTAGTTGACCAGAGTCATACCTAGCGTAGTCCCGAGTTCAGTGTATTTATGATTGTGTGATTAGTGTAATGTTTGATGCAATGTTGTATTATTTTTATGATATGTCTATAGGACTGTTGGATCATCCAGACGATACTCTGGAACAGGATATTGGTATTACCAGCTAAGGACCCAAGGCGAGTACATTCTCTGATAATTTCCAATTATTTGATAATATCTATAATTCCAGTATCTAGAAATATTACATCTGATTCTTGACACTGTGCTACACGGACTAGTATATAGATTGGATCTGCAGTCATGAGATATTATATTGATTATCGTATTGACATTGTACACGACATTGATATTTAGACCTTGTACATGATATATTGGATATTGCTCGTGTATCGTGACGTGTCGTGATTGGATCCACTGTACTAGTTGGGGGCAGGGGAAATATTAGTAGATTATGTGATCATACCCAACTTTACATGCATCATAGCTCACCCCACATCTCACGTCGGGTGCGGCCTGACTATTACATGCCTCATAGCTGTTATATATGATTAGCCTGACCACTACTTGCATCATAGCTAACCAAATGGTTAGCCTGACCTTACATGAATCATAGCTAATCATATGTAACAAGCCTGATCTTGTCCCAAGCCGATCACATGATAGACTAATATTTCAAACACTTAGAATAGTTATAGTTCTCTATTTTAGATCATATACTACATCACCCGTATATGATATTGTACCTCGTTCTCTTCATTTCATATATGCACTGACTGTATCATATTGCCTATATTGCTTGTCTCTTTATATTGCCTGTCTCTTTATTATGCCATTGTATTTATTCATTGTCTTCTCTCAGTATATAGCATCATCTGTTTATTGTTTTATAGCCCTTATCAATTAAATGGAACTATTATTTGAGATGTACTTTGCTCCTTTTTGACTGGAAATATTTTTCCAGACTATGCCTTAGAGGACTGGTGTCCGACATTTATGGACCACAGGGTGAGTAGCTGTAGACTTGGACTTGGTAGTTCAGTTGTGATTCCGGGAGGTTTAGCCGAAATCACTAGTTATCTAGTTAGTTCTTTTAGCAGATTATTTTGGTACCGGATTTGTCTCCGGCATACTCTTTGAGACTTGGATTATATTGTTGAGTTAGACTATTTTTATTTTAGACTTGTGTTGCATCTTACTTGTTTCTTAGAGATCTTATCGTGCTGTAGTTATGTGATTGAGTATGTTGTTCATATTATATTGTGGTATCCGTGTCTCCTTATGGAGTTGGATGCTCGTGTGAGATTGTTTAGATAGCATCATGACCTAGACAGCATTCTACTGCCGATTCTGCGGTGTAGGCTGGACGTACCCACGTACTCGTGCCCCAATTTCGGGTGCGGGTTATGACAGTACATGGATCTAGTTGTACCACTACTTGATACCAAGGAAGAATTAAAAAAGAAATATCTTAAATATATGCAAACTCAGTTTGATTCAATATTCGAGACATATAGCATGTCTGTTAGTTCCACTAAATCAGAACATGAAGAAGAAGACTCAGAAACCTTTTTCAAAAGAATGTATAAGAGAGTCACTACTCAGTCAGATGACGAAAGTGATGACGCAAGCATGCACTAATGGAATACTATTGCCAGAATATAGGTGGCAACTACTATTCACTTTACTTTATCTAAAGAGAATCTCTTTAATCGACATCCGACAATGGTGGGACCTACCTATTACTTTCGGCGCACGAGAATAAAGTATAAAGTGATGATGACGACAGGCACTCAGTGTTGCTGATAAGAAGGAATATTTTACCTGCATCTGCCAGTCTGTCTACCTGTACCTGCCAGGAACCATGTCTGCCACTGCCGACTGATTGTAGTATAAATAGGAACCATGTCCACCACTAGCATCATTGGAGCTCGAAGTCATGGGTCTAGGAACCCATGGTTGCTTTCCTTTATTTCTCTTGCTCATTGTTCTGCAAAAATTCACGAGTCAAGAAGTCTGGAATTGAATTGTCAGTTCCTTTAATATATTCAATATCAAAATCAAATATAGCTAATTCAGCTTGCCATCGAGCAAATATCTGTTTAGATGCTAAGTTTTTAACATCTTTCTCTAGAACAGTTTTAGCAGAGCTACAATCAATTCTTAATAAGAATTTCTTATTAAGTAAATTATCTTAAAATTTGTGAATACATTGAATAATAGAAAGAATTTCTTTCTTAATAGTTGAGTATTTAATTTGAGTATCATTCCATTTTCCTGAATGATATCTCACTAATACTTCTTTATTAGTATGTGGGTTTAATTGTTTCAGTATTAACCCATAACCAATATTACTAACATCAGTTTCAATTATTTTGGTGATAATAGAAAGTAGTACAAACTATTATAGAAAGTACTATGTATTTCTTTATCCATTTTGAAATCCCATATATTTTCAAATGGATAATTAAATACATAGTATTATTATTAATGAGCAAATTTACTTTAATATACCATTTATGGGTAATAAATAAATCCATTTTTTATAGAAAATTATTTTTCCCTTCTTCTGTATCTATCTGTCCTGATTGAATAGACTGATTCTCCCCCTCTTATTCTTGTGAGCAAGAAGAACCAACAGACGATTCACCAGCATGGATTAAGCGAGTAGTTTTTCTAGATAAATTATCTAGTTCAAGTTTATCCAGTCTTTTCTGGATGTGCTGATCTTGAGATTTTAAATTTTTAATCTCAATTTTCAAGGTTTTTATTTCAGACTGAAGTTCCTGCATAGTAACAGGTTTAACTTGTTTGCTTCTATAGCGAGATATTACCTTGGTCATATTGTAAGCTTCAGGAGGAGTAGTCTGAATAGGAATATTATCCTTATTCAATTCTTCTCCAATTGCTTCTATAATTTTATTTTTTATTTCAGTACTCATATTATCAGTCAATAGGGCTTCAATTATATCCTTTTTCTCATTAAGAGTCAAGGTATTTATAGACAGCCCATTCATTTCTACTATAGAATTATAGTAGTTAATATCTTTATCTGCAGTGCATTCATTGCATTGGCAATTCTCATTATATTCATTGTCTAATGGACTATTAGTCTCATCATTAGACTCATCATTGGCTAAACTTTCTTCATATTCAGAATTGATTATTAATTTATAAAGAGTTTTTCTTAACCCTTCATCCTCGATTTCTTCCAATTTCTTTTTTGTATAACATTTGTTTGCATAGTGGCCTAATTTATCACATTTATAACATTTAATGATATTTTTCTTAGAAGATTTCTTCTTCTTACTGTCCTTATTAACAGTATTTTTTTGCCCTTTTGATGGGTATTTCTTTCTTTTATAAGGTCTCTTGTAGTCCTTGTATTCTTTTACTTTCTTCTTTCCCTTTGTAGGAAGAGGTTTGAAAGTATCCATCACAAACTGGTCACAAAATTCTCCCAGTTGTCTTTTCTCAGAGATTCTTTGAGATTTTAATTGATGTCGTAGATTTAAGTCATTACATAAAGCTAGACCTTCTTCAATACACTTATTAATCAAATTTTCATATGTGTAATTAGAATAGGGTATGACACCATTATTTTGGTTTCTTAAACCTTGTCTTATTCTCTCAGCAAAGAGATTAGAAAGTCCATCAATATATTTTGACTTCCAGTGAGCATTATTGGCATCACCAAGTAACATTACTCTACTCAAGAAAGTATCTTTATACCATCTAAAGTGAGTAAGTGTTGGACATCTTAAATTTTGAAGAAGAGTTCTTACTCTTTCTCCATGACCAGATATACCTCCTCTGAAGTGTTCCAAGATGGTAATAATAAGAGTATAAACCGCATCAGGTTTAGTTATCTGAGTACTATTCTCAGAGCTAGTTTCGGTTTTTACAGCACTTAGAATTTCTTGTCTTTGTGAGTCGGTTAAACAATTGTTCCACCAACCCCTTAGGGTGCCAGTAAAACCACTAGTTATAAACAATGCAATTTTTTTATCATTATTTTCTACGGCTTTGGCCACGTTGGAATACATCATCATTCGATATAATTGATCATGAATTTATTTATCCGTTAGACCATCTATGTTCCATTCATAGATGTCTCCCCCACTATAATGATTTTGAATGATAGTATCATTTTCTTCAAATAAGACATCTGTGGGAGTGGGTCTTTGGTAATAATATTTTATTAAATTCGGTTTTCCATATTTAACCGCTTGAATTATAGAATCATTTTTAGATTCAATAAAAGATTTCTGAAGCTCTTCAATTTTCTGTGGATATATCTCATCCTCTATTAAATCTTCAGTTTGTTGATCTTCTTCTGCCATTTCAGAAGCATCTGAAGATTGACCATTAATTACTTGAATACTTTTATCAAGATTATTAATGGCTACTTGATTTCTATTAGTATTATTACTAATAATAGCAAATTTTTCTTTGCTCGAGCTATTAGCTCTCGTAATTCTCTTTCTTTATTATTAATTGTCTGAAGATTACTTTTCTGAAACTGAGCTATTATCTCCTTTATATCTTCTTTCGTAACTTCTGGGGTTTTAGACATTTTAAACCCTTTAACCTCAGGAGGAGGTTTTAAAGAGATATTAGAGGTCTCTTTAGAAGAGTTTTTTCCAGGAGTCACATTCAACTGCTTGATTTTATCAAGTTTATGTAATAATTTTTCTAAGACAGTTTCAATTCTGGTCAATTGTTGACCCATGACTTGAATAAACACATTGGTGAAATTATTCTGCCTTACAGCTTTTTGTAATTCTGTGATAACTGCTTCTTTGCTGTCAATAATTTTGACAAAGGAAACAACATCAATTTTATCTGTCATATTTTTGACAGTGAGTTTAATTGACTCATTTGGTGGATACATGGATCTAGTTGTACCACTACTTGATCCTGTATCGGTATTCCAGATTTTATAATGTTTTTCTAACACATTTATTTGTGTTAATTCTGTGTCCACATATTTTTGGACAAACCAATCAATGAAAGGTATTATCCTTCTTTTCTTTTATAGATGATTATAATATTTATCCTTAAATTTATATCTCTGTTTAGTGGGGTAGGTTTTCTCAAACCGTGCCACAAATTCGTCATTTTTATAGTACATTCTATTGAGAATGTCCCGAATTTCTTGATTGACTTTAAATCCCATTAAATAGAAGTAAATTTTATTTCCGACATTGTCGGAGAGCTTATTTTGCTCTTTTCCTTATACAAGGGATGTGTTATTGCATCATCGGTAATTTTAATTTTATTAAACTCTTCTTTATTAGAAGAAGTTGATCCTATTGTAGAAGGTAGAGATTTTCTTCCTGATATTGATAGTCTAGATATATCATGAGGAGTAAATCTCACTTCTACTTCTCCATCATTAGTTTGAATTATTTGGTCAATATCTGTGTTTACTATTGGTTGTGGTAATACAGCTTGACTTAAGATCCATTCTTTAGGGAAGTTTATTTCATCCCATCGAATTATCCTGTTAGTTGCTACTTTGGATGTTAACAAATTTGTTTCTACCAAAGTAGTTTTACCAGGTGTAGTAATATGCCTAGCATTCGGGGCAATGGTATTCATTACCTTGTAGTGAATTCTATAGATTATTGCTATAGTCTCAGATCCTGGCAAAAAGTTGTAACCATTAGTTTTCAGATTTAAGGTTACAGATTCATATAGATGATTATCTGTCATTGACAGAGTCAAATTTGGTAAATATTAAAATAAACTGGACTATGGCAGAGACTAGTCTGCATGACTCCCATTAGAGACTGGCTCCAATCTAAACATCTCGCATCTCTAAGAGATGTCATTATTGATGCATTTAACCCTGGTAAAGTCAAGGGTTTAAACGCAACTTGTATTAGTCCAATATGGACATAGTTATAGGCATCTCTAATATCCCCAATATCTTCTTCGCTTATAAGCTAAAAGGAATGCTCTGTGTTATTCACAGAAACCGTTTTTTTTTCATTGTTTTAATGGAAATAGACGATTTAAAATCAAAAGTACCAATTTGGTAGATTTTTTTTGGCTTTAATTTTGGAATTGTCCATTTATTTAATTCCTCTAATTTAGAGGGATACTCAACATTTTAAGCATTCTTGATAGTTTTACCCTTAGTAAGGGCTTTCTTATTAAAGCCTATTGCTAATTCTTTGCTCATATGCTTAATGATGTCCTACTTCCTTCACGTACATGTACTATGGCTAGTTATTAAATTCAAGTTATAAAACTTTTAATAGAAATTATTATAAAAATTTTATTGTTCTAGTTAATTACTTTTAAGTATTAGGCCTATCTAATGATAGTAAAGACCTAGCACGACTGTCAACGATTTATGCCATCAACTGCCCTCTCGACATAACAAGGCTACGCGACTTTGATGCCGTCCCACTAGGTAGAAGACACATCGCTTTGATAAATCCTAACTCTATCGCAGTTAACTAAAGCAACAGCTTTAAAAATAATAATAACCATAACAGGAAAATAACTTCAACATAATAACTAAGCCATATATCTACATGCTAGTGAGGAAGTAGAATTACCTCAGCCTTGAGCCATGATACTGGCTCTGATACCAAACGGAAAGAGGATCGTATAAAGGATGAGAAGCTAAACGCTTATGCGAAATTTTATTGATGATAGTAGAAAGTAGTACAAACTATTACATAAGCACACAAAGAAGCACACAAAGACACACTCTTCAAACTCTCAAAATAACAACATACTTCCATAAAGAGGACTCTGCCTCTATTTATACTACAATCAGTCGGCAGTGGCGGACATGGTTCCTGGCAGGTGCAGGTAGACAGACCGGCAGATGCAGGTAAAATATTCCTTCTTATCAGCAACACTGAGTGCCTGTCGCCATCATCACTTTATACTTTATTCTAGTGCGCCGAAAGTAATAGGTAGGTCCCACCATTGTCGGAAGTCGATTAAAGAGACTCTCTTTAGATAAAGTAAAGTGAATAGTAGTTGCCACCTGTATTCTGGCAACAGTACTCCATTAGTGCATGCTTGCGTCATCACTTTCGTCATCTGACTGAGTAGTGACTCTCTTATGCATTTTTTTGAAGAAGGTTTATGAGTCTTCTTCTTCATGTTCTGATTTAGTGGAACTAACAGACATGCTATCTGTCTCGAATATTGAATCAAACTGAGTTTGCATATATTTAAGACATTCTTTTTTAATTCTTCCTCGGTAATTCGAGGATTTTGTCTTCTCAGAGACTCCTTTAGCTTCTTCAAAGGACTGTCCTCAATTATTTTCTTTTTGAGCTTAGCTTCAATAAGAATTTCATTCTCTTTAATAGATTTTTGTACAATTTGTACTTTATCTTTTTCATCTAACCTGTTCCACCATTTTATCAGAAATTTTCTGACTAAAACAGGAAAATTGAGATGATTAAATATTTAATCATCCATTTAAAAATATATGGGATTTCAAAATGGATAAAGAAATATATAGTACTCTCCTCCTCCAAAAGTTGGTCAACATTCTGACAGAGAGGATACTAGTGAGTCCAAGTTGCAAATAATTCTTGCAAAGATGGTGGAAGGATTTTCAGTGTTGCTCCAAATTATAGCCACCATCGAATAAACCAAGTAGGGATGTCCTGTTTAAGAATTTCAGGACAAATACGAATGAACCAAGAGTGTTTCTGTTTACTATTGTCAAAGAAAAATACTTTGGTGAATGCCTCAATATAATCCCAGTAGGAGTAAGGCATATTGATATTCTTGTCTTTATGAACTAATAATTTAGTTCGATTTGGATGCAGTCCCCATGATTGAGGAGTAATAATATGACGTATAATTATTTTGCTGTAATTCATGTCACTTCTGACATCATTTATTTTCTGGTAGAAGTGCTCTATTTCAACAGATTTTGTTGTGAGCAGAATCCCTTCGTAGACATTCCTGTCTTTTTTCTGTATTGGAAATATATTATTTTCTAGATATTTTTCTTTTAATTTCCAGGGATCATCCATCATTGGGATGTCAGCTTTCTCCAGTTGAAGTATTTCTTCTATATGATTGTTTTGAGTGAAAATTATTTCAACCTCAACTGCTTGCTTGTAAGAAGAAACATTGGCTTCTTCGAAGTCTTGAACTTCTTTATTAGAAGATTTTCCTTTTCCAAGAACAATTTTCTTGGATGTCTAATACTTCGACTCATTGGAGCTCAAAGTCATGGGTCTAGGAACCCATGGTTGCTTCCCTTTATTTCTCTTGCTCATTGTTCTGCAAAAATTCACGAGTAAAGAAGTCAGAAAGTGAATTGTCAGTTCCTTTAATATATTCAATATCAAAATCAAATATACCTAATTCAGCTTGCCATCGAGCAAATATCTGTTTAGATGCTAAGTTTTTAACATCTTTCTCTAGAACAGTTTTAGCAGAGCTACAATCAATTCTTAATATGAATTTCTTATTAAGTAAATCATCTTGAAATTTGTGAATACATTGAATAATAGAAAGAATTTCTTTCTTAATAGTTGAGTATTTAATTTGAGTATCATTCCATTTTCCTGAATGATATCTCACTAATACTTCTTTATTAGTGTGTGAGTTTAATTGTTTCAGTATTCCCCCATAACCAATATTACTAGCATCAGTTTTAACTATTTTGAACCATTCAACATTAGCTAAATGTAAACAAGGTAGGTTTTTAACTTTTTGTTTTATTAGTTTAACTGCTTCCGTGTGACTATTAGTCCAAGGAGCAGGATTTTTCTTTAACCTTTGATACAAATTTTTTGTATCGGCAGCAATATTCTTATAAAATTCGGATACATAGTTTAATGCTTCAAGAAATTACTGTAACTGCTTATTATCAGTTATTTTATCAGAAAATTTAGAAGCAAATTCAATACTTCTATCAATTGGGATAATGGTGTTATTCATAATATTATGTCCCAAAAATCTTATTTCTTGTTGGAAAAGTTTTATTTTTGGGGCCGAAATTACTAAGCCATTTTTAATGACCAAGTGTTTGAACACATTAAGGTGTTTGAAATGTTCTTCTATCGTATTAGAGAAAATTAGTATATCATCTATATACGATAGTATGAAACTAGAATACTGAATGAATATTTCATTCATAATATTTTGGAATTCTGAAGGTGCATTCCTCAGACCAAAATGGCATAATATTTCATTCATAATGCCCAAAAGGAACAGTAAATGCAGTCTTATACCGATCCTTTTCATTTATTTGTATCTACCAACACCCTGATTTCAGATCAAATTTAGAGAAAATTCTTGCTTTAGCTACTCTATTGAGTATGTCTCTTTTATTAGGGATTGGATATCGAATCCATTTTAAAACCTTATTTAAAGGTTTATAATTGATAACAAGTCTAGGTACGCCCCTTTCTTTTTCAGCATTATTATTAACATAGAATGCTGTGCAACTCCATGGGGAGTAAGATTTACGAATTAATTTTTATCCAATAAATCTTGGATTTCTTTTTTACACAATTCAAGATATTCTTGATTCATTTGACAAGGTCTTGCCTTGGTCAGAATATCCTTTTCGTTAAAGGATTCTTCATATGGAAGAGAAACTATATGTTGTTTTCTATCCCAAAAGGCATTGGAAATATTACTACAAGTTTGTAGCTTGAAGTCCTCTTCAATTTGTTGAATCTTTTTCTGAATTTCTAATTGTTTCAACTGCTGGGTTATAGTGACCTGAGCAAGTTCTTCTTTTAAGAAATTAATTTGATTTTCTTTCAAATTAACTTCATTAAGGATTTTAACAATTGGATTTGTTATAATTCAAAAGTTATTCTTTTGCCTTTATAACTGGTAGTAATTCCTTCCTTTGTTATCTCACTTATAGGCATGAGTTTTTCTAGGAAAGGAGTTCCTAGGATAACATGCTGAGATATTTCCTTTACAACTATTAGATGTATAGGAATACAAACATCATCCTTACAAATACTGTGAACGAACTACTCCTTACAAAATCAGACACTTAGTGCTGCAAATAATAAAGCACTAACTACTCCTTACAAAATCATTGATGTAAATATTTGTAAGGATGATGTTTGTATTCTTGTACATCTAATAGTTGTAAAGAAAATATCTCAGCATGTTATCCTAGGAACTCCTTTCCTAGAAAAACTCATGCCTATAAATGAGATAACAAAGGAAGAAATTACTACCAGTTATAAAGGCAAAATAATAACTTTTGAATTTATAACAAATCCAATTGTTAAAATCTTTAATGAAGTTAATTTGAAAGAAAATTAAATTAATTTCTTAAAAGAAGAACTTGCTCAGGTCACTATAACCCAACAGTTGAAAAAATTGGAAATTCAGAAAAAGATTCAACAAATTGAAGAGGACTTCAAGTTACAAACTTGTAGTAATATTCTCAATGCCTTTTAGGATAGAAAACAACATATAGTTTCTCTTCCATATGAAGAATCCTTTAACGAAAAGGATATTCCGACCAAGGCAAGACCTTGTCAAATGAATCAAGAATATATTGAATTATGTAAAAAAGAAATCCAAGATTTATTGGATAAAAAATTAATTCGTAAATCTTACTCCCCATGGAGTTGCACAGCATTCTATGTTAATAATAATGCTGAAAAAGAAAGGGGCGTACCGAGACTTGTTATCAATTATAAACCTTTGAATAAGGTTTTAAAATGGATTCGATATCCAATCCCTAATAAAAGGGACCTACTCAATAGAGTAGCTAAAGCAAGAATTTTCTCTAAATATGATATGAAATCAGGATATTGGTAGATACAAATAAATGAAAAGGATCGGTATAAGACTGCATTTACTGTTCCTTTTAGGCATTATGAATGGAATATTATGTCATTTGGTCTGAAGAATGCACCTTCAGAATTTCAAAATATTATGAATGAAATATCCATTCAGTATTCTAGTTTCATACTATCGTATATAGATGATATACTAATTTTCTCTAATACGATAGAAGAACATTTCAAATACCTTAATGTGTTCAAACACTTGGTCATTAAAAATGGCTTAGTAATTTCGGCTCCAAAAATAAAACTTTTTCAACAAGAAATAAGATTTTTGGGACATAATATTATGAATAACACCATTATCCCAATTGATAGAAGTATTGAATTTGCTTCTAAATTTCCTGATGAAATAACTGATAATAAGCAGTTACAGCGATTTCTTGGAGCATTAAACTATGTATTCGAATTTTATAAGAATATTGCTGCCGATACAAAATTTTTGTATCAAAGGTTAAAGAAAAACCCTGCTTCTTGGACTAATAGTCACACGGAAGCAGTTAAACTAATAAAACAAAAGATTAAAAACCTACCTTGTTTACATTTAGCTAATGCTGAATGGTTCAAAATAGTTGAAACTGATGCTAGTGATATTGGTTATGGGAGAATACTGAAACAATTAAACCCACACACTAATAAAGAAGTATTAGTGAGATATCATTCAGAAAAATGGAATGATACTTAAATTAAATATTCAACTATTAAGAAAAAAATTATTTCTATTATTCAATGTATTCACAAATTTCAAGATGATTTACTTAATAAGAAATTCTTATTAAGAATTGATTGTAGCTAACATGTATATGTATATATAACTATAGAATAATATGTATACTATATCAGCATCAACTCTATTGTTTGTCTTCGAGGGTTCACAATCCAACTTCCTCCAAAATTTATCAACCATCTCAAGCTGGATAACTTGACCATCTCGTTTCAACTCTACAAGTTCATGTGCACAAGGTAACCAACACGTCCTCCTCAACACACAACCACAAAGGAGGGGATCTACACCGGTATTATCTATACCCTTTATCTTGTCGAAGATTCTACCAAGAACATGATGTGACACCAATCTTTGAATGATATTGAAAAGGGAAGAACTATAACGATGGGGTTCCACATTAAGGCTCATAACAAATGAGACATTCATTTGGTTATGTGACGTGATCAGCAAAGAATGTATCATTTCTCATGAGATCTCAAAAGTAGATTGACTCGTGCCTGGTTGTTTTTTTAGTTTTGCATGTGCACTCTCCGTCCTGTGAGTATAAAATTTATAGAGTCAAAATCGTACTTTATAAGGTAATGAACATTTATATACATATATCATTTAAAGGTACGTACCTGCTAGTTGTCGTGTTCTCGAAATGCATCACATTGTTAGTCCAATACGAGACGAATCCCTCTTTATACGGCTCTATCTAATTCTTGATGGCATAATGAACTATTTTTGGATAATAATAGTAATCTTGTTCTAATATTCTAAGTAACTCATTGAATCTCGGTTCGACTTCAACAAGTATCAACGTATTCCATGAGTTATTAAAACAATCTCACTTCTCCTTCGTACGAAATAATTTCTTGCAGTTGGCCAAAATATTCTTGTTAATATGCCATCGACATAGCAAGTGCGTGGAGCTGGGGAACGTAACGCTTATAGCATTCATCGGTGCAATCTCACGATTAGTAACAATAACCTTTGGTAAGTATGATTGGTCCATTAATCCTTTAAGCGTAGTAAGCGCCCATCTATAATTTTCCTCGTGCTTGGCCTCCAAATAAACATATGCCACAAAAAATATGATATTTGTGAATGTGACCCCAACCACTTCCAAAAGTGACATCCTATACCTGTTAGTTTTGTAGGTACAATCCATCAATAAAATATCGAGAAAGGCACGCAACAAGTCCACACTAGTCGGGTGAGCATAAAAAAGATCATTCACCCTATCTGTTTGCTCACATCTCCTATCCAGGTATTAGTACTTTTCCAACTCCAACTTCCCCAACAAGTATTGTATTTGATATCGGCCTCCATGCTCGATAACTCTATGCTTTTGTTGAGCATTGTAAATTGTCTTCAACGTTGACTCATTCTCAGTAAAAGTTTCCTTCAACGTGCTCAATATATCTTTCGTTTCGTATTATTCTTTGACGAGTCTTTAACAAGTTGATCTTCAGCTGGTGTTAGTCGACCAGCAAATGAGTGTCCTACCAAATACCGTCCCATTGGGTTATTATATGAGCCACATATAACCGTTAATGACCATTGTCCTATGTTATTGAATTGCACTCCCTTCAAAAGAAACATACATTCACATTTTTGTGTGCCAGTAAGCCTTTCTTGTCTTCTTCTTTTCAATGTTCGTCGAATTTTCTCGAGCAACTTTCGACTTAGGCGGCCGATATTTACCACCACGCTCACAACCCAAAAATATCCGAGCTCGCCTTCCACTATCCCCGCTATCCGATCGTCCAACCAAAACGACCATATTATGCTGGTTTCCTACCATATATGCCCAACTCACCAACAATTCACGATTTTCAAATATCTCATCTGTCCGAAATTCTTCTGAAAAATCTATTAGTTCATACATGGGATTAATGATGAGGTTCAAATCCGTCACCTGATGTTCTTCCGTTCGGTTAATAGTGCTCAATTCAGTTTCATTTGAAGTATATTTCCTGTAAAAAAAAATTACAAAAACCACGTAATAAATACATTGTTCAGCGAGAAAAACATGATGGGAATGAAAAAATACACTGTCGACCAGATATGACCGAACTCCAGATCAATAGTTCGACTAGTACAGGTCGAACACTATATGTACTGTTCGATCCACGTAAGTCGAATACTATATGTACTGTTCGGCCCCCGTAAGTCGAACCTTCACTCTAATGTTCAACTAGTTCAGATCGAACTAGCAGTGCTCCGTTCTACATGTAATGGTCGTGTTCATCGCAAGATTTTTTTTT
Organism: Iris macrosiphon; assembly: GCA_036927795.1. Taxonomy (NCBI): domain Eukaryota; kingdom Viridiplantae; phylum Streptophyta; class Magnoliopsida; order Asparagales; family Iridaceae; genus Iris; species Iris macrosiphon. The sequence continues at coordinate 153,759,515 of JAYESA010000019.1, read as the reverse complement.
TAGCACACGAAATCTTTTCATACACTACTTAAAACCAGAAAAAACGTAATGATAGAACTTACATTGTTCCTTTCAAGTATTTTTTGATGCTCCATGGTATTTTTTTTCACAAAACAATGTAGGATTTCTAGGATTTTTGGGTTTAGAATGAGTTTTAAACTTTGAAAAAGATAAAGTCTATTGGATATAAGAGACAAAAATTTAATTTTGGGGTGTGTTTAGAAATTATATTAGGTGAGGGTGTTTGGAATGTGGATAATCATGTCTTCTAATATATATTTACTTTTTATTTAATTTAATATAGGATGCGTTAAGTAGAGGGTGAGGTGTGTATAGCCGGGCCCTAAAGAAAATGGAATACAAAGTCGTCAACTATATTATATAAAAATAATATATGGATAAGAAAAAGATAGTATTAGATAGGAATTGTTAACTGCTTCTTGTCACGCACCATATTTCGTGGCCCCACCAAGATCCGAAAAGCTTTCAAAATTCTGTACATGAAGAAATACAATTCTGCACATGGAGAAATACACTTTCCATTCTAGAGTCTTCCTTTTTAGTTACTTGACATTAATAATAATGAATGAAATATTCTTAGGTTATAGAATAATTTCTAGCATATTTTCGAGAATAATTTCTGGAATAGTTCTTGTAAGCCATTGAGGCAATATAAATAGGGAGAGAAGACTCATTTGCTTCTCACCACTTAAAACTTGTAAGCTTTTCAAATAGCAATAAAGAAGTCTTCAAGTTTCTATCTTGCTTCATTATTCTCTAATTTTTTTAGCGATCTAGCACAGCCCGATCGAAAATGATTCCACGGATCTTCGAGGAGCTGTACGGATGGTATGACTAATTCCGTAACATGCTTCTCAATTCCTTCCACATTTGATAATCCATTCATTGACCGTATATTGTCTTCTTCTCCCTCCTGCGCTCGCTCGCACCATCATCATTGACAAACCCTAATTCGGAATCGTCTCTCCATTCCAAAAATAAAAAAGATCGGATCGGATCGGATCGGATCTTTCCTTTTTTGATTTTGATTTTGGTGGGCGGAATTATAATAATAATAATTATTATGTCTTTTAAGAGCATGGTCGAGGAGGAGGAAATCGGGAGCATATAGAGGAAAGGGAGGTCTAGGTCCATGAATTCGATGGCGGCGGTGGCGGCGGAGGCGGAGGTGGAGGTGGAAGTGGAGGTGGAGCAGAGCTGCTGCTGGTGGGCCAACATGCCACCGGAGCTCCTGAGGGACGTTCTGGTAAGGATCGAGGAGTCCGAAGGGGGGTCGTGGCCTCCGAGGAAGGACGTCGTCGCCTGCGCCGGAGTCTGCAGGAGCTGGAGGGAGATCATGAAGGAGATCGTCAAACTCCCCGAGCTCTCCGGCCACATCACCTTCCCCATCTCTCTCAAGCAGGTCATCTACTTCAATAAATATATAATACTCACTGCAGCATTCTCTTTATATTATTTTCTTCAATTTCTCATGATTCGTGATTTCTAACTATACTCTAGCTAAATATATGGGAATCGCATAGTAGGAATATAAAGTAAGTAAGAATGGGCGGCTTTCAAACTAATTGTATGTGTTGGATGCCTCGAATAAGCAAAGCATGTTGGTACTATTGAGAATGTCAAAATTGTAGTAGATTGATGTTAGTTTAGTTTACAAATGCTCAATATTGTCCTGTCCTGTCCTGTCCTGTCCTCTCCTGCATCTTATGTATGGTAATTGATGGCAACTTTGTTTGTTATAAGAATCTTTACAATACATATTTGCAGCCGGGCCCAAGAGACTTTCCACTACAGTGCTTTATAAAGCGCGACCGGACTACTCAAACGTACTGTCTATACCTAGGATTGACCCAAGGTAAGATTTCATGTTCTCCGCAGCTTCTGCTGCTTTTTATAGTTTTATGCCTTTTCTTTTCACTGCTAGAGTACCTATCTCATCATGGTGGTTTTTGTCATGTAGGTAGTTGTATCGCAAAATTATGCTCTATCTTGATTCAATGTCTGCTTGTCTGTCAACTTATTTGCTATTTGAGCTAAAGTTAGTTGTAAACATTTATTTGTTTGTAATTGCTCATAAGGCATGGTGATGCTTTGCTATCACCTTCGATAGAATACTAAAACATTTTAGTGGACCTAAGGAAATTGAAGGAGATAACACTGAAATTAATATATGTTGCAGCAAATAAGATTGCACTTCTCATAGTCCTTATCATACTAGTTTTGTAGTGTTTCCATTTATAGAACTTTACGTCATATGAAAGTCACAGTCAAGACTAATGTTGTCTCTAGTAACCTTTAAGTGAAGTAACCTTCTGGCATCAAGGTGTATATTTTTCTACCTGTACATAACCACTATGAGGTTATTTGTCTAACCTTTCCATCCTATTTGGGATTTAACTAAGCCTAATACTTTAATATTGGAAACTGGTAGGACGGTGGAAGAACAATTGTAATCCTGATGACTCTCAAAAGGAAAGTAGGCAGTATCCGGTAAATATTGTTCCAAATCTGGAACCACAAATGCATGTGAAACCATAATGTGACTAACCAATATTGAATTTTCTTAACTTCCTTGTGAATCTATTGAACCAGAGAAATATTATGTATTTTGAAATCAATTTTTTTACTTTAGGCATGTGCACATATATGTAAGTTGATGTTAGGTTCAATATTGAGAATGCTTTCCTCCTTGTAAGCGTTTTTCATAAACATGGGTAACAAGAATCATTTGCCAAAAAGGGTTCCTTCTTGCTTAAACTTCAAGAACCATTACCAAACTGTTCCTTTTATAATTTTATTGAAGTAGCACTTTTAACTTGCTTACAGAGATTGCATGTATAAGATACCGTGTAAACTTAAGTGTTATCTGTACAAAAAAGTTTTACGTGGACCACTGAGGGGGGTGGTCCAGTGGTAGCACTTGTAACGGAGGGGAGGAGTGGGCATCTGTTCAAACTTCAAATCTCAGCCCAGGCAATAATTTAATTAAATTGGGGGGGGGGGGGGGGGGGGGTCTTGATGCTAGTAGCCCAGGATAGTGATGGTCATTAATGACTGGCCTTATATGAAAAAGAACAAAGTTTCACATGGAGAAGCTCAAAGTAGTTCAAATTCAATTGTGCTTGCCCAATATATAGTTTATAATGTTGCAGATCTTGTACAGCTGCAATTGTATTATACATCAGTTTGTGGAATTCTCATGTCTCAAGTACCGAAATGAAATTATACTTGTAAATAAACCTATCTGAAACTCGAAAGTTATTATGTTAAGACTTGACGGGTTTTTTTTAACCTTAAAACACGGTCACTATTTCCTTTCGTGTGTGCACCAAGTTTTCTATCAGTCTTGTGTTATCCAATATATGCTATTATTTAGATTGTAGGTCTTATTTGTATCTTCTTCCATCCTGAATTCATTTGTTCTTATGTCCACTACTCCTTTCCTTACCATTGTATTTTACCATTTTGGCTGCTCTGTGGAATAATTCGGTGACGTCCAAATTCTTGGTTGTCACTAATTATTTATTATAATTTGCTTTCTAGCATTGACGGATAATGGCAAATTTCTCCTTGCTTCTCGCAAATGTCGAAGGACTACCTGTACTGATTACCTCATCTCTCTAGATGCTGATGACATGTCAAAGGGAAGTGGAACATATGTAGGAAAACTGAGGTATGTTAAACATCAGTATGCATTTTCTTGATCCTTTCTTAAACATATTTTGGAGCTTTTGACGATTTACTGATATTTCTGGTAATTACTGAATATCCAGAAAAAAACTTGTGTAGACTCCTGGGAAGATAGAAAATTAAGTAATTACATGCTAACACTATCTCAATTCCATAATATACACTACTGGTGGAATAATTTAGCATTTAACTCTCATCACAACTCTAGAGTTTTGGTGTGGTGCTAAAGACTAACAATTGTAAAATTAGTATTTTACACCGAAACAAATAATTCATGCCATAGTTATAGAATTTAATTCCATGCCTGAAATCTTCATTGAATCCATTCTGACTTGTATCTAAATTTTTACAGGTCAAACTTTCTGGGCACAAAGTTTACAGTGTATGATGCTCAGCCGCCTCATGCAGGTGCAATGGTCACAAGAAGCTGCTCTACACATATGGTGGACTCAAAACAAATCTCACCCAAAGTTCCAGCTGGAAACTACCCAGTTGCCCACATTTCTTTTGAGCTGAATGTATTAGGCTCCAGGTAACTTATATGCAGATGTTTTAAGTATCGCATTACAGTGGACTCATCAATTCTCTAACTAGTAGGGTCATCCTTGCAATATTATCCAATTTTCATCCATTTCTAGCTTATTGATGCAGCCCAAGGATGGACTGTACTGAATTTCAGAACACCGAGAGGAAGAAGAAGATAGAGATTCGAAGAGGGAAGACACACAACCTAATTTAGGGCACACAACCAATAATTTCTTCTATACACTACAACTTATCATTCATGATTGAGTCCTTAAATAAGGCTCAATTCTGCAAAAAGGGAAACTGCAATAATTAACTGAAAATAGAATCCGTCAAAATTTGCATGATTTGATATGATCACAATCATGTAATTTTGGATATATCTGATTTGATTTGTTATATTCGAAAACTACTAAAAAAATAGACTTTTGTTGTTCGGACATTTTGGAGCCCGTCAAAAATGCAAACTGAGTAGGGCTGAATGCGCCGCTGGGTCACTTTCAGGTTTCGACGTTAGCTTCAAAATGCTACCCAAATTGCTAAAAATGGACGTTGTATGAGGAAGTTATGCCCGTTGTAATGTGCACCGTACGTAAGACGACTTGTTTTGGTGCATTCTAATCACTCCATATGGGCCAGAGCTGCAGCATCTGCCCCGTCTGGAAAAGAACTCGCCCTTGTGTTCACATCTTCTTCGTCTGACGTATCTCCAATATAGGGCAACAAATGCTTAATAGTAAACACGTCACAGTCTTTTCATTGACTAGGCAACTTCAGTGCATATATGCACTGTTTCCAATTTTCTTCAAAGTTCCATTAGGACCTATCTAGGACCTACCTTATTGTTGCTCAGTTTAATGTACTCTCATGCTGGGTAGCAGTCCTTTGTGATGATAGCCCACGGCCACAATGTATGTTTTCAGCAGCTTGATCTTTGGAGTTCGTTGTGTGTTGCCATGTCCTCCGCTTTGTTGTTGTCCAGGACGGGAAGTGGGCGAGGTCAAGGATCCAATTGAGGTTGTTGCCATGCATGATTTAGAACAAGCTCTTATTTGTTGTACGGTTGGTCTTTGTTGTACGGTTGGTGGAACGACCATAAGCGAACTCCGCAAATGGAAGGGACTTATCCCAGCTTGGGACTGTCTCCGACCAAACTTTGCAAGAGGTTGCCCAGACTTCTATTAACCACCTTAGTTTGTGGGTTGTAGGCACTACTGTAGCACAACTTGGTTCCCATGTTCCTCCATAAGGTCCTCTAGAAGTGGCTCATAAACTTGGTATGCCTATCAGAAGTAATGGATTTTGGGATACCATGAAGGTGCAACATTTCCTTAAAGAATAGAGCTCTAATTCTGGAAGCGTCCATGGTTTCTTGCATGCTAGAAAGTATGTCATCTTTGGTGAAACAATCAACAATGCACAGACGTAATCCGTACCCCCTCGAGTTCGAGGCAGATCCAAGACAAAGTCCATGCTGACATCTTCCTATGGGACTGTTGGAACAGGTAATAGGGTGTACAATCTTGCATTAGTAGCCCTTCCCTTGGACACTTGGCATGTGTGACATCGCTCCTCAAAGAAAATCACATCCCGTTTAATACTCGGCGGCTAATAGTAGTTACAGGAAATCAACACCAGTGACTTGTCATGACCAAAGTGACCATCATTGTGCAATTCCTTGACAATGTTATTGTTTTCTCTCAAAAAGTAATATGGTATACAAAGTTGCAGTCCCCGAAAGAGCTACCCTTCTGATAGGGTATAACGTGACCGTCGTTGCTCTTGGACTTGATGGTAGATGGTGTTGACATAAGGATCTGTTAACTACAAATAATTGAAAGTGTCGAAACCCAGGACTTGGTCTCACATCATGGAGAGGAGGGACGCTTTCCGACTCGGTGTGTCCGTCACTCGATTTTGTACCCCCGCGATATGCTTTAATGAGAAACTGAAGCCCTGTATGTATTGAACCCGTCGACCATGCTTCCTTTTCAACTTGTGTGAATCATTGATGTACTTGAGAACTTCATCATCTGAATGGAGGAGGCACCCACATTGTATAAGTATCGATCCCAATCTCGAAGGGCCTGAACAAAGGCGTATAATTCAATATCGTAGGTACTGTAACCTTGGCCCCATTCAACTTTTCACTGAAGAACGCCACGGGCTTGCTCTCTTGGTTGAGTATACCGTCTATACCAACACCCAATGCATCACAATCAACTTCGAACACCTTCTTGAAGTCTGGAATTGCCAATACTGAAACACTTGTAAGTTTCTATTTGATGATCATACCGCCTATACCAACGCCTAATGCATCACAAGCAACTTCGAACAGCTCCTTGAAGTCTGGCAATGCGAATACTAAAAGTGTTTGCTTTGATGATCATAAACGTTTTTTTGCTTATTCAGTCCAACAAAATGGAACCATATTCTTCAAGCAATTCCTGATTGGGGTAGCAAGGCTGCTGAAATTGTGGATAGATTTGCGCTAGGAGGCAAGGCTGTGAAAACTTCAGGTCCCATAAATGTTGCGAGGTGTGGGCCTCAATCCCAAACAACTGGCACCCTTGTTTCATCTGCATGTACGTGTTCCGTAGAAATAATGAACCACAAAACATGACTTCAGTCATGAAATGACACTTCTTAGGATGACAATACCATTATTGTTGTCTCAATATCTCCAGCACTCGTTGCAGATCCTGCAGGTGAAACTCATGGAAAAATTATAAATTAGAATGTCATTAAAGTAGATGACACACATTTCAATAAATTGTTGCAAACTGTGGTTTTTGACTCTCATGAAGGTGTCGGGAGCGTTAGGCAACCTGAATAACATCACCAACTATTTGTAAAGCCTATCTCGCGTCTTAAATATCGTCTTCCATTTATAACTAAGACGGATGCGCATCCAGTGATATCCACTCATCAATTTGATCTTTGAAAGTGCCTTAGCCCCGATAAGTTGGTCCAACTTGTCGTCTAGTCAAGGTATTGTGAAGTAATATCAGCGGTTCATGCTGGGACACAAGATCCCTTTGTCCAACAACTGTCACATGTCTTTTTTGTTCCTGGTGCTCGTTCGGCCTCATGCGATATGCTCACCTATTGGCTTGCTCCAAGAACGAGGTCGATGTGGTGCTGGATTCTTCTCATAGGAGGAAGACCCAAGGGAAGATCTGCAGGGAACACATCAACATTTTCCTCTAATAGAGGTAACTATTCATGGGATAACATGACCTAAACTGATCTCCAATGTTACCAATGCATAGACAGCGCCTATAGTTCATGTGCTGCTTTGTCAAAAGGTTAAGATTCGTTAACGAGAGAGATCATTGGAAGAAGGTTAATGTCTTTTGCGGATTCCATCTTAGGATTGGGCTCGACCCCTCTTTTCATGGGAAGGAGAACAAACTTCTTTACGTCCTTCCAGAAAGTATGGAGTTCCATCGGCCATTGTACGTCTTCAGATAATACTACCATTCCACAGTCGTCCAAGTTACATGCATCAATAGCGACCACGTCACCCCATGCTTTGTCAAAGTACCCATTTCTAATAGAAAAGGCAACCGAGCATCGTAACTCCACCATTACCTTGTTATTCCTCTTAAGCCTTGTCAACTTATAAGGTCGAGAGTGCTTCTCAGTCTTTAGATTGAGCTTCGAGACAATACAAGTGGAGATAATATTCTCACTGCTTCCACCATCGATTATTACAGTACAAACTTCTTCTCTGAATGTGCACGTGGTATGAAAAACGTTATGTAGTCAGTCTTCTGGATCTTCCAGTCGAGGTGTCAAAAGAGCCCTCTGGGAGATAAGCACACTTGCGACCCGTCACCTTCTAGCAATGTTTCCTCCTCATATCCTATCTCCTTATTATAGATATGGCTTCTCATTATTGTAGTGCTCCGTTCCCCCTATTCGGGGAGCGCGGCTAAGAAATACTTGGTATATTTCGATCGGGACAGATTGAATCAAGATTCTTTCCTCGTTATGGACTGGTTTCTTCGGAATCAGGTCCCACATTCAGCGGATCGTGCCTCAAGGAAGTACTCGGCGATAGAGTCGAGAGGGACTTTTTCGTTGCGCTTGTTTCTTTGTCCGTTTTTGAATGCCGCTTGGCTACTTTCTTGTTGGTTTTGTGACTTGCGTTTTCTTGAACGGTTTCGATGGATTTTATTGTCTTCGTTCTTTGAATTTCGTATTTCGTATCGAACCCTTGGAGACCGAGGCAAGAGAGATATTGATCATCTGTTGGTGTGTGCAGGTGATCGTGTAGGCGGCGCGCAAGCGGAGTCTTGAATCTCCCCTCTCTTCCCTGATTCACCAACTTGTGAGTGGTTTTACTTCCGATTAGGCCCTTCTTCCAAGTCTTCATTCTTCATAACCTGACTCGTTTATACGTTCCGATCGACGATATCATAATAATAAAAATTGAGTCAAGATAAAAAGTAGACTTGAAACAATTAATGTTGGTCACCTAAAATTACTATACGATCATATTGTTGCATGTTTGTCCGCTATGCATGTATCTATTTTATGTTTCAGTTGTAGCTAGAACTTATTCATCTATAACTGTTCAATTGGTAGTATATAACTTGAAATATGATCTCGCATCAGCAGGTAGACTTTGCCATTGCATTGTGCTAAAATAGTTATGTTCATTTTGATATCTTGAAATTCTTCGTATGTTAACTTACTGTTAGATCGTAAATGGTCATGGACAACTTGTGCACAAGGTATATGGTTCCTACGAACGGCCGCCGGGACACCGGAGCCGATCCGTCCCGACGGAACAACAGTTAGTCGTGCTAGCAACTTAGCACGGGTGAGACAGGAGTTTGTAGCGGGGCTCGTTACCTGCGCTGCAAGCATCGTCTACCCAGACTATAGTCCATTATGGCTAGTCATGACAGTAATCCTTATGTATATTTAAACTGTGCAAACTAACTATGTCTTCGTGGCAGTGAAGGTTATGGTAAGTTGTGTACAGGTGATTCAGATGGTATAGGTAAAAGTCCTGAACGGTGGCACATTTTGTTGTCATTTCATTCTATCGCATGTATAAAATTGAGCTAAGACAAGATAGAAAGATCACATAATAATAATAATGTTGTATGTTCACATGAATACGATGTCGATTTGGTATGTTGGGTTAGCTCGTCGTCACCGGTACTTTTCGAAGTACTGACCCTCGTTGCAGCAGGTTCCCCGAGCCAAGGCGACGCGGCGAGAAGCTGAAGCTTCTCTTCCAACCTTTCACTGATCTGGCGCGTTCGTGTTCGTGACTTTTTTTTGGAGCACAAGTACATAATCTCAAGTAGCTTGCACATACCCTTTTGAAACTCCTAGGCGATGGTACTAACACGCACCCCAGGTGGTTTGCTCTTTTGAAATATTAGTAAGGAATGTAATGTATGGATCGGTTATCTCATTTTGCATCCATGTTGTAAGACCGTGTGGCATCCTCTTTACTTTTGAGTCAAGAGTCTGCAACAAGATATTCATTATCAATAAAGAGAATTTTTCTACATTTCAATGTGTGATATCTCATTTGTGTACTCTGTTACATATGTTTCTAAAGTATATCATTATGTCTAGGTCTTGTGCGGGCGCGCCTTACGATCGCACGACATCACGTCCGGGGGACGATTATCGATTTAGCGGAAATCGGGACGTGACAATTATAGACATGGACAAGCAATATCTGACATAGTGTCAAGGAAGTGTCGTGTTGGATCTATGTTAGATACAAATCAAGGCACATGTACGGTCATTTGGAGGAGTATCATGCAATATTAATCCTAAATATGCCATCACGGTCTTTTAGAGGAGTATCATTCAATATTCATCTTAAATATGGCCCTCGTATATATGAACACATATTATGTTTAGTATATATGTGGCATGAATGTCACCTCTATCTAATGCAATAGTTACCAACTATGAAGCATAGGTACCGGTAGAGTAACCTATATGGTATGTACCGGGTATGTCGAAACGACAATTGCTAAAAATCTACGTATATATATATATATATATATATTCTTTATCCCCTCTCTCTCTCTCTCTATATATATATATATATATATATATATATATATATATATATATAGGCACTAATAGACTCTCAATGGTCGCGGGACCCTGACAAAAAAAGGAATTCAGGGATAGGAATAAGAATTATAGTACCATTGGAAGAAGGGGCACCAGTGGGAACAAGGGCCGGTAAGGTTTTGCTCGTTGTATCAAATTAAACCACGTTATCGGTTCAAGGATGCAAGGTGACCTTGCTTTTTCAGGGTTACCGATCGCAAAGATTAGACGCTTTCCAGCGCCTGTCAAGAAAGTTGGTGACCTGATGACAGGGGAGCCGGAGTTGGACTAAAAGGAGTAAGGATGGATATTAGGCGAAGCTATTGATGCAAGTCCAACTTTGAATCTGAAAGTACCGAATCTCTCTCTTATGTTGGCCCCTCCCATCTATATTGACCGGGAGGAGAGGGGAGGCTCTTGCGGAAGCCCTACCCGCCCTTCTTTATTTTGAGGGATCCCTCATAATAATTGTTTATAGAATATAAAGAAAGGTAGAAAAAGGGTGATAGGACTCAAAGTGTGTCCACCACACGAACAAACTATAACCATCGTCTCATACACTAAACTATAACTAAACTAACCCAACATAGCAAACTTCAGGAGCTTATCATTCACCATTTTAGTGATGCGAGAACTAACTAGAACAATAGAGGGAGACTTGCTCTCCAAACTAGATCACCTCTTCCTTGTTCTCGGTAGCAACAGACTATGGTTTGCAGCTTGAAGAAGTTCTAACCACTTGGAATTCAACATAATCACCTGCATATCTTCTACCCGACTCCCAAGATCCTCCTCAACATCTTCATTATCTTCCTCTTCTACATTCGTATACTTTCCTTATCGAAGTACCCTTCCTTCATATATTACCATGAGTCGGTTTTATTGGATGATCTTATAAGCAGTGTTCTAAAAATAGGTATGTTCGGCTGTTTAGATGCTATGTGCCTCTATGTTGAACCGAGAACTCCCTATTCGGCGGTAATGCGGTTGTGCGGTCCTGTTTGGCACCTAGGTGTCTTGTGTGATTTGTGCGGTCGTTCATATTTTAACATTGTTTGATGTTTTTTTATGCTTAATTGTATTGTGAATATGTTGTTTGGATTTAGATTTTGTACATTGAAATTTCAAATTTGTATTATGGATATGGTGATTTCTTTATTAAGTGTATTTCATTTTGATATAATGTTGATGATGTGTTCATGAATCATGATAATGATATAATACTGTTGATGATTTATTTATAAAATATGTTTCATTATGATATAACACTATATAGGCTGTTACAAGGGAGTAGGAGGAAAAAAAAAAGCCTTATATCTATTCGTCGCCTAGACGGTTAGGCGTCCATTCTCCGCACCGAATTTGCATAACGAATTTTAGAATACTTTGCTTCATAAGTTACCATGGATCCGCTTTATTGGATGATGTTACAATACAAGGAGAGAGATATAAGGAAGAGACTAAGGTAAATACGACAAAATACTATATCTTAAAAAGAACCTTACTGGTTGTTGTCATTGGAAATGAAGTCCTTGGTGGTTGTAGGAGTATTCAGTGTGGATTGTTTAGTTTGGAGGTTAGGGGAGAGCGATAGGACACAAAGAGGTTTCAAAGGTGAAGGGCCGATAGCGCACCGGTCCTGTGGCGTACTTTTGATTTAGGATATTTTTAATGTAAATGACTCAACACTAAATATACAAAGGTTTCAAAATTAGGAGCCCTTAACGTAACGATAAGCATTAGCGTGACATTGATTTAGTATATTTCTTATGTAGAATTCACACATATTGCCAGGTTTTGACAAAGGTTGAAAATAGCCCAGTCTTTATACCAAGACATTGTTTTTGACATGTCCGACTGTAATCGATACATATCACACCTTAGAAGCCAGAAACTCCTAGGAGGCCAATGAATCTCAATAAAAACCTCTATTCGACAGTTCTTACTTAGGAGCGATTTGGGAGCTCGTCTTTCAAGCGACGAGCGCTCGTTTTCTCGACAACGGGAGCGCATTTCCCCGACGACATGAGCGCTTTCCATAGCAAGACTAGAATTTTAAAAGATGACATAAATTTTGATAAGAAAGTTGGAGAATTTTTAATACACATTCATCAAAGTAAAAAGAAACTAATGATTACTTACCTTGACATCATAAAAATTACCATATGAATGATATCTATGTTATTTTGAATTGAACTTTATAAATTCTAATAAATATTTAGTATCTATAAATTTTGATAACAATAATTAATAAACATAAAAAGTCTATTAGCGTACGTTTCCATTACGTTCCCAACTTTAGACTCTTCTAAGTAGTCGTGCTCCCCGTTCCCGTCTCCGTTCCCGTCCCCGCTCCTGCTTTTGACTTCTAAGTATCAAACACAGTACATTAAGGTAGGGTACCAGATTTTGGAGTATCCTTGCTTCCTAGCAGGACATGATGCTGACATGTTCAATATACAAACTGATGCACACCTGTGTTGTAGGATGGTTGTATCATGTCTGTGTCCGTGCAACGTAGCTTTGGATTTTTTTGCTGGGGTGATTGTAGATAAATGGCAATTTATGTCGGACTACCTACAATTGATGTTACCAATCTCCACCTTTTGAATGAAGATGGACTTCCGCATTAAGATCAAAACTAATATTCATTTATAATATAGACGGTTATCTCCAGTGGCTGCAGGAGAGGGGGTCCTGGGGCTAGATAAAATATAGAAGGTTATCTACAATGGTGTGGGAGGGAGAGGGGGGGGGGGGGGGGGGCAGGGGCTAGATAAATGTTTCGCTTGTGCTTGCTCTTCTTGTAACAGCAACAAGTACGAAAATAGCATTGTAAATAATGAAGATAGTGAACACAAGACTTTAAAACAAGTATGAAAATGAATTCTCCAATGCTATTTTGACCGTATACATTGAAATGACTAAATAAATCATATACGAGTGTTAACAACCACCGTAGAACTCTTCTTTTGATGTTTTTGCCCCCGTTGCAAACAATCCTGGTTCCGCCACTGGTTATCCTTCCAGGAAAGTCTTTGCTATAATTACCATTTAACTATGTAAATATTGAAATGCCTTATTCTGGCCTTATATTGGTTTTCAGTCCCTAGAAGGCTAAAACTAGTAGTGTCTGTGATTTCTTATATTAAATGCATAATGTATTTGTTCCTCATCATACTGCAGTTTCTGAATATATTTGAGAAATTGGGGTGTATATCAAATGATTATACGTCATGGTGTTATGACATAGGAATGAATGTAATATAATATCATACACCTAAAATGTACTTAAATTGGTCAAGTGCATATTTGAAAACACTATTCTGCACGCTATAATTCTCAATATGCATTGTATGTTCAAACTTACAAAATTGCTTATTGTCTGATGCAAAATGAATTCCACATATGCTTATTTATTGTGCATAAAATCCAGGGGTCCTAGGCGAATGCAAAGTGTCATGGACTCAATTCCTGCCTTAGCGGTTGAACCAGGAAGCGTGGCACCGACACAGGAGGAATTCCTTATAAATGGCCTTGATTCTTTCTCGTCAGTGCCATTCTTCAGATCCAAGTTATCTATTGCAGACTACACATCTGCTTATTTCTCGGGTCACAAGGGTGAAAAATTGGTGTTGAGGAACAAGGCACCAAGGTGGCATGAACAGCTGCAGTGCTGGTGTCTGAATTTCAGGGGAAGAGTAACAGTTGCATCCGTAAAGAACTTTCAGCTTGTGGCGTCAGAAGAAAATGGACCAGCTAGTCAGGAGCAAGACAAAGTTATTCTTCAGTTTGGAAAAGTGGGGAAGGACTTGTTTACCATGGATTATCGATATCCGGTATCAGCTTTTCAGGCATTTGCTATCTGCCTCAGCAGTTTCGACACCAAAATAGCTTGTGAGTGAAGACAATGGTGCGTGCTATTTCCATAAGCTTCATTTACCATTATTTTTATTTTACCATTATTTTTTATTACATAAAGAAGTTAATAGATAGAGCAAATTATGGTGTGGACTGTCATATTTGTATGCGGACAATGCCATTTGTCCCACAAGGATATTTTCACATATACATAGGTAAGGTTATTATTAACCATTTTCTTATTTCACATTTTACCATAATAGGTGTTCCTGGAAAACTTACAAATAAAACTAAAGTGTATTGCAACTATAGCAGTTGGTAGAAGTACCAGCTAGTTCATTCACTTCTAAAATATAGATGACACTGGGAGTTCAAATTTTTTTGCTAGATATAATATCCTGAATGATTCCTAGCTAATTACAAGTCAGGTAGGAAGCAGGGATATGGTGTTGTGCCAGAGACGTACCAGACATGACAGACTCCAAAATACACGGGACATCTGCCATTTTGCCATGTCCCTGTCGTATTCGTGTCTGTGCTTCAGATTCTTCGAGACAACAAGCTAATCGCTAAACTGAGAAAGTGCGAGTTCTGGCTGAGCAGTGTATCTTTCTTCGGGCACATCATTTCTGCTGGAGGCATCTCAGTCGATCCAAAGAAAGTTGAAGCCATCGTCGAGGGGAAGCTACCTGCATCCGTCAGTGAAATTCGAAGCTTCCTCGGATTAGCTGGCTACTACAGGCGGTTCGTTAAAGACTTTTCCAAGTTAGCATCACCTTTGACACGTCTCACTTAGAATGGAGTCGCATTCGAGTAGTCCGTCGACTGCGAAGCTTCGTTTGAAGAGTTAAAGTATCGCCTCACCTCAACTCCAATACTTGCATTACCAGACGAGACCTCGGGTTTCCAAATATTTAGTGACGCGTCAGGACAGGACTTGGGGTGCGTACTCATGCAGCATGATAGAGTGATAGCCTACGCATCAACGCAATTGAAGAAACACAATAAAAAATTATCCTACGCATGACCTGGAACTGGCGGCGATTGTGTTAGCGCTAAAATTGTTGCGACACTACCTTTATGGAGTAGCTTGCCGAATTTACACTGACCACAAAAGCTTGAAGTGTAACGACCCATTCCGCATAAATGTCAATAGCCGATTCAAACGGCACAAGTGCGATGACCCGACCCGTCTTGCTCTGCGAGAAGACTTGCTTGAGGCAAATGATTCAGACTTGGCCCTTCAGGAGTTCAGACTTAGACTTTCAAAGGCGCGTTCGGAGTATCGCTCTGCCGAGATGAAACATCGCTAAGGTGTGTGGCTATGATGAACCTGTCTTTGCTTAGCCTGCACACCTAATAACTTGGACGATACAAGCTAGTCGCTAGACAAATAACCCATTGCATGCTAATAAGAATGCAACATACCTAGCTAAGGGAATAATCCCATTTCGTATTGCTTGTGTTAGAACATGGAAATGAAACTTGGCTTATAATTGGACCCTCGCATGCTACCTTAGCTTCGTGCAAGTAGACTCCGCTAATGCTTCGAGTGGATCATTATATACTCTTCGTAGTAAACTGTTTTACATGTTTACATTGTTCGTCTTATAGATTATGCCGCGATACAACGACACCTTCACGCTTGTGCTAGTCGTACTGCTTATATTTCGAGTAGACTTTTATATGATCAAGTATAGTATTTCACCTTTATAATGTGCCATGCTTATCTCGTGGATTTGTGCCATGGCCTAGAGCACGACACAAAACATGGTTCACTTACCTGAGGCAGGAAGCCTATCAAAATAGTCGTTCCGAGCCAAGTAGTATAAAATATCGAAAGGTTTCGGGACCATAAGGTCACCAAGGTGGTTTCCCGTATTGGAAATGACATAATAAAAGATTGAAAGAAATTATAAGAAAGTAATGGAAGTATAAAGTAAAAGAATTGAACTGTACTGATAAGTAAAGAAGAAAAAGAATCATGGTTCGGGGTTGCTTGTAGCGGGTTAGTTCCTGTGTCTACAACTATCGTCGTTTATTCGGGATGGCTTGTAGCGGGTTCGATTCTATGTCTACAACCATCGCTGCTTAGGCAGATCAAGAGATAAGATAAGAGAACAAGATCAAGAGAAGAGACTTGCATCGTCGCGGACAACTTGTGCACAAGGTTTTTATGATTCCTGCGAACGGCCGCCTGGGCACAACTTGTGCACAAGGTTTTTATGATTCCTGCGAACGGCCGGCGGGACGCACATGACCCGATTCGACCTAGGCAGAATCCTGATAGCAATGGTTGATTCGGGAACTTGCAGCGGGGCTCGCTACCTGCGTTGCAAGGATCGCCGTCTAACCCGCTACGGCCCATAATGGCTTGTGGTGCCAGCAACTTCTGTTCATATAGATTAAGTAAAGCTCGATTGTGATAATCCGCGTGCGAGTCATTTGCATTGGAAAAAAGTAATCTATGTAACCTGAGTTTTATGATTATTTGAATAACCTGAGTAACACGCCTGAATCTGAGAAACAAAGTAATCTGTGTATCATCATCTAAGCAAACTCGTGCACCTGATTTAAAAACATGTTCGTCGCATACATGTGTTTGCTATGCGATTCTCTGATTTCACTATATATATATTCGTGTTTGGCTAACTTAGTTGTGTCATTGGACATGAAGGATGAAGTACTGCCACACGAGTTAGGCTTATATCATTGCTATGAAACTGATCCTAAGACAAGATTAGAAAGGCTACTTAATAGATGGTGTACGGAACTAATTGAACGTGTTTGGATTTGTCGAGCGGGCGAGAAGCCTCCCCACCAGTGCATTCATGTACTGATAACTCACCAAATTGCTTGTAGGATGCGGAAGAACCTCGTTCGGTGTAGAGTATCCCCTCGTGTCACGACCCGCACACGGAATTTGGGCATGAGCCGTGGGTACATCCAGCCTACGCCGCAGCATCGGCAGTAGAACACTGTCTAGGTCTCAAGACTACTAAACATAACTCACAAAAGAACCTGTCAATGATCTCAACTCCCTAAGGAGGACAATGAATAATGCATTTGATCATCAATTCATAAGATACTCAATCACAATAACTATAGGAAAGTAATTGGCACGATAAGATGTAAAAGATGAGGAAGTTCTGACATAAGTCTAGCACACAACCCAAATACAACAATAATCTAGAGTCTAGCTATCCCAACATAAATAGTCTCAACATAATACAATCCAAATCTCAAGTTAGAACAATTTAATACATAGATAACTAGACCAAGAAGCTGTATAAACGACTGTGGGTGGTGTCTCCTCTAAGGAGAGTCACTCCTCTGGAATCTCCTGTATGTAGTCTCCCTCTACTCCTGGGCCATAGTGAGTAGGACAAAAATCCTCAAGGTCCTCTGAAAAATGTTATCCAGTCAGGATTGGAGCGAAGCACAAACACTAAACATCAGTTTCAATTATATTGACAAAAACTATAAGACAGTATAAGAAAATACATGATGAAGAAATACTGAAAAAATAAGGAATATTGGAGAGACATGTAATCAGCAATAGTACTAACTAGCAATGAACATATATATGTGAATGCTAGAAATGAGTGAACTGGAATAAAAAAATAGAAATTCTAGCTAAGTGTTGTGAAATATCAGTTTACTATGTGATCGACTTGGGATTAGATCAGGCTTGTTATATATGATTGGCTATGATACATGTGAGGTCAGGCTAACCATCTGGTTAGCTATGATGCGAGCAATAGTCAGGCTAATCATATATAACAGGCTATGAGGCATGTAAATGGTCAGGCTACACCCAACGTGATATGTGGGGTGAGCTATGATGCATGTAAAGTGTGGTATGATCACATAATCTTGCTAATATTTCTCCGTCCCCAGCTAGCACGATGGATTACCATCACGACTCCTCATGACATGTATCTATGATACTAGTCCGTGTATCCACAGTGTCAGAATCAAGCATACACTACAACTAGAATCATAGTAATAATCAACATAATGAAAACTGTCAGAGAATGTACTCGCCTGAAGTCCTGAGCAAGGTGTCTCTCTCGATGCCCAAGCTGGTGTTACACAGACCTATATATGGTACGTTGCATCAATACAAGGTTCTGGAATGAAAATAAGTTAAACTGATGCAATTCTAAGTCATAAAGCCATTTCTAAGTCAAACCGACTATTTCTAGGTCATATGAGTCCAACTCTAGGATACTAGGTCTACACACTATGAAACTAAGCTACACTAGCCCATCTAAGATACTATGAGACACACAAAAGGCCGTATCCTAAGATACGCAAGTTTTGAATATAAAAATAGTAATTTATATATAGATACAAGTCAATATATATAGTATCTTAACTAATCAATGAAATTTGGAAACCTTGGCCTTGCACCAATGCGTATCACACTACCACACCAATCTTGATACTCAAACCCAATACCTTGGTGAACCAATACCTCCCAAATACTGTACTGCTGATACCTGAACAGTGAGGGACTGATACTGCCTAGATGAAACTGTGCACTGACTGCACACTTTCTACTGCTCTTCCTCCTTTGCTGAAGCTGCACGAGCACCACAACATGCTTGCAACTCCTTTCTGTAACTGCTACTGCACTGAGTGCATTGATGCTGAACTGTGCAGTTGAATCCTCTCCTTGCTGTGCAGTGAGGACACTGCACATAGCTGATACTTCAGTTGATACCTCTCTGAAACTGCAATGTGCTGCTGTGCATCTCACTGCATAGTGATACTGTAGTGCAGATGTGCTCCCAGCATACTCTTGTGCCCGAGCTGGACTGTTCCTACTGCAGGTATTGCAGTGAACTGTGATGTACACAATGCTGTGCACGAGCCTTGCTGTGCTCCAAGGTTGCTGAAACTGAGACGGCACATGCTGCACCTTGCTCCTTGCTGCCCACTGCACATCAGTGGCTCCTCATTGCTGATCTGCACAGTGCACGAGTCTGCTGAATGCTCCTACTGCAGGTACTGCAGTGGCTCGAGGTTGCTCCTCCCTGAGTGCACTGTGCCCGAGCTGCTGGCTTCCCCCTTCAGTTGCCAATATTGAACTGCTATCCTTCAGCAGTTGCATTGAAGATGCAACTGCTCCCTGCTCTTCCCCTTCTTGCTGACTGCTCACTGTGAGCTAAAACCTGCTGTGCCCGACTGCACATTTCCTCACTGACACTCTCACAACACACAACACATAGCACACTCACACACATACACATATATACATCTAGTTATATATATATATATATATATATATATATATATACTCTATAGATATCCTCTATATACAAATATCATATAAACATATTCATATTCATATACATATACATATCATATACTATATCATACATATATATATACACAAGCACACATAGAAATGAGGACCATAAACCAAACACGTGGAGTGCACCGCACCCGTATCATACTCATTCTATGATACGCTTGCGATACGACTCCACCACACAACCAAACGCATCCCGAAGGACACGAGCAAGCATAGAATACTAATTATGCATAATACGAACAATAATATAATTAACTACGTGTCCGTGTCAAGATGTGACATACATAAATTCCCGTGTCGAAGGAAAATCCCCAAAATCAACCCGTATCGCCAAATTGACGAGATACGGCCTACACGTATCCAATTGTGGATACGACACTAGTCACAAACAATCATTTACATGTCATATTGATCTATTTGACCATTTGACAAACACTACATGTGCCAATCTCGGAAAATTTTCAAAATTGACACCAAAACACATAACTTCCACCATAGGTCTCCTATGAACCTAAAACCAATTCCTATGGGTAGCCTATGCATGTGGGATAATTTCTCATGGTTAAATCTCAGATTTAGAACCTGCTACAAGAGGAAAAACTGAATGTACCTATTGGGAGATGGATTCCCAATGAAAATTCCCAAATGTTGAATGTAGCTTCCTTCTTGTAGATCTTGGCCTCCTCCTTGTTGCTACTTGCTTCCTTCTTGTAGATCCTTGTTGTTGTAGCCTCAATTGAAGAATAGGGAAGGAATTTGTGAGGGAATGGTGAGGGAATGAAGAAATTAGAAAGGGAGAAAATCTAGATCTAATTGGAAATGGAAAATGAAATGAGAGAGACACTCTCCTCCTAATATGGCCGGCCATATACCCCCTCCCTCGGGCAATGTAAAATGTCCTAAACACCCCTTGGGGCCTCTCATGAAGAAATTAATTAAGGAGGGAAGGTTCTAGTCTAATGGTTTCACTAATTAATCCATCCTCCTAATCCATGGACCTAATTATTGGGCTCAATCTAAACCAAAATAAATTGTTGGGTTCATGCATCTAACTTAATTAGTTAGGTCCAGTACACAAGTCCAAAAATAGATACTACATTTAACAATCAATAATTAATACAACAAATAATTAATCACATGCACAATATTTAAATACAATACTCCTAAAATCAAAATATCCATGTCAATTACCACATTACCCTTGATTGAAAATGTGAGGGTGACACCTCGTGCACGCTAATGCGTGGAGTTCGCTCTGGAGCCTTGGAGTGTTGCATCCAGAGCTGAATGTCACGCACCATATTTTGTGGCCCCACCAAAATCCGGGAAGCTTCCAGAATTCTGCACATAGAGGAATATAATTCAGCACATGGCAGAATACACTTTCCATTCTAGAGGCTTCCTTTTTAGTTATTTGGCAATATTAATGATGTAAGAAATATTCTTAAGATATAGAATAATTCTTAGCATATTTTCGAGGATAATCCTTGAAATAATTCCATTCCAGAAGGATCCTGTAAACCCTTGAGGCAATATAAATATGGGGGAGACTCATTTGCTCCTCACCACTGAAAACTTGTAAGTCTTTCCAATATCAATAAACAAGTCTTCAAGTTTCCATCTTGCTCCACTGTTCTCTATTTTCCTTAGCGAGCTAGCTAAGTTCGTGGTCGGGAAGGCTTGTACGAGTTTTCGAGGAGGAAGTTCGTTCGCACGGGTCGAAGTGAAGAAAAAATCACTAAGCCCGTGATAAGTGGTATCATAGCGAAGGTTAATCGTAGCCATGTCTACATCCGAGATCAGCGCCAACCAGCGTCCTGTATCGCCCAAGAAGACAAACAAGAGGCAGAAGCAAGGAGCCAACGTTGGAGCCGGCCCTTGGCGATTTGACGTCCCGCCTGGAACTCTTGGAGCAAGGTGTGATGGGTGTAGAGATGCAAGTGGAGCAGAACCAGACGGCTTACGAAGAGTTCTCTCATGGGTTGGAGAGCGATGTCGCCAATGCCATGACGTTGTTCCGAGAGCAACTTTGCGAGATGCAGGCTGGGTTCGAGGAGGAACGCCAGGCTATGAAGGCGGAAATTGATGAACTACGCGAAGAACTCAGGACTAAAGCAGCTATTCTTGAGAAAGCCATCGCCAATGATGGGTCTTCGAGTAGGGAGGCGACACCAAAGGTGAAGTATCCAGAGCCAAAATCCTTCAGTGGCGCTCGGGATGCAAAAGAAGTAGACAACTTCATATGGAACATCGAGAGATACCGTAAGGCGATTCGCGTTGAAGACGAAGCCGATAAGGTAAACACCGCGTCCCTTTATTTCACTGACGATGCTATGCTGTGGTGGCGTCGTAGGTGCCTTGAGAAAGAGAAGGGTTTGTACTCAATCGAGACTTGGTAGGATCTCAAGAAGGAGATCAAGTCTCAATTCTACCCGGAGAATGTTAAGTTCGTGGCCAGGAAGAGCTTGCGTCAACTCAAGCACACCGGGTCGATCAAAGATTATATGGCGGAGTTCACTCGTCTTATGTTTGCCATAACCAACATGAGCGAAGACGACCGCCTATTTTTCTTCCTTGACGGTCTGCAACCATGGGAGGCGCAAGAGTTGCAGAGGCAGCGTGTCCAAGATCTGAACACGGCCATCTCCGCGGTTGAGAAGCTAATGGAGTATTGGCGGAGCGATACGTCCAAGCCCAAGCCAAAGCCAAAGGCCACCACCAAGGGCAATGGTGGGGGAGAGAAGAAAGGCAACGGAAAGGAGGCCCCGTCGAAGGACAAGCAATATGCGAAGCCCCAGATGGAGCGCAAGATTGAATGCTTCGTGTGCGGAGGAAACCACTTCGCCCACGACTGCAAAAACAAAGGCAAGCGGGTGAATGCAGTCCAAGGTGAGGAGGCCGAGGATGAAGGACCAATGATGGGGGCTCAGATGGGAGCCCTACGCTTGCTCAATGCCTTAAAAAGCAAGCCCGTCTTGACCAAAGTCCAGAATCGAGAACTTATGTACGTGGACGTGAAGATCAACGACCAGAGTACGTGGGTGATGGTTGACACGGGGGCAACACACAACTTCGTCTTGGACGCGGAGGTCCAGCGCTTGGGTTTGGTGCTAGAGAATGGCTCAAGCAAGATGAAGGCGGTCAACTCAGTGGCTCGCCTCGTGCATGGGGTGGCCAAGGGTGTGAAGATAGAGGTGGGAGACTGGACGATAGTCACCAGTCTCACGGCCGCACCTCTCGACGACTTCAAGATGATCCTAGGGATGGACTTCTTGACTTCGGCAAAAGTAGTTCCAATGCCACACTTGGGGGTCGTCGGGATCATGGAGGAGGGCTCGCCGTGCATGGTGAATGTTGCACGAGGCGAGTACGCGAAGGTGAAAGCTCTCTCCGCCATCCAACTCATGAAGTGCGTGAAGCACGGAGAGATGACGTAGCTAGCGGTGCTCAAGACGGAGGAAGCACCCGTGCATGGGGATCTTCCGCCTGAGATCAACGTCCTCATGGAGTTTGGGGATGTCATGCCGCAAGAGCTTCCGAAGAGCTACCTCCGCGGAGGGAAGTGGACCTCGCCATCGAGTTAGAACTGAGTACGAAGCCGCCCGCGATGGTCTCATACCGCATGGTCCCGCCAGAGCTCGAGGAGTTGAAGAAGCAACTGAAGGAGCTGCTCGATGCTGGACTCATTAGGCCGTCTAAGGCCCCTTTCGGCGCACCTGTGCTGTTTCAGAAGAAGGAAGCATTCGTTTGTGCATTGACTATCGTGCACTTAACAAGGTGACCGTCAAAAACAAGTATCCTATCCCGTTGGTGGCAGACTTGTTCGATCAGTTGGGAGGTGCGAGGTACTTCTCCAAGCTGGATCTGCGCTCGGGATATTATTTGGTGCGGATGGCCGAAGGAGATGAGGCCAAGATTGCATGCGTCACGAGGTATGGAGCTTATGAATTTTTAGTTATGTCTTTTGGTCTAACAAATGCTCCTGCGACGTTTTGCACTTTGATAAACAAGCTCTTCCATCCCTCTCTCGACCGGTTTGTCGTGGTGTATCTCGACGATATCGTTGTGTACTCAAACATGATGGAGGTGCACATCGAACACTTGAAGGCGGTTTTCCAGGTGCTAAGGGAGAACCAACTCTTCGTAAAGCGGGAGAAATGTTCCTTTGCCCGAGAAAATGTGTCGTTCTTGGGGCATTGGATCGGACTTGGCAAGATTTGAACGGACGAGACGAAGGTCCAGGCCATACGGGAGTGGGAGGCTACCACTAGGCCGACGGAGCTGCGATCGTTCTTAGGCCTGGCGAATTACTATCGGCGGTTCATCCGAGGATACTCCGCTATAGCCGCACCACTCACAGACATGTTGCGGAAGGGTCATGCATAGAGCTGGACGTCCAAATGCGAGGAGGCATTTGATGCACTGAAGAAGGCAGTGACGGAGGAATCGGTCTTATCATTACTGGACTACTCCAAGTCGTTCGAGGTGCATACTGACGCGTCCGACTTCGCCATTGGAGGGGTGCTGGTGTAAGAAGGGCACCCCATCGCATTCGAGTGCCGCAAGTTGAATGACCCAGAGCGGCGCTATACGGTGCAAGAGAAGGAGATGATAGCGAAAGTGCATTGCTTGGGACGTGGCGTCACTATCTCCTTTGCACTAAGTTCGTGGTGATGACAGACAATGTCGCCACGAGCTACTTCCAGATGCAGAAGTTGTCCCCCAAGCAAGCGAGATGGCAAGACTTCTAGGCCGAGTTTGCCATGGAGCTGCTATACAAGCCGGTCAAGGAGAACCATGTGGCCGATGCACTTAGCAGGTAGGCCGAGCTAGCAACGGTGTGCTTGCTCAAAGGTGACTTACTTGAGCGTATCAAGATGGGTATGGCGGAGGACCCATTGGCACAAGCTTTGGTGAAGCTCGCTCGTGAAGGCAAAAACGCGAAGGTTTTGGCTAAGGGACGGGCTTCTCTACACGAAGGGCGACAAGGTGGTCGTTCCTAAGTGGGGTGGCTTGCGCAAACAACTACTCAAGGAGTGCCACGATACCAAGTTGGCTGGACATCCGGGTCAAAAGGGGACATTGGCATTGCTGGAGGCCGCCTACTATTGGCCTCGCATGCCGAAGATGTGGACTACGTGCGCACTTGTCTTGTATGCCAGCAAGACAAGGTGGATCACCAGCGACCCGGGGGCTTGCTTGGGCCTCTCCCCGTGTCGAGTCGACCATGGGAGAGCATATCGATGGAATTCATCTTTGTCTTGCCTAAGGTGGGGACACTTGGGTCCATCCTCGTGGTGGTGGACCGATTCTCCAAGTACAGGACTTTCATAGCTGAACCGACGAATTGCACTGCAGAGGAGGCTGCACGCTTGTTTATTTCCCATGTAGTGAAGTTTTGGGGCATCCCGGAAAGCATCATCAGCGATCGAGACCTACGCTTCACGGGAAAGTTCTGGACGGAGGTTCAAGATCCTTGGGTCGGACCTACACTTCTCGACCAGTTTTCACCTACAGACAGACGAACAGACAGAGCATGTCAACTCCTTACTTGAGTAGTACTTGCGGCACTTTGTGAGTGCCAACCAGCGGGATTGGGTGTATCACTTGGACATCGCTCAGTTCTGCTACAATCTCCAAAGGAGTGAGTCGTCTCACAGTAGTCCGTTCGAGTTGGTAATGGGTCAACAACTGCTCATCCCGCACACGCTGAGTACGGGGACATCGGGCAAGAGCCCCGCGGCCCACCAGTTTGCCTTGGACTTCAGGGAGAAGGCGGATATTGCCAAGACATTTCTGGAAAAAGTCGCACACAAGATGAAGAAATGGGCCGACGCCAAGCGAAGACCTGTTGAGTACAAGGAAGGGGACTTGGTGATGGTCAAGCTTCAACCGCAGCAGTTCAAGGTGTTTCGCAAGGTGCACAAGGGACTTGATTCACAAGTATGAAGGCCCCTTCCCCGTCCTTAAGAAGGTAGGCAAAGTTGCCTACAAGCTCGAGCTCCCCGTCAAGCTGAAGATTCACCCCGTCTTCCATGCAAGTTGTCTCAAGCCTTGTCATACCGACTTGGAGGACCCTCAGCGAGGAGTTTCGAAGCGGCCCATGGCGACCATGCTTACGTCGTTTGACAAAGAAGTGGACGTCGTGCTTGACTAAAGGACCATTCGCCGACGAAGTGTTTCCCCATATGTGGAGTATCTCATCAAGTGGAAAGGAATGCCCCACAGCGAATCCAGCTGGGAACGCGCTGACACGTTGCATCAGTTTGAGGACCAGATCCAAGCGTTTCTCAGCGGACGTGTGTGACGGGGACGTCAACACATTACGTGGAAGATAATGTCACGCACCATATTTTGTGGCCCTACTAAGATCCGGAAAGCTTCCTGAATTTTGCACATAGAGGAATAGAATTCAACACATGACAGAATACACTTTCCATTCTAGAGGCTTCCTTTTTAGTTATTTGGCAATAATAATGATGTAAGGAATATTCTTAAGATATAGAATAATTTTTAGCATATTTTCGAGAATAATTCTTGGAATATTTTCATTCCAGAAGGTTCCTGTAAGCCCTTGAGGCAATATAAATAGGGAGGGAGATTCATTTGCTCCTCACCACTGAAAACTTGTAAGCTTTTCTTATATAAATACAGAAGTCTTCAAGTCTATCTTGCTCCACTGTTCTCTATTTTCCTTAGTGAGCTAGCTAAGTTTGTGGTCGGAAAGGCTTGCACGAGTCTTCGAGAAGGAAGTTCGTGCACTACACGGATCGATGTAAAGAAAAAATCACTAAGTCCGTGACATGAAGCACATATACAAGACATAATGTTGGAACATCGTCTATATTATTTCATATTGTAAACCTTTTAGCACGTTTTTATTGTTTCGAGAGAGATCTTGAACGACTTGTAATATCGGCCTAGCGTCGCTTGTAATATTTCTTGATTATCAATAAAGAGTTTGTTATTGTATCATACTTGTTTATTTAATGCTTCCGCTCTGACGACTCTCTGAACTTGTTACCAATCGTCTGTTCGGTTCTTATTCTGCTGCATTCGGACTATTTGTGCGACTCTGTGGCTTAGCTATTTCTCCTCCTGTTCGGATCATGGAGGCGTGGCTTGTGCTCACGTGGCATCACGTCTTGATGGGAACGATCGTCCCGCGGAAGCGTTGGTGCGGTGATTCGCGCTTAGCGGGGACGGTCGATCCTGCGGAAGATCGGGACGTGACATATTGGTATCAGGACAAGGCTTTACGTCCTTGGATTTCGTATTGAATCTCATTTTAGAAAGCTCGTTCGTGGGTTATGTTACAAAACGCTCTCTTTCGTTGTTTCGTCGGGATGTTCTATACAATGAGTCTAAATAATTTCAAAAGTGCTTGTGAATGATATGATTGCTTCAGCGAGATTGTTATGCGAATGCCTTTGTGCCGAACTGTGTCGGACTTTATGGAAATAGGCTCGTGTTATAATTTGCAAGTTGTATGCGAACCCGAATACCTATACGTGATTACCAAGCGGGTTAGTGTGCGAGATAGAATATCGTTCGGACAGTTAGCTATGCACACAGTCTTTCAGCTAAGTTGTGTTGAGTATCGTGAGCCAAGACCCTTGGTGCTAGTGAGTTTGCGAGCGAGATTGGGATATCGTTCGGATAAGATAAGTTAGAATTAAAATGGCTATCGATAGAAACGTTATCGAACTATTGCTAAGGTGAATCTAGGGAGTCGTGCCTGAATTTTGAGATATAGTTTGAACGGTTATTCGTATCGATAAGTTACGACTCAAAATATACTTTGTACGGATGACTACCGATAGATGTATATACGAGACTAAGATTATCGAGATGACGCATAGGGATCGCGCATGAGTTCTAAGAAACGAATTGGTGGATATGCGAGTGAGTGATGCGAACGCGATTGAGGATTTAATTGGATGACTCGATTCCTGAGTGGTGTATGCGATAGCTCAGTAACGAATAAGTGATTTGAAAATTCGTAGAGTATAGCTCGAACCCTGAGTGGTGTATATTGATCGTCTTAGAAATGTTCGAGCGAATCGAAGATTTCGGAATAACAAACGAGTCTAGCAGCAAAAGACGTGATTGTGCAAAGCCTTAGTATAAGTAATGCCTAGCAAGTAACGAATTCAAATGTATCGTGCTAGAATTAGTTCGAACGATTGGGAATGTGTTGAAACAGGAGATAAGGCTTATACCGAATAGGGATTCAGAGTAATGAAATTAACATCTTGGTCGAGGAAACTTAGTAGATCGTACGAGCGATTTCAAATTGAATCAAACGAATTGAAACTTGAGTTGAGATAAAATAATCGAGAATGGGATCGGAGTTAGTGCAATTGGAATAATGGCGCGAACGAGTGATAGCGCGAATGGGAAATTTGGATTTAGTAGGATATCGCTCGATAGAATTTAGCTTGAGTGCGGATGCTATGGTTTCGAATTTGGAAGACTTGATACGATATTGATAAGTTGGAAGATAACACGGATTGATACAAGTTGAGGAATTGTGTGGTTCAATGATTGAGGTAGGCTATGACGGACTTGCTCTTGATTTGAACGAACGATCTTGAATCGAGTTCGAAGGATAGCACTCGACAACAGGCCCGGCTGAGAATGATTATCCCGCGGGAGCGCTGGCGTGGTAATTTTACGCCTAACAAGGATGATCGAACTCGCGGGAACATGTCCGATGATTATTCAGACGAACTCGATAAAATAGAACGTAACGAAGGTGGATAGACTTTAACTAGTGGATTTGAACTTGAATGTTTTGTGGAATGCTAGAAGTAGACTACGGATTGATTGAACAATAACATTAAAGTTGGATGATTTGGTTAGGCGAATTATGATCATGTCATGAACGGTTATTAAGATGAACATGACTTGGTGGATTAATATATAACTTGGATGAAACGAAGTGTAACAATAATGTGTCTTGATCGTTTCGATGACAACTATAATATTGACGTTCTTGTCTTATGCAAGCGCAACTCCATGCTCGCACATGCGTCACCCCCGGATTAGGACGATTATTCCGCGGGAGCGTTGGCGTGGTGATCTCACGTCCAACAGGGATGATTGAACTTGCGGGAGACCGGAGCGTGACAATTGAAGGATCGTCTTGACTTGTGATTCGACACGATAATACGAGTTTCAGGATACAAGTGAATCGAAAGTGTTTCGAGGATGAGTTAGTCTAGAATGTGAAGTAAGTTATGCTGAATGGTTTCGTGAATGGATACATGAATCGTGTTCGACGACTTAGAGTTTATGATTGAGATCGGTGATTAGAAGTTAATCATCACTAGTGGTCTAGATTTATTTAGAAAAGATTGGATATGTGGATTCTATCAGAACATATTTGAGGAAATAGATTATGCGAGTCATTAGGTTTGATATTCGACGTGGATATATCGAGGATTCGGTTGAACGAACGTGTCTTAGGAACGACTTTGTTAAACGGACTCAGACCCTGTACAAATGAACGTGTTGATGTGAGTAGGATGATCTATGCTCGATGTTCAGAAATCTGAGTGAAATAAACTTGGTTAGAATATCCCGTATAAACGAACAATAGTTTGACCTTAGGAAATTGGGGAGAGTATCGTGCAACAAATTTGTATGATGAGAATCGTGAACTTGTAATGTACCTATGACCTTGTGAGCTGACCTAGTGGTTAGGCAGACGATCCCATGCCGAGTGAAAGAACTTGTGTGACCGACTTTAGAGTATTGCTTAAGCAAGCCATAGAACTGGGACAACAAGACTTAGAGTTAGGTTTGGAACGATAAGTGTGTGCTAGAAGTTGATGTTTAACACGAACGGACTGGATGATAGGACTTGGATGCTAGTCGGTTGGTTGGATAGAACGTGCTTAACAGTTGTGCAATGCTTAATTTATGGGTTGGATTGGAAATGAAATGGATTATGATTGACCCCGTTTGAGGTATCATTGTGATTCGTAAGACGAGAAGATTTTCAAGGCAAAGCATAGGGATCGTGCTTTAAGTTGAAGGAACGAGTTGAATGGATTGGTGCGAACACGATTGAGGATTTAATTGGATGACTCGATTCCTGAGTGACGTATGTGATAACTCAGGAACAAATAAGCGATTTAAAGATTCGTAGAGTATAGCTTTAACCCTGAGTGGTGTATTGATCGACTTAGAAATGTTCGAGCGAATTGAGAATTTCGGGATAGTAAACGAGTCCAGCAGCAAACGACGTGATTGCGTGAATTCTTAGTATAAATAATGCCTAGCAAGTAAGCAAATTCGAAGGAACCGTGCGATATTTTATTCGATCGAGTTAGAATGCGTTGAGCAAATGATAAGGCTTCTATTCGGATAGAAATTTAGAGCGTTGAAATCAATATCTGGGTCGAGGAAGCTTAGTACATCATATGGGTGATTTCAAATTGAATCAAACGAATTGAAACTTGAGTTAAGTTGGAATCATGAGAATGCGATCGGAGTTAGTGCAATTGGAATAATGGCGCGAACGAATGATAGCGCGCAAGGAAAATTTGGGATTGGGTAGGATATCGCTCGCTATAATTTAGCTTAAGTATAGATGATGTGGTTCGGATTTGAATACGACTTGATACAATATCGATGAGTTGGAAGATAGCATGGATTGATGCAAGTTAGCAAATTTGTGGTTCAATGATTGAGATAGGCGATAACGGACTTAATCTTGATTTGGAGGAACGATCTTGAATCTAGTTCGAAAGATAACACTCGACATCAGGCTCGGATGAGAATGATTATCCCGCGGGAGCGCTGGCGTGGTGATTTCACGTCCAGCGGGGATGATCAAACTTGAGGAAACATGTCCGATGATTATTCAGACGAACTCGATGAAATAGAACATATCAAAAGTGAATAAGACTTTGGCTAGAGGATTTGAATTTAGTTGGTTGTTTAAGGAATGCCAGAAGTAGGCTACAGATTGATCGAACGGTAACATTGAAGTTGGACAATTTGGTTAGGCAAAATATGATCACGATATGAACGCTTATTAGAGAAACAAGACTTGATGGATTAATATATATAACTAGGATGAAACGAAGTGTAAAGATAAGGTGTCTTGATCGTTTCGGTGATAACTATTATGTTGACGTTCTTGTCTTGTGCGAGTGTAACTCCATGCTCGCACATGCATCACGTCATGTTTAGGACGATTATCCCGCGGGAGCGTTGGCGTAGTGATCTCACGTCCAGCGGGGATGATTGAACTTGCGGGAGACCGGAGCGTGACAATTGAAGGATCGTCTTGACTTGTGGTTCGACACAATAAGACGAGTTTCGGGATACAAGTGAATCGAAAGTGTTTCGATGAGGAGTTAGTCTAGAACGTGAAGTAAGTTATGCTTGATAGTTTCTTGAACGAAATACGTGAATCGTATTGGACGACTTAGAGTTTATGTTTGAGATCGAAGATTAAGATTAGGTAAGTGGATTCTATCGAAACATATTCGAGGAGAGACTATACGAATCGTTAGGTTTGACGTGCGACATGGATATATCATGGATTCAGTTGAACGAATGTGTCTTAGGAACGGCTTTCTTGAAACGGACTCGGACCATGTGCAACAAACGTATTGATGTGGATAGAATGATCTGTGCTCAATGTTTAGAAATCTGAGCAAAACGAGCTTGGGTAAAATATCCCGTACGAAAGAACAATGGTTTGACCTTAGGAAATTGGGGCGAGTACCGTGCAACGGATTTGCACGATGAGAATCGTGAACGTGAATTGTACCTATGACTTTGTGAGCCGACCTAGCGGTTAGGCAGACGACCCTATGCCGAGTGAAATAACTTGTGTGACCGACTTTAGAGTATTGCTTGAGCAAGCTATAGAACTGGGGCAGCAAGACTTAAGAGTTAGACTTGGAACGATAAGTGTGTGCTAGAAGTTGATGTTTAACACGAACGGACTGGATGATAGGACTTGGACGTTAGTCGGTCGATCGGATAGATTGTGCTTCCGGTTGTAAAAACACTTGAATTGAGGGGGATTGGAAATAACTTTGATTTTGATTGACCTTGTTTGAGGTATCATTGTAATTCGTAAACTAGAACCCTTGAGATTTTCGCTAGTAGCTTGTCCGACTTCGCTACCGTTGAGTTTGGTTGAATGTATATGTTTGAGGGACGCCTTGAACGTGCGCACGATCCAAGACTCAGTGATATGTTAAACTCGAGTGCAAAGATTTCGATATCGCAAAGTTGGTTGACATGCATATGTTTGGGGGACGCCTTGAATATGTGTACAATCCAGACTCCGCGATATGCTGATCTCGAATGCTAGTGCAAGTGAATATATTAGATTCGCGTGAACGAATATAACGAGTTGGTTAAGTTGCTACAGCCTAAGATCTTCGTACACAATAGATCATGCCTCGCGTTAAGCGATATATGTTCCGCACTAAGGCGCGTCAGAGACCGAGTCAGAGAATACGACGTTCGAGTATCATAGCCAACTTGGATTGAGTGATAGAGTCATTCAATGAAACAAGCCCAACACGCATGCGATACGGAACGAGGAAAATGATTAGGAAGTTGTGTTCGAACGGGTATAAGGATACGGAGTAATACGCTTGAGTTAGATTCGATAGTGTGCGATAGAACGATTTGCACTCAGGAAGTCTCGAGGACGAGACTTGTTCTGAGTGGTGTATAATGTAACGACCCGTTCTGCATCAATGCGGATAGCCGATTCAAACGGCACAAGTGCGACGACCCGACCCGCCTCGTTCTGCGAAAAGTCTCGCTTGAGGCAAATGATTCAGACTTGGCCCTTCAGGAGTTCAGACTTAGACTTTCAAAGACGCGTTCGAAGTATCGCCCGAGGCGAATCATCGCTAAGGTGGGTGGCTACGATGAACCTGTCTTTGCTTAGCCTGTACACTTAAAAATACGGACGATACGTTCTAGTCGCTAGGCGAATCATCCATTGCATGCTAATAAGAATACAACGCACCTAGCTAAGGGAATAATCCCATCTTGTATTGCTTGTGTTAGAATATGGAAATAAAACTTGGCTTATAGTCATGCTACCTTGGCTCCGTGCAAGTAGACTCCGCTTTATTGTCTCGAAATGGTCGAGTTGATGTCTTTATGCTATTTATCTTATATGCAATGATTGTCACAGGGATAATGCCACGGTATGGAACACAGATCATTGTTCACTTACCTGAGGCAGGAAGACTATCGAAATAGTCGTTCCGAGCCAAGTAACAGAAACATGAAAATGCTTCGGCACCATAAGGTCGCCAAGGCGGTTTTTCGTACCGGGAACTGCATAATGAAAGATTTGAAGAAACTATAAGAAAGTAATGGAAGTATCAAGTAAAAGAACTGAACTGTACTGATAAGTAAAGAGAACAAGAAACATAGTTCGGGGTGGCTTGTAGCGGGTTCGTTCCTGCATCTACAACCATCGCTGTTTATTCGGGATGGCTTGTAGCGGGTTCGATCCTGTGTCTACAACCATTGTCGCTTATGCAGATCAAAAGATAAGAGAACAAGATAAGATAAAAGACTCGCATGGTCATGGACAACTTGTGCACAAGGGTAGAGTTCCTGCGGACGGTACGCTGGTCGCACTGGGGCCGATCCGGTCCGGACGGAACATTCTGGATAGTCACGCTAATAGCCTAGCAAGGGTATGGCGGGAGGGCTTGTAGCGGCTTCACTATCTGCGTCTACAACTCTCACCGTCTACCCGACTATCGTCCAAAATGGCTTGTAATGCCAGTGACCATTCATATAAGACTAAGTTTGGCTCGATTGCGGCAATCCGCGTGCGAGTTATTGCATTTTGTCCAATAAAGAGCTTGCTTTTGTTTCATACTTGTGTTCATTCGATGCTTCTGCTATAATGACTTTGTGAACTAGTTATCGAACGGCCCTTTACTCGTGTCGTTCAAATTTTTTGCTGCATTGGAGATTATCTGTGCGACTCCGTGGCTTAATTATTTCTCTGCTTGTTCGCATCATAGCCTTGCACGGGCGTATCTTGTGCTCACACGGTATCACGTCCTGATGGGAACGATCGTCCTGCAGGAGCGCTGGTGCGGTGTTTCGCGTCTAGCGGGGACGACCAATCCTGCGGGAGATCGGGGCGTGACAATCTGTGTGGCTCTGTGGCTTAGCTATTTCTTTGCTTGTTCGGATCATGGCCTTGTGCGGGCGTGACAATCTGTGTGACTCTGTGGCTTAGCTATTTCTTCGCCTGTTCGGATCATGGCCTTGTGCGGGCGCGGCTTGTGCTCGCGCCGCATCATGTCTTGA
Organism: Iris macrosiphon; assembly: GCA_036927795.1. Lineage (NCBI taxonomy): Eukaryota > Viridiplantae > Streptophyta > Magnoliopsida > Asparagales > Iridaceae > Iris > Iris macrosiphon. The sequence continues at coordinate 153,725,668 of JAYESA010000019.1, read as the reverse complement.
TGGGAACGATCGTTCTGCTGGAGCGCTGGCGTAGTGATTCGCATCTAGTGGGGACGGTCAATCCTGCGGGAGATCGGGACATGACATGAAGTACCTATTCACCCAAACGGACCTCAACCTAAGACAACGGCGTTGGCTAGAATTGATTAAAGACTATGACTTGACAATCGACTACACGCCAGGCAAAGGAAATGTTGTAGCGGATGCTTTGAATCGAGTGTTTGCGGGATCCCTGTCCTTCGATCGCAAGTTACAAAAAGACTTGGAGGCAATGGACATTGAACTCCGAATTCGATACCGCGGTGCGCAAGTTGCTCAGATGCGCTTTGTACCCAACCTGATAGAGAGAGTCACGTCTACTCAGAGGGACGACCCATTCCTGAAGAAAATGTGCGAGCAGATTCTAGCACGGAAGGCGAAGGACTTTGCAGTGGACGAGAATAGAGTGTTGCGAGTGAAAGGGAAGGCTATGCGTTCCTAACGACGCAGAACTCAGAAAGAAAATCCTTGCAGAAGCTCAAAATGCAGCCTACACAGTCCATCCCGGGAGTACGAAGATGTATAAAGACCTTCGCACTGTCTTCTGGTGGCACGACATGAATGACGTGACGCGCTTCGTGTCGTAATACATAATCTGTTAGAGAGTGAAAGCAGAACATCAGAGACCGGGCGGGGAGATGTAGAATCTTGCTATTCCAGAATGAAAATGGGAGCACATTAGCATGGACTTCATTGTTGGCTTGCCGAAGACGCAACGGGGGAACGCCGCCGTCTGGGTCATCGTCGACCGGTTAACCAAATCAATGCACTTTATTGCCATTAAAGTTACTTGGAGATACCATGACGAGATAGTTCTGCTGCACGGAATGCCAGTTTCTATTGTGTCAGATCGAGACGGTCGATTCTTATTACGTTTCTGGGAGAGCCTTCAGTCAGCGATGGGGACCAAGTTGAAGTTCAGCTCAGCCTACCATCCTTAAACCTACGGCCAGATAGAACGGGTGAATCAAGTTCTTGAAGACATGCTGCGTCTCTGTGTGATCGATTCGAAGTCGAGTTGGGACGTCCACCTACCATTGGCCGAATTTGTGCATACAACAACAGTTACCAGTCCAATATCCAAATGGCTCCGTACGAGGCTTTGTATGGACGGAAGTGTAGGTCACTGATATGCTAGGATGAAGTTGGAAAGCGCTAAATCCTTGGGCCGGAACTAGTCAAACAAACAGTCCGAAAGGTTCGGTTGATCCGAGAGGGACTAAAAGTAGCACAAAGCCGACAGAAGAGTTATGCCGACATTCATCGACGACCTCTTGAGTTCTTCGAAGGCGATCGTGTGTTTGTGAAGGTCTCACCTATGCGAGGAGTCACGAGATTCGGAGTACAGGAAAGTTAAGTCCGAGATTCGTCGGCACGTTCGAAGTCCTCAAGCGAGTCTTCCCAGTTGCCTATCAAATTGCATTGCCACTAGCCCTGTCAGACGTACATGATATCTTCCATGTGTCACTGCTTAGGAAGTACGTGTATGACCCGAGCCACGTGGTAGATTTTGGTCAGCTGGATCTGCAGGCAGACTTGTACGTCGAAGAACCCGTTCAGATATTTGATCGGAAAGAGAAGCAGTTCCGAAATCGTGCAGTCCCCCTTGTGCGTGTTTTTTGGTGGAATCACGCGGTCGAGGAGTCGACCTGGAAACTCGAATCGGACATGAAGGAAGATTTTTTCTCATTATTTTTTTTGGGGTAGGTCCCATTACTAAGTTTCGAGGACGAATAGTTGGTTAAGATGTGTCCCGTTCCCCCTTTTCGGATAGCGCGACTAATAAATACTTGGTATCGTTCGATTGGGACAGATTGAATCAAGATCTTTTTCTCGTTATGGATTGGTTTCTTCTTAATCGTCCTACATTCAGCGGATCGTGTCTCAAGGAAGGACTCGGCGGCAGAGTCGCGAGGGACCTTTCCTTTGCGCTAGTTTCTTTGCTCGTTTTCGATGCCGCTTGGTTGCTTTCTCGTTGGTTTTGTGACTTGCGTTTTCTTGAACGGTTTCAATGAATTTCGTTGTCTTCGTACTTTGAACTTCGTATTTCGTATCGAACTCTGGGAGACCGAGGCAAGGAGATATTGATCATCTGTTGATGCGTGCATGTGATCGTGTAGGCGATGCGCGAGCGGAGTCCTAAAGATCTTCCATTTCTTTTTTTCGATTCACCAACTTGTGAGTGACCTTACTTTTGATTAGCTGACTCTTTCTTCCAAGTCTTCACTCTTAATAATCTGACTCGTTTTGTGCGTTCCGATCAACGACACAATAATAATAAAAATGAGTCAAAGATAATAATAAGTAGACATGAAACACTGATGCTTATAACATAGAAATCACCGAATGATCACTTGTTCGCGTGCTTGTCTGCTATGCATGTACATATTTATATTTCAGTTGTAGCTAGAATATATTTATCTATAACTGTGCAATGAGTAGTACATATTTGCAATGCGATCACTTGAGTAGATAGACTATACTATCAGAGTATGCCATGAAGTTCATTTCTTTATGTTGTCTTACATGTCTCGTTTGATAACTTAGTTTTGAGACGATGCGTGGTCAAGGACAACTTGTGCACAAGAGAAGAAGTTCTACGAACGGTTGTCGGGGCACTGAGACCGCTTCGGTCTGGGTAGAACATTTGCTAGCTGAAGTCCTAGCACGGAATGAATCGGGACGTCCGCTAAGGGCTAGCTACCTGAAGTGGAAAGACAGCCGATCATCCCTAGTCCGACTAGTGACTATGTCTTTATGGCAGGGAAAGCCATGGTAAGTTTTGTACATGTGGTTCAGACGGCGCCGGTAAAATTCACCGAGCGGTGGCACATTTTTGTTATGTCATTTCATTTCTATCGCATGTTTGTGAAAATTGAACTAAGACAAGATAGAAAGATCACATAATAATAGTGTTACATGTTCACATGAATACTGTGTCGATTTGGTGTGGTGGGTTAGCTCGTCCTTACCGGTACTTTTTGAAGTTCTGACCCTCGTTGCAGTAGGTTCCCCGAACCAAGGCGACACGGTGAGGAGCTGAAGCTTTCCCCCTACCTTTTTCTGATCTGACGCGTTCGTGTTGGTGACTTTTGGAATGCAAGTACATATTCATAAGGAGCTCGCACATACCCTTTTGAAGCTCCAAGGCGATGGTGCAGACTCGCACCCAAGGTGGTTTGTCCTTTGAAGTTTTTAGTAAGGGATGTAATGTATTGATCGACTATCTCATTTGCGTCCATCTTGTAAGCCCGCGCGACACCCCTTTACTTTTGATGTTAAGAGTTTGTAACAAAGATGTTTATTATCAATAAAGAATTTTTTTTTTCATTTCAATGTGTGTTATTCCATTTGCGTACTCTGTTGCATGTATTTCTCAAGTATATCATTATGCCTAGGTCTTGTGCGGACGCGCCTACGCTCGCACGTCATCATATCCAGGGGACGATTATCGATTTAGCAAAAATCGGGACGTGACACGGGTGACATAGCCGATGGCTACTATTCAGAAAGTAGAACGCATCTGTGCTAATATCATTTGGAAGGGTGGCTTGCATGCTATCACTTGGGAGCGCTATGTCGACTGAGGGATGAAGGTAGGGTCGGTCTCCGCCCGTTGCAGACTGTTCGAGATGCAGTCGGTATGAAGTTGGCATGGAGGTTTATTCGCGGTGGGTCACTATGGCTGACTGGATGACAAGTAGGTACCTGAAGAGAGGCAATTTTTAGTCATGCAGGTACAACAATAATGCTTCTGTTACTTTCAAACACTTGCTACGGAATATAACTGTTATGAAAACTGCCATCCTAACTGTCATACGGGACATGAGACATACAAATCTATGGCTCGATCCTTGGTTGGACCATCAGAGCCTTTTGGAGCTGTCGGACAAACAGATGCATCTGGAGGCGGGTATGGGCCTATTGGTACAACACATTATACGACGGGAAAAGTAGTGACCTATACGATCAGCCATGGAGCTGATGTTCGGCAGTACAAATCGACCCGAGCATTTCTGCTGACAGTTGGGTGTAGAACCCGCCTGGGTGTGTGACTGGCAATGGGGACTTCGAGTTTGACTTGCTACAACTTCTTGTGGTCGACTCATGGTAAGTTGGAGAATTATGATTTTATTTGGCTTAAGGGGCTTACTTGCAAGATGCACCTTTGCATGTACCGACTTCTATTGTGCCGTCTCCTGACCAGGGACATACTTGCCCACTTTAGAGTTCAGCTTTCCACTCTACGATGTGTGTTATGTATGCAAGCCAATGAGTCAATACGTCATTTATTCTTCAAATGCGCGCTAACTTGGTTCCTTTGGCATGACCAGTGCTGCAGGACTTTGGGGGATGGGGAACACTAAGGACATTGGTGGAATTATTGTGGGGATCCGAGCCAGAAGAAGTAGAGGGAATGGTTCAAGGAGGCACATATTCGACTTGCCGCGACAGTATGACATGTGTGGAGAGAACGAAACAGGCGCATCTTTGAGGGTCTCACTATCTCTTCCGTTGGGATTTTACACAATATTGGATTTGATGTGGCTGCTATACAACCTCCTCTGGGGGTTTGACAAATGTATGACTTGTAAAATGAGTTAATGAATATATATATATATATATATATATATATATATATATATATATATATATATAAATTTTTTTGTTCAAACATAAACCTAGTTCGAATATAGATCTAACGAGTGACTCAACTACTCCATGTTCGAAATTTCTAAGGATGCATGATCACCGTTATCAATAGTTTCTGTTTTAATAAGGTTGAGAAATTCATCCTAATTTTTTCCAATGTTGGCATGCATATCAGTGATGATATTAACTATTTTTTCATATTTAACATTGATTATATCACTAATTTGTTTCTAGGAATTTATTGTAGACATTTTTTGGGGTCTTATCTACGTACAAAAAATAATCATAAACCAAGATTTTATTGTTTATACCAATTTAATGTGGGACGAAGACCTAGAGGAAAAATATGATTTGTATGAAAGTAGGGATTTGGAAAAAATTGACAAGAAAGCTTTAAATAAAATATGAAAAATCAACTATTATAAATTTATTAAAAAAATATAAATGCAAATTTAATGTAAATACAGAATTAATAATTAGTAATATTCGATTTTGGAAATGTGCACGTTACGTTGGATCTCGAAGACACGTCTTTTGTACTTGAAATCGAATTCATATTAAAGTCAGAGGCGGAGAAAGAAATAAGATAGAGAGATCCACTTTAGCTTTTTGACATCACACTGTACAAATTCAAAAATAGATTTCTCATTCTTCAATTTATAATTTATGAACTTACATACTATTTATAGTCTCTCAAGAAATAAAAATGATAAAGCTAATGTCTAAATGCTTCTCTCTTTGGTAACTTAAAATCATAGCTGCTAAAACAGATGATAATAATAATAACGCGAATTCATTCTCAGTACAAAAACTGCACGTTCGAGATCCAACACAACATGTACGTTTCCAAGATCGAGTGTTCCTAATTATTATTATTATTATTGTTAGAGTTATTTTATTTAGTTATTTATCATATGAGGATATAATAGTAATTGTGGGTGTATTGCATATCAATATAAATAGACATGAGATGCAACCTAGGGTTTAAGGCCCTTGCAATCTCCTTTCTCATATTCTCTCTTCCCCTACTTCCTCTTCTCCTCTCTATCTCTAAACTTAACTTGGTATCAGAGCATATATTTGTAAGTACTGTACATCCCATCCCCGACAGTACTTACAAATATATGATTCGTCGTTCGTTGTTCGTGGTCGTTCGTGGTTCGTTTATGTGATCTAGGGTTTCTACAGATCTCCGTTGGTTATTCGTCGTCGGTTGAGGTTCGTTGTGAGATCTAGGGTTTCAAAGATCTCATCTTTCTGTTGCATCTGCAAGTATGGTGGGGACCGAATCTTCTAGCGAGGTTAATAGCGGAGGTGGTTCTCCTTTTACTGTTATTCATAATGATGAATTGGGAAAGTCGATTACAGCGGTGAAACTCAATGGTGCGAACTATCTTGCCTGGTCCAAGTCTATCAAAGTGGTGTTAAGGGCGAAGAAGAAGTTAAAGTTTTTGACCGAAGAACCCTTGCCTGAAACGTCCGCTGAGTATGAAGATTGGATGAGTGCAGATGCATACGTTATGTCGTGGTTGTGGCATAGTATGGAACCACATATCGCTGCTAATGTTCAGTGGTGTGAATCAAGCAAACAGATTTGGGCATCTCTGGAAGAATCTTATTCGCAGAAGCGAAACGTTGCCCGTATCTGAGTTGTACGAGTTATTGTTCAATACAAAGCAAAATGGGAAGCCTGTGAATGAATATCTGGCTTCAAAGAAAGCTTTGTGGGAGGAACTGCTTCAATATCACCCTGTTACTACTGATTTGAAGGAAGCTCGGAGACAGAAGGAAGAGTTTCATGTTTCACTCATCCTAGCCGGCTTGGATCCTGCGCTCGAACCTTATAAAGCTCAAATCCTTGCTGGAGAGCAGTTACCTACGGTGGCAGATACTTTCTCCCGTCTCAATCGTTCCTTTCTGGGACAGAGTTCTGTGGTGCCGAGTACTGACTTTTCTGCCCTAGTTTCTAGTGCTGTTGGTCGTGGTGGTGGACGTGGTATTGGACGTGGCGGTAGAGATGGTGGTCGTAGTTTTGGTCGAGGAGGAGGCCGTGGTGGTAGAGACAATGGTCGTGGTGGTGGTTGCGGTGGTGATGGTGGCCGCGGTGGTGGTGGTGGTGGCCGTGGTCAAACTATTGTACGTTTGTGGGTGGCAATCTTGTCACGTGGCGTAGTAAGAAGCAGAATGTTGTGGCTCGTTCTAGTGCAGAGGCCGAGTACCGTGCGATGGCTCATACAGCTTCTGAGATGATGTGGTGCAGTCTCTTCTTCATGAAATGGGAATTATGATTCCTATTCCGATGGAGATGTATTGTGATAATCAGTCGGCAATATTTATCGCAAGTAATCCGGTGTTTCATGAGCGCACGAAGCATATCGAGGTGGATTGTCATTTTGTTCGTGATTTGTTGCTGAAGAAACAGATTGTCACTCCTTATGTTCGGTCAGAGGATCAATTAGGTGATATCCTCACCAAACCACTTGCTCGCGGTCCATTTTCTGATTTATGTAGCAAGCTGGGCATGTCTGATCTATATGCTCCTGCTTGAGGGAGGGTGTTAGAGTTATTTTATTTTGTTATTTATCATATGAGGGTATAATAGTAATTGTGGGTGTATTGCATATGAATATAAATAGACATGAGATGCAACCTAGGGTTTAAGGCCCTTGCAATCTCCTTTCTCATATTCTCTCTTCCCCTACTTCCTCTTCTCCTCTCTATCTCTAAACTTAACTATTATTATTTATTTATATTTATAATTTTTGTAATAAATCTATAATAGTTGATTATTCACATTTCATTTAAAGCTTTTGTGCCCATTTTTTTTAGCTAGTCACTAATTTCATGCGAATCATATTTTTCATCTAGCTTTTCCTCCCGCGTAATATATATATATATATATATATATATATATATATATATATATATTATTTTTTATTATATATAGCCTCTTAGTTCTATTGGCTAGCATGGAGACAACGCATCCTCACTACTGCAACAACAACAAACAACAAAAAATAGGTCTTTATCCCAAAGTTTTGGGGTTGGCTGATTGAATCCTCTTCTTGCATTAGCCTGTATTAAGGCAGCGCCATGTCCTATGTAAAACTAACAAAAATCATATCCTTCTTTAAAACTTCAAAAACCTTGTTAACCTAGGCCCACCTCTATTTCTAGTGGTTCCATTAATAACTATCTTATTGCTCCTTATGGGAGCACCTATTGTTCTGTGTTACACGCGTCTAACCACCTAAGGCAATTTTCTTTCTTTTTTTTCTCAATTAGCGTCACCTCTCATTTTCTATGAATACACTCATTTTTATCCTATCTTTTAATGTATTGTCACTCATTCTTTTTAGCATTCTCATATCGGGTACACTAATTTTCTGGACATGTTTTTTTAATTGTCTAACACTTTGATCCATAAAGCATGGATGGTCTTAGGACCCGTTTGGTAACTTGTAAAAGTAGTTGGATGTTGATATTTATGAGAAAGTGAGGGGTGAATGTGCAAATGTAGTATTTGGTTAACACTGTATCTGGAAGAGGAAAGTGTGTTGTCTGACACGTCAGTGTATGTCCTGTCCAAATTGCTCTTCTCCGCTTCCTCTCTCTCCACTAGGATGTGGACTGGAAATATATATAAAAAAAATCCAATATTAATTGACTGTTAATTTGTTTAGAAATAGGAGAAGGCTTCCTCACTTACATTTTTGGGTTATAACTTCCCCCTATAAAAAATTGTGCATCCGATTTTTTTTTTTCTTTTATTCTATTTAATATTTAGTTAAAACTAATTAAGAACCAAACTAATAAATAACTAATCAACAATTCATTAATATTAAGTTAACATTTCAAATATGAATTAGTGTTTCTTAATTAGTGTTAGCTGTTAGTGTAGTAAAATTTATTAACATTTCAAATATGAATTAGTGTTTCTTAATTAGGGTTAGCTGTTAGTATAGTAAAATCATTGACATTAATTTTTATACTTAGATTTGGACTTATATTGCATAACAATGAATATGACACGATATATTAAATAAGGATACGATGGACAGAGACATTTTTTTTGGTGTCCATGGAGGGTCCCATACGTTTTTGTTGATTTTTTGATATATGTCCGACACGACAATGCCAAAAAGTGATGTATCCGTGCTTTTTAGAATTGGATTGAGTCTGTCTGAATTACATAATTATTTGTAATTTAGTAGTAAATAAAATAATTAATTATTATTTGAGATAATTTATTTCTTTTATTATATAATCTGGATAATTAATTAGTTAATCAAATATTTTAATTGATATTAATTAATTGCAACTAATATTTATTTTTATTTCTTGAACTAATTATCATAAAGTTTGTTATTATAATATACGTTCTCACTTTCTACTTCTTTTCTTATCCTAACCAAACACATTTGTCCCCTATTAAGAGGACAAAAAAGTGCATGAATTCTCATACACTTTCCATCATTGAAAGTGAAAATCCAAATCTTCCTCCGCTTACGGTTTACCAAACAGACCCTTATAGTAATTGTCTGATTTTTGGAGTAACTTAGTTGTCCATCTCTAGTATTGGAGGCCTACATTATCCAACTTCTATCAGTGCTCTGCTAGTACTAGAGTTATGCAAGCTTAAGCTTTTCCAATTGATAGATATTCTCCTCTAATTTTAGGCATTGTTTAAGTTCATTTTTGTGTTCAATAGACCGACAAAGAGCACCTATCTATAGCGGTGGACCTAAAAAGTGTTTCGGGGGGAGTGAAAATATACTGAAGGGGTTAGTCGACGTGGGATTCCATAATCAAATAATCGAACATGAATTTGTATTTCAAAATTCAAATGACTTTGCATAATGTTATAATCTTAGAACTCGAATAGTTCGCTCAGAAGGCAAGGCCTCTAGATCACATTGAAATAGCATGCTTGATGACCATCGATGAATTGATCGTATTAACCAACCAAAATGGACTTAAGTCATAGTCATTATGTATTGAACAGAGGATAAAGCCTCTCTTAACGTTTGAACGATAGTCAACACACACACACACACACACACACACATATATATATATATATATATATATATATAAAGAATTATTATTGTTTTTATAATAATTTTATAAATTATAAAATTTTCATGGTTAGATTTTATTGAAATAAGAAATTAAGTATATGAATATATTTGATCATGATTAAAAAAAAACAAATGCATAATGCAACCAAATTGAATATAACATTATTAAATATTGTCTAGACTATCTAAACACAAGTAGGAATTGAAAAATCAAAAAATTTGGGCCACATTGTGGCGGTCGCGTATGATGCACCACAAACACAAAGGAACTTCTTTGGTGCTAGTTCCCGAGCGTTGACACTGATGCTAGTATTCCTATTTTCTTCTACTACAATCTCTCTACCTCTCTCCTTTTCCACATACTCATCCTTTCGATTCCCCTCTACTTGTCCCTCATCTTTCATACTCCTTTGTTGCTTGCTGTAGGCACCCACCTGACTTTTTGATACGTGTATGCATAGTATATATTGGATATTAAGTTTGGAACATGTTAGTTGATTAGGTTCCTCAAAGGATGCTCAAATTTGGAATGCTTGCTTGCAGACTGCCATCAACAAATTTGGCTTTGTAGCTTCATTTCATTTCCTTCTGAGTCATTCTGGGTCCCATTGGCACAAATCCTTAAACATATGTATTTGTGGTGGTATTGCTAGTGAATGTTTTAGGCGCTATTGTTTGGTAAAGGACAAAATCTTAGATTCTATCTGGTTGAATTTCTGGTGTTCAAATTTGAGAATTTTGGGTTTAATCTGCATGGTAAACTTGTGTACCCGTTGACAGTTCTAATTTTACTTTTAGATTTAACTGCTGGTTGACTATAAATATAGGATTTAATAGTTGAATTACTAAATAAGCTGATTATTTTTTAAATGATTTTTAAATGTAAAATGTAGATACGGAAAGTGCCGGAAGTAGTTTGTTTCGACAGCGCTAAAAATGGTTGCCTGACCTTTATTGGTATCTGACTCGAACTTTTCAATCATTTTAGGTTTAGCCCCAAATATTATCTCAATAGTTTACATTTGAAGATTCCGGCATGTGAGTTTTCTCCTAAATTTTGTTGGTTCATTTGAAGCAGCCAGCATTATCTTTTTTCTCCTAAAATTGTGTGTGTGTTTCATTTCAAGCAGCAACAATCCTCAGGATCTTGGGGTGTTGCCATCTGAATACGACTTGCGAGGAAGGAATGGGTTGCATAGTTTCTGAAGCTGGCATGATTGAGATTTCATTTCTCCTTGCTTTGGATATTATTTCTTCATTGGTGTAACTTTCTGAAAGTACGTCAGTATCGATCGTCCCCACCAAAGTGCATTTTATGTCAAACAGTTACAAACTGAAGCACCCGTATGTAAATTTACAGAGTTCTGTAAGTGTGGTTAAAGAGAGCAAGTGCTTCCATTACGTGGAAATTACTTTTTGCTATTGTTCCAATTTGTTTATCTAACTTGAACACTACAATCTGAACTAGGCGGGGTGTTTGGTTCATTGTAACGTAATTGACCTTGTAGTGTAATTTAGTATAGTTATTTGTGAACTTACAAAATAAATATTTTACTTCACAGGCAAAGTGATATAAGATATAAGATCCTGATTGGGTGGCGGAAGATCGGTAGATCAATTCACGGTGACGTATTATTTCTTCCATTTAACAGCTATGAAGCACATGTATGCGGGTACAATACCAAAATATCTAAATATGTAAAATCCTTGTATGGCTTGGCAACCGAAAGAAGGATAGATAGCACACCCACATGATTATGAAACTAAAACAAAGGTTCGACTAGTTACGATGGAGATATACCAAAAATAACTAGCCTAACAAGGACAACCCAACGAAAGTCCACAAGGTCAATGGATATTGTCGTCACGAGCGAATTTGCAGCATACGTACCGGCAAAATAACAACAAATTTTTTTGTCACTATGAATAAAATAAAATTATGTTTGGTTTCATTGTAATATAATTCTAATGGAATTGAATTTGTAATGCAACTGGATTTATAATGTAATAGAATTACAATTAAATTACCATATTTTGTTGGAACATGTAATCAAATCATACAATGTAATGTCAACTGCATTCATATATTTAATTTATTATGTAATGTAATTGAGTTTGTACTGTAATAATTTTTTAAAAAATACAACATAAAATTTAAAAGTAAATCAAAAAAATAAAAATAAAGAACAAGATTTTTTTTTAAATAAATAAATAAATAAGGGAAAAATGTTAGTTTTGTTTTTCGGCTAAAAAAAATTCAAAAATGAAAAAAAAGACCAAAAGACCAAAACGATACAAAAAAAAAGTGGGGGAAAAACATAAAAAAATGAAAATATGATAAAAAACCAAAAAAAAACGACAAAAAACGAAAAAAAGAGTTCAAAAGCGACAAAATAATGAAAAATAGCAAAAAAAAGACCAAAAAAAAATACAACTAAAAAAAAAAAAGTAAAAAATGAAAAAATGACCAAATTTTTTTTTTTATCAAAACGAAAAATACGACCAAAAATAAAAAACGATAAAAAATAACCCAAAAAAAGAAAAAAAAAAGAAACGATAAGAGCGAACAAAAACAACAAAAAATATGACCAAACCGCCAAAAAAGATAAAAAAGGAAAGACCCAAAACAAAAAAAACGACAAGAAAGAAACAAACAACAGAAATAACAAAAACGACAAAAATAATAAAAAGACAAAAAATGATAAAAAAAATAAAAAACAAAAAAGGATCAAAATACGACAAAAATGATAAAAAATGACAAAAAAATATCCGATAAAAAATGAAAAAAAATGACAAAATACAAAAAAAAAAACCGAAAAAGAGTAAAAAAATGACAAAAGACGATAAAAAAGGACAAAAAAAAAACAAAAAACAAAAACCGACAAAATATGATAAAAGCGAAAAACCAAAAAGACAAAAAAAAAAAAGACGAAGATAAAAACGACAAAAAAAAAACAAAAAAAAATAAAGAACGACAAAAAACAAGTAATAAAGTAAAAAAAAAGAAAATAAATTGAACAAAAATGATAAAAAAAACAAAAACGACAAAAAAATGAAGACAAAAAATTGAAAAAAAACGATCACAAACGACAAAAGTAAGCAAAAGTACAAAGAAGAAAATAAAAAGATCAAAAAAAAAAAATAAAAAAAAAATCCAAAAACGACAAAAAGAATTTTTTTTGAACAAAATGATAAAAGAATATCGAAAACCGACAAAACCGACAAAAAATAAGCAAAAAAAACCAAAAATGTCGACAAATAAATGACAAAAAGATAAAAAAGAGCAAAAAAGACCAAATGGAAAAAGACCAAAACGAGCAAACACAAAAAAAAACCAAAAACAAGAAAAAAAAACCAAAAACTGACAAAATACGAAAAAATTTACTGCGTACCAAATTCACTTTAGTTGTAATGTAATTGCGAATACATAAATTTTATGATGTAATTGATTTTAGAAGAAAATTATGTAATGTAATAAAACTTGTAATTGCGATTATATTACATCTAATTTTTTTTATCCAACCAAATATCTGAGTTAGATTGACAACATAATGTCAATTACATTATGCTATCCAATTATGCAAATCAAACGACCCTAAGTTTTTGAGATATTTTTTTATCCCTTTAATGGATGAATAGCGTTAAAATATTCCTCTTACTATTTCATCGCAACAGGGATATATTTTTTTTTGCTTTGTCTAAAACTGTTGTAGTATACAATATATATTAAACAACAAAATAGCACATGATCCTATATATACAACAAAATGCAACATATAAATAAGTTAAGATAGAAAATTGCACAGAAACTACGTAACATTACACAGAAAAATAGCACAGTACAAAATGATTCCAAATAAAAGAGTAAATAATAGTACAATACAACAAAGACCCAGATAAATAAAGTTTAAACATAAGTACATACAACCGTGCATAATATACAAGACTAATGAAATCATTGAGAATCTGGCTTTGGCAATCGCGGTAGCTGGTACTATTAGCTGCGTGCAAACTACATGAAGAATGCAATGAACATATCATGGATGATCTCCACGATGACATGATATGTGCCAAAAGAGGTAGCAAAAGTAGGAGCTGGAGTAGTAGGAGCAACATGAGGAAGGAATCCTATCCATAAGCTCTCTCACCGTCCACGCAAGGCTCCTAACCGTCACGTCTCCTTTTATGCATAAGTTGTATGTACGGTTGCTAGTTCGGATACATGTTCGTGGTGCTATGTAGCCAAGACACTATACGTCCAGGCGTTATGCGGCCAGGGGCTATGCGGCATGGCGCTATACGGCCAGATTTGGATGAGCGAGTTGTATGTGGAGGAAACATGGTCTGCTATAGGCGGCACATGCATTGCATGATTTTCTGTGCCATTCGAAAAATGCGGCGCAAGCGCCTGCTTTTGGCGTTTGGTGGCTTTGTCTGCCTCGTGTAGTACAACATGACCGACGGTGGAGGCGACACCTGCAGCTCTGATACCCATATTTTGGGAGATCTGGTCGGTCAGCGCATATGCGGCCTTGAGTTTCCTCAGGCCGCATATGTGCTATTTTTCTCTATATACAGAGAAGCTCCTCTTTCATTGAAGAGAGAGAAAAAACAGATAGGAAAATTGAGAACACTAGATCGCAAATGCGGGCCATGCGGTGCCCCGTTCCCCTTTTTCGGGGAGCGTCGCTAAGAAATACTTTCAGTATCGTTCGATCGGTGTAACGACCCATTCCGCTCAAGCGGAGAGCCGATTCAAACGACGCAAGTGTCACGACCCAATTTCGTAGAATCAAATGAGGCGTCCCCCGAATCGTGACCGCCGTGCGGGCCTGGAGTTGCGCCCGCACAAGGCTTTAATGATTTGCATAGCAAGCACATATTCAGAGTACGCAGATAAATTGAAACACAGATTTGAAACATAGAAAAGTTCTCTTTATTGATAATGAACATCTATTACAAACTCCTGAACGAGTCAGCTAATATGCCGAACGGCTTACAAAAGGGTTGACTCAAAATGAGATAGCAGTCCTGTACATTACATCCTTTTATAAACTCAAAACGATAAAGACCTCCAGGCTGGAGGATAGCTTTGCCACGGAGCTGCATTTGTGTATGAAGAGTTGCAGCTTCGGACTTCAAAAGGCTTCAAGGGCGCGGTGAAGATGCGCCAACAGCTGGACTGGATCGGGTAGACGACTTCGGCTCCTCGCTTGGTTCGCCTTGGTGCGGAGAACCTGTTTCAACGAGGGTCAGCATATCGAAACATGCTGGTGAAGGCGAGCTAGCCTGACTATACCAATCAACACGTTGTTTAGTGAAGCATGCATATTTGTGGGTTTCTATCTTGCCTTAGTTCATTTACAAGTAAGCAGCATATTGAATTTACTGAAATGAACGTGCCACCGTTAGGTGAATTTTACCTGACCGTCTGAATTACCTGCACAATACTTACCATGCCTTCCCTGCCACGAAGACACAAGTTAGTATGCAACAGGTTTAAATATACAAGCGATCACTGGCGGGATGCCACAATGGACAATAGTCACTGGCGGGAATGGTATGCAGCGAATGAACAAGGAGCGCTACATGCCACTCCGTTCAGCACAATGGATTATACAATAGTGTTCCGCCCGGACCGGATCGGTGCCAGTGCCCTAGCGACCATCCGCAGAACTATACCCTTGTGCACAAGTTGTCCGTGATCGAACACTATGTTTACTAAGTTAACCATTCAAGCAGCCGAGGCAACACGAGTACAAGACAAGCAAGTACAAGACAAGCACTGAACAAGACAAGCAGTCATTCATGATCTATTCCCAAACGAACAAGCATGCAGTTAAGTATTCGTTCATGAAATTATATTGACAAGCATAATAACCAAGTCTATTCTCTTTTATCTTGGTTTCTTTTATTATTATTTGGTATCGTTTGATCGGGGCAAAGAAGAGTGCAGATTGATTAGCTGTGAAGCTTGGAAGCAGGACTAGCTAATCGGGTTGGTAGGCACTCACTTAGATTTTGGAAAGAAGAAGGAAAGAGGCGCTTCACGACTCCGCTCGCAAGCCGCCTACTGCTCGTTCACCTGCACACGAACAGCTCGATTAATACTTCTTTCTCTCTTTCCAATCTCGGAATAGAAGTGCAAGTCAATGAACGAAAACAATAAAAACCATCGAAACCGTTCAAGGAAAACAAGCAAATCCCAAAACCAACTCAAAGCACGAAAGCAACAAGCGACATCGAAAACCGAGGCAATAAAAGATAGCAGCGGAGAGGTCCCTCCTGACTCTGCCGCTAAGCCGATCCTTGGGGCGCAGTCCACTGAATATGGGAATCGATTCCGAAAAAACAAATCCATAACGAGGACGAGTTCTTAATTCAATCTATCCC
This sequence comes from Iris macrosiphon, assembly GCA_036927795.1. Classification (NCBI taxonomy): domain Eukaryota; kingdom Viridiplantae; phylum Streptophyta; class Magnoliopsida; order Asparagales; family Iridaceae; genus Iris; species Iris macrosiphon. Next base: position 153,709,502 of record JAYESA010000019.1, on the reverse strand, counting down.
GATCGAACGATACCGACTTGTGTTTCTTAGCCGCGCTCTCCGCATCGGGAGAACGGGGCGCTACATCCTACCCAACTAATTGGAAGTTTCGTCCCGAAACTTAGGGTAGAACTTACCGTTAGGGATTATTGCGTTCGGGACGGCGATCATGACTCAAAGAACAATCACGAACAGAATGGTCTGATCCGCCACAGGCTAGGCATAAACCAAGTTTCAGGCGACAATTATCCTTCGTATGCCCCGGCTTGTTACAGAAGTAACACAGTTGCCCTGGTTTCCCTCTTTGTGGACCACTGTTGTTTCGGCGCTTTGTAGCAGTATTTCCTCTGTCGTTGCTTTGGCGTTTGTGACTGGATGTATGCACAGCGCCGGCAGGAACGTGAGGATAGTGTGGTTCGAGCGATAGGGCGTGATTCATGACTTCACGCATCGTATGATACTGAGGAACGGCTACGTGCGAATGGATGACAGGACGTAGTCCACCTTCAAACCTTCTAGTTCGACTCGCTACATCAGGTAAATAGGCCCTAGCGAATTTGGAGAGTCGGTTGAATTCGGCGGAGTACTCCTTAACTATCATGCTGCCTTGCCGCAGCTGCACGAACTCGTTTTCCATTTGACGTTGTACTGGAGGGGGTACAAACTCCTCTTCGAACGCGGCACAAAAAGTCGTCCACGAGATCGCCTCCTCTCCGTGATCAAATTAGAGAGATCGTCGATGCACGTCCCACCAATCGTGTGCGTTGAGGCGGAGCTGTAGTTGCGCGCAGGAGACGCGCTTATCTTCGGGGACCTCTAGCAGAGCGAAGTGATCTTCAAGTTCGGTCAACCAATCTAGAGCTACGACTGGGTCCTCAGTCCCGTTGAATGGGGTGTTGCAGACTTTCTTGAAGTGGCCAAAGTCGAAGGCAATCACGTCCCTCGTCCTTGGAATTTGCGGCGTCTCTACTTCAAGCACGGGATGTTCCACCGGAGTCGCTGGCGTTGCCGCAGACTGGTTGGATGCCAAAGTCTGAACGATCTGCTGCAGGGTATCTACCTGCTTTTGTTGGACTGAGAATCGTGCTTCTATATTGTCTTGAAACTTGAGCTGACCCTCTTTCGCCCGCTTCTCGGCCCGTTCATAGCGAGCCTCGTCCCTTTGTTGGTTTGCCTCCAACATCTGCAACATTCGTTGGACGGGATCGATGCTTGGCACGGCTCGTTGGCTCTTTGAACTTCCCGAAGTATCCGAACTACTTTCTTGGCCGTCCGGAGTTTGCGCTGCAGATTGCGCTGGAGCCATTCCTTCAAAAGAAGGTAAATTACATTAGGATCATAATGTATTATGGACTTATTGCATGAACGTATCTCATTTTGGCCTAGCGAGTTCAAGAGTTCGCACAGGAATTTGATCGTTAAAGGAACTTTTCCAGCACGAAGTCTAAGAAACTTTGAATCTGTGCTCTGATACCACTATGTCATGACCCAATTCCGTAGAATCAAATGAGGCGTCCCCCGAATCGTGACCGCCGTGCGGGCCTGGAGTTGCGCCCGCACAAGGCTTTAATGATTTGCATAGCAAGCACATATTCAGAGTACGCAGATAAATTGAAACACAGATTTGAAACATAGAAAAGTTCTCTTTATTGATAATGAACATCTATTACAAACTCCTGAACGAGTCAGCTAATATGCCGAACGGCTTACAAAAGGGTTGACTCAAAATGAGATAGCAGTCCTGTACATTACATCCTTTTATAAACTCAAAACGATAAAGACCTCCAGGCTGGAGGATAGCTTTGCCACGGAGCTGCATTTGTGTATGAAGAGTTGCAGCTTTGGACTTCAAAAGGCTTCAAGGGCGCGGTGAAGATGCGCCAACAGCTGGACTGGATCGGGTAGACGACTTCGGCTCCTCGCTCGGTTCGCCTTGGTGCGGAGAACCTGTTTCAACGAGGGTCAGCATATCGAAACATGCTGGTGAAGACGAGCTAGCCTGACTATACCAATCAGCACGTTGTTTAGTGAAGCATGCATATTTGTGGATTTCTATCTTGCCTTAGTTCATTTATAAGTAAGCAGCATATTGAATTTACTGAAATGAACGTGCCACCGTTAGGTGGATTTTACCTGACCGTCTGAATTACCTGCACAATACTTACCATGCCTTCCCTGCCACGAAGACACAAGTTAGTATGCAACAGGTTTAAATATACAAGAGATCACTGGCGGGATGCCACAATGGACAATAGTCACTGGCGGGAATGGTATGCAGCGAATGAACAAGGAGCGCTACATGCCACTCCGTTCAGCACAATGGACTATACAATAGTGTTCCGCCCGGACCGGATCGGTGCCAGTGCCCTAGCGACCGTCCGCAGAACTATACCCTTGTGCACAAGTTGTCCGTGATCGAACAATATATTTACTAAGTTAACCATTCAAGCAGCCGAGGCAACACGAGTACAAGACAAGCAAGTACAAGACAAGCACTGAACAAGACAAGCAGTCATTCATGATCTATTCCCAAACGAACAAGCATGCAGTTAAGTATTCGTTCATGAAATTATATTGACAAGCATAATAACCAAGTCTATTCTCTTTTATCTTGGTTTCTTTTATTATTATTTGGTATCGTTTGATCGGGGCAAAGAAGAGTGCAGATTGATTAGCTGTGAAGCTTAGAAGCAGGACTAGCTAATCGGGTTGGTAGCCACTCACTTAGATTTTGGAAAGAAGAAGGAAAGAGGCGCTTCACGACTCCGCTCGCAAGCCGCCTACTGCTCGTTCACCTGCACACGAACAGCTCGATTAATACTTCTTCCTCTCTTTCCAATCTCAGAATAGAAGTGCAAGTCAATGAACGAAAATAATGAAAACCATCAAAACCGTTCAAGGAAAACAAGCAAATCCCAAAACCAACTCAAAGCATGTCACGACCCGCACCCTGATATTCGGGCACGAGTACGTGGCTACGCCCAGCCTACGCTGCAGAATCGGCGGTAGAACGCTGTCTGGGTCATTTCTAACTATCTAACATCTCAACAATATAATATGGTACCTGTCAATCATCTCAACTCCAATCGGAGGAGCAATATGGTATCTCACAATATATCAATCTCAATCACAAAACAAACTAAGGAGGAAAATAATGCACGAATGGAAATAGCGAAGGAAAGAAGATACAATCCACAATATGAAATAATAGTACATCTGTGAATCTCCACAAAAATATAGTCTAATACAACATCTAAACAAAACTAGACCTCCTCGGTCACTGGTACTATGTCCTCTGGCTCTAGGGGAGTGTCCTCTAAAGTCTCACCCTCCTGAGGTCCGTAATGTGTGGGACACAGCTCCTCTAGCCAATCATCTGGAAAAATATATCCAGTCAGGATTGGAGCGAAGCACATACCTCTGAAAGCAGTTCCAATAACATAATCGAGCATATATAACAAGCAATAGAAAAATGATACAAGATGCACAAGTAGAAGGAATAAACTGTACAAGTGAACAGGCAATAGGCACAATAAGCTGGAAGTAAAATACAAGAATAGCTGCAAGTAGAGAACAAGAAATACTAACTATGTATTTTAGAGTGAGAGTTCGTTATGTGATCGGTTTAGGTTGAACATGAGGTATATAGGTAACTCCATTATACGTGAGGTGTATAATCGACATGCACATGAGATCAAGAGGGCTTTGATCACATAACCAACTCCTACTCCCCCTCCCCAACCAATACTCATGGATCCAATCATGACACGTTACGTACATGATCACGATAGTCACACTAGTACACGAAATAGTGGATGCACAAGAAGCACATGAAAGTCAATACCCGATGCACACGATGAAATACATGTCATTGGGTACCCGTTGCACACGGTAGGGGATAACACCTCCTGACGGGATCCATATAGCACCAGTCCGTGAAATCACTGTGTTGGGAATCAATGTATACTAATCTAGAACATGCATATATACAACATTATGAATTGAAAACAATCAGAGAAATGTATCGCCTGAAGTCCTGAGCAAAGTGTGTCTCTCGATGCCCAAGCTGGTGTCTCACAACCTATATATGGTATGTTGTATCAATACAAGGTTCAATGATGAAAATAAATGAAGTTGAAGAAGTTCTAGGTCGATACGCCGTTTCTAAGTCAAACCAATGTATTTCTAGGTTGCAAGAGTCTAATGCTAGTCTCTAAGTCAATACACTATGAAGCTATGCTATACTAGCTAAGCTAACAACCACAATGAAATCAAGAAGCCGTATCCTAAGATACGCAGGTTTTCTAATATGAAAATAGTTTATATATATACCTATAATTAACTAGTTACTAGGTAACTTAATAATTCAACTAATAACTAACTCAACTAACAAAAGCTAACACTATAAGAGATTAGCCTCAAACTGATGCTACAGCAGAAACTAAAGGACCAATCTGACAACAACACCTAACTGGAACCTAGCTCACAACAAGAGACTGAGCTACACAGTCAAATAGAAAACATAAACTGTCACTGTGTCGAGCACAGCACAGTAAAATCTGAAACATACAATGTGCAGGCCCGACCCCTCTCCTCTGGGTGACTTGCAAAAGAGCATCTGAGCTTCCCTTCCAGCTGATGAAGTAACTATTTCAGATTCCAAACCATAACTGTCTTTAGAAATAACAGTAGTACCATGTTTGATGAAGCCACATTTAGGTTCCTCGGTTTTTCCTTTTCATGAACACAAAGACAGGGTTGGAATTGATTAAGCTTTCAGTACGGGATCTCAAAGCAGTACTAAGGCTACCTGATGAGTCAAGATACCTCCAGGCTCAAACCTCTGCTACAGCTGCTGTGTTTCAGTTCTTCAGCTGTCCTTGCTGTGTGTGCCTCAAACTGCCCAGGTAATCTTCAGTCTGTGCTCAAACTGGTGTGTTCCTCTGCAGTGTGCAATCTTGAGTCTTCAGGCACAGTGTAGTCTGCAGGTAGAGTCTTCAGTAGGTGAGTTGCTGTGCTGCCTTCATTTCAGTCTTCAGTGTACTGATCTGTTCACAGTTTGCTGTGTCAAGTTCAGTCTCAAGCACAGTGTAGTCTGCCTTGCTGCCCTTGCTGTGTACATTGCAGATACCTCTGCAGTATTTCCTGATACAGGTCACTACAGCAACAATCTGTGCAGTTGTGCAACTGCACAGTGGAGAAACTGCTACTGCCCAATTCTGTAGTGTTCCCTGCTGCAGTGTGCATTGACACTGCCCGATCCTCACTGTTGCTGTGCAGCCTCTGAACGTGCTGAACCTTGCTGTGTTCAGGTAAGTGTGTTCAAGTAAATCCTTGCTGTGTTCAGGTAACACAGTCTCCTTGCTGTCTGTTATCCAGTTCTGCCCTCCTCATACTCTCACATCCACACAGACACACAACACTACACAACACCTTATGCATATAAACACAACCAATATGTAGCTATCCCCATATATATATGTATATATATCATATAAGCCAAATACATATATATATATATACCTATAGATTTTAATACATATAGCTATATACACCAATATATATATATATACACACACATATAGATTAATGTAGATACTCTATTAAATACACATAGACACACATAAATACCAAAACCCAAAGTACACTATTATATGCTCCAATTAAAGTATAGATAGCATATACAAATATATTTACATATGTATGCATAGTACAAAAGCCAAAAACACAAACACATGGGGTGCACCGCACCCGTATCACACTTTTCTATGATACGCTTGCGACACGGCCCCCAACTCACAACCAAACGTATCCCGGAGGACACGTACAAGCCTAATACATATATTATGAACAAAACATATATAAATTAGAGTGTCTACGTGTCCGTGTCGCCATATGATATGCACATGGCCCCGTGTCGGAGGAAAACCCCCAAAATCGACCGTTTCGTCAAATTGACGAGATACGGCCCACACGTATCCAATTGTGGACACGACACAAGCTACAAACAAACAATCAATGGTCAATTAGATCTATTAGATCTATTGACAAACACTACATGTGCCCATTTCGGAATTCCCTCAAAATTGGCACCAAAATGGACATAACTCCCACCGTAGGTCTCCAAATGATACCAAATCAAATCCTATGGGTAACCTATGCATGTGGGGTGGTTTCTCATGGTAAAATCTCAGATCTATAGTCTATAGGAAGGGGGAAAACTGATTTGTACCTATTGGGAGATGGATTCCCAATGAAAAGGTTCCCAATGACAAGTTGCTCTTCTCCTTGTAGATCTTGGCCTCCTCCTCCTTGTTCCTTGCTCCTTGCTTGTAGATCCTTGATGTAGAGGCTTCAATATTGAATTTAGAAGGAGATTTGAAGAGAATTGATGGTGAATTGATGGGGAAATAATGGGGAATTGGAAGGGGGAAAACTAGATCTAGAATTTTGGGGAAGAACTAAAATGAGAGCACTCTCTCTCCTCTCAATTATGGCTGGATAAAAACCCTTCCCCAAGCAATATACAAAGTCAAAAATACCCCTTGGGGCCTCTCATGAAGAAATAATTAGGGAGGGAAGGTTCTAGTCTAATGGTTCCACTAATTAATCATGTTTCCTAATCCATGGGCCTAATTCATGGGCTCAACTTAGACTAGTCTAAAAGTTTGTTCATGCTCTCTAATTAAAATGTTAGGTCCACTACACAAGTCTAAAATAAGTCTACACTAGCAATAATTAAAATAAATAAATTAGTCATGCACAAATATTAATTATAATAATTCTAAAATAATTAATACTCAAGATAATTACCAAACTACCCTTAGATGGAAATGTGAGGGTGACAAACCTACCACCTTAGAAAAATTTCGTCCTCGAAAATAAGGAAGAAACTATCTACCAAAATAACAATATAATGCAAGAAAGAATTATACCTCACGGCTCGAAAAGATACGGATATCGCTCGCGCATCTCGGTCTCTCGCTCCCAGGTACTCTCTCCTGGCGAGTGATGCCTCCACGTGACGCGCACCAAAGGAATCGTCTGGTTCCTCAGCACCTTCTCTCTCCGATCCAGAATCTCCACTGGCTGCTCTGGATAGCTAAGAGTAGGGCCCACCTCTATCTCCGAATGATCCAACACATGACTGGGATCTGCCACGTATCGTCTCAACTGCGACACGTGAAACACGTTGTGCACTCCCTCCAGTGCAGGTGGTAAGTCTAGTCTGTAAGCGACTGCACCGACCCTCTCAAGAATGCTGAAAGGACCGATGAATCGCGGACTAAGCTTGCCGCCTCCACCGAAACGGATCGTGCCACGTGTCGGAGAAATCCTCAAGAAAACCAGACCGCCAACCTAGCACGAAACATAAACTTAGCACTCTAACAAGCAACAATCAAACACAAACAAGACAAACCAAAGCTATACCTCAAACTCCAGAGGTCTCCGGTGGCTATCGGCCCAATGCCGTTGCCTGTCCTGCGCCACTCGAAGTCTGTCTCTGATAAGTTTCACCTTCTCTGCTGCATCCACTACCATCTCTGGTCCCAATAAAGCCCTGTCACCAACATCATCCCAGGACAACGGAGTGCGACATCTCCGTCCATACAATGCCTCGAATGGTGACATCTCAATGCTGGCTTGGTAGCTGTTGTTGTATGAAAACTCTACCAAGTGACGGTGATCCTCCCAAGAACCTCCAAGATCCAAAATACAGGTGCGTAGCATGTCCTCGAGAGTCTGAATAGTCCTCTCCGACTGTCCGTCCGTCTGAGGGTGATAAGCGGTACTGAACTTGAGCTGAGTGCCCAAGCTAGCCTGCAAACTCCTCCAGAAATGGGATGTGAAGCGGCTATCCCGATCCGAGACAATGCTCACTGGAACACCGTGCAATATGATAATCTGGCGCACATACATCTCCGCAAGTCTCTCCGTAGATGTACCCACTTTAAATGGCAGAAAATGGGCTGATTTGGTCAACCTGTCCACGATGACCCAAATCGCATCCTTGCCTCCTGGAGAACGCGGAAGTCCTGATACAAAATCCATGGTAATATGCTCCCATTTCCACTCCGGAATGGGCAAAGGCTGAAGCAATCCGCCTGGTCTCTGTCTCTCCGCCTTGACCTATTGGCAAACTAAGCATCTGGACACGAAGCTAGCTACCTCTCGCTTCATGCCATACCACCATACATGCTCCTTCATGTCTCTATACATCTTGTTGGCACCGGGATGCATAGAGTATTGGGAACGATGTGCCTCCTGCATGATCTCCTCGCGCAATACTCCCTTCGGTACGCACAACCTGGTACCGTGTCGCAATGATCCATCATCTGCGACGGTAAAGTCCTCTGCCAGCCCGACCTGAACCTGTGCTCTGATGCTCCTCAGAGACTCATCCTCATACTGTCCGGCTCTGACTCGGTCCATCAGCTCCGACTGAACCTGAAGTCCCCACATCTGCGCTGCAACTCCCGAAATCAAAACCTTAATGCCCAAACTATCGAGGTCTGCCAATAGATGCCTGTCCCTAGTCAAGCACATAGCCACGGGTTACCTGCTCAAAGCATCCGCGACTACGTTGGCCTTCCCTGGATGGTACTGTAAAGATATGTCGAAGTTCTTCATCAGCTCCAACCATCGCCGCTGCCTCATGTTGAGCTCCTTCTGTGTAAACACATACTTTAAGCTCTTATGGTCTGTGAAGATCTCTACTCTCTCTCCATATAGATAGTGTTTCCACAATTTGAGAGCAAAGATAACCGCTGCAAGCTCCAAGTCATGGGTAGGGTAGTTCTTCTCATGCGGACGTAATTGTCTGGAAGCATAGGCAATTACCTTCCCGTGCTGCTGTAGTACACAACCCAAACCCTTCCCTGATGCATCACTGTAAATGGAAAATCCTCCTGCTCCTGATGGTAGTGTCAAGATGGGAGCTGTAGTCAATCTCTTCTTCAGCTCCTCAAATGCTGACTGGCAATCCTCAGTCCAGACGAATTCCACGTCCTTTCTGGTCAGCCTAGTCATTGGCTCTGCTAGTCTGGAGAAGTCCTGAACAAACTTCCGGTAGTAGCCTGCTAATCCAAGGAAGCTCCTGATCTCTGCTACTGAACTCGGGGTAGACCACGATTCAACTGCTGAGATCTTCTTTGGGTCCACCGAGACTCCATCTCCTGTAATGACATGCCCAAGAAATTCAACCTTATCAAGAAAGAATTCACACTTCGACAACTTGCCATACAACTTCTCCTTCCTGAGAATCTCCAGAACAATCCTCAAGTGCTGCTCATGCTCCTCCGGGGTCTTCGAATATATCAGAATGTCGTCTATGAAGACTACCACAAACTGATCCAGGTACTGATGAAATACCTTGTTCATCAGATTCATGAACACTGCCGGGGCATTGGTCAACCCAAACGGCATCACCAAGAACTCGAACTGTCCATAACGAGTCCTGAAAGCCGTCTTCGGGATGTCTTCCCTCTTCACCTTCACCTGGTGGTACCCTGACCTCAAGTCTATCTTCGAGAATACCTTCGCTCCGCTCAGCTGGTCGAACAAGTCATCAATCCGCGGCAACGGGTATTTGTTCTTGATAGTGAGGTTATTAAGTGCCCTGTAGTCGATACACATACGTACCGACCCATCCTTCTTGGGTACAAACAGTACTGGAGCACCCCATGGTGACGAACTGGAACGGATAAAGCCTTTGTCCTGCAACTCATCCACCTGCTTCTTCAACTCTGCCAGTTCACTGTTGTTCACTCTATAGACGTGCTGAGAGATTGGCTCTGCTCCTGGCACTAAGTCTATAGAGAACTCTACATCTCTGTCCGGCGGCAACCCCGGCAAATCCTCTGGAAAGACATCCAAGAACTCTGCAATCAACGGGTGTGGCGGCTCCCGCTCTTCTACCAAAGCTCCACAAAAATTGCCTTCGTTCTGCTCTGCTCCTCGGATGAACTCGAACTCCGGCTCTCCTGGCGTCTGAAATAAAACTCTGCCTCCACGACAATCGATACTAGCATGATGTCTACTCAACCAATCCATTCCGAGTACTATATCGTAACCCGGAAGTGGCATTACAAGTAAACATACACTCAGCTCACGGCCTCCCATATAAACCCTCTGGTTCTTGCAAACATCACTGACCAGGATGATGCCACCCCCGGTCGTGATCTTGCAAGTCCGCGCCAACGGTTCAGACTCAAGACGATGTCTCAAAGCAAAAGATACAGATACAAAGCTATAAGATGCACCAGAATCAAATAAGGCATGAGCTGAAAAAGAATCGAGTAAGACTGGACCTGATATAACGTCTCCGACTGGCTCTGACTCCTCCACGGTCAGGGCAAAAGCTCGCCCCTGATGTGCACCCCTCTGCTGGTGCTGATGCTGCACGAACTTCTGCTGCTGGGGCTGTAAAGGAGGTCCTCTCGGCTGTCCCGTCGGATGTCTAGCGGGTATCCTCTGGATAGGGGCTACATCCTGAACTGTCCGAGCTAAGGTCTTGGGGCAATCCCTCAGCTGGTGATCTGATGAACCGCAAAACAAACACTGACCGAGCCTCTTCCTGCAAACGTCCCATCCGTGCCCTGCCTTCTTACAGAAGGGGCAAGCACGAGCTGTCTGGGCTGGTCTCTGCATCTGATACGTCTGCTGTACAGGTGCTCGGTTAGGCGCATTGGGCTGTTGCCTCTGGTGCTGGAAATATGGCTTCTTCGCTGGACCTGTGCTGCTGCTGCCACCATAAATATCTCGGTCCCTCTTGTGCCTCCCACTCAGGTCTCTCTCGACCTTGCGAGCCTCCCTCAAGATGTCGGTATACGTCTCGTGGCTCGAAGAAATGAGAGCCTTCACTTCCCAGTTCAGACCCTCTCTGAACCTACTAGCCCGGTTCTCTGGGTCTCTCACCATATAGTCGGCATATCTGCTCAACCTACCAAACTCGGCGGCATACTCCTCCACCGACATGTTCCCCTGGTAGAGGTTCTGGAACTGTCGCTCCAGGTCAAGTCTCTCAGTAGGCGGGAAGAACTTCCTTCTGAACAGGTCCCTGAACTCTCCCCATGTCAATCCTGGATCGGCGATCCGTGGCTCATTCCGGAACCACGTGCTGGCGATGTCCATCATCTGTAAACCCGCTACCTCCACCATCAGGTCCTCCGCAAGACGGGATAAGCGCATGACGCGCTCCATGCTCTCCAACCAATCATCGGCATAGATGATGCCCTCTGTCCCCTTGAAAGGCCGGGGATCCAACTTCTTGAAGTCCTGGATAGTGCCGAACCTGGGCTGTACCTCCCGTGGCTGTGGTGGTGCGGTCCTCTCTACGGCGGTGATGGCCACCTGGTGAGCACTCTCGATGCCCTGTCTCAACATCTCGGTCTGTCGGTGCTGCGCCTCGGCCTGGGCCCTCTGGGCCTCCATCATCATCTGGAAAAGTGCAAACAGCTGTGTAGCATCAGCTGGTACTGGCGGTGGTGGCGGAAGATCCTCGGGAACAACTGGAGCAACCCTCTGAACCGGGGGAGGAGCACCCCCAAAAGCGGCTGCTGAGACTCCCACCTGGACCGGTGAGGCGATCCTCTCGACAGAAGATGTAACAGTAGCAGCTGCTACTCTATCCGCAGCAGGCGGGGAAGTAGCTGAGGAAGCTGCCGCTGCTCCTGAGCGATAGAATCTGACCTTCGGAGGCATCCTGAAGTCAGATTGAAAATACGGAATCAATTATTGAATATAATGCGATATCATCAAAGAAGGACAGAACTTAATTCAAAATGAAAGACAATATCAAATAGATAAAGATTTGTAAAACAAAACATTGGAATTTTTCCTAGTTGTGATTGAGTAACTCTCAGCCTAAATCCTGTATCCTAAAGCAGGCTCGTAGCAATACTCTAGTCGAGCACAACTACGATGTCTATCTAGACCTGCATGGGCCACCACTAAAAACGTGTCACGACCCGCACCCTGATATTCGGTCACGAGTACGTGACTACGCCCAGCCTACGCCGCAGAATCGGCGGTAGAACGCTGTCTGGGTCATTTCTAACTATCTAACATCTCAACAATATAATATGGTACCTGTCAATCATCTCAACTCCAATCGGAGGAGCAATATGGTATCTCACAATATATCAATCTCAATCACAAAACAAACTAAGGAGGAAAATAATGCACGAATGGAAATAGCGAAGGAAAGAAGATACAATCCACAATATGAAATAATAGTACATCTGTGAATCTCCACAAAAATATAGTCTAATACAACATCTAAACAAAACTAGACCTCCTCGGTCACTGGTACTATGTCCTCTGGCTCTAGGGGAGTGTCCTCTAAAGTCTCACCCTCCTGAGGTCCGTAATGTGTGGGACACAGCTCCTCTAGCCAATCATCTGGAAAAATATATCCAGTCAGGATTGGAGCGAAGCACATACCTCTGAAAGCAGTTCCAATAACATAATCGAGCATATATAACAAGCAATAGAAAAATGATACAAGATGCACAAGTAGAAGGAATAAACTGTACAAGTGAACATGCAATAGGCACAATAAGCTGGAAGTAAAATACAAGAATAGCTGCAAGTAGAGAACAAGAAATACTAACTATGTGTTTTAGAGTGAGAGTTCGTTATATGATCGGTTTAGATTGCACATGAGGTATATAGGTAACTCCATTATACGTGAGGTGTATAATCGACATGCACATGAGATCAAGAGGGCTTTGATCACATAACCAACTCCTACTCCCCCTCCCCAACCAATACTCATGGATCCAATCACGACACGTTACGTACATGATCACGATAGTCACACTAGTACATGAAATAGTGGATGCACAAGAAGCACATGAAAGTCAATACCCGATGCACACGATGAAATACATGTCATTGGGTACCCGTTGCACACGGTAGGGGATAACACCTCCTGACGGGATCCATATAGCACCAGTCCGTGAAATCACTGTGTCGGGAATCAATGTATACTAATCTAGAACATGCATATATACAACATTATGAATTAAAAACAATTAAAGAAATGTACTCGCCTGAAGTCCTGAGCAAAGTGTGTCTCTCGATGCCCAAGCTGGTGTCTCACAACCTATATATGGTATGTTGTATCAATACAAGGTTCAATGATGAAAATAAATGAAGTTGAAGAAGTTCTAGGTCGATACGCCGTTTCTAAGTCAAACCAATGTATTTCTAGGTTGCAAGAGTCTAATGCTAGTCTCTAAGTTAATACACTATGAAGCTATGCTATACTAGCTAAGCTAACAACCACAATGAAATCAAGAAGCCGTATCCTAAGATACGCAGGTTTTCTAATATGAAAATAGTTTATATATATACCTATAATTAACTAGTTACTAGGTAACTTAATAATTCAACTAATAACTAACTCAACTAACAAAAGCTAACACTATAAGAGATTAGCCTCAAACTGATGCTACAGCAGAAACTAAAGGACCAATCTGACAACAACACCTAACTGGAACCTAGCTCACAACAAGAGACTGAGCTACACAGTCAAATAGAAAACATAAACTGTCACTGTGTCGAGCACAGCACAGTGAAATCTGAAACATACAATGTGCAGGCCCGACCCCTCTCCTCTGGGTGACTTGCAAAAGAGCATCTGAGCTTCCCTTCCAGCTGATGAAGTAACTATTTCAGATTCCAAACCATAACTGTCTTTAGAAATAACAGTAGTACCATGTTTGATGAAGCCACATTTAGGTTCCTCGGTTTTCCCTTTTCATGAACACAAAGACAGGGTTGTAATTGATTAAGCTTTCAGTACGGGATCTCAAAGCAGTACTAAGGCTACCTGATGAGTCAAGATACCTCCAGGCTCGAACCTCTGCTACAGCTGCTGTGTTTCAGTTCTTCAGCTGTCCTTGCTGTGTGTGCCTCAAACTGCCCAGGTAATCTTCAGTCTGTGCTCAAACTGGTGTGTTCCTCTGCAGTGTGCAATCTTGAGTCTTCAGGCACAGTGTAGTCTGCAGGTAGAGTCTTCAGTAGGTGAGTTGCTGTGCTGCCTTCATTTCAGTCTTCAGTGTACTGATCTGTTCACAGTTTGCTGTGTCAAGTTCAGTCTCAAGCACAGTGTAGTCTGCCTTGCTGCCCTTGCTGTGTACATTGCAGATACCTCTGCAGTATTTCCTGATACAGGTCACTACAGCAACAATCTGTGCAGTTGTGCAACTGCACAGTGGAGAAATTGCTACTGCCCAATTCTGTAGTGTTCCCTGCTGCAGTGTGCATTGACACTGCCCGATCCTCACTGTTGCTGTGCAGCCTCTGAACGTGCTGAACCTTGCTGTGTTCAGGTAAGTGTGTTCAAGTAAATCCTTGCTGTGTTCAGGTAACACAGTCTCCTTGCTGTCTGTTATCCAGTTCTGCCCTCCTCATACTCTCACATCCACACAGACACACAACACTACACAACACCTTATGCATATAAACACAACCAATATGTAGCTATCCCCATATATATATGTATATATATCATATAAGCCAAATACATATATATATATACCTATAGATATTAATACATATAGCTATATACACCAATATATATATATATACACACACATATAGATTAATGTAGATACTCTATTAAATACACATAGACACACATAAATACCAAAACCCAAAGTACACTATTATATGCTCCAATTAAAGTATAGATAGCATATACAAATATATTTACATATGTATGCATAGTACAAAAGCCAAAAACACAAACACATGGGGTGCACCGCACCCGTATCACACTTTTCTATGATACGCTTGCGACACGGCCCCCAACTCACAACCAAACGTATTCCGGAGGACACGTACAAGCCTAATACATATATTATGAACAAAACATATATAAATTAGAGTGTCTACGTGTCCGTGTCGCCATATGATATGCACATGGCCCCGTGTCGGAGGAAAACCCCCAAAATCGACCGTTTCGTCAAATTGACGAGATACGGCCCACACGTATCCAATTGTGGACACGACACAAGCTACAAACAAACAATCAATGGTCAATTAGATCTATTAGATCTATTGACAAACACTACATGTGCCAATTTCGGAATTTCCCCAAAATTGGCACCAAAATGGACATAACTCCCACCGTAGGTCTCCAAATGATACCAAATCAAATCCTATGGGTAACCTATGCATGTGGGGTGGTTTCTTATGGTAAAATCTCAGATCTATAGTCTATAGGAAGGGGGAAAACTGATTTGTACCTATTGGGAGATGGATTCCCAATGAAAAGGTTCCAAATGACAAGTTGCTCTTCTCCTTGTAGATCTTGGCCTCCTCCTCCTTGTTCCTTGCTCCTTGCTTGTAGATCCTTGATGTAGAGGCTTCAATATTGAATTTAGAAGGAGATTTGAAGAGAATTGATGGTGAATTGATGGGGAAATGATGGGGAATTGGAAGGGGAAAAACTAGATCTAGAATTTTGGGGAAGAACTAAAATGAGAGCACTCTCTCTCCTCTCAATTATGGCTGGATAAAAACCCTTCCCCAAACAATATACAAAGTCAAAAATACCCTTTGGGGCCTCTCATGAAGAAATAATTAGGGAGGGAAGGTTCTAGTCTAATGGTTCCACTAATTAATCATGTTTCCTAATCCATGGGCCTAATTCATGGGCTCAACTTAGACTAGTCTAAAAGTTTGTTCATGCTCTCTAATTAAAATGTTAGGTCCACTACACAAGTCTAAAATAAGTCTACACTAGCAATAATTAAAATAAATAAATTAGTCATGCACAAATATTAATTATAATAATTCTAAAATAATTAATACTCAAGATAATTACCAAACTACCCTTAGATAGAAATGTGAGGGTGACATAGCACGAAAGCAACAAGCGACATCGAAAACCGAGACAATAAAAGATAGCAGCGGAGAGGTCCCTCCTGACTCTGCCGCTAAGCCGATCCTTGGGGCGCAGTCCACTGAATATGGGAATCGATTCCGAAAAAACAAATCCATAACGAGGACGAGTTCTTAATTCAATCTATCCCAATCGAACGATACCGACTTGTGTTTCTTAGCCGCGCTCTCCGCATCGGGAGAACGGGGCGCTACAGCAAGTGCGATGACCTGACCCGCTTTGCTCAGCAAGAAGACTCGCTTGAGGAGGATTCCAGACTTGGCCCTTCAGGAGTTCAGACTTAAACTTTCAAAGGTGCGCTCGGAGTATCGCTCGACTGAGACGAATCATCGCTAAGGTGGGTGGCTACGATGAACCTGTCTTTGCTTAGCCCGCACACTTAAAAAATATGGACGATACATACTAGTCGCTAGGTGAATCACCCTAGCATGTTGATAAAGAATATAACGCTCCTAGCTAAGGGAATAATCCCATCTTGTATTGCTTGTGTAGAACATGAAATGAAACTTGGATTATATATATGGTTCCTCGTATTGCCCTTAGACCGTGCTAGTATAACGACTGACGTTTCTAGTACAGTATGCCACACGTTTCTACACTTACTCGAGCCCATCACTGCACCTCAAGAACAGTTACCTCTCAATGATATCCAAATCAAACACCCAACTCCTTGAGTATTCCCATAAAAACACACCCCTACAAACACCCTTGACAATGATACTCACTAACAGACACTCACTAATTATCAAAGGCACTTCCTATCTGACCAAGTCAGCAATTCATACCTGATTCATACCTGTCCAACCAGACCACATGAACTGCTACTGAATCTGTCCTTACATCCCCTATAACTGTCTATTCAGTCTTATGTTTCCCCGTTGCTGTTGTTGTTGTCCAGTAGGTCCTAATTCTTGTACTCAACATCTAAATACTGATACACCAATCAGGTACCACAACACACACATATTAAATATATATATTGTATATATACCCCAACTTCCATTCCAGTTCACTCTTTTGACATACACTTCACTTCTCATCAATTAATACTCGAACCTAAGGGCTCCTTGATACCTTGCCCCCAATGGCTCTGTGAATAAACATACACTGGGTTGTGTGCTGCTAATGTGCTAAACTCGATACCCCAAGTTTCCTCTGCACTAAGTTGTACTGTTGGCACCTTAACTTGCAGCATCATGCTACCTCCCGTTAAACTAAAATCCTAGTTATGAGCCGGTACTTAGTATTCACTCACAGATAACTAAACCTTCCATCCAATCACACACTCAAGACACAGTCTAACATTCATATCCTAGTGTACAATATGACAAGAACTGAACAGATCATCTCCTCCCTTACTGCTACTCCCTCATTACAAACCCCACATTCTGTGTCAAAGCACAGCCCGACCACAGTGAAGTGCTCCCCCCATTCTCTGTTTGCAGTACACTAAGTGTAACACCCCGTTCTGCTCTAGCGGACTGCCGGCTCAAACGGCAAAAGTGTAACTGTCCCGACCCACTTTGCCTCAAACGAGAAGCAAAGGATATCCAGACTTGTCCCTACAGGAATCCGGCTTAGGCTTTCAGAGGCTCGCTTGACGTATCGCTCTACCGAGATGAATCATCGCTAAGGTGGGTGGCTACGGTGAACTTGTCTTTGCTTAGCCAGCACACATAAAATCTGGAATGATACATGCTAGTCGCTAGGTGAATCACCCCCTGCATGCTAATAAATCCAACGCACCTAGCTAAGGGAATAATCCCAACTTGTATTGCTTGCTAGAACATGTAAATGAAATAATGCTTATATTCAGACCCTCGCATGCTAAGTCCCTTACGGTTTCATCTCTCGGCTTACCTTCGGGTCCGAGCAAACGTGTTTGCTTATGTTTCTTAGAAACGCATGCTTGTCTGCTTGAAGTTGCCTTGTTTTTATCCAAACCCCGGGAGACTACTAAGTAGTCGTTCCGTGCATGATTGAACCTGCAAGTATCCGGGACCGTTAGGTCACCAAGGCAAATTCTGAACCAGGGAATCTTCACCAAGAATCAATGAATACCTGAACCACAGCTCGAGGAGCAAACTACTGAATCCTGTCTCAACAAGTTATATATATATATTTTGTTTCGAACTCGTTCCATGCCGGACTTGTTCGTATATATATATTCTGCCACGAACTTGTTTCTGTATCTGACCTGAGACCCTGACTTGCATGTCGCGGACAACTTGTAAAAGGTGATCTTCGGATCTCGTTCCACGGGCGGTCACCTGGGCACTGGGGCCGACCCGGTCTAGACGAAACTTCTGGTAGTTGTCTGTATCGGCGGGATAAGTGCAATGCCCATCGTATTCATTGCTTGCACTTCATCCTCGACCCTGAGACTACAAACGGTAGTCGTCTGTTTCGGCGGGATAAGTGCAAGGCCCATCATTTCTATTGCTTGCACTTCATCCTCGATCCTGAGACTACAAATGGTCCTTTATGGCTATGCCAGCGACTTCTGTTCATATAGATAAGTCATCCTTGCTTAGCGGCTATCCACGTGCGAGTCATTGCATCGCATCAACTGAACACCTGAACGATCTGGATAAAATGATCCTCGTGTTTGCATATGCTATGTCGCCTGAATGTTTATACTTGTCGTGCTTGAATTAACAATGTTTGCCTTGGACAGGGAAGGACAATTGGTAAGTGGGTAAGTCTCGCCGTGTTTTCTCTCATGTTGCATGACGCATTGCCACACGGATTAGGCTATTCAATATTTGCATGAAACTGATCCTATGGCAACTAGAAAGACAACTTAATAGTTGGTGCACGGAACTTATATTACGTGTTTGGATTTGTCGAGCGGGCGAGTAGCTTCCTCACCAGTGCATTCAATGTACTGATAATCCACCAGTTTGTATGCAGGGTGCGGGAGAACCTCGTTCGGTGCGGATGCCTCCTTCGTGCGTGCTAAGGCGTGGAGATCACTCCGAAGCATCGTCGCGTCCGGAACTGAAGCACATATACAAGACATAATGTTGTGAACATTGCGTGAACATCGCCTGAACATCGCCTATACAATCATTCCACAATTGTAGCAACTTGGCACGCTTTTACTATTTCAGAGAGAGGCTTGAGCGACTTGTAATCTCGGCTATACGTCGCCTGTAACACTTGTTCATATCAATAAGAGATTGCTTTACTTCAACATGTGTTATTCAATGCTTTCGCTATATTGTCGACTCAGTAAACCTGTTACCAGATCGCTCTGCGTTTATGACTCCGCTGTACTCGGACAATCTGTGCGACTCTGTGGCTTAGAACTCTTACTGCCAGCCAATGAACCTCGGCCTTGCACGGGCGTGGCTCACGCTCGTGCGGCATCACGCCCGGATGGGTCAAAGCTATCTTTCCGCGGGAGCGCTGGCGCGGTGATTCTCGCCTAGCGGGAACGGCCGATTTGTCTACGGGAGATCGGGGCGTGACATGTTGGTATCAGAGCCTGGCTTCTATGCCTTTGGATTTTAATTCGATTATCTCAGTTTTGAAAGCTCGTTCGTGGGTTATGTGCACGCTCTCTCTCAATGCCTCGATGGGATGTTCCAACAATAAGTCTAAATACTTTCAAAATGCGTTTTGAATAATATGCTTGCTTGTATGTTGCTGTGCTGCGAGTGGCCTTTGTGCCAACCTGTGCGAACCCTTGAGAGTATCGTAGTAGCTTGTCCGATTTCACTAACTCTAAGTTTGGTTGAATGCATCTATTCGAGGGACGCCTTGAACTAGTGCATCATCCAAGACTTAAGAAAAGGTGAAACTCGAGTGCTAAGACTTCGCTATCACTAAGCTGGTTGACGTATTCACGCTAGAAGTGCACTTTGAAAGTGCGCACGATCCAGACTAAGCGATATGCTGAGTTCGATGCTTGTGCAAGTGAATATCCAAATGAAACAAGTACAATGACTTGTATAGGTTTGCCTCAGCCTTGTATCGTTAAATCAAAATTGATTGAAACGTACTGCTTGTCCTCAGTAAGTCTTGAGGACGAGACTTTTTCTGAGTTGGGTAGGATGTAAAACCCCGTTCCGCTCTAGCGGACTGCCGGCTCAAACGGCAAAAGTGCAACTGTTCCGACCCGCTTTGCCTCAAACGAGAAGCAAAGGATATCCAGACTCGTCCCTACAGGAATCCGGCTTAGGCTTTCAGAGGCTCGCTTGACGTATCGCTCTACCGAGGCGAATCATCGCTAAGGTGGGTGGCTACGGTGAACTTGTCTTTGCTTAGCCAGCACACATAAAATCTAGAATGATACATGCTAGTCGCTAGGTGAATCACCCCTGCATGCTAATAAATCCAACGCACCTAGCTAAGGGAATAATCCCAACTTGTATTGCTTGCTAGAACATGGAAATGAAATACTGCTTATATTCATACCCTCGCATGCTATGTCCCTTACGATTTTATCTCTCGGCTTACCTTCGGGTCCGAGCAAACGTGTCTGCTTATGTTCCTTAGAAACGCATGCTTGTCTGCTTGAAGTTTCCTTGTTTTCATCCAAACCTCGGGAGACTACTAAGTAGTCGTTCCGTGCATGATTGAACCTGCAAGTATCTGGGACCGTTAGGTCACCAAGGCAAATTCTGAACCAGGGAATCTGCACCAAGAATCAATGAATACCTGAATCACAGCTCGAGGAGCAAACTACTGAATCATGTCTCAACAAGTTCTATATATATATTCTATTTCAAACTCGTTCCATGCCGGACTTGTTCGTATATATATATTCTGCCATGAACTTGTTTCTGTATCTGACCTGAGACCCTGACTTGCATGTCACGGACAACTTGTAAAAGGTGATCTTCGGATCTCGTTTCGCGGGCGGTCACCGGGGCACTGGGGCCGACCCGGTCTAGACGAAACTTCTGGTAGTCGTCTTTATCGGCGGGATAAGTGCAATGCCCATCGTATTCATTGCTTGCACTTCATCCTCGACCCTGAGACTACAAACGGTAGTCGTCTATTTCGGCGGAATAAGTGCAAGGCCCATCGTTTCTATTGCTTGCACTTCATCCTCGACCCTGAGACTATAAATGGTCCTTTATGGCTATGCCAGCGACTTCTGTTCATATAGATAAGTCATCCTTGCTTAGCGGCTATCCGCGTGCGAGTCATTGCATCGCATCAACTGAACACCTGAACGATCTGGATAAAATGACCCTCGTGTTTGCATATGCTATGTCGCCTGAATGTTTATACTTGTCGTGCTTGAATTAACAATATTTGCCTTGGACAGGGAAGGACAATTGGTAAGTGGGTAAGTCTCGCCTTGTTTCCTCTCATGTTGCACGACGCACTGCCACACGGATTAGGCTATTCAATGTTTGCATGAAACTGATCCTAAGGCAACTAGAAAGACAACTTAATAGTTGGTGCACGGAACTTATATTACTTGTTTGGATTTGTCGAGCGGGCGAGTAGCTTCCCCACCAGTGCATTCAATGTACTGATAATCCACCAGTTTGTATGCAGGGTGCGGAGAACCTCGTTCGGTGCGGATGCCTCCTTCGTGCGTGCTAAGGCATGGAGATCACTCTGAAGCATCGTCGCGTCCGGAACTGAAGCACATATACAATACATAATGTTGTGAACATTGCGTGAACATCGCCTGAACATCGCCTATACAATCATTCCACAATTGTAGCCACTTGGCACGCTTTTACTGTTTCAGAGAGAGAGGCTTGAGCGACTTGTAATCTCGGCTATACGTCGCCTGTAACACTTGTTCATATCAATAAGAGCTTGCTTTACTTGAACATGTGTTATTCAATGCTTCCGCTATATTGTCGACTCAGTGACCCTGTTACCAGATCGCTCTGCGTTTATGACTCCGCTGCACTCGGACAATCTGTGCGACTCTGTGGCTTAGAACTCTTACCGCCAGCCAATGAACCTCGGCCTTGCACGGACGTGGCTCACGCTCGTGCGGCATCACGCCCGGATGGGTCAAAGCGATCATTCCGCGGGAGCGCTGGCGCGGTGATTCTCGCCTAGCGGGAACGGCCGATTTGCCTGCGGGAGATCGGGGCGTGACACTAAGTGCTTGCAATGCAGTCTTGATCCACCATCTGGCCTGCTACAACCCCAAATCCTATGCACCATTGTCCTCGACATTGATACCCCCATCACTGATACCTCCGTAATGCACACACTCAAACCCAACAGTAAACACTCACCCATAGCTATGCATACATACGTATATCCATATATATCACTATATATCACTATATATATATATATATATATATATAAACACTAATCTATATGAATATACAACAAATATAAAATGCCAAAACTGAATTTAGAGCCATGAGTGGCCACTTGGTCATTTTGTCAAACACTTGGCGTGTGTATCGCGATACGTTGATATACGTCCATGGTGTACGCACCCCAAATATATCCAAACTCGACCCAAAGCACACCCACATGTTCTAAATAACAATTAAGCCCTAACTAACCTACTCACAAGCACTATGGATGCCATTCTCGGATTTTCTCCAAAAATGGCTCAAAACACAATAGAAAAATTACTAAATGGGAGAAGGGAAGCCAAAGCTTCTCCCCATGGGTAGCCCTAATGCAAGGGGGTCCCTAAATGAGATATTTACCCTAATTAATGCATTATAAAGAGATAAATTTCAGATTTACCTATTGGGAGATGGATTCCCAATGCTATGGCTCCAACACCCAAAAGCTTCCAAGAATACAAGCTCCAAGTTCTCCACTGCTCCAACCCTTGCTTCTAATGTCTTCTAGTCTTCTTGGGGAAGAGAATGAGAGGGGTCATAGTCAATTTAGTGAACATTTGGTGGTAGGAGAAATGGTGGAAGGGAAGCTTCCAAATTTAGATTTTTCTTTAAAATTGTGGGAGGAAGAAGATGAAGTTATTACTTTATAGGGAAGGGGGCTGCCATTTAGTCATTAGGGTTAGGGTTTAAAGGTAATATAAAGTGTCTAAAACACCCTCTAGTTAGTCATGGCAAAAATTAGAGAAGAAGATTCTTTTCCTAAAAGTGTTTAGCCTAACTTTCCAATTAATTACACTACTCTAACTAGAGTCTAACCAAATAGTTTAATTAGATAGTCAAGTCAAGTTGGTTAGGTCTACTAGGGTCACTAACAACTAATCTAACTAATGGATAACCACTAACAATATATAATAATATAACATATGCAACTATACTAATTATTGGAATAAAATAATCCAAAAATATAAATGCTAGTTTTGTAAAAACCAAAAATTATCACTCAACAATAATTCGAAATACCAATACTAACAATAATAACAAGAAATAAAAAAAATGTCAAAAATACTCTTCTCTGGGAAGGTGGTAATGACAAAAAGTGATTTCCAGTTGCGAACTTATTGCGATTTAGATTGGGCAGGCTGTCCAATTACTAGAAGATCTATCACAGGTTATTGTGTTTTTCTTATCCATTCGTTGATTTCATGGAGATCGAAACGCCAGAAAACAGTGTCACTCTCTTTAGCCGAAGCAGAGTATCATGCCATGATAGGAGTTTGTTGTGAATTAACTTGGTTGGGTATTTACTCAGAGATTTGGGAGTATTGCATCAGGAACCTGCCATATTATGCTACGACAACAAAGCTACTCTACATATTGTTGCAAATCATGTATTTCATGAATGTACTAGACATATTGAAATGGATGCCACTATATTAGAGATAAAATCCAAGATGGATCCATTGCTACAAGATCTGTGAGCTCCGCACATCAATTGGCAGATGTATTGACTAAAGCTTTGGAAAAAATAAAATTTACTCCTATTATTCGCAAGTTGGGAGTTCAAGATATTCACTCTCCAACTTGAGAGGGAGTGTTAGGAAGTTAATTTGTTAGGAGGTTAATCTAGCTTATCTTCTACGTTAAGATATGGTGATTTGTAAATATCAGTTTTCTTCTTATCCCTTGATTATAGCATATATTTCTTAGCTTTTACATAATTAGTTATTCATGTACTTCTTGTATATATATACAAGAGCAGCATATAAATAAAGATCATCTCTCTATCAATTAAGTATTCTTTCAGGATTGAGTTTCTATGTAACGATGTTATTGCAAAACTTGAGCTTTGAACAATTACAACTTATATACTGTTGTACTGAAGCTAGCACACAATAATTTGTTGAAAGAAGTATAACATGCCTAAATGTATAATTGAGTGATTAACCAAATCAAAGTGTTCCTCTACTTGATTGAGATGACATACTAGGCCATGTATAACCCTGGACTTGATAAGCTGATGAATGTATGAACACGAGGGAGAGGTAATACTTGTCGTTACTTGCAGCCGTATATAGTACAGTTCCCAATTGTCACGAATAATTCCCCTTCTACTGACTCGAAGACCAAGACCCACACATCAAGGGTCAATGCTCAACTTATAATGCAACTTGGCCTCATGATGCTGTATAATTGAAGGTCCGACTCCATGGTTTGAAGAAATATCCATGGATTCATGCATGGTATAGTAATTTTAGTTTTAATTTCAATTTATTTTTAAATGCCCACAAGAAAGGAAATATATATATATAAAAATCATTATTACATATTGAGACGTGCGAGGGAGGTAGCTAATTAATGAAATAAAAATAAAAATAAAAATTAATACAGAGGTGGTTGTCTCTTGTTGAGGGTAATGATGGAAAATATGAGCAACTTGACATAAGCTACTGCTGCAATCATTGAGAGCACGAGAGCCGCGGTGACACGTCCACAGTAGTTATTGTAGGTGTTGCAAAATTTTCCCCAGCCGGCTTTGTCGTTTCCTCTCTCTGCGAGGAGTGTTATTGCTGCAGTAGCCCCATTGCACGAAAAGAGGAGAGCTACCATCACCACATCGAGAATGGGAAGCAATGATGAAATCCCCAGGCCACCGGTGGTACCCCTCCTTCCAATAGATACAGCCATTGACAGTGAGGAGTATGCAAATACAATCACATTGGCTGCGATGAAGTATCTGTGGATGATCCATCCATCCATCCATCCATAAAACATTAATTAACAAGTGCATGAAAGATTATTTATTTATTTATAAAGCAAGCAAGCAAGCAAGCACCTACGCACCCAAAAACTGGAGACACTAGCAAACGAACGAGTTTCATGAAGAAGAAGACTTACACGTAGGCAGAATACTGAACCGACTTTGCCGGAACTGGTACAGTAGCGACTAGCTCGCCAGTATAGGAATCATATAGGTTTACAATGATCGTCTCCTTGGCAATGCCCATCACTATGGCTGAGATCAACGTCAGGGCGACTGCTATAGCACGGAATACGATCCCTATTGTCTGAGTAGGGGCCGGGGTTGGTGCTGCTGCAGCTGCAGCTGCAGCTGCATATGCTGGGCCGGGGCTCGCAAAGCCACCTGCACCGGGGGTTCCATTAGGGCCAGGCTTATTCATTTCCACATCCATTGCACTCTGCCTGCAGCTAGGCTAGCTAGCTAGCTAGTACAAGACTGTGAATGGAAATTTAATTTTTCTCTTCTTTTCTGAAGGATGGTGGAGATTGGATGGAATGAGGTGGTGTATATATAGTGCTAGTGCTAGTGTTATTGGTGAGTTGGTATTAATATATTAGTGCTATGAATGAATGGCTACCACTTGCAGCTGCATGTTTATCGTCTTCATTTTTGACTTTTGCTAACATTCATTTGAAGGTCAAAGTCTACCTATCCATCGGAAGCAGCTCAGAAGCCAGCTGGAGATTTGACAATGGACAGTGTGCTAGCTAACGACTTCGCAAGTCGTCGAATATGCGTACCAAATGAAATAAACCCAAAAATCATTGGAGTGTATGACTAGTGAAGCTACCTACCACAATTTATTCTATAATTCTCTACACTAATATGAAAGCTGTAACTCTTTTAATTAAAAAAAACTGTTCACTACACTATTAATTCTATAATTCTCTACAGCAGAAATGGTCTAGCGGTTTATCTTCAATGTGTGATTGAACTAACTATACATCTCCCATGGTCTCTTTTGCTCGATGTCATAAAAGAACGTACAAAATAATGAACCTTCTTGATCTCCACACAGCAGACCAAACTTTTTATCTAGGAAGAAGTAGAGGGGAAGGGTTGGAGAAAGAGTAGCGGTAGATTTAGAGGTTATTATTAGGTTTCTGCTCATGAGAATTCCCCTTTATATTCTACGAATCTAGACAATTCCCTATCGGGGATGCACAAAAGCCCAACTGAGCTACACCGGTTGTTCCAGTTTATATGCCAACAAGGGCAACATAGGGGAAAAGATAGGTAAGTCCATGTGATATATACCACAGTGGAGTTTTGTTTCAAATTTATTACTAGTAAACCAGTTCCACATATCTGACAAATACCAAATGTCTTTATTTCAATATTTGGATAATCATTTTGGCTGTGTTTGATTGAAATTTTTTTCATAAAAAATATTTTCATCACAAATTATTCACCAATTGTAGCATTTGATAGCATATATTTTTCGTGAATTTTTTTTCTCTGAAAAACTGTAATTTTTTTTATTTTTCTTCAAAATGGTGGAAAATGAAACTTATCCAATCAAACATGCACGAAATTAAGTTTTCCTTGAGAAAATTTCAAAATTTCAATAGAATTTTTTTCCTACAAAAATAATTCCGTGGAACTATTTTCTTTTTCACATATTTTTTATCTTACAATCAAACGCAACATTATTGATTTGGACAATTAAACAATGTTAGCTCAAGTGGTTAGTATGGTATAAACTTTTTCACTTGTATAAGGTAAGAAGAAAGACAAGTAATGGTATATCTCTTGGATATCGAGATAACAGTGGAAATGGGCAGATAAATTGAAGTCACAATAGATTAGATTGAAAATTATCTCTTTATTGATAATGATATTTGAGTACATGGTTTACAATATATTACAAAGCTCTTTGGTTACAACTGATACTTGGCCATTTTAGCTTACATTAATACTTGTCGTCTTGGTTACAATCCCATTGGTAGAACATAAATTATAATATTCCATACATTATATCCTTTATAACAGAAGATGCATCATTTGGAAGAAGATCTTCTGTACGCCCCAATAATGCTTCGATGTATCAGGACAGTTCCAGACACTCCCCAAAGCTGAGTATCTGGGGGTGCCCACAAATGTGGGTCAGTACATATTGCGTACTGGTGAGCAGAACTTGCCCACTCACCTAAACCAATACTAAATAATCATGTGATTAAGCATGCACTTATTGGAATATTATCTTGCTATTAGGGACTAGAGTTAATTCGTAATATTCATGATATTTAGCAGCATAATGAAAGCATGTTATGTAATCAACATTAAAGATGAAATATGTGAAAAATATCACATATCGCTTATTAACAATTCTTACCAGTACCTCACTTGTCGTATCCCCTCAAAACAAGGATTAGCGATACAATAAACATTATGAATAATTATTACTGAGATATGTTAAGCCTGCACAAATATTCTCGTCACTATGCATCCTAACTATGAGTGTCATTGGTGACAATTCTTCCACCACGAGGAACATGCCATATAGGACTTCGAAGATCGTACAAAGTGACATTCATGAGGTTACGATCCCAAATAAATGTCTCGTTTATACCCAGTGCTACCAAAGCACTATATTTTCTCCTAGGTTGAACGATCCCAGTCGGTGCCCCGGTTAGCATCTCGTTCGAGAAAACTTTTCAAACCTTGTGCACAAGTGGTCCATGACAATGCAATGTCTATGCAAATAAAAATCTTAAGCAAAAATAGTACAGTAAAGAAATGTAAGTAAAGCCTCGTATTATCGATCCTTCTTGTTTTACTCATTCTCATATCAGTTGGTGACCCGTAGGTCACAACTACCTTCTCGTGACCTGGTGGTACCAAACCAAAATTATACTCGCATATGAAGTATTTCATTCATAGTTACTGTGCCTTTATGCACTTACCGTTGTACATATGTTCAATATTATATTCTCAATTTACAAGCATGTAAAGTAGATTGCACACTATTATTTCTTTTCTTATGTAAGACTTAATTTATAGCTTTCTTGTGTTGATAGTACTAGCTGTTATCATTCATGTGTTTCTTTTATTCCAACAACAATATATAAAAGGCATCATTATCATCATGTGAACTAGAGAAACACTTAGTAAGGAAACACAGTAGAGAAATACTAGTATTCATTTTATTAGGGCATGAAGGACAAGAGGAGAAGGGACAAATTCACTCACATCTATAAATACAGTGCATGCCTTGATCCCGCCTATGCCCACGATTCCTCAAAAGATGATCTAATGTGATGCACTCTCTTCAAACTTGGCCTAACCATACATTCGAACCACACTCCATAAAATATTCCATCTGGCCAAGCTAAGCAAGATTGTATCATCACTCCACATATCTCAATTCGTAACACAACTTGTATCTCATATGTCTGATCTGTCTAGAACTTAAGCCTAATGGCTTTACGCAGAGCGGGATATTACACTTGATACATAAAATCAATATTAAATTAGGGAACAAACTCGTTAGGTCATCAACGATGTAATTTTAAGATTCTAAGAAAAATATCTAAGCTATCTAACTCCCATGACTTTAAGGGTCACCATAGTAGCATCATCGCCCCCTCTGTACATGAAAATAAAAATATTATTTTTTATTAAATGCAAAAATTTATTATTTCTTAAAAGAAAATATATTTATAAAATGCAATCATACACCATTTGACGAAAATACTTTGTCATTGGTATCGATCTACTACACCACTTGCTGGTCTTTCTCCTAGCTGCCTTGGCATTCTCCGATCTTTTCTTGTATTTCTCTTCATCGAATCTAGCTCTCATCATAGTCCACTACTCAAGTGTGATGCATCCATGGATCGATTGACCCAATCCATGATATGTTTTTTGATCGTTGATCGCATCGCGAATCAACTTAATGACGATCTTATGAAACTGTTTCTCGATCACCTCGGTCTAGTGTTGTGGGTAATAATATATTTTCTACAAATGTTAGAAATAATATGTTAGTTTAGCATAATAAAAAAAATACATACATAATTACTAAATTTAAGCTAAAATCAAATTCACTTTTATCTTGAAGTGCTCGAACAAAATATCTATTTCCAAGTATCATATATTCAATATAAGTGCACATAAGATGAAAGTACCACACTACTAGCCTACTTATAATCATTTCTTGCATCAAATCTACAGGTTCAACAATAAAGCCCTGTTATTCTTTAATGCTGTAAAAAAAATTTGTCAAGCTCGCTCTCTCTCTCCTCTCCCCCCCTCTCTCTTTCTCTCTCTCTCTCTCTCTCTCTCTCTCTCTCTCTATATATATATATATATATATATATATATATATATATATATATATATATATATATATATATATATATATGGACAACAAGATAAGGACAATGCATTTTATATGAATAAAAAACTACGCAGGTGTAGATAAAAGCAAATATAAATAGTTCAGGGATGAATAAAATATTTCTACTTGAGCTCACAGTCCAAGTAGAGACTATGTTAATATTTTTATTAACTTTATCTTTTATCAATATCAGTTGTTTCATCATGTGTCATCGATATATTGGATCCCTTGTTGTACCATAACAATTATAGCCTGCAAAACCTCCAAGTGTGTATGTTAATATATAGTTATGCTTTGTATTGGCATATGCACATGGGGTATAGTGGCCCATATGGGTGTCATATGGGGTATTTTACTATGAGGCTAAGTTTAAATCTTCAAAGGAACATTTATGTTTTGTTACACTCTTTGGGATTTTCCGTAGGAACTAATCCCCAAAGGGGCTTAGCAAATCGAACTTAGGCTTGGGCCAATGGTGCAAAGTGATGCTTTGATGGCTCACTTTGCACTTCTTATGTATGAATAAGGTATTGTTTGTGCTTATTTTTGCAAGATTTTTTGTATCATTGTACTCCCGTTTTACGCACAAAAAAGCCGTGCAGCAAGAGCAGCGGTGCAGCAGAAGTAGCGAGTGTAATAGAACTGCTTGGGTTGCGTGTGGACTCTGTGAGTGCTGGTAGTCTGCTACTTCTGAAACTTTAAGCTTTGCGATGTTAGCTTAGTTTTCTGATTAGGTCGGCGGCTGATACTTCGTTCTTCGTGCTGACTGCTCATCTATCTGTTCTTTCTAGTAACGAGGACTTGCAGATGCTTTGTAATCCACATAAAATATGCATAATATTTTGAATAGGTTGCACATTAATTGCTGAGTTAATTTATTCCGGGTTGAAGGCATTGGCAAAAAGTAATGTTTTGGCCTCTCTTCTATATATTGGAGGGATGGAAGATGTAGAAGCATGAAAAATCTACACCATGCGCCTTAGTGACCAAGCTCCATGTGCCTCAGTAACTCAGCTTCATGCGCCTCAGTGACTCAGCTCCATGTGCCTCAGTGTCCTCGCTCTATGCACCAACCGTCCAAGAAGTATCTAATGTTCCCGCAATGCCATGCGATACTACGCATCTTAGTGTCTTATGTGCCCATAGTACCATGCGCCACTACGTATATTAGTGTCTCATGTGCCTGCAGTGCCATGCACCATTATGTATATTAGTATGCACCTGCAGTGTCATGCGCCACTACCCCCTTAGTGCTCTTCATGCACCAAGTGGAAGTATTCCCAAGGTACAATTATAACTATCTAAATTAGGGCATGACACGTGTCACGAGTATTATGGGCATCAACTGTAACGACCCGCTCCGCATCAATGCGGAGTGCCGATTCAAACGGCACAAGTACGACGACCCGTCCCGCCTTACTCGGCGAGAAGACTCGCGTGAGACAAAGGATTCAGACTTGGCCCTTCAGGAGTTCAGACTTAGACTTTCAAAGACGTACTCGGAGTATCGCTTGACCGAGGAGAATCATCGCTAAGGTGTGTCACCCTCACTTTTCCAAATAAGGGTAGTTTGGTAATTTTGCCTAGTTATTTAATTTTAGGAATAAATATTAGTATTAGTGTGCAATAAATATTTATTTGATGTTTGTAGTATTTATTTATTTATTAGAGTGTTATGTATTTATTTAGATACTTGTAGTATTTATTTCTAATAGTGGGCCATCCTATTATTTAGACTTAACAATTGTAAGCCCAATTAGACTTGTCATGACAACTAGTGAGCCCAACTTGAACCAAAGCCCATTAGCCCTTCTCACTTATTAATTAGGGAGAATTAGACTTAATTTGACTTAATTAGAGACTTTTCAAAATTGTCCAACTTTAATCCTATTCATAATTAGATAAAAGGGGGCAACATAGACATTGTACATTACTTGGAGAAGGGGGAATGGGCCAACAACCATAAGAGGGGACTCTTCTCTCTCTTCTTTCATTTACATTCATTTTGATCCAAATTCTAGATTCCTAATTTTTTCCACATTCCCTCCATCATTTTTTCTCTCAATTTCTTCACATTTTCTCTCATCTCTTATTCCACAAGGAGCTTGGAGCTTGGAGAAGCAAGGAGCACAAGGAGTAGGAGCATTGGTGAAGTGATCATGTCTGGATCGTGTCCATTAGAGTTTTTATTGGAAATCCATCTCCCAATTGGTAATTTTTGAATTCCTCTTTTTTGTAGCTTCTAATTCATGTATGTGACCTTTAGGAATTACCCAATGACATTGGGTTACCTATAGGAACAAATTTTAGTTGAGTTTGTTAAGTATTATGATCTCTACATTGTTTTTTATTAATTTTAGGGAAATTATGGGATTGACACATCAAGTGTGTGTCATGACACTAATTTAGTCTAATTGGACTTAGATCGGGGTTGTGGGACTAGATACGTATCAACAATTGAACATGGATAGGCCGTATCGTGATACTATATGATACGAAGGCCATTTTTTGCAATTTTATGCAATTCACCATAATTCCTAGTATAACTTGTTTTATTAGTTATTAGTGTTTATAATTGGTAAGTAGAAGTTTTAATATAGAGAATTAGGATTTTGGATACCTCATGAGATGTGCACCATGATTTTCTAGATGTTGCACATATAGTATTTGATTTAATCTCTTTATGGTATATATATTATATGATATCCAATTAGGTGTTAGATGCATTTGTCATATATATACCTAATGCTAAAGGAAGTTAATTCAGACTGTGTTATGCATGTATTGATTGGAGGGATACACAGTATCGAGTACTGTGTCAGTGCAGGAAAATACATATATGTTGCATATAGATGACTGTGTGTTGATGTATGTGTGGCACACATTGGAGGAGAGGCCTGCAATAAGGTAAGCTGGGTTTGTTAGAGACTTGTGTGCTTAGGGCGCCAACCAAATACTGCATTTACTATGGGGAAAATCCGTTGTTAATTAATGAGATGAAGGGGAAGGGGACAGGTAAGTTCAGTCTTACCTATATGTGTGTGTGTGTGTGTGTATCTATGTGTGTGTGGCTTTTTATGTTAGGACTGTGAGTGGTTCAGTTGCTGTGCCTTGAGTTCAGAATATGGGGGTTCAATTGGGTACTGTGATACCTATGGAAGCTCGGGTTGGAGCTCTAGTCTACCCAAGATTAGAACTTGGAGGCAGGCAATAGCATAAACCCAAGGTACTGCAAGTGAAATAGGTATAGTATGTATTGGTAAGTTAAGTAACATTACTAGTTAGTTGTTGGCTATATTTTAGAATGTCAATTAGTTATTGTTGCTAGTAAGTGGTAGGTTAGTTGATAGCATGATTATACATGTATAGAAATAGATAGTAAAGTAGTGAGGACCTGGGAAGTTAGGGGTATTGGGAGATACTTGCATGTATCAATCTAAACTAATACATGTGAGTGCCATTAGGTTCTGACCCGACCTGGAAATTTGAGATATGTGAGGCTTCGAGCACCTAAATTTCTATAAGAATGAATCTGCAGATAAGTATTAGTTCAGATCAATTAAATGCAGTAAGAAAGTATTAGATGATGTATTGGGTGCATTGGAGTTGTGTTTAGGGGTCACTTAAGTTGCAGTATCAACTACAGTCATTTGACAGTGCAATTATGCACTAAGATTAGTTGTACAAGTGTGGTATCAGGAAGTTCAGAAGTTGCAGTGCATGATAGAGTATCAATGACTGATACTTAGGCACAGACAATAGGTTATTCGGTGTCAGTGCTAAGCTAGGTATTAGTTAGTGGGCATACCTATGTGTGTAGTTGTAAAATTGGTGAGGGAGCAAGTCAGGTGAATGTTAGCAAGATTAGTGTTATTAGTTAGTGTCATTTGGTGTGATATGTCAGTTTGCTTTGTACTAGGTGTCAGTAGATTAGTTAATATGGTTAGTAATTGTATTTGTACCTTACTGGGATTAGTTAATATATATATTACTTAGTGTATTCCTCTGAGTCTTACTTAAGGCATTAAATGTAACTTTAGTTAGTGACTAGTACAAGCTATTATGGACTAATTAGTAACCAGTATAGACTAATTAACCTTAGTTAGACCTAGTTTAGCCTAGAATGACGTAGTAAAGCATCCTTAGTGCATTGTGGTTCATTGTTACTTTTTAACACCAAATTTGACATGACATTCATATCTAGGTGTGTGTGACACAATCTCGGATACCGAGTGACATAATTTGCTCTAGACAGAGGCGAGTACATCTCCAGTGATTTTCTTATTTAATCGTCTCTATGTTATTTGCGTTTAGTATTGCTTTATTTGATTCCTGACATGATGTTACACGGATTGGTATACGTGGATCCTCGTTATGAGATATTCTTCTCTGTGATCACTTTTACTTTGTGATTAGTTGACTAGATCGTGATCGGTATGCATGATATTACAGACCATGTATAGTGATACCGTGTCAGAACGTGTCATGATTTGGATCTGTGTACTAGTCGGACGTTTGGGGAAGTATTAGTGGATATGTGATCATACTTTTTAAACCGTGATATATTTATTTTATAGCCCGTAATAGCTAGAAGACCATGCAACTCACGTGTGGCAACGCTAGCTCCCCTTTACGATTATAGACCGTTCTAGGCCCAAGCCGATCACATATCTTGCTAATGTTTCAAGGCACAAGTTTAGTGTTACATTTCCTTATTTCAGTTCATTACTTGATAATTTCTTGCTTGGTTGCTCTCAATATATTTTCTTTATTCCCGTGATATCTCTTTGTCTTGCTTAGTTATATTCTAGATATTTCCATCATTTATTGTCTTTACTATTATTGTTTCATAGTTTCTATCAATTAATGGAATTTCTATTGGGTTTTATTTGCTCCATCCTAATTGGATATATTTTTCAGATTATTCATTAGAGGACTAGTGTCCTACACACTACGGACCACAGGAGGGTGAGCCAGTTGAGCCCGTAGAGCCACTTATTATAGTACCAACAATTATGGATGTTTAGACTTTCTACGAGTTGTATTTGATTAGTAGACTTCCATGGCATGTATTATTATTTTGAGAATTATGTTGCAATTGGACTTGTATTGACTCTTGTATTGCTTTTGATTCTATTCGATTATCGTGCAATTTTTTCTCTAGTTTGATATGTGATTGAGTATTGTTACCATTATTATGTCATTATATTGTGCCTCCTTAGGAGTTGAGATGGCATGACAGGTACCATATATATTGTGTGAGATGTTTAGATTATGTTGTTGACCTAGAACAGCATTCTACGGCATTCTTATGACGTAGGCTGGACGTGGTTCACTACTCATGCCCTTATTTTGGGTGCGGGTCGTGACACATTTTTAGTGGTATCCCATACAGGTCCTGAGTCATGAGTAGAGGGATTCGTAGTAGTGTGATAACTTAGTTGTACTATTACATGCCTACTTTTAGAATAGGATATAAGATGAGAGTATACTCAATCACAGTTAGAAATACTTCTAATTTGATTTAATTGTCGTTCTTTTCAATTATAAATCCTTATCTATTGAATGTTTGCTTTACTTTGAATAATTATGTTCTTCTTTGATGATATCATATCTTACTCAATATTGATTCCTTTGATTAAATCAATCTTCAGGATGCCGCCAAAGAAGCATTCCTAGCACTCAGGCACAGTGTCAGCGAGGTCGGTCACTACGTCGCCTCTGGGGCTGTACCAGCAGACAATGTGCCAACAACTTCAGTTTAGAGGGTCGTTTTGCCTACCCAGGTGGGCGTCTCAGCTGCATATTTTGGTAGTGCTCCACCTCCAGTCCAGAGGAAAGTACCCACAGCTACACAAGGGACAGTGCCTTCAGTATCGGAGGAACTACCACCTCCACCACCAAACGTTAATCCAGCACAGATATTTATCCTCTTTCAGCAGATGATGCAGGCGCAGAGGGCCCAGGCAGAGGCCCAGCAGTGACAGTCAGAGGTCATGAGGGAGGGCATTGAGAATGTCCATCAACTTGCACTCGCCTTAGTCGAGAGAGTCGCCTTAGTCGAGAGAGTTGCCTTAGTCTAGCCATAGGCAGTCCCATCTCCAAAAATCCCGTAGCAGCCGAGGCTAGGCACCATAGTAGACTTCAAGAGGATGGGGTCTAAAGAGTTCATAGGTATTGAGGGGATTATCAATGTAAACGGTTGGATATAGGATATCAAAAGGAACCTGTTGCTAGCACAGATTCCTGAGGCTTTACAGATAGAGGCGGCATGCAGTATGATGCATGACATAGCCTTGACCTGGTTCAGGAGTGATCTGAGGGTCAGAGTGTCAGGACTTTCCTGGGTGGCCTTTAAGGAACTCTTCAAGGAAAAGTTCTTTCCCGATGTGGATCTTACATCACTGGTGAGTCAGTTCGAGCACCTCGTCCAGGGGAACATGATGGTGGATGAGTATGCTGTCGAGTATTGCAGATTAGAGCGATTTGTTGAGGGGTAGAACCCCAGGGCAAAGGCTATAAAATTCAGGAAGGGCCTGGACAGTGAGATTAAGTCTCACACCAATGGAGAGTGTACCGCTACTTATGAGAAGATTCTGAGGCAGGCACATCGGGCAGAGGATGATCTGGAGCTTGGATCTAAGAGGTCGAGGGACATAGAAGGAGCCATTACTAATATTGGCCCAGCGAAGCGACCTCACTTCCAGTAGCAGTAGAGGCCCTTCCATCCGCAGCATCCGAGACAGCAGTTTTAGGTACCATTCAGGCCACCAGTACAACAGACACATCAGGCCCCGAGACCCGCACGATAGGCCCTGTAGTATACTCACTGTAGGATGGTTGGACATACACGGGAGGTCTGCAGGAAGAGGCTTGGAGTGTGCCTCTATTGCCGGCAGGCATGACATTAGTTACAAGATCGCATTCTAGCTCCCGTTCGAGCAGCCCAAGGTGCAGCACTTATTCAGAGGATTCGACCGAGGCACCCGACAGGACAGCAGCGAGGACCTCCCCTACCACCATAACAACAACAGTTTGCTCAGCACCTGCAACAGCAGAAAGGTGCTCAGCGACAGGGGCAAACTTTTGCACTAACCGTCGAGGAGAAGAAGCCAATTGGTGATGTTATTTCAGGTTCAGTTGTCACAACCCGCACCCCATATAGGGGCACGAGTATGTGGGTACGTCCAGCCTATGCCGCAGCATCGGTGGTAGAACGCTGTCTTGGTCACAATACTATCTAATCAATCTCACACGAATATCCAACTCCATAAGGAGACACATATATTACAATATAATATAAAAATACTCAACCACATAACTAAGCATGATAAGATATCAAAGAAAATAAACGAAATACAACACAAGTCTAAACAAAATAATCTAACTGCAAACAATAACATCCAAGTGTCAAAGTATCACGAAAATAAATCCGGTATTAATAATCTGCTAAAAGAAACTAACTGAATAACTTGTGATCCCAGCTAGACCTTCCGGAATCACACCTGAGCTACAAGGTCCAAGGCTGCAGCTACTCTCCCTATGGTCCGTAATATGTCGGACACCAGTCCTCTAAGTTGCAGTTTGAAAAAATATATCCAGTCAGGATTGGAGCAAAGTACAATCCGATAACAGTTCCAATTAATTGACAAGGACTATAAAAACAATAAATAGATGATGCTATATACTAAGAGAGAACAATAAATAGATGCAATGGCAATAGTAAAAAGAACAGGCAATATCGACAATATGGTATAGTCAGTGCATATATGAAATAAAGAGAGAGAACTACAATATCATATACAGGGTAATATAGCATATAAAACTGAAATGAAGGACTGTAACTATTCTAAGTGTTTGAAATAGTAGCTTCGATATGTGATCGGCTTGGGAGTTTGTACAATAGCTATATGGCCTAGCTAATCATACGTGAGGCGTATGATTAACACTAACAATATTTTATACTTGTACAATATAGATATGATCACATCTCTCACTAGCAATTTTTTTGTCCCCAACTAGTATAGTGGATCCAACCATGACACGTTACGATACACGATCAATGTCCAATATATCATGTACAATGTCTAATATCAATATCTTATACAATGTCAATACGATAACCAATGTAATATCTCATAACTGTAGATCCAATCTACATACTAGTCCGTGTAGCACAGTGTCAAGAATCAGATGTAACATTTCCAAATACTTGAATTATAGAAATTATCAAATAACAAAAATTATCAGAGAATGTACTCACCTGTGGTCCTGAGCGGATAATACCAATATCCTGCTCCCGAGGTCACGCAGAAAAATCCAACGGTCCTATATACATAATATAATAATAATATAATAACAGCCATTACACTAGTATAACTGCACTTATAAACTAATGTAAGTAGGGGTGGTACTGGTCAACTAGCAGGGTCAAGTGTGCACGTCTAAATGCACAGGTGTCATATCCTCGAATACCATGCACAACAAGACAAATAACTAACACTAACACAATGTCCAATCTCCAAATCTCGTGTAACACTAACACATGGTCTAGCTAGTAGGTTAGGTACACAAGGCAGTGAGTCCACTAGCACTCAGGGTCATACAAATATATAAATACGGGATACCCACAACTAACACTAAATAAACAATTCCCATGAAGTATATATATATATATATATATATATATATATATATATATATATAATCTAAATATTATACACACATGCACATACACACATACTAGTTATTAGGGTTTACTAACGCAGTGTCATGCAATCATATCTAACAACCAAACTCCCATGAGGTAATATGCTAACCCTAATTACTATTCACACATGCACACACACAACATGAAAGAAAAGGCAAGCTTTGAACCTTGGCGTGCACGTGACCGAGGAGGGGTGACGCTGACCGAAGATGGTGGTGGGTGTTTGCTACGGTGGTGATGGCCGGGATCGACTCGGCGCTGTTGGGTCGAGGGAGTCGGGGTAGCTCAGGATCCGGCGGTGAATTCGAGATCGGGGGAGAACGAAGGTGGAGGTGCTGGTGATGACTCGGGGATGGTCGGCTTGGGAAGGTGGTGTTCCGGCGGTTGGTAGTCGGGTGTGAGGAGGAAGAACTGTCCCGGCGGGGTGGTCGACTGCTTCCGGGTTACTGTGACGAGGACGAGGGCGGTGGTGATGATATTAATGGTGGTGGTGGTGATGAAGTTGTTGTGGTGTGGCGTGGTGACAAGGGTGATGGTGATGACGACAATGATGCTGAACGGATGATAGTAGAGGAGAACGACGAAGAAAGGGAAGAGGAAGTCAGTTGTTGTAGAGGTGATCAGTGAGGGGAGGTTGTCGTCAAGGAAGGAGGTGGGGTGATTCGGCGATGGGGAGAGGTGGTGGTTCGGGTGATGGACTGTCGTGACCGGAGAAGAAGGGCCATGGGGAGAAGTCAGTCGTGGTGGTCGGCTGTTGGGCTCCGGCGGAGGAAAAGTCGGGGATGTCGGGGTCGATGGTGAAGGTGATGGGGAGATGTAGATTCGACGGTGAGATGACTGGAGAAGGTGGTTGCAGTGGTGGCTGTTATCGGTGTGAGGGACGGTGAGGCCCGGGATGATGGTCAGAGTGACTGCGCTCAAGCGGGGGAGGCCAGAGTTGGCGAAAAGGATGGAGAGGGTGAAGTCTAGGGTTTTATTTTTGTGTAGGGTTGAAGATGGTTGGCTGTTAAAAAATAAAATGAGGAGGAATTGGGTTATGTAGGAGAGAGAAAAGGGTGATAAAAACCTTGGGATTAGGGACGACCATGCTCCTTGGGATGGGGATGGTTTTTACATGATGGAAATTGTAGGGTGGAGATGGTGTTGGTTTGAATGGAGGGTGGAGATGGTTTAAGGAGAAAGTTTGAGTGTTGCACATTCCAAAAATATAGGAAAAATTTATGTGACCGGCCAAAGAGGGAAGGGAAGTGTTCTTCATGTGTTGGGTCTAATGGGAGATGGACACCTCATTGCACTTTTGCATAAAAACCTCCAATAATTGGAAAATTGTACAAAAAGTAGGGTTTGGGATTGAATGAGGAAAATACCATATTTAGTGTGATGTAATGGATAAAAAAGGGTGTGTGGTATTTAGTATGAACCTTGAGGGTGTGAGTGGGGGTTTGGGTTGGTGTTAGGTCAATTTTGGGTTAGGTTGGGTCCTTACACCAATTTAATTAAAATTAATACAAATGGTGTTCTTAAATTAATTGGAAGTGCATAGGTTTAAATTAGATGGGACACAAGTATCATGGATGTAGAAGACTCAGAATAGAATATTGTCATAATTTGGGTTGCACAAAATGGGTCGAGATTGTGTCTCCAATTTTGATTGGAACGGACAAGGATGCAAAGTTGGATTTATTGGGATTTAAAAATAATGTCTGCGACGAATATTGTGCGACTAAAGTGAAGCACAAGAGAGGTTATTTATGAGTTACACAAAGGTCAGAATGGAAGACTGGCACGTCTAGGACAAGAGTGTAAAATTTGTTCGAAGGCAAAAGCTAGTGTAGCGCTCCAAATATCAAAGCAATGGTAAGGTACAACAATTAAAATAAAATTACGGTACTGAATTATAACCCCAATAATTAATCCCAAAAATTACTAATTAAATCCATAATCCTATATTTGGTCAGGGGTCCATCTAGTGGGTCTCTAGGTCTAGTCCACTAACCCATTCATTAATGAACACTATACTATATATATATATATATATATATATATATATATATATATATATATATATATATATATATATATATAATTATTTATAAAATAAAATATATACATTATTTATAATAAATAAAAATAACAAAATTACTCCTATTTTAGAATGTGGTAGTGACAAGTCTACCCCCCTTAAAAAAATTTCGTCGTCAAAATTTAAGACACCTTGTCTCTCTCTGTCCAATCATAACCTCTTCATTAATCTTCACTACGGTCAAACCCTCAAACAACCAAGGTCTAAGAAAATCCTACCTACAGTCATACAACATGCAATCTAGATAAAAACATGCATGGTTATGGTCACTTTTGTCATGGTATTGCAGTCTCTGCCAGGGTATACTACTAACTACATTCTAGCAAGAAAATCACGGATACAAGCTACGGTACTAAAGAATCAATCAATCAATCAAATAGAAAGGAACAGAAGAAAAGAAAAGAACAGAACCTGCTAACCCATCACCTGCAGTATCGGTCTCATCGACCATTATCGTAAATGTCCCGCCCTGCTGGGGTGGCTCCCTCGGCGAGTGCTGAGCAATCTACGGTTCCACATGTGACCTAACTGGATCTCTATAATTTGGAGCTTCGTGCTGTCCGGGAAGATAAGGAGCTAGAAGACAATCCCTCACTCGATGTCCCGCAGCGCTACAGTGCAAACAAAATCCTAGCCTCACTCTAGAGCTCTCCCAAAGGTGACCTGGCTTCTTACATAAATGACAAGTTTATTGTGCCTGCCCCAGAGGATGCTGCTGATCCTGCTGATCATGCTGAACACGAACCGGTGCCTGGTGTTGTTGGTGGTGATGCTAAAACGTCCTTGGCTGTTGCTGAATATGGGGACACTTGGCCGGTCCTGTACTGCCACTTGTATTTCTAGAATTATCGCTACTCCTCTTAGGCCTGAGAACCAGATCCTCTTCTGCAATCTGGGCATCCATCAAGATATCCTCAAAGGTAGCGGTACGACGACCAGAAGTGCACAACCTAATCTCCCTCGTCAGTCCTTTCCTAAACTTCTGGGCTCGATCTCCTGGTCCCGAATCATAGACGATACAAAATGGCTCAATCGACAGAATTCTGTGGCGTACTCGTCGACCGACATGTTCCCTTGGTCAAGTCATAAAACTGACTCTCCAATGCTCCCAGGGCCACGTCGGGAAAGAACTTTTCCTTGAAAAGCTCCTTGAAAGTCTCCCAAGTAAGTCCATGAGCAGTAAGTCTCGGTTCCGTACGATACCACGTGAGTGCGATATCGAACATCTGACTGTCGGCCGCCTCGATCTGCAAGCTCTCCGGAATCTGGGCCAATTGCAGGTTCCTCTCTATATCCTCTAACCATTCGTCAGCGTAGAGTATCCTTTCGATACCCTTGAACTCTCGAGGTATCATCCACTTGAAGTCAACTATAGTGCCTGGTCTATGCTATTGCTGCTGGCCAGGAAACTGCTGGGCAACTCTCTCAACTGCCTGTAGTGCCATCTGGTGAGCATTCTCCATACTCTCTATCATTATCTCAGTCTGCGCTTGGTGTGCCCCTGCCTGCACCATCTGAGCCTCAGCTTGAACACGCTGGGCCTCTGCCGTCACTCTCTGGGCATCTACCATACCCTGAATCAAAGTAAACATATGTGCCCCGTCAGCGGACAAACCTCCAGGAAACAAAGTCGTTGGTGGAGGAAGGTGCTCCGTCACAGATGGGACAACCCTCGGAACAGGTGGGGGAGGAGGAACTTCAGATGTCTATCCTTCAGGGCAGGTGGCAGACCTCTCTGAAGCTGATGGTCCCAATCCCAAGTACCTAGTCTTCGGCGAGTGTCAGGACGCATTCATGGAGCTGAAGAAGAGGTTGACTACATCTCCAATATTGACGTTGCCATCGGGGACAGGAGATTTTATTATCTACAGTGATGCATCATTAAGGGTTTGGTATGTGTGTTACAGCAGAAGAGAAAGGTGATTGCCTATGCTTCCAGGCAATTATGCCCTCATGAGAAGAATTACCCTACCCATGACTTGGAGTTGGCAGCGGTTATTTTTGCTCTTAAGCCATGGAAGCATTACTTATATGGGAAGCGAGTAGAGATCTTAACATACCATAAGAGCTTAAAGTATGTGTTCACACAAAAAGTGCTCAACATGAGGCAACGGAGATGGTTGGAGTTGATGAAAGACGTAGACATTTCTTTGCAGTATCATCCAGGGAAGGCCAATGTAGTTGCGGATGCCTTGAGTAGGTATCTCGTAGCTTGATTTAGCCTTTACCTATTCCAGAGTGGAAGAGGGAGCGTGTGATGATGGACTTTGTATCGGGACTTTCGCGTTCTCCATGAGGCAAAGATGCAATTTGGGTCATCGTCAACAGGTTTACCAAATTGGCCCACTTCTTGCTATTCAAGATGGGTACGTCTACGAAGAAGATCGCGAAGATGTATGTGCGGCAGATAGTCAGATTTCATGGAGTTCCCGTGAGCATTGTCTCGGATTGGGATAGTCACTTTACTTCATATTTCTTGAGGAGTTTGCAGGCTAGCTTGGGCACTCATCTCAAGTTTAGTACTGCATCTCACCCTCAGATGGACGGATCACCCTCAGACGGATGGACAGTCGAAGAGGACTATTCAGACTCTCGAGAATATACTACAGACTTGTGTATTAGATTTTGGAGGCTCTTGGGAGGATCACCTTTACCTGGTAGAGTTCGCTTATAACAACAGCTACTAGGCAAGTATCGAGATGTCACCATTTAAGGCATTGTATGGACGGAGATGTCGCACTCTATTATCATAGGATGATGTTTGTGAGAGAGCCTTATTAGGACCGGAGATGGTCGTAGATGCAAATAAGAAGGTGAAGCTTATCAGGGATAGACTTCGAGTAGCGCAGGACAGATAGCGGCATTGGGCCGATAGCCACCGAAGACCATTGGAGTTTCAGGTTGGTGATTTGGTATTCTTGAGGATTTCTCCGACACGGGACACAATTTGCTTTGGTGGAGGTGGGAAGCTTAGTCCACGGTACATCGGACCCTTCAGTATTCTTGAGAGGGTTGGTATAGTAGCCTACAGGCTAGACTTGCTTCCTGTACTAGAAGGGGGTACATAACATGTTCCTCATGTCACAGCTGAGATGGTATATGGCAGACCCTAGACATGTATTGGATCACTTGGAGATCCAGGTGGGATCAACTCTCTGTTATCCAGAGCAGCCCGTGGAGATTCTAGATCGCAGGAAGAAGGTGCTGCGAAACCAGACGATTCCTTTGGTATGCGTCGCGTGGAGATATCACGCTCCACGGAAGTCTACCTAGGAGCGAAAGGCCGAGATGCGCGAGCGATATCCATATCTGTTTGAGCCGTGAGGTATAATTCTTCCTTCCTTGTTATGATTGTTCTTTTGTATCTAGTTCTTTCTTAAATTTTAAGGACAAATTTTTTCTAAGGTGGATAGAATTGTCACCCTCACTTTTCCAAATATGGATAGTTTTGGAAATTTGGCCTAGTTATTTAATTTTAGAAATATAATAATAGTATTTGTGTGCAATAAATATTTTTTTGATGTTTGTAGTAGTTATTTATTTATTAGAGTGTTATGTATTTATTTAGATACTAGTAGTATTTATTTTGAATAGTGGGCCATCCTATTATTTAGACTTGACAATTGTAAGACCAATTAGACTTGTCATGACAACTAGTGAGCCTAACTTGAACCAAAGCCCATTAGCCCTTCTCACTTATTAATTAGAGAGAATTAGACTTAATTTGACTTAATTAGAGACTTTCCAAAATTGTCCAACTTTAATCCTATTCATAATTAGATGAAGGGGGCAACATAGACATTGTACATTACTTGAGGAAGGGGGAAGGGGGCCGGCCACCATAAGAGGGGACTGTCTTCTCTCTCTCCTCTAATTTGCATTCATTTTGATCCAAATTCTAGATCCCTAATTTTTTT
Source organism: Iris macrosiphon (assembly GCA_036927795.1). Lineage (NCBI taxonomy): Eukaryota > Viridiplantae > Streptophyta > Magnoliopsida > Asparagales > Iridaceae > Iris > Iris macrosiphon. The sequence goes on along the minus strand of JAYESA010000019.1, from coordinate 153,665,462 downwards.
CACATTTCCTCCATCATTTTCCCTCTTAATTTCTTTATATTTCCTCTTATCTCTCATTACACAAAGAGCTTGGAGATTGGAAAGAGTAAGGAGCACAAGGAGGAGGAGCATTGGTGAAGAGATCGTGTCTGGATCGTGTCTATTAGAGTTTTTATTGGAAATTCATCTCCCAATTGGTAATTTCTAAATTCATCTTCTTTGTAGTTTCTAAATTATGTATTTAAGCCTTAGGAATTACCCAATGACATAGGGTTACCTATAGGAACAAATTGTAGTTGAGTTGGTTGAGTATTGTGATCTCTACGTAGGTTTTTGTATTAATTTTGGGAGAATTACGGGATTGACACATCAAGTGTGTGTCATGACACTAATTTAGTCTAATTAGACATAGATCGGAATTATGGAACTAGATACGTGTCCACAATTGGACACGAGTAGGCCGTATTGTGATACATTATGATACCGTACGATACGGAGGCCAATTTGTGAAATTTTATGTAATTCTCTATAATTCCTAGTATAACTAGCTTTATTAGTTATTAGTATTTATAATTGGTAAGTAGAAGTTTTAATATGGAGAATTAGGATTTTGGATACCTAATGAGATGTGCACCATAATTTCTAATATGTTGCACATATAGTATTTGATTTAATGTCTTTATGGTATATATATTATATGATATCCAATTAGGTGTTAGATGCATTTGTTATATGTATACCTGATGCTAAAGGGAGTTAATTTAGACTGTGTTATGCATGTATTGATTAGAGGGATACACAGTGTCGGGTACTGTGTCAGTGCAGGAAAATACATATACCTTGTATAAAGATGACTGTGTATTGATGTATGTGGGGCACACATTGGAGGAGAGGCCTACAGCAAGGTAAGCTGGGTTTTTTAGAGACTTGTGTGCTTAGGGTGCCAACCAAACACCGCATTTGCTATAGGGGAAATATGTTGTGAAATACTGAGATGAAGGAAAAGGGGAAAGGGGAAGGGGAAAGTTAAGTTCAGACTTACATCTGTATGTGTGTGTGTATTTGGATTTATATGTTAGGACAGTGAGTGGTTCAGTTGTGGTGCCTTAAATTCACAATGTTGGGGTTCGATTGGGTACTGTGATACCTGTGTAAGCTTGGGTTGGAGCTCTGGTCTACCCAAGATCAGAACTTGGAGGCAGGCAATAGTAGCAATACCAGGTACTGCAAGTAAAATATGTATAGTATGTATTGGTAAGTTAAGTTACATTACTAGTTAGTTATTGGCTATATTTTATAATGTTAATTAGTTATTTTTTCTAGAAAGTGGTAGGTTAGTTGATAGCATGATTATACAAGTATAGAAATAGGTAGGAGAGTAGTGAGGACCTGGGCAGTTGGGGGTATTGGGAGATACTTGCATGTATCAATCTAAACTGATACATGTGAGTGCCATTAGGTTCTGTCTTGACCTGGGAATTGGAGATATATGAGGGTTCGAGCACCTAAATTTGTGTAAGAATGAATCTGTAGATAAATATTAGTTCATATTATTTTAATACAGTATGAAAGTATTAGGTGATGTATTGGGTGCATTGGAGTTTTATTGAGGGGTCACTTGAGTTGTATTATCAACTGCAATCAATTGATAGTGCAATTATGCACTAAGATTAGTTGTACAAGGGAGGTATCAGGAAGTTTAGAAGTTGCAGCGCATGATAGAGTATCAATGACTGATACTTAGGCACATACAATAGGTTATTGGGTGTCAGTGCTAAGCTAGGTATCAATTAGTAGGCATACCTATGTGTGCATTTGTAAAATTGGTGAGGGAACGAGTGTAGGTGAATGTTAGTAAGTTTAGTGTTATTAGTTAGTATCGTTTGGAATGATATGTCAGTTAGCTTTGTACTAGGTGTCAGTAGATTAGTTAGTATGGTTAGTGATTATATTTGTACCATACTGGATTAGTTAATATATATATTACTTAGTGTATTGCTCTGAGTCTTAGTTAAGGCATTAACTATAACTTTAGTTATTGACTAGTACAAGCTAGTATGTACTAATTAGTAACCACTATAGACCAATTAACCTTAGTTAGACCAAGTTTAGCTTAGAATGACCTAATAAAGCATCCTTAGTGCATTGTGGTTCATTATTACTCTTTTACAGCAAATTTGACACGCCATTCATATCTAGGTGTGTATGACACCAGCTCGGACACCGGGTAGCATCATTTGCTACGGACAGAGGCGAGTACATCTCTAGTGGTTTACTTATTTGATCGTCTCAATATTATTGGCTTTTAATATTGCTCTATTTGATTCCTGACACGATATTACACGGATTGGTATACGTGGATCCCCTTCATGAGATATTCTTCTCCGTGGTCACTTTTACTTTGTGATTAGTTGACTAGACCATGATCGGTATGCATGATATTACTGACCGTGCATAGTGATACTGTGTCAGAACGTGTCATAATTTGGATCTGTGTACTAGTTGGGGGTTTGAGTAAGTACTAGTGGATATGTGATCATACCTTTCAGACCGTGATATATTTATGTTATAGCCCGTGATAACTAGTAGACCATGCAACTCACGTGTGGCCACGCTAGCTCCCCTTTATGATTATAGACCGTACTAAACCTAAGCAGATCACATATCTTGCTAATGTTTCAAGGCACAAGTTTAGTGTTATATTTCCTTATTTCAATTCATTACTTTATAATTTCCTGCTATATTGCTCTCAATATATTTCCATTATTCGCATGATATCTCTTTGCCGTGCTTAGTTATATTCTAGATATTTTTCATCATTTATTGCCTTTACTATTGCTGTTCCATAGTTTTAGTCAATTAATAGAATTGCTATTTAGTTGTATTCGCTCCATCCTGATTGGATATATTTTTTAGATTATTCATTAGAGGACTGGTGTATTGACACTTATATTACTATTTTGAGACTTATGTTGAGATTGGACTTGTATTGACTCTTGTATTACTTTTTCTTCTATTCCATTATCGTGCCATTCTTCCTCTTATTTGATAAGTGATTGAGTATTGTTACCATTATTATGTCATTATATTGTGCCTCCATTGGGAGTTGAGATAACATGACATGTACCTTATATATTGTGTGAGATGTTTAGATTATATTGATGACCTAGAACAACGTTCTACGTCATTCTTATGACGTAGGCTGGGCATGGTTCACCACTCGTGCCCTTATTCTGGGTGCGGGTCATGACAAGGTGGGTGGCTACAATGAACATGTCTTTGCCTATTATGCACACCTAATAACTTGGACGATACATGCTAGTATCTAGGCTAATCACCCCTTGCATGCTAATAAGAATATAACGCACCAAGCGAAAAAAATAATTCTATCTTGTATTGTTTGTCTTAGAACATAGAAATTAAACTTGGATTATAGTTGGACCCTCATAAGCTACCTTAGCTTCGTGCAAGTTATCACGCCCGGCTCCCAGAGTACTGGATAAATACGAGGACTGACATGGCCAATCACACCTTACAAAACACCGAAGTAAGCCTCAATATGCTAAGGTTGTCTAGAAGACATATAGGGACTCTAGCATGCTATGACGTTAGTCCTAAAGGTTGACAGATCCTAGTATCACAATCCATCAATATCAAGTACAAGAGTATATCATATATGAAAGTAAAAAGGCATCCTAAATTATATACCACATATGATCATGTTGCTAGTTAATACAAAATACTGTACTAGCAGAGTATAATTATACATGATCAAATATACCAGCTATGGTCTAATACATACATCATGTTGACCGAAGTCAGAGAAGTGATCTCAAAATAAGGGGCTAACACTGCCTCTTGCTAAAATACCATAGAAAAGGAATAACGCTACGAGGGGTCGAGGAAGAAATCCCACTTGCGAGCTTTGACCGCACTCTACGAGTACGAGCCATCTAACTGGAAGTGCTGTAGACCCTGGTTCTCCTCGAGATAATCTGGCCATACAAAACTAGTGGGATCAGAAACCCAAGCAACAAGTACCACAAAGGAGCTCAAGGTGATAAACCAAACATATCACAATATACAACATAAAAGAGACATAAAAATAAATACGAATCAAGACTTCTACGGTACCAATGTACTTGTCTCAAGAATATAACTGGAAGAAATGATAACAAGTGCTATAAAGGAAAGTAAGACGACTAGCGGCAAGAGGTCATAGGAACTACTATGGATCGGGACCACAACCCTTAAACCAAATAAGGACCGAGGTTGCAGACTTTCTCCCGAACAGAACTTAGCACCCTAACCACGCGACGAAAGAATGAATTAAAAGGGTGAGCTTAATAAATAGACAAATATTCATTGCACGACCAACCATGCCTACGACTTGCTATAATTAACTAACTAGGGTTATCACAAACCTAGTTACTAACAAATGCATGCTTTGAAGGATATTTCTACTACTGGCACTGCAGTCAACCCGGATGGCCAAGGGTATGCTTGTCGAGTAAACATAAATACATATTAACATCACTACAACATAACTTGTTACTTTGTTATGAACAAGAATTTGAAATTGTAAGCATAAACTTAAACTTGTGATCATAAACTTGCTTTATAAACATAAACCTGTCTTGTAACATAAACTTATATATAAACTTGTCTTGTAAGTGCCGCAACAAGCGTAAACTGGGTCCTTAGAGATAGGGGTAGACGGTAGTACAATATTCTTCCCCCAATGATCTAGGTAAATCTTATCTTATTTAATCATTACTAAATTATATCAAGTTATCGAGTCGTACACTTAAGAACTTTCCTAGAATGACGAGTCATGAGTATGAGCTTTTTACGAGTTATCGTATTCGCGACATGCGATGCATTATGCAATACTCATACTCGATTGCCCGATGCCAAAAGCAATGAATTTATATACATAAACATTCCCATGGTGTCTTGAGGATTGTAAACTTGTACATAAACTTGTCTCATTAACTACAAGCAAAACTTGTCTGGTAACATAAACTTGTATCAACATAAGAAAGCATATACCAATAATCACTAAAAGAAGTTATTAACTGGATATAATTAAAAGGAACACAAAATATGCAGAAATATTCCTGGTCGCATGCGCCCACTGGCCATATGGACTCATTGGGCGCATGCACCCACTGGCCGTATGGACCCAAGTGCAGAGTGATGGTCATAAATGCTTGTCAGAGAGAATTGGTTAAAGATAATTGATGTGATAAGCCATACAAATGTGTTAGGGAGAATAAGAAAAGAATCATAAAAAGTTATGGAAGGACGAAGAAGAGTTATGCCCCCACAAGGAAAAGAGGCGCATAGGGGCACTATCGTATAAGTTCGCTTGTCGTATGCTCCCTCGGCCGCATGGGTATTTTCTTTGGACTTAGTGAATTTCTCATTCGTTCGGCGAGTGAATACATTAGGAGTTCCATAACACTTTGTGTAATAAACAATCATGCATCTAACAAGATGGACGCATGCTAGTTGGCTATGCAACAAAGAGTCCAGGCTGCATAGGACTCTCAGACGCATATGATGCTGGCGACAAGAGAACTTTACCTTCTCCAAACAGCAGGTTCAGCCATGGCAAAAACTCTAAAAAACCAAATTTTTGCATAAAAAACTTTATTTTAACTCCGAATCAAATTAATCAAACGCAAAAATACTCGAAACGAAGTGCTCCATTCACTACAAAAAATATTTTTCTAAAATACCATATTTTAGTAGATCAAAACCACAAAAATATATGAAATCCATAAAAAACCTAAATTTCAAATTCAAATATACTCAAATGTACTCATCAAAATCCAAAATTCGAAGAACTAAATATGACCAGCAACTCAATGATAATATTTTCCATCAAATATATTTTTAAAATAACATATATATAAAAATTTGAAAATCCAGGCTTCACCATTGAGCAATATGTTCTTGCCTTGGATGCTCCTAGCCTCTACCTCTCACGGTCCAAGTCACAACAACTTCTTCCTAAGGCTAGGGTTTGGCTAGAGAGAGCTTGAAGAAGAGGAGGAAGAAGGAAGCAAGAAGAGTAAAATAGGAAAATGAGTGAGGAGAAAGAAAATACTCATATATATACTTAGAGGAGAGGAGGATGGTTTAGTTATGGCTTCAATCAAATGAACCAAACCAAGTATCCAATCTACATGCGGGTCCTAAACTGGGTCTATGAAAATGATAATGGGTATTCTACTGGTCTCGGGTAACCTCTCTCAATTACAGAATCACATTTTCAGGGAAAATTAAAATCTAAAAATTCAAGAAATATCAAATCTGGAATCGGGTGTGACACAAGTATACTTTGCTAATGCTTCGATTATATTATTATATACTCTTCGTAGTAAACTACTTCACATGTTTACACTCCTCGTCTTGTAGATTATGCCATGATTCAACGATACCTTCATGCTCGTGCTAGTCGTACAGCTTATATTTCGAGTAGTCTTTTATATGAACAAGTATAGTATTTCACCTTTATATCTTCCATTCTTATCTCATAGATTTGTGCCACATCCTGGAACACGAATTAGAACATGATTCACTTCGTTTGGCTGAAAGACTATCAAATAGTCGTTTCGTGCAAGTTTGAACATGAAAGTATTCAGGACCATTAGGTCGCCAAGGAAGTTTCCGAACTAGGAGAATACAACATGACAAGTTGATCAGATAGCTCAGGGAACAATATTAGTTCAGGACTAGATCAGGTGGCTCTGGAAGCCAATTCATTTGTGAACTTGGACAAGATTTGAGCAAGTTTGTGATATGTGATTTATGATTTGGAGCAAGTCCATGATATGTGATTTGGATGAATTGTGTTTGTACGGTTACGGACAACCTGTGCATATGGTATTTTGTGTTCCAGCGGACTTTACGTTGGGACACCAGGGCTGATCCGATCCGGATGGAATACTTTTGATAGCCATTTATTTCGGGCATGATGGTGCAGACGGCTCCACTGTAGCAACGTTGCAGTCATCCGTCCAGAGGTTATAACTCGTCCTTTATGGATATGCTAGTGACCTTTTGTTAATATAGACTAAGTTTGGCTCGATTGCGGTAATACGCGTGCGAGTTCATTTACATTAAAACGAGTAATATGTAAATTTGAACACGTCTGAGTAAATCAAGTAGAATATTTAAATCCATTGATAAGAGAATTTGCTGCACGCCACCTTGCACTTAGTGTCATCACCCGCACCAGGATGATCATGGTACGAGTACGTGGGTACGTCCAGCTTATACCGCAGAATCGGCAGTAGAACGATGTCTAGGTCAACGTACTATCTATTACACAATTATATGTAACCTGCCGATGATAACTTCTCCATAAGGATAATCACATCAAAATATAACAATACTCAATCATAATGACTAGAAGAAGAATATTTGGAACGATGAAAATAAGTAATAGATATAACAAAAGAGAGAAAGATACAATATCATAATCATAACACTAAGTCTGAGAGTCTTCTATCTCAACCTATAAGAATATCATAAATATACATCAAAACAACCGAAAAATCAACTAGAGACAAACCCAGTCAAATAAACTAGCTAGTCGTACTAGGTCACTATGGTGTCTCCTCTAAGGGAGCTGGCTCCTCCTGAGTCTCCTGATAGCAGATGTCGTCAACGCCAAATCCGTAGAACGTGGGATAGTAGTCCTCTAAATCCTCTGAAAAAAAATATCTAGTCAAGATTGGAGCGAAGTACAAAATCTTGAAAGCAGTTCCACATACATGGTAGAAATATATGATGACCAATAGAAAAGAATATAAGAATGCACAAGAATATAAGAAACAAAAATATAGATGAACAATAGATAAATATGATGTATGACTAGAGGAAAAAAATACTAGAATATGGAATGAATAATAAGGACAAGGAATTAGAATACTACTATTGTGTTTAGACCACAAGTTCATTATGTGATCGGTTTGGGTTGCACATGATTATTCTGTGGTAACTCGGTTATATGTGAAGGGTATAATTGACATACACATGATTACGCTAAGGGCTTTGATCACATAACCAACTTCTACTCCCCGCCCCAACCAATACTCATGGATCCAATCACAAAACGTTACGTACATGTATTTAACTTAAGCACACGAAGCATATGAATAGATACATGTACAAGGAGTACCCGATGCACAAGATAGAGTACACATGAAAGGGATACCTAATACACATGATAAAAGGATAATATCTCCTAACGGGATCCATATAATACCAGTCGTTGTAACAACGTGTCAGAATCAAATATTAATAGTTCTAGATCAAGTGATATATACACTATCATTTAGTGAATATAATCAAAGATATGTAATCGCCTGATGTCCTAAGCAACGAGCGAGGATCGAAGTCCAAACTGGCATCACAAAGACCTATATGAATTTCCAAAGTTACTTGGTGTTCTATGGTAAACATATTAAATAAGTTAAAAAAATATGCTTCTAGGTCTTTTCTAGGCCAAACGGGTCAAACAAGTCAACTCAAAGTCAAACTAGTTAAACTGGTCAACTACAGATCAAACTGGTCAACTCTAGGCCTAACTAGTCAACTCTACAAATATTAGCTATTATCTAACAAATACAAGTCAACCTACCTAAAATAGTCAACTTATACCAATAACTAAGGTAATGGGATACTAGGATACCAAGGTATCCAAATACCCTAACTTATATATATATATATATATATATATATATATATATATATATATATATATATATATATAAAATATCAAATTGTATTATATACAAGATGCACTAATTAGCTAACCATACTAGATACCCCTACCTTACCCTTCTCTAACTCAAGTATCAAAACATTGATACTCAACCTAACTACTCACTTGCCTAGGTGAACTCAAGGTAAATGAGACACTATGAGAAACTAGTATTAACACCTATCTAGCACTTCCTAATTCTAAGCAATATATAACTTATGATACCTATATCAAAATATTTTCTTAGTATATCTCTTAACATACTAGCATCTTGTTAGAATCTAACTATACATGATACAATAACTATTACCTAATATTAACTCTAGCTATACAAGATTGAAACTAATATCTAATACTAACTCATAAGGTAACATTTATACTAACTTCTAACTCATATACCTATATACTAACACCATCTCATCTCTAACTTACTAACTCTAATTGATACTTAAACAAACTCAATATATATTCCTCAATACCTTAGCCAACATTTCCATACCTTGGTATTAACTCAAGATAACTAGAACCAAGGTATCTAGTGTGAATACCTAACTAACTAGGGTGATTGATGTACTAATCATATAAATAATCACTAACATATCAATCTAACACGTACTAGCTAGTTCAACTAATATCTAACTTACTAACTTGATAAACTAATATCTAACTAACTAATATACATATATAATACTTATCTTCCCCTTCCCCTCTTCTATATCTACTAGCTGCTGCTGCTAAATGCTACTGTTGCTACTGCTAAATGCTACTGTTGCTGTTGCTAAATTCTGCTGCTGCTACTACTGATATTTGTTGTTACTGCAGCTGATGCTTGCTACTGCTTTTGCTTCTGTTTGCTGCTGCTGCTGCTGCCGATGCTTGCTGCTGCTGCTTCCAATTCTTCTGTTGCTGCAACTGATATTTCTCAACTTCTCCCCCCTTTGCTACTACTGAACTGCTTTTAATCCCCCCCTCTTGCTCACATTGACACATACACACACAAACACATATACACAATAATACTCACACTTACATACACACACACACACACACACACACACACACACACACACACACACATATATATATATATATATATATATATATATATATATATATATATATATATATATATATATAATCATACAAGAACTCAATACTAAACTCTAATGAGTATTAACAATAGCTATCCAAGTACAAAAACTGAAAACAAGCCAAGAATGATTAAATTATCATTTCAACAAGCATTTGGTGTGCGTCTCATGATACGCTCACGATACATACACCAAACCTGTCCAACTCAACCCAAATCCTACCTGCATATTTTAGTTAGCAATTATAACCTATTCTAAGTGCTAACTCATTAATCCTAGGGTCATGGCAAAATTCTACATGTGTGTGGCACCCATATCGAAGGAAAAGAATCCCAAATCATCCGTATCACCAAAACTTTGCCACACGACCTACTCGTGTCCATTTATGGATACGTACCTAGTCTCATAATACTCTAACAAGTCCACTAAGGTCTATCTAACCTATTGACAACCACTTGGTGTGCCAATCTTGGATTTCCCCCAAAATTGACAAAAAACTCTAAGTAAAAGTCTCTAAATGGGTCCAATGAAGCCCAAGCATGTCCCCATGGGTAGCCCTAAGACATGTGTAGGTTCTAAATGACTAATTACACTATTTAGAATCAAATACAAAGGTTAAACTTAGATTTTACCTCTTAGGATTTGGAATCCCAAGGCAGAGCCACAAATAACACCAACTAGCTCCAACCCTGGCTCCAAAGACTCTTTCTCCAAATATCTTGCTCCAAACTAGCTTCTAGACTCTAAGGTGAGAGGAATGAGAGAGATTGGGGGTAAATTTGGTAGAGGTTTTATAGTAAAATGAAGGAATTTAGGAAAAGCATTAAATTTGGAAGGTGGAGAGAATGAAATGAGGGTAGGAGAGAAAGAGAACACCCTCATAAAGGGGCCGACCACTTTGTTTTAGGGTTAGTATTGTGTTGGAATGTCCAATTTGCCCCTTAGGTTGTCATGAAGTGAGTTAGGGTTTGATTCTCTTCCAAATAGGTGATTAGCCAAACCTTAGTTAATGCACTAGTCTAACTATAGGTCAATTTGGGCTTGCCTAAAGTAATTAATTGGGTTGGTCATGTCAAGTTAGTTGGGTCCCGTAGGGTCTTGACTAACCATGTACTCCACCTACTAACCATATCACTATAGTTATATATAATAAATAACACATGCACTTTTAATTAAATAAAATAAAATAATTATTTATATAAAAGCATAAATGACTAAAATAATCCTATTCTAGAAATGTGATAGTGACAAGTCTACCCTCCTAAAAAAAAATTCTTCCTCGAAATTAAAAGAGGAATCTTGGACATGAAAAAAAGAGGAAGAACCATACCACAAGGATCGAACATATAAGGATATCGCTCGCGCATTTTATCCTCCCTTTCCCAGGTTGACTCACCTAGAGAGTCATGCCTCCACGCAACACGAACCAAAGGAATAGTCTGGTTCCGTAACACCTTCTTTCGATGATCCCGAATCTCCACTGGCTGCTCTGGATAGCTGAGAGTAGGGCCCACATCAATCTGTGAGTGATCTAGTACGTGACTAGGATCCGCCATGTACCGTCTCAACTGTGACACATAAAAAATGTTGTGGACTCCCTCTAGGGTAGGCGATAAGTCTAGATTGTAAGCCACAAGACCGACCCTCTCAAAAATACTGAAGGTTCCGAAGTAACGTGGACTAAGCTCCCGCCTCCACCAAAATAAATAGTGCCCCATATTGGAGAAATCCTCAAAAATACTAGATTACCAACATAGCACAAAAAAGGTCTCAACACTTAATCTAAAATAATTAATCACAAACAAACATGATCACAAAATCTAAATTCTAAAATCTAAGCTATACCTCCAACTCCAAATGTCTCCAGTGGCTATCGGCCCAATACCGCTGTCTGTTTTGCGCCACCCGAAGTCTATATCTAATGAGCTTGACCTTATCTGCTGCATCCACAATCATCTCAGGGCTAAGCAAAGCTCTCACTAATATGATCCCATGATAATTGAGTACGATATTTTTGTCCATACAATGCCTCAAATGGTGATATCTCAATACTGGCCTGGTAGCTGTTGTTGTAAGCAAACTCTACTAGGTGAAGATGATCCTCCCAAGAGCCTTCAGAATCCAGAACACAAGTGCGAAGCATATCCTCAAGAGTCTGAATAGTACTCTCCGACTGCCAGTCTGTCTTAGGGTGATATGCAGTATAAAACTTGAGCTGGGTGCCCAAGCTAGCGTGCAAACTCCTTAAGAAATAAGAAGTGAAGTGACTACACCAATATAAGACTATGCTCACAGAAACTCCATGCAATCTGACTATCTGTTGCACATACATCTCCTCAAGCTTCTCCGTAGAGGTACTTGCTTTAAATGGCAAGAAATGGGCGAATTTGGTCAACCTGTCTACGATAACCCAAATTGTGTCTTTTCCTCCTGGAGAACGTGAAGTCCCAAAACAAAATCCATGGTCACATATTCCCACTTCCACTCTGGAATGGGTAATGGCTAAAGCAAACCACCAAGCCTCTGCCTCTTTGCTTTCCCCTGCTGGAAACACTAAACATCTGGATACGAAGCGTGCTACCTTCCGCTTCATGCCATACCACCAAACAAGGTCTCTCAGATCTCTATACATTTTGTTGGCACCCGGATGCATAAAATACTAAAATTGATGCACCTCATGAAGAACCTCCTCGTGCAACACTCCACTCGGCACACACAATCTTGTACCATACCGCAATAATCCATCCTCAGCAATAGTAAAATCATCTGATAATCTTATCCGAGCCTGTGCCCTGGTGCTTCTCAGGGACTCATCCTCATACTGTATAGCCTTGATCCTGTCCCTCAGCTCTGACAGAATCTGCAGTCCCCAGATCTGTATCTCAACTCCAGGCACTATCACCTCAATACCCAAGCTCTCAAGATCTGCTAGCAAATAACGATCTGTCGTCAAGCACATAGCTACTGGATAGCTGATCAAAGCATCAACAACTATGTTGGCCTTCCCTGGATGGTACTGCAATAATATGTCGAAGTCCTTCATCAACTTCCACCATCACCTCTGCCACATATCTAGCTCTTTCTTGGTAAATACGTACTTCTAGCCCTTGTGGTCGGTAAAGATCTCCACACGCTCTCCGTACAAATAGTATTTCCATAAATTCAGATCAAAGATGACCGCTACCAACTCCAAATTATGGGTAGGATAGTTCTTCTCATGAGGACATAATTTTCTACAAGCATAGGCAATCACCTTCCCATTCTGTTATAAGGCACAACCCAAACCCTTCCCCGACGCGTCACTGTAGATAGTGAATACTCCTGTAAACCCCCTCAATTATTATTTTTAGGTAGACTAGACAGGGTTAAATTTTTTGGCTTAGCATCAGGGTGTTTGAGGTCTAGAAATTTTGTTGTAGTTGTTTGGTTCTTTATTTAAACCCTTGGTGCACTCTACCGTTGGTACAATATTTGGAGCCCAACAATAGCCCTAAATTTTCAACATATTATTTCACTATTGACTTGACAAGCCAACCTAGGCGTTGGACTTTTTCGTCACTCACAAACATAATCTCTTGTGCTCTAATTTAATTACACAACTTTCCAGTCCCAAAATTAATTCTTTAATCCTATGTCGCGTACCTTTGTCGTTGCCATCACTTTTGGGACACAAACTCAACACGTTTAGCCAAACCAATTAAAGGGTCAAAGACTGACACCAAGTCTACACCGTTTATGACCTTTGTGTCACTCCTAATTGAGACCCCATGTGCCTCTATTTAATTTAAGAGCACATGAAACTTTATTTTAATTAAATTGGAGATACCAACTTTGACTAATCCCAACTTAACCCTAATTTAACCCAATACCCCATTCATTATGCCCATGCAAAACACACAACACCCCCTCACCCTACATAACACCAAACACCACTTCCCACACCAAATCTCTATCTTTTTTCATTCATGTGCAAATATCTAAAAGTTAAGGGGCTTATTTGCAAATATGGTGCTAGGTGTCACCACCCTATTGGTCAAGACCAATAAGGAAACCCCTTCCCCCCTCTTTGACCGGTCCAATCCTCTCACTCTCTCCCTATTTGTATGAACACTTTCTATATGTCAAATCTTGGCCCTCCATTCAAAATGAAGCATCATCCTCACCACACACTCTCCTATATAATCACTCCTTCACAGCTTTCCTAAGAAGCAGGCCCTAATCCCTAGAAGCATAGGAAAACCCCCCTTTTCTCTCTCTCCTTCTTCTTCACACTTCAGCCGAACTTCTCCCATTCTTTTTCTTCTTTTTTTTTCTTCTCTTCCTCCTGTTACTCGTTCTTGTTCTTGTTCTTGTTCTTATTTTAATACCACCACCAGAACGACCACTGCTGCTCGCTCCCAGTCGCACTCTCAACTATACATGGTGCGAGATGTAGCAGTACCAACGGGATCATCTTTTTTTTAGCGCCATTCCTCCTCCTTACCTTCCTCCTTTCGAAGACTGGCAGCAGGAACAGTAATAGTAAGGGGAGGAGAAAGAGGCAACAGGCACCTTAAAGATACCATTTCCCCAGGCAGATGCAAGATAAAGAATCTGGACACCAGTAAGGAGTTTGTGGTAAGCGAAAAGGATGGAATGGTGGGCAGGGTCAACGACGGGCAGACCGGTCTCTAGCTTACAATGGAGGAGTTTTAAAAGTTCCTCGGTTTCTCTCCCATTATCAAGGAGCTCATACGCAGGGCCAATCTTATTGGATTTGGCGATAAGGATAAGAAGAAGAGTAGTGACAACGACACCACTCCTTCTAAAAGTAGCAGCTCCAAGCACTCGAGCAGCAATGGAGGCAGCAGCAGCAGCAGCATGAAGAAGGCGGGCTGGCTGAAGAACATTAAGTTTGTTGCCAGTTTCGTGACTGGGCTAATATCTGACAAGGAGAGAGAGAATACCAACACCAACAAAAGTAACAACAATGCCTCTAGCTCTGAGCAGAAAAAAGTTTACCAGCATGGCAAGTCTTACAAGGAGCTCAATGGCCTCTACATGTGCCAGGAAATCCACGCTCATCAGGGTTCCATTTGGACTATAAAGTTCAGTTGGGACTCCTGCTACTTGGCCATCGCCGGTAAAGATCGCGTTGTGAATGTCTGGGAAGTCCTTGAGTGACACCCTTTCCTCTCCCTTGCGTTGCCAAGATCAGACCCAATCCTTTGCCCAGAAATGACCTTTACCTAATGGATCAAGCACTCAGTCCTCCAAGAAGACCAAAAAGGGCAAGGTTTCATCAACAAATATAAGGAACTCTATTCCAGATTACATCGTTATGCCAGAGACTATTTTTTGTCTCTCCCAGAAGCCGGTTTGCACTTTTGAAGGTCACTTAGTGTCACGCCCCAGTCCCAAAATACGTAGGACTAGGACACATAAGTATGCCAGCCGTATAAATATGGCACTCCAATATATGGAAACCATAACACACGTACGCTGTAATATGAATAACAATTCACTAGTGGTATAAACCATCATAAATTATAGCGTATAATCTAATCTCATCCACTGAAAAATCATATATAAATAAATAACCAATATCTATGAAACTAGATTGCAATATAAAGTATCTAGAGATGACAGTCGGATGGAAACAAATCCACTGCCGAATTAGAATAAAAAATAAACAAGACAAATAATATAAATACAACCTCTAATAATTATGAGGCTCGAAGAGTAGACCTCTCGCAATATAAGTATCCAGTCCGGATCTGCGCTCTTGCAAATACGCATGAACAACACACCTGGAAAGGGACCAGGTCCTCAGAGGGACATAACAAGATACATAAAACATGCCATAATGTAAATACTTAAAAAACTCCAGGGTGACCTAACCATCAAAGTGAAATGCAACTTGAGTGTGTGGGAAAGTGTAGGCTAGACATATGCTGACATAATTCACCAATCGTGACAACTGGCTAGTATATGCCACATATGCCCCCATACCATGGCACTGTAATATAATAACGTCCATACCGCTCCGAAGAACGGGGAATCTGCATAGTATAACATCCATACCGCTCCGAAGAACGTAGAATCTGTATAGTATAATGTCCATACCGCTCCGAAATAGGAAATCTGCATAGTATAACGTCCATACCATTCCGTCGAATGGGGAATCTGAATAAAGGAAGTGGGTGTCCCATACGCCTACTAGTTGTCCTTCCCGCCCAATGATCTAAACATGTTGTATCCACAACACGCTGTAGCTACTACGCCGAGGAGTCGTAACTCTGGCTCATACTCTATCGCTAGAATAATAGCCCAACCTTACAACCAAACAAGGATAAGGATTGGGCCATCGTACCACGATAGTCTATGCTCCGCCTACTAATAACTGCCAAGTCTTCTAACATACATCACTATCAGCAGTTATACCCTATCCGTTGCACGACCTACACGTACAGGTGGCCAACTACATACGCAAGTCCGTGCCCTACATGAGACTCACAACACGTGTAAAAAATGTGTCAAGGCCTGGGGAGTCATACCAATAACTCTAGAACTTTAGGTGGGTCTACTAGATTCTAGGTCAGACACAAGTCCTAACGTCAACGCCTCCGTTGACCGCACCCGAGTCTCTCTCGGACACGCACAATTATATAATCTAAAATAATAAACATGCAACTAATATATATAACTGAATTTAAACAGTACAACAAAGCAAGGTATACTTGCCTGGCAAGAGAGCTGCAGAGAGAGATATCTAGATGTCAAACACCAAAAGTCAGAAACTACGGCCTCAGAATGAATGTGTCCGGATGCTGAAATAAACATCACCAATGTTCCCAGAATAAGCAAAATAGCTAGAAAGTACTTTCCTTTCGTCCAATTTGGACACATGGACAAAACAGTAATTTCGGGTCAAAGTGGGCTCAACATGTGGGCCACTTTGCACCGGAAAGCGTGCCAAGGGTAATGGTCTCTAAATGGAATAAATTATAGGTCAAACCAATTCTAAGTGTCAATACGAACTCAACGGTACTTCCAGTTTTGGATTCCGTTGAGCCGAACACAAATTTGCCCAAAAAGTCAATCGTGGGGCCCGCCAATTGGCGACTTGGTCAACTGTCTTAGAATTGCATAAAAATTGGTTCACAGGACCAGCGTGTTACCACGAGTCTAGTGGCACAAGTTTCGTCGAAATCTGACGAGCGTGCACAAAATGCGCACAGCTTTCACAAAAGTTACGACACGGGGATTGTCCGTGGAAACGGGCTGATTCCGACGAGCACACGTGTCTGAATTAGTTCCCGCAAACTCTCACGTGTCCGGGTACACTGCGCACACCATTTGGTACTCTTGGTACACAGTGGGGCGGTCCTGTTTGGTGGGGCGCATTCCGTTTCACAAACTTTAGAAATCTGGAAAAAGTGTATTTTCGGGATTTTTCAACGAATTTAATTCTACCTACAACCATTAATAATCTAATGTTAATTAATAGAAATTAAACTAGGTCAAGTGGTCTCCGTATACCCAAAAGAAAAATTAGAATCGGATCTCAGTGGCGGGAGATACGAATCCGGGAACATAGGTGATCACCGCAGTTTTCTGCGATCCCAAAAATTATCATTTTTCGCCAACTTTGACGCAGTTTTTGCCTAGGGTTTCTTGCTGTTCGAGATCTACTATCATACAGGTATTGAAGAGGGTTAAGGGGTGAGCGTATCGGTGAAGACGGGGTGACATTTGGTTCAGTGAGGTGACGGAAAACGATGATGGAACACAGGTACCCTGCTGTTGAATTCTGCAGTTGTGCGGGGTGCGTGGGGTCGCGGTCGTCGGGGTCGGTTCTGGACGGCCTGGGCAGCGGTTCTGGCTGCGGTGGAGGCGACGTTCAGATCTAGATGGGAAGAGGAGGAGAATGATGATATAGGGTTAGGGTTTTGGGATGAATATGTTGATATATATAGCAAAGGGAGAGAGGATTCACTCGCGGGTTGGGGATACGCGGGGGCCGTAGGGGTATGTTGTTACTAATTGCTGCTGCTGGGCTGCTTTATATGGAAGGGACGGGTGACTTTGCTGTGGCCTACTTTGCTAAGGGGGTGTGGGTGACTTTGTCCAGCGGGTGGTAGCATATGATGGGTTTGGGTTTGGAAACTTAGTATCCAATAGCTAATATATAATCTATTTTTCTTTTCCTTTCTTTCCTTTTTCTTATCTTTTATATTTTCTTTAATATATATATATATATATATATATATATATATATATATATATATATATATATATATATATATATATATACGTATATACTCATAGAAAAATCTAGAATTATATTAATGCATACCATTAAGCTAGCCACTGTCCAAAGGGTCTCCTACATGAAATAAATTAGAAAAAAATTCCTAATGGCTCCATAAATCCCTAAGTGCACGAACACCTAAAATAAAAATTTAATAAAAATTTATTTCTCCTAATTAGCACATAATTACTATAATTAAATTAATAATTAATAAAAAAAGTAATTATGGATTTTAGGATCATGGGTTTTACATCCTACCCAACTTATAAAAATTTTGTCCTCGAAATTAAAATTAATCCGCGATAGAAAGTCAAGGATGGTATAAAATTTGCATTGTTTAAAATGCAAGGCTAGGTTTAAAGGAGTGGGCGAAGTTGCGCGTTACACATTCCGAATCATGGAAAAATCTACATGGAGGAGAATTAGGTTTCTTCATGTGTCATGTCCAAGGGTGTGGACACCTTAATGCACTTTTGCATAAAGCGCTCAACAATTGGAAAATTGCACAAAGATAAAAATTAGATTTAAATAAATCAAAATAAATGCGCATGGGATTCGAAAATTAATTAGAGGTACATGGGATAAGAATAGGTGGGACACAAGGGTCATGGACATAGAGGGTTCACGATAGAATATTATCAAATTTTGGGTTGCACGAAACGGGTCAAGATTGTGTCTCTGATTTTGAATTGGAACGCACCAGGATACAAGGTCGTATTATTTAGGATTAAATAATAACATCTGCGACGAATATTGTGCGACTAAAATATAGTACAATAGAGCATATTTATAAGTTACACAAGGGTCAGGATAGAAAGCGGTCATGTCTAGGATAAGGTTATAAAATTTGTAGGAAGGCAATGACTACTGAAGTGCTCCAATTATCGATGGAATGGTAATGTGCGCTAAGTGATCTATTTATTGTAAAAATTAAAAAAAATGTCGTGTCCTATTTCCAATTGGATACCAACTAGCCCTAGTTTCTCCATCTAACCAAGTAGGCTAAATTTTGGGGTGAGGGAGTTTACAATCTACTCAACTTAAAAATAATTTCATCCTCGAAATTAAAATAAGGCATAATTTATTAATTTCTTCACGTTCGCCTATAAGGCAAGTTAATCACAATCTCTTCCAAGATTTTAAAATATATTCTAATCCATCGCAATCACTTCAAGATTAAGATAATCACTATTTCAATCAAATTTAAACCTATTGTAATCTCTTCTCACTTTTTCAAACTATCAATATCCAAATTTAAATTAAATCTATATAACATCTTCAAGTTTTAAATAACCCACTCACTTTTCACATTACGATCTCCAACTATCATAATCTCCTTTAGAAGAAATTTTTTTAATCCAATATTGTTCCTATCTTCCCTTGTGAATTTTGTATCCTTCAAAATTTTAAATTCAATTCACATCCTCAATATTTTAAATAGGTAATCTAACCATCAAATTTTAACTTTTAATTCAAATCATCAAATTATAAAATTTTATATCTACTTCACCAATTGTTCAAGCCTAGCATTATATTCATCCTCAAGGTTTAAATCGATGATTCAATCTTCAATATTCAAACTTTAAATCATGTGCTCAAAGTATAAATATTTGGTCCTTACTATCCAGATTTCAAAATTCATTAAATAATCATCCTCTAACTCCTTCTTCTAAAATTCTGTACATTTAAAATGGCTCAATCTCTCAATCTAATCCTACTTGATCACAATCTAAAAGGATTCCTCTCAAGTTAACAATGCGACTTCTACCCAACTTAGAATTCACCCATCTGTCATATAAGGCTATACATTTAAAAAATCTTCCTCAAATTATTTAATCATGTTATTCAATCCTCAAAAATTTTAACACCAATTATATCACATATGATATGCCCTTAATCAATTTTAAAAGATAGTCACCAAATAATGCGATTGGCCTATGGGTATCTCTTGTACTACCTACATATCAACTTATACTAAGAACGAGGTTTCGTCTTTCTGAAATAAGGGAAGACGGATAACAATAATAAAGAGTTCAAGGGGGAGGTTATAGAATAGAAGTATGGGGATAAAGGCGTTTATAGAATAGAAGTATGGGGATAAGGCAAGGTTTTATCAGCAAACAGAAGGAACTCTATTCCAGATTACATCGTTATGCCAGAGACTATTTTTTTCTCTCTCCCAGAAGCCAGTTTGCTCTTTCGAAGGTCACTTAGATGATGTCTTGGATCTCTCATGGTCAAAGTCTCAGCATCCGAAGACATCTGCTCCAGTTTCTATCTTGAGCTGCTACTTCCTTGGCGAGTTCGGGTTCGAATCTTCGTCTGGCTTCCAGGCAAGTGTACCTTGCCATCTTGTATCTCAGTTACCAGATTTCTATTTATTTATTCTATGCATTATGCGTGCTTTGGATCAGGATCATTACTTTGCGTCCGGTTCATAATCGGGTGTTGAAGTTCGTCGATAACGTTTGGTAACGATTATTAGATGTTCGCTACACCTTGATGTGCCTACTTGGTTACTTCATAATCCTAGGACACCTCCAGACACTGTTATCATGCCAGATTACCTGTATCCTGATACTGTCAGTATGACCGGAGTCTGGGATGACTTTAGGGTCATGAATGTTGATAGTTACTTCAGTGTAACGAGACTGTTAGATAGAGGTCCAGGTTCAGCGAACACTCGTTGACCGCTTTGGGAGGGGAAGACAGTTACGAGACGTTTGGGCTCCTCTATACACGCTATGTATATGTATATATCCTATTTATGTAGTGTTCCTGTATCTGGAGTAGTAGTATCATCCGTGTGACTCTGTGCTCGGAGCTACGTTATGCCCCATGTGTCTCTGTGTTCAGAGCTACGATTTTATTTTGGACAGCCCATGCGTCGAACATTATCTTTAAAAATTTGTGTCTCACTTAGGTGGTTATGCTAGATTACATCGGCGTTGCTCTTGTTTCTTTCTGTTATATTATGACATACTATTTTTGTACCTTGTTACGTCCCACTAAGGACCTGGTCCCCTGCCAGTTTTGCAGCATAGACGATTACGGATCCTTTGGAGTTGCTGATGGAGTTGTTTGTCTTGCAAGCATTGGTACCAGGTACTTATATCATTTCTACCGGAGTTATAGTTATTTTGTTCATATTATTTATTTATCTGCTGTTGTAGCCTAGTTTTTATAGACTCATATTTTTCTCGAGTCTATTCAAGTTTGTGTGTTGCTGGGCCGCCAACTTTAGCACATGTAGCTCATTCTTGTGTTTTACTGTTCATTATGGATTGAGAAATAGATATTTATATTTACTTGATTATTTAGATACTGACATTTATTATATAGCTTATACGTATTCGAGTCGGACCAGAGTCTGGTCGAATGCGTAGCTGGCATGTTGTGTATTCCTGGTCCTACAAAATTTTGGGACTGGGGCATGACACCTCTTGACCCCGATGTCAATGTCAACACTGAAGATGTTATCAACCTCTTTTTTAGCTCATCAAAAGCAGTCTGACACTCCTCCTGTCTAGAGAAAATCTATATGCTACAGGGTCTGCCTAGTCAACGGCTCTACAATCCGGGAAAAATCCTCAACAAACCACCTGTAGTAACTTGCCAGCCCAAGGAAACTCCTGACCTCTACTACTGAACTCGGGGCAGTCCAAGCCTCAACTGCCATGATCTTGCTCGGATGAACTGAGATTCCCTCTCCCGTTACAACATGACCAAGGAATTCAACATTGTTAAGGAATAACTCGTACTTCGAAAGCTTCCTATAAAACTTCTCATTCCTGAGAGTCTCGAGAACTATCCTCAGATGCTCCTCATGCTCCTCTGGGGTCTTCAAATACACCAGAATATCATCAATGAATACCACCTTGAACTTGTCCAGATGATAGTGGAACACTTTGTTCATCAGATTCATGAACACGGCTTGGGCATTAGTCAACCCAAACGCATCACCATATACTCAAACTGGCCATACCGTGTCCGAAAAGATCTCTTCGAAATATCCTTCATCTTCACTTTTACCTGGTGGTAGCCTGACCTCAGATCAATCCTGGAAAATACCTTTGCTCCGCTCAACTGATCGAAGAGTTTATCGATCCTCGGCAGCGGGTATTTGTTCCTAATGGTGAGATTGTTTAGAGCCCTGTAGTCGATAAACATGCGTACCGACCCATCCTTCTTCGGTACAAATAATACCGGAGTACCCCACGGTAAAGAACTGGATCTGATGAAGCCTTTTTCCTATAGCTCATCCATTTTCTTCTTTAACTCTACCAGCTCGCTGTTGTTGACGCTATAGACGTACTGGGATATTGGCTCTGTGCTTGGCACCAAATCTATAGAGAACTCAACATTTCTACCCGGAGGCAACCCTAGTAAGTCCTTAGGGAAAACATCCATAAACTCTGCTATCAATAGATGTGGCAATCCCTGCTCTTCCGCCAAGGCTCCACAGAAGACTCCATCTCTCTGCTCCGCTGCTCCTCTGGCAATCTCAAACTCTGGTTATCCTGGCGGTCTAAATAACACCCTACCTCTATGACAATCTATACTAGCTATTTGTGGTATTAAACGAAAGAACAAAATGTATATAATATGAGGTTTGCACGAAACTCGTCTTCTTTGGTTTACAAACAAACTTGTACAATTTGATCCTATACGAGAATGTAGGAGTATAATTTATTTAATCTGGGTAGATGATTGCTATAGGTGTCTGATCTGCAGTCGATCACTTTAGCCCTTGGACTACACGATGGTGAAGAAGTGCCGTGGAAGACGGAAAGCAGCTTCGTAGGTGGCGAAAGAGGATGGATGCACGATGCCAATGTCGTCGATCGCTACTCTTTGCCTGAGCTCTAGATGCTTATCTCTCTCTCTCAAAGACTCTTCGATCTCTCCTCAATCTCCAATGTTTCGACCCGTGGTTTGATCTTCTTTCAAAGTTTCGACCTTGTTCGATTTTTAAAGTCTCCACCTGTTCCTCTGTTGATAGAGGTCTCTATTTATAGAGTTTTGGTGACAGTGACCACTCAATTGGTGTGAAAACCGAGTAGTAGAAAGTACAGCACCCTTTTACACAACGGTTAAAATAACCAAAGCCTGCGTATAGATGACCTTTTGAATGAGCGTGTGACGCGGGTCCAACTAAGGGACAAAATGCGTATAATCTCTACGAAGATCACGACGTAGAAGCCACGTAGGTAGGTATCCCCCGTGTAGAAGAGGTTGGCGTAGAAGCCAATGTCTGTCACCATGGCATAGAAGCCAAGTAGGCATAGAAGCCGAGTAGGCGTAGAAGCCTGATGGCATAGAAGCCGAATAAGCACAGAAAGCCGAATAAGCACAGAAGGCCGAATGAGCATAGAAGCCGAACGAGCATAGAAGCTGAATGGGCGTAGAAGCCGAGGTGATGTGGACGTCTTTAGCCGAAATCACAGCTCTTGGAGATATAATCAAATCTCTCGCATTAAATGCAGAGATCCACCATCATCATTAATTTTCGAGGTGTGTTCCGAAGGCCTGCCACCTTTCTGAGCATTTGGTGCAGAGACGTGCCTCGAGCCTTGTACGAAGAGCAGCTTTTGACGTGGCAGTCTGTTTGTCTTCCGCGGAGCATAAACAGTTCATGTTTGCTTGTGTAAAACAAGGCAGCGTATCCCCTTGTATGCGTAAAAGCAGTCTCCGCTGAGGGGATGTCAGTAAACGACGGTTCGGTGATATTTAATTAAATCTTCTGCATTAAATACAGAGATCCCCCATCATACTATGGGGCTCGTCCTGAGTGGTCTGCCATCTTTCCAGCCGTCGTCTGGGTAGCCGTGCAGCACTTTTTGTCAGGAGTCAGATGTCAAGTTTATCGCGTGACTTGACAGGTTCATTTCGGGGAAGACGAAGCGTTCCTCGTACGCTTTAACACTGCTATAAAAGTGGATGAGTTTTACGCCATAGAGGCGATGAAGCACCCCGTCTACGCTGAAGCGGCTTGGACATACTGCTTTTACGCGGATGATCCCATCATATTTTATATCGTGCTCAGCGGAAAAGCTCCGTTGCACTCTTGATGGCCTTGAGGTTCTCTGCTTTACGCTGCCCTGCATCACCATATTGCGTAGAGCTATCCAGCGTATTTTTCATGCTTCTACACTAGCATGGTGCCAACTTAATCAATTCATCTCGAGTACAATATTGTAGCTCGGAAGTGACATTACGAGTAAGCACACTCTTAACTCCCGGCCTCCCAAGGCAACTCTCTGATCCTTGCAAACATCACTAACTAGGATGATGCCACCCCTGGTCATGATCTTGCAAGGCCTAGCTAGATATTTAGCAACAATATGGTATATAATAGCAAAAGATACAGACACAAAACTACGGGTAGCACTAGAATCAAATAAAGCAAGTGCTAGAATGGAAATAAGAAGGACAAAACCTAAAATTACATCACCGACTGGATCGGCCTCTTCGACTGTTAGGGCAAAAGCTCGCCCATGCTGGTAACCTCTATGATGCTTTTAGTACTGAGCGAACCTCTTCTGTTGGTGGCCATTAAAAATAGTTTGTGTGTATGTGTGTGTGTGGGGGGGGGGTGTGTGTATGTGTGTTTGTGGCCATTAAAAATAGTTTTAGACCTCAATAAATTTTAAAAAAATTATACAATACACTCATAATAGTTGTACACCAAAAAAAATATTTTTTGCACAATATTAATAATTAATTAAATACTTATAATTATAAATACATGAATATTATATATTATAATTAGCTAAATATAAATAAAAAATTTCCCTTAATCACAAAAATTTCAGAATACCAAAAATATTAATTTTTAAAAAATCAGGGTGCTTACATTCTACCTAACTTACAAAACTTTTGTCCTCGAAATTAAAAATAAACATAGTAGAAAATATTTTAGTTAAGAAGGTTGCACTAAAGTTGGGGACGTAGTTACTAAAGATAGGGACCTAGTTTGACGTTGCATTCTAAGAATAAGGGTACGCTTAATCAAGGATCTACCCAACTTATAAGAATGAAGTTGTCTCAGCCTATCAAAGGAAATCTATGTACTACCATGGCGTTAATGAGTCAATAACTCTATAAAAAAAGTTTTACCAGTTCTCATTGCTTCTAATTAGGCCATGAGTCTACAAGACGATAGAAAATATTATAGTAAAATACAACTAAGGTGAGATGGTACCGAGAAGTTGTTCATTACATATCATGGATGCCGATGAATGGTTCTGCAATAAGTGTCAAAAGGTGATATAACTCATCAAGGTATTTTGTATTGTGTAAAGGGTACAAGGGGTTCAATTTAATGCAACACAAGTGTCATAGACGTAGGTTGGCATGAATGGGATACGAGTATATCAGTGGTTGAGATATTTGGGTTGCCTATGTATAATTTAATTCAATTGCAACAGAGTTGTATAAAGGGTTTAGAAGGAGATATGCCACGAATATTGTGGGGTCTATGTGGAGCATAGGTGTATAAATTTGAAAGTAACAGTTGTGTCATCAGTGAGTAGGTTCCAATTAGGCTCATGAATGTCAAGGTTGAAAGAAGAATTGAGTCATTGTTGAGTATTTAAATTGACCACATCAAAAAAGGATATCTATGTGTCATGTGTGTACAATTGCATCGCGAATGTCGTACGACTAAAACAAAACATGGAATGGCTAGTTTGTGAGTGATAGTCATATCATAGGTATAGAGTGACTAGTCTAGGTCATAAGGATAGAAGTTGTGGGAAAGGAAAGGATAATGTTGTGCTCCAAATATCTGAGCCACAATAAATGGTATCAAGGATACAAAAATTAAATAGGTAATTTAATCCGTTTGAGATTAACCTAAGTAACACCAAAATAAATTCAAATTTATCCTGAATTTCTAGAAATAACCCTACACTAAAACCAGGGGCTACGATCTACCCAACTTAAAAAAATTAAGTTGGTATCCAAAACTAAGGTCATGGCCCTGCTAACATAATTTCTGGAATGACCTATTTTCTATCTATTTTCTAAATAAGGTTACAAGAATTCTAGGATTTACTGGACGTAATCAAGGATTTTCTAAAGGAACCAAGAAACTATCAGGGTGCTATTGGTCAACAACTTTATAAGAGAAATTACTACCCATCCATTACTGCTCTTATATAGGTCAAGCTTCTACAAGGCAGAAAAAATGACTGGGTCAGATCTAACTAAGGCAACGTGGTAGAGAGGCTTCGATCATTTATTGACATTGATGACGAAGAGACCAAAAATTTAGGACACAACAAAAAGAATTTTTGATATGTCTACATGGTTGAATAAGGCGCGATTAGGCAGGTATTTGAAGAATCGAGTCATGGTGACTAGATCGAGGAGATTAGAGTAGAAAAGAACTGATACCTATGGTGATATAGATATTAACACAAGGAGTGGTACCAACTAAGGGATTGATTTTGTAATTAAGGCACAACTAGGAAAAGTAGAAGGATCTACTCATTGTTATAATTAGAAAGATCGTTGTTTAAAAAAATAAAAGGCCATATATGCAACACAAATTTGATAGAAAGGATAAGAATACAGTCGAGGTGGTAATACAACTAATCCTTAAACTCAATACTATATTTAATTCTCATGCTAACAAACTACACTAGCTCTAGCATATAGGAATAACCTATCTATCTACCCCACTAAGGGTAACCATCTTCTCAAAACTTTATATCCAGCATATCTTCTTCCGCCTTGACAAGGATCTGCTTCTGGAGGAAACACCGCGCACGAACGTCCATCTCTCTAAAATAGGGAGAGATGATAAACAATAATAAGGATGTCAAGGGGAATAAACGAGTACAATAATGAAGTCCAAGGGCGATAATCTAATGCTAGGAAATTTTCAAATTAGTTGTGGATTGAGATACTAATACTGCTAATCCTGACAGGCTCGGTCGGTACCGGAAAGTAACCAAAATGATTTAATCAGGACCTGCATGGGCCACCACAAAAATATGTCACGCCCTAGTCCCAAAATACGTAGGACTAGAAATACGTAACATGCGAGCTACACATTCGACCAGACTCTGGTCTGACTCGAATACGTATAAGCTATATTAAAATGGTAACTATCTAAATAATCAAGTAAATATAAATATCTATGCCTCAATCCACGATGAACAAAATACACAAGAATGAGCTACATGTGCTAAAGTCGGTCGCCCAGTAGCACACAAACTCGAATAGACTCGAGAAAGAAATATGAGTCTATAAAACTAGGATACATCAGCAGACGAATAAATAATATGAATAAATAACCATAACTCCGGTAGATATGATATAAGGACCTGATACCAGTGCCTGCAAGACAAGCAACTCTATCAGCAACTCCAAAGGCTCCGTAACCGTCTATGCTGCAAAAACTCGCAGGGGACCAGGTTCTCAGAGGGACGTAACAAGGTACAAGAAACAACATGCCAAAAATAAAATAGTATAATGCCACATACTCAAGGTTAAACTATTGTAACCATCTAAGTGATATGCACGTGAGATCATCACTCGTACTTAGGCTTAAACTACTACAGGCTCTATGTCGGGGAGCCCATATCTGCAAGTAGTATCAAAACTCAGTATAGGTGCCAAAGATCTGAGACAGAGTCCAAGGCACCTCTAGTGGTATCATGACTCCAGTATATGTGCCACAGCACCTCTAGAAGTATAGTATATATATCAATAATCAGCCTGCAGTATGGTGTGTCTCTCCCCACCCAATGTAACCTCATGTTTCATGTCCACAGCGTCTCATGTCCATAGCACGCAAGATCATGACCTCTAACTAGTGGAAAGAGTCATAATAATATCCATATAATATGCAAGTCTTATATCATGAATCCTCTAAGCCTATACAGAATCAACATGAATAACTCAAGAAAGATTCTGTCACATAAAAAAGTGTCAAGTGTCCTAGGGTATGGCATACTTGGTAAAGCAAGCACGTAAAAATATGATCGTGGAATCAACTCTTTAAGTGACGTTACACGACTCCGCGTACGACGTCGACACCCGAACCTTGTTCGGACGCTAAGCAACGTCTCACGGTCCTAGGTTAAACACACACATCAACCATATCAAATAACTATAATAACTAAATAAGATATTTAAGGCAAGAAACTATGATACATCATGGCAAGGTACACTTGCCTGGGTTCTGAACTCCGTCAACTGCTCCTGGAAAAGTGAAATCTATACGTACACCTCTGGATGCTGAAACAAACATCACCAATATTCTCAGAATACTTGAAATAGCTAGGATTGACTACCCATAAGTCTAATTTGGACACATGAGCAAAATTGATAGTTTTGGGTGAAAGCGGGATCCACATGTGGCCCACTTCGTACCGAAAAACGTACCGAAGACAAAGTTTTCCAAATTTATCCCACTCAGTGTCTACGAGTCCAGAATGACGATACGAACCCAACGAAATATCCAAAAGTGGACTCCGATGAGCCGATCATGAAAATGCCCGTCATATAGAACCGTGGGGCCCACGAAACGACATTTCGTCAACGTTCTCAGAATCGAACCAACTTGGGTCACAGGACCAGCGTAATACGGTGAATTTGATGGCATAAGTTTTGTTGCGAAACGACAAGCACACAAGAAGTTACGGTGAGTGTCAGAACAGGCCGATACGGTATTTTTTGGCAGAAATGTGTTGATTCCGATGTGCGCGCACATCCAAATCAAGTTCCGCGAAAGCCCACACTTCCGTGTTTATGTTACTCTCCTTTCGGTGTAACTCGCAGACGATGAAGTCACCTCGTTTGGCGGAACGTACTCCGTATCACAAGATTTTAGGTATTTTAAAAACAAGTTTTAGGTCATTTTGGAAAAAGAATAATTTAACCTTTAAAGTAAACTAATAAAAACTAAAAGAATAGTAAAATCTTGGTTATATTTTGAATAAGTTCATTCAATTATATTTTGAAAATAATTAACGAGTTGATAGAAAATTGGACATGGACAGGGGTACTTGGACTAAATTTTTTGAACTATTTCCGAACAGTTTTTCGGCCAACTTCTGGTCGATTTTTCGATCAAACCCGGGTGCCTAAATTAGTTCCACTTGAAGGAAATTCTAGAGGGTTAGGTTGTGAACATACCAGCGAAGACGGAACGCAAATCGGACGAGCGAGAAGGGCGGACGCTGCGTACGAAGGAGGGACACATGGCTGTGTGTGTGCACGCGTGCGGGGAGGGGCGGTGGGGGTGGGGGTGGGGGGAGGACATGCTGCTCCGGCGCGATGACGCGGTGGTGCGGGCGACTGTCGGGGTTTCAGGGTGATGTAAACGGAGGTAGGATTAGGGTTAGGGTAAGGGTTTACACACACACACACACACACACACACTCACATATATATATATATATATATATATATGTGTGTGTGTATGTGTGTGTGTGTGTGTGTGTGTGTGTGTGTGTGTGTGTGGCCATTAAAAATAGTTTTAGGCCTCAATAAATTTCATAAAAATTATACAATACAATAATAATAGTTGTACACCCAAAAATATATATTTTGCATAATATTAATAATTAATTAAATACTCATAATTATAAATCCATAAATATTATATATTATAATTAGCTAAAGATAAATAATTTTTTTTCCTTAATCATAAAAATTCAAAATACCAAAAATATTAAATTTTAAAATATCAGGGTGCTTATAAACACAAACAACTGCGGGGCATCAACTGGTGTATAAGGTGGTGGAGGTGGTAGAAGTACCTCAAGAATAACTGGGTAATCCTCAGATCTGTAGGTGGAGGAGAATCCCCTAGAGCGGCAGATACTCCCACATGAGCAAGAGCGATAAGTGGATCTGTCCCGGCTACCCAAGTTTGTAGAAGAGAGGTGTTAGGCCTCATAGTGGAAATAGCTGGGACAGAATACGATCATGTCTTCGGTGGCATCCTAAAAATAGATCAACAAAGAAGTCAATACGGCGTAAGAAACGATATCAACAAAGAAGAACAGTAATATTTAAAGAAAGCAATTATTCAGAATAATTAAGGATAACAAAATATTAGATTGGAAATGTTCCTAGTTGTGACTAAGTACACTCTCTCATAGCCTATATCCTATATCCTATAGCAGGTTTGTAGTAATACTCATATGTCTGAGCACCACCACAAAAGACCTGACTATAGCAAGACCTCGGGACCTGCATGGGCCAACACTAAAAATGTGTCACGACCCACACCCGGATGATCAGGGTACTAGTACGTGGGTACATCCAGCCTAAACCGTAGAATCAGTGGTAGATCGCTGTCTAGGTCAACGTACTAACTATCACATAATTATATGTAACCTGTCAATGATAACCTCTACATAAGGAGGATCACATCAAAATATAACAAAACTCAATCACAACGACTAGGGGAAGAATATATGGAATGATGAAGATAAATAATAGATATAACAAAAGAGTGCAAGATACAATATCATAATAATAACACAAGTCTGAGAGTCTACTATCTCAACCCATAATAATATCAGAAATATACATCATAACAACCCAAAAGTCAACTGGAGACAAATCCAGTAAAATAAACTAGCTAGCCATACTAGGTCACTACAGTGTCTCCTCTAAGGGAGCTAGCTCCTCTTGAGGCTCCAGATAGTAGACGTCGTCAACGCCAGGTCTGTAGAAAGTGGGACAGTAGTCCTCTAAATCCTCTGGAAAAAAATATCTAGTCAGGATTGGAGCTAAGTACAAAACTCTAAAAGTAGTTCCACATATATGGTAGAAAATATATGACAAGCAATAGAAAAAATATATAAGAATGCACAAGAATATATGGAACAGAAATATAGATGAACAATAGATATATATGATGTATGACTAGAGGGTAAAATACTGGAATAAGGAATGAACAATAAGCACAAGGAACTAGAATACTGCTACTGTGTGTAGAGCACAAGTTCATTACATGATCAGTTTGGGTTGCACATGATTATTCTACGGTAACTCGATTATACGTGAAGGGTATAATCGATGTACACATGATTACGCTAAGGGATTTGATCACATAACCAACTTCTACTTCCCCGTCCCAACCAATATTCATGGATCCAATCTCGACACATTAAGGACATGAAATTAACTTGTGTACACAAAACACATGAATAGGTACATGTACAAGGAGTTCCCGATGCACATGATAGAGTACACATGAAAGAGATACCAGATGCACATGATAAAGGGATAACATCTCCTGACGGGATCCATATAATACCAGTCCGTGTAATAATGTATCAGAATCAAATATTAGCAGTTCTAGAACAAGTAATATATACGCTATCATGTAATAAAAACAATCAGAGGTATGTAATCTCCCGATGTCCTGAGCAACGAGCGAGAATCGAAGTCCAAAATGGCATCACAAAGACCTATATGAATTTCCAATGTTACTTGGTGTTCTAGAATGATAAACATATTAAATGAGTTTAAAAATATGCTTCTAGGTCTTTTCTAGGCCAAATGGGTCAAACTAATCAACTCAAAGTCAAACTAATCAAACCGGTCAACTACAGGTCAAACTGGTCAACTCTAGGTGTAAACCCCCTCACCCAAAATTAGGCCTACCTGGCTTAGATAGTGCAATTAGGGCTAGTTGAACCCAATTAGAAATAGAATATGGCGTTTGATTTAATTTTATGATATTTATATCACTTAGTGCACCTTACCGTTGCTTCGATAATTAGAGCACTACCCTAGCTTTTGCCTTCCAACAAATTTTACAACATTGTCCTAGTCGTGCCCGCCTTTCATTTTGACCTTTGTGTAACTCATAATTATGCTTTCTTTTGCTACATTTTAGTCGCACAATAATCGTCGCGAATATTATTATTTAATTCTAAATAATTCTAACTTTGTTTCCTTGTGCGTTCCAATTGAAATTGGAGACACAATCTTGATCCGTTTCGTGCAACCCAATTTATGATAATATTCTATTCTGAGTCTTATATGTCCATGATACTTGTGTCCCACCTAATTTTAATCCCATGTACTTTCAATTAATTTTAGAACACCATTTACATCAATTTTAATTAAATTAGTGTAAGGACCCAACTTGACCCAAACCTAGACCCAACACAAACCAAACCTCCATTCACAACCTGAAGCTTCATCCTAAACACCAAACATCCTTTTCAACCAATATATTACACCAAACAAGATATTTTTCCATATTTAAACCCAAAACCCACTTACTGTGCAATTTTCTAATTGTTGGGGACTTAATTGCAAAACTGCAATGATGTGTCACCATCATATTGGTTTAAACCAAATGAAGAACCAAACCCCCTCCTTTTGACTGTACAACCCTCTCTCTCCCCTCCTTTGGTGGTATTTTTCTCCATGTTGAATCTAGAACACCCATTTAAATGGAGCCATCCCCACCACACAACACCCTTTCCTATATGTATATATAAATAATTCCTCAAACCCTTTTTCCAAAGCAAACCTCCTCCCGATGTGTACTTGGCCGGCCCTAATCCCTAGGTAGCCATCTTCTCCCTCATGCAAAACTCTCCCTCTCCATTAGTATTTTTACATCACCACCATTAACCAACAACAAACCAAAATCCTAAGCAAACCCTAAACACCAACAGCAACCCACCACCTTGCCCTCACCGGACCTCCCATCTCGGCCATCCCCGCTGTCAGCCAACCCCATCTCCTCTATCGACTTCCCACCATCACCTCGACCTCCTCCTCACTGCCTCACCATCAGCACCTCCACCCCCTCCGACTTCTTCTCTGTTTCCCGACCTCTCCCCTTCCTCCTTCCCTGCCGTCCTAACCAGAGACCCGCCTGCTCCCACCGTCCTCCACCGCTCCGTTTGAGCACGACCAGCCATCCCCTTCCTCCTCGTCGACTCTCTACCACCGACTGCCAATTATCCCAGTCGCCACCACAGTTCACCTCACCTCCCTCCTCCGCCGTGGCTCCAGTCGTCCCCACCACTAGCACCTTGCCGTTGACCCACCGATCCAGCCGAGCTTTCCCTCCCCCGCTGCACGAACCACTACCACCTTCC
This sequence comes from Iris macrosiphon, assembly GCA_036927795.1. Lineage (NCBI taxonomy): Eukaryota > Viridiplantae > Streptophyta > Magnoliopsida > Asparagales > Iridaceae > Iris > Iris macrosiphon. Next base: position 153,632,225 of record JAYESA010000019.1, on the reverse strand, counting down.
AATCATCACCATCATCATCATCACCTCCATCATAACCCATCCTCATAGTCGCCGTAATCGTAATTGTAAACCCCCTTGACCAAATTTAGGGTTATTAGTTTAGATTGAGAGACTAGGATTTAATTTGGTGACAATTAGAATTAGATTACAGTATTTTAGAATTTTGTACAATATTATATCTCCTAGTGCGCCTTACCGTTGCTTCGATAATTGGAACACCTTACCAGCCATTGCCTTCCTACAAATTCCACACACTTTTCCTAGACGTGCCAACCTACCATTCTGACCCTTGTATAACTCATGACCACTCCCTCTTGTGCTATATTTTAGTCGCACAACATTCGTCGCAGACGTTATTATTTAATTCTAAATAAAATACAATTTTGTACCCTTGTGCGTTCCAATCGAAATTGAAGACACAATCTTGACCGTTTTGTGCAACCCAAAATTATGATAATATTCTACAATGAATCCTCTATGTCCATGACACTTGTGTCCCACCTAATTTTAATTCTATGTACTTCTAATTAATTCCAGAATACCCTGCACGGTAATTTAATTAATTAAAACCCAATTTTTATCTTTGTGCAATTTTCTCAATTGTTGGGCATTTTTATGCAAAAATGCATTGAGGTGTCCACACCATTGGACAATGCATGAAGAAAACCCAATTTCCCCTTCACATGAATTTTTCTCATAATTTTTTAGAATGTGCAAACGCACAACATCGCCCCCTCATTCGAACCTAGCATTTTATTTTAAACAATGCGAATTGTAGCCTCCAAACATCCCCATAAAAGGCCAGGCACAACCCCAAGAAGTGTTGACTAAGCCCAATCCTGTTAGGTCAACCCTCAACCCCCTTCACATGTATAAATATATATGTTTCCAATGTTTTCACCAAAACATCAAACCCACCCCTTAAATAACCTAGCTGAATACTATTTATCCATCTTCAACCGAGCATCACCCTTTCCCCCTTTTCTCGACCGGATAGCAACCCCACTACCTCAGGCCGCCACCAACACAGCACCTGGATGCCACCCTTCCCCAGTCGACGCCGGACCACCCCCTAGCCGCCGGACCACCCCTCAGGCCGCTTGCCACCGCCATCAACCACCATCTTCACCATCATCAAAACCATCACACCCGACCCCCTTCCCGAGTTCTCTCAACCAACCCCACTGCCGGACTACCACCGCCTCCGCCACCCGCCTGACCACCATCTCCACCACCCCCAACACCGCCAGCAACCAACGTCTACACCAAAGTTAACCACCACTCGCACCACCCCAACTACATCACCACCATCACCCACACCACACCCGACCCAGATCACCCCAGTCGCCTGACCACCGCCAACCACCCCGTGCCACCCAGTCGTCGCCTTCCCCATGACCAGTGCCGCCTTCCCCACGACCCTAACCACCGACCCCAACCGTCAGGCCGTCGCTGCCAAGGCTGCTACCACAGCTGCTGCAACTGCTGCTGCTACTGCCATTCCAGGGAGCTGCTGCTACTGCTGTGCACCCCCGCCGGAACTCCGCCCCCCGCCTCGCCGACGACGTCGCGTTCGGCGGACACGCACCCCCGGACGCGACACAGTAGGTACGTATATTTATAATATATAAATTATATATAATTGTATATAGTGTATTGTATATAATGTATAAATTGTGTATAAAGTATATATATAGTATATATTTATATATAATGTATAGACTATGTATTAATGTATATATATAGTATATATATTTGTAATTAATGTATAATGGTATATATATATTTATGTATATATATATATTTATGTATAAATATGTATTGTATATATATATGTATATAATATGTGTAATGTATATGTATATAAATGTATTCATGTGTATATATATATATATATATATATATATATATATATATATATATATATATATATATATATATATATATATATATATATTTGTTTATAAATATGGATTGTATAAACATATGTATGTATACTGTATTATTACTAGATATATAAATATAGGTGAATTAGGTATATATAGGTAATTGTATATATATGTAATGTATGTACATGTATAAAATATATATATCATATTTGTGTTTATATATATATGTATATTTAAATGTGTACTTTATGTAAATAATATTTATGTATATATTTATGGACAAATGTTGTTATTTCATATATTATGTAATTATGTATAGTTATATATGTACATATGTTCATTCAACGTATTAATGTATATATATATATATATAAATATGTAATTATGTATTCACATTTAATATATTTATGTATTAAATGTATTATTACCTTATATGTATATATATATGTGAGTTATGTATATATTATGTATAATGTATATATGAAAATATGTATATATGCATAATAGTATATGTATGTATATACGTTATTAATTTATTTAAAAATATATATATGTATATATGTTATGTATGTATAAATGTACTATGTTAGCATAGGTAATTAAGCATAGTGTAATGTAGTAATTTATAATTATTGATATCTTTTCGTTGGCATCCGAGACGGTGCTACCTTGACTGTTGGTTCCGGAGCATTGTTTGCGCACGCCAGAATTCTATACAAGTATACATTGCCTTGTTGTACTGTTTAAATTTAGTTTTATTAACTGCATGTTTATTATTTTAATTGTGCGCGTCCGAGAAAGACACGGGTACAGTCAACGTTCGTTGATGTTAGGACTTGTGTCTGACTTAGTGTCTAGTGGACCCACCTAAAGTTGCAGAGTTATCGGTATGACTCCCCAGGCCTTGACACGTATCATTATACGTCACGGAGTGAGTTCATATAGGGACGCGTGCCTCATTCTCGACTGGCCATCGGTATGAGCAGTACGTGTGACGGTATTTAGCTTAGTATTTATTTGTTTAGAGACTTGCATTATAGTATGAGATGTCCACGTCGTGTTCGTGACTTGTACATTGACATTGAGTGGGGAAGACAATTAGTAGGCGTATGGGACAGACAATTTGGTTGCCGTAGTTTCAGAGAAAACTCCGGGGCCGCGAGCCTCAGTGTTACCCGGTTATGGGTCATATGTTACCCGGTTATGGGCTCAGGTTACCCGGTTATGGGATCAGGTTACTCGGTTAGGGGCATATATGCTTGTCGATACATCTGGCAGAGGTTACTAGCTGTGCGCTATCATGATCGGTGATGTAGTCAGCATATACTCCTGGCATCCAGTTTACAGCTAATGCCAGGAACTAGCCTCTGGCTCGACGCTACATTTTATACCTTTCACCTACCCATACGTACCAAGGTTGTCTTCAAAGTACATTTCACTTAGCTGGTTAGTTCGCCCTTGAGTTTTCACAGTATTTACTTTATGGCATGCATTTTTGTATCTTGTTATGTTCCTCTGAGGACCTAGCCCTTTCCAGATTTAGATAAGGCATATTATCCTACAGTGTACGAACCCGGACAGGAGATGAGGTACGCTACCACGGAGGAGCTAGAGGTGCTACCATCAGAGTTCTCGTGATTATTTGGTAGGCCTTCTGCCTAGGATTGGGTGCATCATTATCTAGTCAGCCGATGCCCTAGTCATTATTCTTTTATCTGTCTTTTCAGTACTTTTCTTTCGTCATAGTAGTGGGTTTGTTCCCACCAGACATTCTTGGTTGTACTTTAATATTTTGAGACTAATATTTATCTTATAGTATTTATTATAGTACTTTCTTGCTGTTTATATTGTGGATGAGATTAGATTACCTGCTTGATGTTGATATTGGACTTGTTAGTTATTTAGGACAGCGTAGCACTCTTCGTCTGGATTCATTAAATTAGGATATCCATGAAGACGTGTCAGCTGGCTATTGCCACGTGGCTTGGTCCCGTGTATTTTGGGGCATGACATGGTTTTAGTGGTGGCCCATGTAGGTCATATTTATCGCTTGTGTTATGGTAACATGCCCAGCGAGCCTGCAATAGGATAGAAATTAATAGATCTCATCTACTTTGATTACCGCCTTTGAACCTCCTTCACATTGGTTAATTGAATATCTGCATCCCGTTTGTTATCCCCGTACTCTTTCAATGAAGGTATATTTCTTGCAGCAAGATAAACTTGCGCAGTGGACGAGGAGCACCCAGTGCCGTGGTACCAGCCGACACCACCCAGAGAGAGGAGATATCCCAGGGACCACCTGGAGAGCAACCACCACTGCAGGCCTCGGTAATTCTACATGCCCCGCTAATACATTGGCGTAAGATTTCTCAGGGACATCCTACACAACAGCACGAAGGGCAGACTTCCTAGACGATCCCTACGCAGACAAAGATGGGACCATCATACTACAATAGGCTATGTCCATAGACCTCTAATAACTGCTAAGTCTTCTAGCATACAAAGTTTCTATCAGCAGTCATCCCTAACGCACGGCCCACACGTACCGATGATCAGTCAATACGTATGTCCGTAATCTATATGAGACTCACAACTTATGTAAAAATGTGTCACAGTCAAATGAAACCTAATGATGCTACATGAAAATGGGGCAGTCTCATAAACAAGGTCAATGCAAATATAAAACTAAAAATATATCGCGACGACACCGTCGTGCGCATTTTATATAACAGTTAAAATATATAAACTAAAGACAGAAAATAAAGATGCATGCAATATATGAATATAAATAACAGTACAATGGCAAGGCATACTTGCCTGCTCTGAAAAAGGATGAAGTCACAACTCAAGGCGTCGTCCGATCTACCCGTCACATAAATTAAACAAGTTAGGTTACAAAAGTGGGTGAATAGGTTCCTCCATTTTAATTAATTTTTTATTCTGAATAAATAACCTAAAATAGTATTTTAATCTTATTATAATCTGATTTTATTGTTAAACCCTAATTTTGGTCCAAAGAAAGTCAACTTTACGGATTTGTGATCCATGGTACGCAAATCGAGACAATCTGTTGACCAAAAAGTCAACCAACTCAAATCCTGGATTTGTGTGTGGAATCCTATAGATTTCAATGCTACATGAATACTGGAATCGACAGTTTTATAAAATCATAAGTCGGTAAAGAGTTATGGCCACAAGGGCGCACAGATGATATTTTCGGTAGTTTCCTATTTATGTCTACGTTGCACCAATTTTATAGTAGAATAAAATTATATTTTAAATTCTAGAAAAATATGTTTCTAGAATTTCATCATGTTGGTTTTTTGAAACTTCAAACGGGTCATAATTTTGAGTTCGGGATCTCCCAAAATCTCAAAAATACGAAAATGCGTCTGATTTTGGACAGCTAGCACTTTCAGAATATTCTGGAAAAATAGTTCTGAAATTATTGAAATAATTTATATATTCAGATAATAACCTTGATATGATTCTAACAAAAAAAAACTGGAGCGGGTTTGTAGTCCGGAGCTAGAAGATATCGTCTTTTTAAGTCGTCATAACTACTAGAAAATGAGGCTGAATTTATGACGAATTTTTACTATTTTTGGACGAAAAATAGAGGAGTTTGGGGATAAAAAAAATATGAAAGATGAGTTTATTCCATAAGTCTAATAGATATTTATAATGGTGAAGATTGTTTAATTGAATAAGACTAGGATTGGCTAATTTGGATATGATTAGGATCAGTTTAAATAAGGATAGGTTATGCATGAAGTTGTTTTCCTAGTAGGCTCAGAATTTGAATTAATTTAAAATAGAGTTTGAGTTCATCTCAATAATTTATAATCTTAAATAGAATTAAAGATAATACAAATAATTTATATATAATCTCATTAATATCTATTAACACTAAATTAGCATCTATCTAATATTAAGACTTTATATATCCAAATAAATCCTCAATAATTCCAAAAATCCAATAATTACTTAAAATTCTAAATAAATTACAAAAAAATATATTTAAATATTTTAACTCTAAAATAAATGTTTGGTAGTCACAACATTCAAGTATGGTCTCATAGTAAATCATGGAAGTACTAAAAATTTATGTTTCCTAAGTTTTAATTACCAAAAATTCTAGAAAATCTCCAAAATTTAAAATAACCTAAAATAATTCTAAATAAATATTTATATAATTAAATATATCAAGAAATTTATTTTCTAATTAACTAAGAGAATACTCTAAATAAATTCAACATATATAATAAATATAATAATATAAAATATACATAAAATACCTATTTTGGGTGAGGGGGTTTACATACGGCCTGACTCATGTTTCACATGCGGTCTGAGCTCATGCGGCCTGACTCATGTGACCCATGTGGTCTGAGCTCATGCGGCCTATCTCTTGTGACCCATGCGGTCTGAGCTCATGCGGCCTGACCTATGCGACCAATGGGTCCCGACTTCCTATGTGACCCATGAGACCTATGTGGCCCGACTTCCTATATGACCCATGCGACCTATGCAGCCCGACTTCCTATGCGGCAGCAACCTTTATGCGACACCTGTTATATGCGATACTAACTTTATGCGTCCTTGACTCTATGCGGCCCTCTGTGCATGATTTGTTAATTTTCTTGGTTTGATGCTTTATTAGATTTTTGTGATTCTAAGTGTGAGATTGATGATTGGAATGCATGAGAACTGAGTGACCATGTGTTGAACCAGACTATATGCTTGACCCGACTATGAATAGAGATAGACCATGCGGCCAAGTGACTATGACTACGTATCTGCCTGACTCGACCCACGTATTGCTATGTACTAGAACTCATAAGATTTACCAATAATTAGTAACTTGACTCGACTATTGGTCTCCGTGCTGATACACTTACTACGTGCTATATGTTCCTACGTGCTAAGTATTTCTACGTGATTATGTTACATGTTTCACACCGAGGTGTGCCTACGTGCTAAGCAAAATATGATATAATAAATTTCTACATCATGGACATGATAGTTGGTCAATAACCAAGCGTGGCTAGGATTTGTTGACCGTTGCATCACTCTGGGTTAATCTAAGTCGAACTGCAAAGTGACAAAGTGGATTCTTATCTAGCTTGCTCGTACTATGGTACGAAATATAAGGGGAGTAACATGTGACCATGCCATATGATTCTAGCTAACCGTAGGGTTAACTGGCAACTAAAACATTTAAAGCATTGAGAGAGACGGAATCTCGAGATCATGCTTAACTAGCCACCCTCAATAATTATATGGGGAGTGAAGGCTAGCCCCATGGATATTGTTTAAATTCTCATTAGTGGATTGTAATATCCGACTATTATATTATACTACATGTTCTATGCGATCGTAGAACGGTGGCCTTACTAGCGACCGGTGTATAATGCTTTGTGTTATGCGATGATTCATGGCTCGGTTAGCCCCTGCTAGAACATGGTTCAATCTGAAAATTCCTATTATATGCATAATACCTCTGGGATAACCCAGACTCCATCTAGTAAGTCGTACAAGTGATTGGCCGATTATGTTACTAAGCTTGTTTGTGAATTGTATCTCCTGTCAAATAGTCTAGGGACATAGTCTATCATGGTACGATATTCTAACCCTTGTCCTTGTTTGGTTGTAGGGTTAGATTATTGTGTCACGATAGGCTATGAACCAAAATTATGAGACATAACTATATATGTATCTATTTCATAACCTAGTTTTATTTCTTCATTCGTGCTTCCTTTGTGGTACTTGCTATTTGGGGTCTAACCCAACTGGTTTTGCATGGCCAAGTATAAAGCCAGTACCTGAGGATCAAGCGTACTTCCCCTTGAACCAGGTGCGCACTAAGTGGATGACCAATGAAGAAAATGAGTGGGTCTCTACTTTTCTGTTCGTTATTGCATACTTTACTTATTTTGGGCATTTAGCCACCGGTACTTGTTAGCTGTGAATCTGGACATTTAGTTTACCTAAATGATTGTAATTAATGATACTGTAGCTGATCATGATCATGCACTTTTGATACTCTGTCAGCTTTCTTATTTTTGCACATCTGGTTTCCAAAATATCATGGTAGGGCATTTGTGACACGTTACTTCTTTGTCATATATGTTCTATGTTTACTGTTCTTGCGTGACTGATTGAGACAATATATGTGCTGTGTGACCCTAAGTTACTTACTAGTATTATGCACCCCTTTGTCTAGTTACAGCCGTGACTGCCGTACGACGTTCTATACCTTGTACGGGGGAGCTGGCCATGTCCGTCTCCGTATTTCGGTATTGGGGCATGACAAGATTTTAGTGGTAGCCTATGCAGGTCTATATTTTCAAACTTGTGGGGTGTTATGATCCTAGGAGTCTCAATCAAATATATGCCATTAGAATCCTAAATCCGTTCTTTCTGAAGCCTTGCTTGACTATCGAATCAATTATTTACTTGATTCTTCCCATCCTGTTCTTGATGTTTCTTATTCTTTTCTTTAGGGCTTCTTTAGTTGTTGGAGTAGCAGGTATGGCAGAACAAGGTTCCCATGGGCAATAATGTAAGGTAGCACCTATTCAGAGTCAAATTCGAGTAGAGCCAGTAGTTGAACAAGCTGGCAGGATGGAACCAAAAGTTGGAGATGTTGAGCAACCAGCCCCTGAGATCCCCGTACCCCCAGTAGTACCAGCAATACTAGCGGTACTTGAAACCCCGACATTACTGGAGATCCTCCGAGGAATGATGGCTACGTAGCAGCATCAGATGGCAGTTTCACCAACAAAAGCAAAATGTCTTATTGAGTCAGGGTTTGTAGACTGCCCTGGAAAAAGAAAAAAGGACTGATTTGGGGGCGTCGGTTAGATTTTGCCGATTTAAACCAAGGTACTTTGATGGAACAGAGGATGCCATCACAGCAGATACCTAGATACAAGATATTGAGGTTATTCTGGCAGCAGTATGGGTCCCGATGGTTGATCAAGTTCGATTGCAGCTTCAAGACCTTGTCCATGACTGGTGGGCGTCAGTAGAGGTTGGCTTGAGGTATCCTATCTCTTAGGACAGTTTTAGGGCTTAATTCAGAGTTAAATATTTTGGAGTTGTAGCGCAGTATGAGCTCCAATAGAGATTTATTGGTCATAAGTAGGCCGATAGAATAGTGGATGGATATGCAGTCGAGTTTTGTAGGCTGAGTAGATTCGCTCCGACTTTGCTGGCTACAGATTCAAATAGAGCAATGAGGTTCCAACAAGGACTTCATCTGGATATTCTATAACTGGTAGAGGGTTACGACTACCAGACTTATGAAGAAGTACTAATAGCAGCTCGGAGGCACGACTTTACCATGCAGAGGTAATCGGCAAGGACTGGAGGCCAAAAGAGGTCTCATGCTCAGAACAGAAGAGGAAAAGGAGGAGGAGTACCTCAAACGTCAGCACCATCACCTGGCATTCGCATCCATAATTCAGTGCCAAGGAGGATGGCAATTTCGACGGTGACAGTACCGGCTTAACAGCAGCCGAGACAGCAACAACAGCAACGTCGGGAAGCACCGATGGGTTGCACTTACTATAGCAAGGGAGGTTATACTAGAGATATGTGCAGAGAAGCCAATGAGTTATGTATGAGGTATGGCACTCCAGATCACCAGATTGCCAATCGTCCGATATTGTAAAGGCCAAGAGAGCCAGTCGAACAATTACCAGCGCTGCCTGCACCAGGGGTTGTCCAGCAAAGAGGGCCAGTAATAGTTGTAAGGCCATTATCTCAACTTCCGCTACCGACGCAGGCTCAGATGTACCAATAGCAGCAAAATCAATAGTATAGCCAGTAAAGGCACAACAACATGCCCAAGGGAGGCAACAGCGATGAGCTCGGGAGGGCCAAGGACAAGCTTTTCATATAGTAGCATTGATAGATTTAGGTGTATCTCTCTGGAGGAGGATTTGGCAACTGGCAACATGGTGGCTGGTAATATCTCTGTCGTATCTTATCATATAGTAGCATTGATAGATTTAGGTGTATCTCATTCATTTATATCTGTACGATTCATAGAAAGCATTAGATTGGAGTTTTAGGCATTTTCAGAGATGTTGAATATACTCACTGGTAATGTGCTCGTAGGAGTTAGTAGAATATGTATAGCGTATCCGATCGTAGTGTGCATGCGTTCACTTCCAGCACGGTTGATCGAGTTCTATATGGGTAACTTTGCTATTATCTTAGGCATTGACTGGATGAGAGACAGTCATGCTACGATAGAATGCCCTAAGGATAAGGTATTATTTAGTATCCTAGGTACGAAAGGTTTCACCTTTTACAGATCTGTGGAAGACCCATATGAAGAGAGGATCACAGCGACAGTGTTAGCAGAAGAATGACTTCCCGAGATAGTTATGGAGTTCTTAGACGTCTTCTCAGAAGAATAACTAGGGTTACCCACTGTAAGAGATGTTGATTTTTGTATAGAGTTGATCCCGGGAGCAGGGCCAATATCTTGTAAAGTTTTCCAAATGGCACCATCAAAGCTAGACATATTGTACCAACATATAAAATAACTAAAGTCAAAAAAGTTTATTCGAGCCAGTGGATCACCTTGGGAAGCGCCAGTGGTTATAATGAAGAAGAAAGATGGGTCATCGCAGTTATGTATCGACTATAGACAGTTGAACGCAGTAACAGTAAAGAACAAGTATCCATTACCAAGGATCGATGATTTGTTTGACCAATTAAGCAAGGCCAAGATTTTCTCTAAGATCGATCATCGATCAGGGTATCATCAAACAAGAGTTCGGGAGAAAGACATACCCAAGGCAGCATTTAGGTCACGATATTGGCATTACGAATTCTTAGTTATGTCATTCAGACTGACTAATGCTACAACAATATTTATAGATTTGATGAACCACATTTTTATGCTATATCTAGATCAGTTCATGGGGGTTTTCATAGATGACATTCTAGTCTATTCCAGTAGCAAAGAGGAGTACGAAGAGCATCTTTGGAAGGTCTTGTATATTTTGAAGGAACACCAGTTATACGCAAAGCTTAGCAAGTGTGAGTTTTGGTTGGATCACGTGTTATTCTTGGGTCACATCATCTCTAGAGCAGGAGTAGCAGTAGATCCAAAGAAGGTTGAGGCCATAGAGAGTTGGCCAGTTCCTAAGATAGTAGCTAAAGTACATAGTTTCTAGGGATTGGCAGGGTACTACAGAAGGTTCATGGCAGACTTTGCAAGGATTTTATCACTGCTGACTCGATTGAAGTGGAAGGAGGCTAAGTTCAAATGGTCAGGATAGTGCCAGACATCATTTGAAGAATTAAAGAAGATATTGACTTCAGCTCTGATTCTCACGCTTTCAATGGGTTCTAGAGGGTTTACGGTATATTATGACGAGTCAGGAAAATGACTTGGGTGTGTGTTGATGCAACATGGAAGAGTGATAGATTGTGTATCGCAGCAGCTTTGAGATCACGAAAAGAATTATCCGACTCATAATTTAGAGTTAGCGGCGGTAGTATTTGCACTCAAGTTGTGGAGGCATTACTTGTATGGTGATCAGGTAAAAAAATTTACGGATCACAAGAGCTTAAAGTATGTATTCACCCAGAAGGATTTGAACATGAGGCAGAGAAGGTGGCTAAAATTGATAAAGGACTATGATGTAGAACTTCAGTACCATCCAGGCAAGGCAAATGTGGTACCAAATGCTCTTAGCAGGAGAGGTAGTACATTTATGTTGACATTGTAGCGGCATATATTAGAGATCTTCGAGAAATGGATGTGGAGATAGTACTTTCGTAAGACGTAGGAGTATTAGCTAGTTTATAAGTACAATCTACTATTATAGAGAGGATTAAGGCAAATCAGGCAGAGGATCCAAAAGTTCAGAAGCTTCGGACGGAATATGAGTCTGGTCTTATAAAAGAGTTGACGATTCATGAAGATGGAACTCTTAGGTTTGTAAACCATCTTTGTATACAAAGTAGAGATATTTGGCAAGAAGTAATGACCGAGATACACAGTTCCCAGTTTTTAATTCATCTAGGAGGTACCAAGATGTATCAAAACATCAAGCAATATTTTTGGTGGAACGGGATGAAGAGAGAGCATGATTCATTTTTCGGTGTTTGGTATGCCAGCAAGTGAAGATCGACCAATAAAGATCGGTAGGATTATTATATCTACTTCCTATTCCAGAGTGGAAGTGGGAACATATCATGATGGACTTTGTGACCAGTTTACCTAGATTTCTGACTGGTCATGATACAGTTTGGGTAATAGTGGATCGTCTCACAAAAATATCACACTTTTTTCCCTCCGAGTATGGCAATCCAAAGAGCAGTTAGCTGAGATGTACATGCGACAGATAGTAAGATAGTACGACATCCTAATGAGTATTGTATCAGATCGAGACACTCGTTTCACTTTAATTGTTTGGAAGAGCTTGCACCAGAGTTTGGGCACCAAGTTGAGATTCAACACCGCCTACCATCCTCAAACGGATGGGCAATTAGAGAGAATCATCCAGACCTTGGAAGATATGCTTTGAGCTTGTACTTTGGATTTTGGAGGGTCTTGGGAAGATTGCCTTCATCTCGTTGAGTTCTCAAACAACAACAGTTATTAAGCAAGTATTCAGATAGCACCCTTCAAAAAATTATATGGGAGAAAATGTAGATCACCATTGGCATGGGATGATATTGGTGAGTAAAAGATGTTAGGCCCAGAGATGATTGCACAGATAGTAGAAGTTGTCAAGCAGATCAAAGAGAGACTTCGGGTTGTGCAAGATAGGCATCAATATTTGGCAGATCATCATCGTAGGCCTTTAGAGTTTTGTGTCAGTGACCACGTGTTCTTGCGGATTTCGTCAACCCGTGGAGTCATTAGATTCGGGGTTCGCGGGAAGCTTAGTCCATGATACGTTGGTCCGTTCGATATTCTCGAGCGGGTGGACGATGTTGCTTATTGTCTTGCCCTTACGTCTTCGCTACGTGAGGTGCATGATGTATTTTATGTGTCTCAATTGCATAAGTATGTCCCGAATCTGAGTCATATCCTCGACCACTCTGAGCTATTCATTGGTACTGACTTATCTTACAAGGAGCAATCCATATCCATTTTGGACAAAAGGGAGAAGGTGCTCAATAATCAGACTATTCATCTTGTTTAAGTTGCTACCCCTTGAAGAGTCGACGTGGGAGCAAGAGGACGATATCTGGTCCCGATATCCGCACATGTTCAATACGAAAGGTATATTCGTTATTACGCCTTCGTATCTCGAATCTCATGATTCGTTTACCCATGCTATGTGACACTATTTTTTCTTCATTGTATGCTTAAATTTGATTTCATGTGTAGATATGAGCTTTTATTTAGCATAGTGCTTGTTCTAATTTTTCTAGCTAGCCTTGGGTTTGAATTTCGATGATAGAATTTTTCTAAGGAGGGTAGAGATGTCACTCCCCGTTTCTGATATACGTGTTTGGAACATATTAGTTTTCCTGCTTATATTATTTGTTGCTTGCATGATAATTAGGTTGCATGTCATGGAGACTAGACCTATTCTTTGGTTCAATTAGACTCATGGTTTATTGCTGGGTTGATTTAGTCATGAGTTGAACCAATGGTCTAAACCTCAAACCCTAGCTATATAAGCTAACTTATTTCTGCCTCTTCCCTCATTCTTTATTTTTCCCTCTTTCGTTTATTTTTAGGCAAGTACACCTTGTACTACAAGGAGAAACCTCTTGATTTTTGATTCTTGCTCCTTTTTTGCATTTTATTAGTCTATTATATGCTCATCATGATTCTAAACACTTTTAGTACTTGGGATTTTCGATTTTAATTGGTGGATTTGAGTATATCTACATTCTAAGTTTAGGTTTTTTCATGGATTCCTTAAATTTTGGTGGTTTTGATCTACTAAAACATGCTATTTTCGAAAAATAGTTTTTAGGATGGATGAAGCACTTTATTTCGAGCATTTTGGCTTTTGGTTCACTTGATTCGGAGTTAAAATAAATTTTCTATGAGGAAAATATTATTTTAGTTTTTGGAAGCTTTCTGCCATGTCTGAACCTACTGATGGGGGAGACGAACTTCCCATGCGGTCTGAGCTCATGCGACCTGACTTATATGACCAATGCGGTCTGAGCTCATACGGCCGGACTCATGTGACCCATGTGGTCTGAGCTCATGCGGCCTAACCCATGCGACCTATGTGCCCAGACTTCCTATGCCGCAACAACCTCTATGCGGCAACTATCATATGGGACACTGACTCTATGCATCCCTGACTCTATGTGTCCTTGTGTGCATGATTTGTTAATTTTCTTGGTTTGATGCTTTATTGGATTTTTGTGATTCTAAGTGTGAGATTGATTATTATAATGCATGAGAACTGAGTGACCAGGTATTGAACCTGACTGTGTGCTTGACCCGACTATGAATAGAAATAGACCATGCGGCCAAGTGACTATGACTACTTATGTGCCTGACTCAACCCACGTATTTCTATGTTCTATAACTCATGAGATTTACCAATGATTGAAAACTTGACTCGACTATTGGTCTTCATGCTGATACACTTACTATGTGCTATGTGTGCCTACGTGCTATGTGTTTCTATGTGATTATGTTACATGTTTCACACCGAGGTGCGCTTACGTGCTAAGTGACATGTGATGTACTAAATTTGTCCAGCATTGACATAATATTTGGTCAATAACCAAGCATGGCTAGGATTTGTTGACTGTTGCATCACGCTAGTGTGAATCCATGTTGAACTGTAAAGTGACAAAGTAGATTCGTATCTAGCATGCTCGTACTATGGTACGACATATAAGGGCAGTAACATATGACAACTCTATGTGATTCCAGCTAACCGTAAGGTTAACTAGGCAACAAAAACATGTAGTACATTGGAAGGGACGAAATCCGAAGATTGTGCTTAATTAGCCACCCTCAATCATTATATGGGGAGTGAAGGCTGCCCCCAATGGATATTGTTTAAATCCTCTTTAGGAGGTAGAAATATCCGACTATTATATTATACTACGTGCTCTATGCGATCTTAGCACGGTGTCCTTACGAGGGACCGGTGCATAATACTACGTGCTATGCGGCGATTCATGGCTCGGTTATCCCCTGCTAGAACATGGTTCGATATGAGGATTCCTATTATATGCATAATACCTCTGGGATAACCCAGACTCCATCTAGTAAGCCATACAAATAATTGGTCGATTATGTAACTGAGCTAGTTTATGTAATGTATTTGGTGTCAATTAGTCTGGGGATATCGTCTATCATGGTACAATAGTCTAACCCTTGTCCTTGTTTGGTTGTAGGGCTAGATTATTGTGTTACGATTGGATATGAACCAAAATTATGAGACAGAACCATATATGTATCTATTCATAACCTGGTTGTATTTCTTCATTCGTGCTTCCTTTGTGGTACTTTCTATTTGGGGTCTAACCCCACTAGTTTTTCATGGCCAGGTTTAGATCCAGCACCTGAGGATCAATCATACTTTCCCCTGAACTAAGGCGCGGACCAGGCAGATGGCCACTTAGGAAAACGAGTGGGTCTCTTCTTCCCTACTCGTTATTACACACTTTACTTATTTTGGGTGTTTAGCCACCGGCACTTGTTAGCCGTGAATCTGGATATTTTGTTTTCCTACATGATTGTAATTATTTAGACTACTGCTGATCATGGTCATGTACTTTTGATACTCTGCCAGCTTTCTTATTTTTGCATAGCTGGTTTCCAGAATATCGTGGTAGAATATTTGGGACGCCTTACTTCCTTGTCATATATGTTCTATGTTTATTGTTCTTGCTTGACTGATTGAGACAATAGATATGTTGTGTGACCCTAAGTAACTTGCTTGTAGTATACACCCCCTTGTCTAGTTACAGCTGTGACCGATGTACCATATTTTATACCTTGTACGGGAGAGTTGGCTATGTCCGTCTCTATTTTCCGGTACTGGGGCATGACACACTAGTACATTATCAAGAGTATATGACTGTAAGTCAGTCATGGTCTGAATAATATATAATCATGTAGAGGAACTAATGTCCAGATAAACCGGCTAACAGGTGCCATCGTCTAAACGTCCAAAAGGTAATACAAAATGATACTCATACTAGGGGAGAAAAAACCCACTCAAGTTTCTCGGCGGACATCCTCCTGGTGTGCACCATTGTTCAGATACAGGACAAGATCCTCGGGCTCTGCTACTAAACTTGGCCAAACAAAACCAGCAGAGTTAGGCCCCGATAGCAAGTGAATATAGCAAAAACCATTAAGGTAGATAAAATATGAAATATGTGCCACAACTGCAAGCATATGACCTTTCATCAGAGTAGTATGACACCTCTATAACCAAATAAGGACAAGAGGTATCACACTACTCAGAGATAGGGTACGACTCACCAATTATGAACACGTCGAAGATACAACACATCAATATAATCCAGGACACATATGCCATAATACAAGCTAAGGTATAGATATAATATGCAGCTTCATTACATGACCTATTGTGACACATTGGCGCAATCCTACAACCAAACAAGGATAAGGGTTAAACTTTCGCACCATAATAGTTCATGTCCCTAGACTACCAGCAGATACTCTTTTAGATCGACCAATCAATCCTACGGCTTTTGATGTGGATTTTGATGTTATCTCAGAAGAATAATGCAATATTGGAATCCTCAGATCATACTGATGGTGAGGCGGGCTGGCCGAACCAATAAACACATAGCACATAATATGTAAGCACCGATCCCTTGTAAGGCCACCGCGTATGTAATCATGTAATAATATATATAATATAGCCGAATACTGCACTCTACTACTGTAGATGATATATGGAATCCGTTGGGGACCAACATAATGCCCTATGACATATGTCCAAACGGTAGCTTCTACGCATGATCTCGAGATTCCATTCCCTCCCAATGCTCTACAAGTTCAGTTACTTAATTAGCCCTATAGTTATTAGAACATTGTGTCGTGGTTACATGATCTTCCTCCTTAGATGATGCACCATGGTACGTATACGCTTTATAAGATCCACATTGTTGCTCGAGAACCAAATATGGATTCCTCCAAGCGTAATACAATAAATCAATCAAACAAATATCTTAACTACGATATAGTTTTTGACCCACATACCATGCCCGTGCTGGAGAAATAATATAATAAATCATATGTCGCATAATATAGGAAGCATTCTCGATGCACAACCCGAACATGTAATCTCATATCACGTAACAAGCTATATCGCACCTCAGTATACATTATAATACATGTACACGTAGCACGTAGTAATTGTATCAGCACGGATACATGAAATCAGGTAGAATCATCAAACTTATAGTTGGTCGTATGAACCTTATCACATTGGGACACTTGGTCAAAAATATTATCTTTTTAAATCAGGTACACAGACTATCAATCAATTGGAAGCCTAAATTATGTGAACTCCTCGAATTAATGATTTTGTCGTCGAACGTGAGTAAGAAAAAAAGTGTGAACTACTATGGAGCATATCCACAATCCTTAAACCAAATAAGGACCGAAATTGCAGATCGTCTCCCGAGCAGAACTACGCCACTCACTCTATTCAACGAACAAAAGGATAAGTTAATCTATTAATTTGAGTTTCCTCTGGGTTGCAACATGATATACTACAGCATATAATGATACTATGCACTTAGTCAGTTCTAGTACATAGCCAGGTTTAGCACAGTCTAGTTACTAAGTCCATACTTCTTTAGAATAACACAAGCAAGAAGCCACGATCAACCGCATATGGTATGTTAAGAAATATTCCAAATAAAATAATTAAACCTAAAAAATTATGTAACGTGTACATAGATTACTTGGGCCGCAGAGGATCACATACGCGCATGAGAAGTACATGCATGGAATTGTCGCATGGGACAGGCTACATGCACTTATCGGGCGTATAAGAAACTAGTCGCATGGACAAGCTGGCCGCATGCTGCCCCAGGCCGCATACTACCCCAGGCCGTATATGGCTTCATGCCGCATGCTACCCCAGGACGCATGCTCCAACAAGTCGCGTACTTTGGACAAAAGTCCACTCTCTTGGAATAAGTGCCGAAGTGACGTGTATTAAATGCGTGTCAGTGAAGTGACTAAAGTGATGGATGTTTCAGAGAGAAAAGACAACATCAGAAAAAGACAAGGTTACAGAAAAGACAAGATCACAGAATCATGTGCCAAGAATTCAGAGTCATGCGTCCAAGAAAAAATGGCCGCATGCTCTGCTTGCCACATAGGATCAGGATACATGGATGCCTCTTTGGACTTAGAAACTTCTCATTCGTTCAGCTAGTAAAAACACAAGGAGTTCAAGGGCACTTGTGTGAATAAGCAATCATGCATCCAACAAGATGGCTGCATGTTGTCATTATTCAACGAGAGTTCAGGCCGCATAACCCTCTCAGGCCGCACGGCAGATGCTATTTATCCAAGGAATTCTGGGGGGATGTCCCAGAAAGTGATACAAAAAATCAGGAATCTATGGTAGGCTTACGGTCCAATATTTTAATAAATCTTGGGACAGCCGAATTGACAAAAAATAACAATCCTGAACTGATGAGAAAGCACATAAAAGACGAAGATGATCCAGATCCACCCAAAACAAAATGACAACAGTGGAACATATCGGGCGATCCGCCAGAAAGATTGGTTTGAAGTGTTCGGTGCTCGTATTCAGCGCAGAGGCAGACTTCCAGGAAAGTCATTGTCGGTTCTTGATAAGCTACCTATACAGCTCCATGGGCAAGTTCGTAGCTTCCTTGTTTGTAGACAAAGCGGATTCGGAATTTCTTTTATTCCATTTTTCTTGGCGGTCAAATGACTCTGCTTAAAAGCAATCTCAACGCACAGATGGTGGGGGTTGGAAAGATCTTGCTTTTGGACAAAGGGCAAGACAACGCTTCGCCTATTTTAAATACCCTCTGGTTCATCTGGATTCATCTTCGTTGGAAACTATCCACGCTAGGTCTAACAAAGAATAGAGTTCTTTTTGTATAGCACTCTCAGCCGCATAGCTTGTTGGCTGCATGTGAAGTTTGTCTCCCCCAACAGTAGGTTCAGCTATGGCAGAAAGCTCCAAAAACTGAAATAATTATTTTCTTCAAAAAAACCATATTTTAACTCCGAATCAAGTGAAACAAAAGCCAAAATGTCCAAAATGACCACAATTTTTTTAAAATATTATGTTTAGTTGGATCAAAACCAAGAAAAACTTTTGGAACCCATGAAAACTCTAACTTTAAAACTTAGATCTACTAAAAAATCGTTCATCAAAACAAAAAACTATAAGAACTAAAACTAATGAGAACATCAAGGAGAATATTTTCCATCAAACATATTTTTATTTACTAATCATATACAAAAATACAAAAATATATGGCTTCACCACTTTAAGCAAGATGTACTTGCCTTGGTGGACTAACAAACATTTCCTAGAACCAAGTCTAAGGATAGGGCTTAGGGTTTCGGTCAAGGGGAGCTCTTGAGGGAAGGAGGAAGAAAAAAGAAGAAGGGGAGTGGAAATGAGGAAGAATGAGAGAGGATAGAGAAAACCATATATATATATATATATATATATATATATATATATATATATATATATATATATATATATATATATATATATACCAAGTGGAGAAATGAGGTGTCACTACCACATTCCAGAATAGGGGTATTTTTGTCTTTTTAATTATTAAAGGTATTGTGTTAATATATATTGCATGATATATATATATATATATATATATATATATATATATATATATATATATATATATATATATATATATATATATATATATATATATATATATATAGTGTTCTTCAATGTATGAGTTAGTAAACTGGACAAGAAACCCACTAGATGAACCTTCGACCAAATATAGGACTAGGGATTTTAATTAGTATATTTTAGGATTTAATAGGAGGATTATAATTTATTATTGTGATTTTATTTGATTGATATACCTTACCGTTGCTTCGATATTTGGAGTACTACTCTAGCTTTTGTCTTCCAACAAATTTTACACCCTTGACCTAGATATGCCAGTCTTCCATTCTGACCTTTGTGTAACTTATAAATATGTCCTTTTGTGCTTTATTTTAGTCGCACAATATTCGTCGCAGACATTTAATTATATTTCCAATAAATCTGACTTTACATCTTTGTGCGTTCCAATCGAAATTGGAGACACAATCTTGACCCATTTTGTGCAACCCAAATTATGATAATATTATATTCTGAGTCTTCTACGTCCATGATACATGTGTCACACCTAATTTTAACCCAATGTATTTCTAATTAAATTTAGAACACTATTTATATTAATTTTAATTAAATTAATGTAAGGACCCAACATAATTCAAAACTAGACCCAACACCAAACCAAACCCCCACTCACACCCTCAAGACTCATACCAAACACCACACACCCTTTTTAACCACTAAATCATACCCAACATGTGTTTCCCTCATTTAATCAAAAAACCACACTTTGTGTAATTTTTTAAATATTGGGGACTTTTATGCAAAAGTGCATTGAGGTGTCCACAACCCATTGGACACAACATATGAAGAAACACCCTTTTTCTTCATTAACCGGTCACATGTGAATTTCTCTATAGTTTTGGAGTGTGCAACACTCAACATCCTACCCCTCACCAATCTTAGCCATCCATTTTTAAACCAACTAAATCCTAGCCCTTCAAATTTCTACATGTAGAAAGCCAAAACCCAATCCCTTTGTGTACTTGCACGGCCCAACTTCCTAGGTTTACATTAACCCATTTCCCACACATATATATATACAATGTTTCTCCATATTTTTTTATCTACATCACCACCAACAACAACCGAACCCTAACCCTAAACCTAGCCGACAGATCACCTCGCCGGACTTCCCTCCATGCTCACCAAGACCACCGAAGCCCAGGCCATCCCTGCTGCCAGTATTCCAACTTTTCCATCATCAGCTTCTTCCACCGCCACCATCTACATCATCATCATCTTTCTCTCTCCTACAGAACCCGAAACTCACTGGAGCAGTCTCATTTTCAATCACCCCCTCGCCTGAACAATCGTTCCCAACTATCATCACCGCCTCGACCTTTTTCACCCAACTCCCTCAACCGCTGACACCGCCGCCAGTAACACCTGAGTCTCCCCGACCTTGCCTGAATTATTCCCACCGACAGCAACGACCGTGCATCACCGTGAGCACCCGACCTCGCCTGAGCGTCTCTCCTTGACTCGTCTCTTTCCTGACTCGACGTCGGACAATAGCAGCGAACACCCCCGATCTCCTCCACCCGACTCTATCAACTTTATCACTACCACCTCGCCTGAACCTTGTCTCCTTCCCTCGATGACACAGCAGCAACAGGAGCCGAGCCCTCCACAGTGACGCAACCAAGCACCATCTTCAGTCGACTGCACCCTCGATCCCGTGCACGTGCATGCTAATGCGCAGGTTCAACTTGACTTCATTTATGATTGTGTATGTGTGCGTAAGTGAATAATATTAGGGTTAGCATACTTCGTGATAGTTGGTTGATATGATTACAGATCTGTGTTGTTAAACCTAATGACTAGTATGCGTGTGTGTGTGTATAATAATTAGGTTGATAAATATATTTTGTGGGAATTTGATTGCTAGTAATATGTATAACTGTATTATAGGTGTTGAATGGCCATAAGTATTAATTATGGGTACTCCGTATTTGCATAAGACCATGTGACCCTAAATATTAGTGAGTGGACTATTTGGTTATGCACAACATTTAAGGACATGACGCCCATGCAGTTAAACGCACACTTGACCCTGTTAGTTGACAAGTATCACCCCTAGCGTAGCCTCTGAGTTCAGAGTAATTATGTTGTGTTACGACTGATGCTATATTATTATCATATTTTGTATATAGGACTGTTGGATTGTTCAGACGAGACTTTCGAACCAGGATATTGGTATTGCCAGCGCAGTACCACAGACGAGTACATTCTCTGATAGTTTTTATTATGCTGATCATCTCTATGATTCTAATTGTATAGCGTACTTGATTCTGACACTATTGTATACTCGAGTTAGCATCATCGAGACCTGTTACGAGGAGTCTTGATTGGAATCCAACGTGCTAGCTGGAAAGGGAGAAATATTAGTAGATTATGTGATCATACCCCACTCTATATACATCATAGCTCACCCCATACCTCACATCGGGTGCAGCCTGACCATTACATGCCTCATAGCCTGTTATGCATGATTAGCCTGACTATTGCTCGCATCATAGCTAACTGGATGGTTAGCCTAACCTTACATGAATCATAGCTAATCATATGTAACAAGCCTGATCTGTCCCAAGTCGATCACATGATAGACTGATGTTTCACACACTTAGCTAGATATTGTTCCTGTATTTCTAGTTCATTGTTCTAGCATGCACTTGTATCTTTGTTTATTGCTTGTTGTACCATTGATGATGATATGTTCTCCAGCATTTACTTATTTCCAGTATTTTATTATCTTCAGTATTCTTATTTCTAGTATTTATATCCATCTTGTATTTCTTTACACTATATTATAGTTTTTGTCAATATATATGGAACAGTTTCTAGTGCATGTACTTCGCTTCAATCTTGACTGGATATATTCTTCCAGAGGATCTTGAGGACTTCTGTCCTACACATTATGGACCAGGTGTAGAGGGAGACTATATACCAGAGAGCTTAGAAGAGTCCCTTCCTTTAGAGAAGACAATACCTACAGCTATTTAGGCAGTTATTATTTTATGCATTTGAGTTTAGGTTGAGACTTATTTTGAGACTTATGTTGTGTTTATTTTGAGACTTTTATGTTGGACAGCTAGACTGTAGTTTATCTCTATTTTGAGTTGTTGTGCTTGACTTATGTCAGTACATCTTATCTTTTATCTCATCGTGCCATTATTTCTTATAGCTGTGATTGAGTATACATTATGAGATATTGAGAGATGTTTATTTTAATGTCCTCCTTATGGAGTTGATATCATTGACATATTGTGAGTTATGTTAGTATTATAGAGACCTAGACAGAGTTCTACTGTCGATGCTGCGACGTAGGCTGGACGTACCCACGACTCATGTCCAAATTTCGGGTACGGGTCTCGTTTTTAGTGGTGGCCCATGCATGTCTAGATTCACATTTAGAGCGATATCATAGTAGTGCTCACTTAGAGTATTTCTACGAGCCTGTAGTAGACATAGGATTTAGGATGAGAGTATGCTCAATCACAACTAGAAGAATTCTTATCTTACAATATTATTCTGCATAATTGTTCCTTTGAATTTTACTGTCCTTCCTCGATGATATCGTATCTATTACCTTAATTAATTCTTTTTGGTCTGTCTTCATGATGCCGCCGAAGACTAGGTCTTTGAGACTGGAAGCAGCAGCTTCAGAGCGGTCTGTCACCTCTCGACCTAACGAACAAATATCTGGTGTTCCTCCTACATCGCATGTTCATGTGGGAGTATCTGCAACTTTTAGGGTTCCTCTTTCTCCACCTATTCAGAGGATTGCTCCAGCTATGACAGACAATCTTCCACCACCACCGACTCCATCTCCTGGAGGTATGCCCACTGATGGGGCACAGATGTTCACGCTTATCTAAGGCATATTAGATGCTCAGAGAGTGGGAGCAAAAGCTCAACATATTTAAGCTGAGGCTCAGAGGGTGCAGGCAGAAGTGTACCAAGCACAGACAGAGCTGATAAGAGAGAGCATGGAGAATGCTCATCAGGTAGCTCTCCAGGCTGTAGAAAGAGTTGCACAACACCAGCAGCATCCTGGCCAGCAGTACCAGAGGCTGGGTACTATAGTGGAATTCAAAAGTATGATGCGTCAAGAGTTCAAAGGCACCGAGGGGATACTCTATGCTGACGAATGGCTAGAGGATATAGAGAGGAACTTGCGCTTGGCGCAGATTCCGAAGATTCTTCAGATCGAGGCCGCTGGCAGTCAGATATTTGATATTGCACTGACATGGTATCGTACGGAGCTGAGACTCGCTATTGTAAGACTTACTTAGGAGGACTTCAAGGAGCTCTTCAAGAAGAAGTTCTTCTCTGACATAGCCCTGGGAGCATTGGAGAGTCAGTTCCACGACTTGGTCCAAGGAAGCATGTCAGTTGACGAATTCGCCGTGGAGTTTTGTCGTTTGAGTCATTTTGCGCCTTCGATGATTCGGGACCCAGGAGACAGCCTAAAAATTCAGGAAAGGGTTGACTAAAGAGATCAAGTCTCGTACTTCGGAATGTCGTACTGCTACATTTGAGGGTATTCTGATGGATGCCCAGATTGCTGAGGATGACTTGGACCTCAGGCCCAAGAGAGGATGCGACACTTCTGGAGGAACAAGTGGTAACACTGGACCGGCCAAGCGCCCACACTTTCAACAATAACAGAGGCCATACCAGCAGAAGCATCAGCAGCACCAGGCACCAGTTCGAGGATACATCCAGCAGCAGCAGCCACAGAGGCAGACTCAGACCGCTGCCCAGTATGCGTATTATGGGAAGATAGGACATACTAGAGACATCTGTAGGAAGAGGTTGGGTACATGCTTGTCCTATGGATCATCAGCACATCAGTTGAGGGACTATCCATCTATTCAGACTCGTCAGGGTGGAGCAGCCGCTCAGAAGGGACCAGCCAGAGTACTTACTGTACCAAGAGGCCAGCAGAGGGGACCTCTACTTCCACCACAGCAGTAGAGGTTTGCTCAGCAGTAGCAGAGAGGTGCACCCAGGGATGCGCATACGCCACGACAATCGAGGAGGCCAAGCCAACTGGAGACGTTATTTCAGGTTCAGTTTCTCTCGATTCTATTCCAGCACTTGCATTATTTGATTCTGGCACTTCCCATAGTTTCATATCTGTATCTTATGCTCTTAAGCATCATTTAGAAATAGAACCATTAGATAGGACTTGCAAGATCATGACTAGAGGAGGCATTATCCTGGTCCGTGATTATTGCAAGGATAGGAGAGTATCATTGGGAGGCTGAGAGTTGAGTGTGAGTTTACTCGTCATGCCACTTCCGGGATACGATATTGTACTCAGAATAGACAGGTTGAGTAGGCACCGTGCTACTATAGATTGTCACGGGCGCAGAGTAATATTTGACTACCAGAAGAGCCAGAGTTTGAGGTCGCCAGAGGAGCAACAAAGCAGAGCAGAGGCACTTTTTGTGAAGCTAGAAAGGAAGAAGAGGAGTTACCATATCCTTTAATAGCAGAATTCTTAGATGTATTTCCTGAGAAGTTGCCAGGCTTATCGCCAAACAGAGATATTGAATTCTCTATAGACTTGGTACCAGATACGGAGCCCATTTCATAACACGTCTATAGAGTCAACAACAGCGAGCTGGCAGAACTGAAGAAGCAAGTTGAGGAGCTGCAGGATAAAGGCTTCATTAGATCCAGTTCATCACCATGGGGAGCTCCAGTATTGTTCGTATCAAAGAATAACGGCATGGTACACATGTGTATCGACTATAGAGCTCTGAACAACCTCACTATCAAGAACAAATACCCGCTGCCGAGGATAAATGATCTTTTTGACCAGTTGAGTGGAGCGAAGGTGTTTTCAAAGATAGACTTGAGGTCAGGCTATCACCAGGTGAAGGTGAAGAGAGAAGACATATCGAAGACAGCTTTTTGGACCAGATATGGCCAGTTTGAATTCATGGTAATGCCATTTGGTTTAACCAATGCACCAGCAGTATTCATGAACTTGATGAACATGGTGTTCCACCAGTACCTTGACAAGTTCGTAGTAGTGTTCATTGACGATATTCTTGTGTATTCGAAGACCCAGAGGAGCACGAAGAGCACCTGAGGATGGTCTTGGAGACTCTCAGGAAGGAGAAGTTGTATGGGAAGCTTTCAAAGTGCGTGTTCTTCCTTAAAAAGGTTGAATTTCTTGGACATATAGTGACGGGTGACAGAATTTCAGTTAACCTAAAGAGGTCGAAGTAGTGGAATCATGGGCTACCACCAGTTCGGTAGCTGAGATCAGGAGTTTTCTCGGGTTAGCAGGATACTACAGGAGGTTTGTACAAGACTTCTCTAAGATTGCAGAGTCAATGACTAGGCTGACTAAGAAAGATGTGGAAATTATCTGGACAGAGGATTTTCAGGCCGTATTTGATGAGCTGAAGAAGAGATTGACGACAGCTCCAGTTTTGTCGTTGCCATCAGGGACAGGTGGATTTACTATCTACAGTGATGCTTCAGGGAAAGATTTGGGATGCGTTCTTCAGCAGCACTAGAAAGTAATTGCCTATGCTTCAAGACAATTAAGCCCTCATAAAAAGAACTACCCAACCAACGACTTGGAGTTGGCAGTAGTTATCTTTGCTCTAAAGCTGTGGAAACACTATCTGTACGGATAGCGTGTAGAGATCTTCACAGACTACAAGAGCTTGAAGTATGTATTTACGCAGGAGCTGAACATGAGGCAGAGAAGGTGGTTGGAGTTGATGAAAGACTTCGACATCTCATTACAGTACCACCCAAGAAAGGCCAACGTAGTTTCCAATGCCTTGAGCAGGTATCCGATGGCTATGTACTTGACTACAGATAGACATTTATTGGCCAATCTTGAGAGCTTGGTAATTGAAGTGCTAGTTCCAGGTATTGAGATTCAGATGTAGGTATAGCAGATACAATCAGAGCTAATGGATAGAATTAGAGCTTCACAGTTTGATGATGAGACTCTGAGGAGTATCAGGGCACAAGTTTGGACAGGATTGATAGGCGACTTCACTATTGTGGATGATGGATCCTTAAGGCACGGCACAAGGATGTGTGTGCCGATTGGAGATCTGCGCGAAGAGGTTTTGCAGGAGGCACATCGCTCTCAGTACTCGATGCATCCCGGTGCAAACAAGATGTATCAAGATTTGATGGAGCACGTATGGTGGTATGGTATAAAGTGTGAGGTAGCACGCTTTGTATCCCAATGTTTAGTATGCCAGTAGGTAAAGGCAGATCGATAAAGGCCAGGTAGATTGCTTTAACCTTTAGTCATCCCAGAGTGGAAGTGGTAGCACGTAACTATGGACTTCGTTTCAGGGCTTCCACATTCTCGAGGAGAAAAGGACACGATTTGGGTCATCGTAGATAGGTTGACCAAATCAGCCAACTTCCTACCTTTCAAGGTGGGTACATCGACAGAGAGGCTAGCAGAGATGTGCGTGCGACAGATTATCAAATTATATGGGGTTCCTGTGAGTATCATCTCAGATCGGGATAGTCGTTTCACTTCCCATTTCTGGAGGAGTCTGCACTCAGCTCAAGTTCAGTACCACATATCACCCTCAGATAGACGGGCAGTCTGAAAAGACTATTTAAACTCTCGAAGATATGCCACGCACTTGCGTTTTGGATCTCAGAGATTCTTGGGAGGATCATCTACACCTAGTAGAGTTTGCTTACAACAACAACTACCAGGCCTGCATTGAGATGTCACCATTCGAGGCTTTATATGGATGAAGATGTCGCACATCGTTATCTTGGGATGATATCGAAGAGAGAGGCTTTTTAGGACCAAAAATGGTCGTGGATACAGCAGAAAAGGTAAAACTCATCAGAGGCAAACTGCGGGTGGCGCAGGACAGACAGCGGCATTGGGCCGATAGCCACCATAGACCCCTAGAGTTTCAGGTATAGGTTTTGTTATTTGGGTTGTGATTGTTTTTTTAGATTGCGTGTTAAGACTGTTTGTTCTAGGTTGGCAATTTGGTGTTCCTACGGATTTCTCAAACACGGGACACGATTTGTTTTGGTAGAGGCAGAAAACATAGTCCATGATACATCAAACTTTTCGGTATTCTTGCAAGGGTTGGTGCAGTGGCCTATAGACTGGACTTGCCGCCTGCACTATAAGGAGTACATGACGTGTTCCACGTGTCGAAGCTGAGACGGTATATGGCAGATCCTAGTCACATACTAGATCACTCAGAGATCGAGGTTGGACCGACTCTCAGCTATCCCGAACAGCCCGTAGAGATCTTAGATCGTAGAGAGAAGGTATTGTGGAACCAAAGGTATTGTGGAACCAAACTATTCCCTTGGTTAGTGTTGCTTGGAGACATCACTCTTCAGGCGAGTCAACCTGGGAGAGAGAGGACGAAATGCACGAGCAGTATCCGTATCTCTTCGAGACTTGAGGTAATTATTTGTCTGATTGTTTGTTCTTCTGCTAGCTTATTTTAATTTCGAGGACAAAATATTTTTAAGGAGGGTAGACTTGTCACTACCACATTCCAGAATATGGGTATTTTTGTCTTTTTAATTATTAAAGGTATTGTGTTAATATATGTTGCATGATATATATATATATATATATATATATATATATATATATATATATATATATATATATATATATATATATATATATATTATATAGTGTTCTTTAATGTATGAGTTAGTAAACTGGACAAGAAACCCACTAGATGAACCTCCGACCGAATATAGGACTATGGATTTTAATTAGTACATTTTAGGATTTAATGTGGAGGATTATAATTTATTTTTGTGATTTTATTTGATTGATGTACCTTACCATTGTTTCGATATTTGGAGCACTACACTAGCTTTTGTCTTCCAACAAATTTTACACCCTTATCCTAGATATGTCAGTCTTCCATTTTGACCTTTGAGTAACTTATAAATATGTCCTTTTATGCTTTATTTTAGTCGCACAATATTCGTCGCAGATATTTAGTTATATTTCTAATAAATTTGACTTTACATCTTTGTGCGTTCCAATCGAAATTGGAGATACAATCTTGACCCATTTTGTGCAACCCAAATTATGACAATATTTTATTCTGAGTCTTCTATGTCCATGACACATGTGTCCCACCTAATTTTAACCCTATCTATTTCCAATTAAATTTAGAACACTATTTATATTAATTTTAATTAAATTAATGTAAGGACCCAACTTAACCCAAAACTAGACCCAACACCAAACCAAATCCCCACTCACACCCTCAAGACTCATACCAAACACCACACTCCCTTTTTAACCACTACATCACACCCAATATGGTATTTTCCTCATTTAATCCAAAAATCACACTTTGTGCAATTTTTTAATTGTTGCAGACTTTTATGCAAAAGTACATTGAGGTGTCCACACACCATTGGACACAACACATAAAGAAATAATATTTTTCTTCATTAACCGGTCATATGTAAATTTCTCCATAGTTTTGGAGAGTGCAACACTCAACATCCTTCCCCTCACCAATCTTAGCCATCCATTTTTAAACCAACTAAATCCTAGCCCTTCAAATTTCTACCTGTAGAAAGCCAAAACCCAATCCCTAGGTGTACTTGGGCGGCCCAACTTCCTAGGTTTCCATCAACCCATTTGCCACATATATATATACAATATTTCTCCATATTTTTTTATCTACATCACTAACAACAACAACCGAACCCTAACCCTAATCCTAGCCGACAGATCACCTCGTCGGACTTCCCTCCCTGCTCACCGCGACCGCTGGAGCCCAGGCCATCCCCGCTGCCAGTCTTCCAACTTCCCCATCATCAGCTTCACCCACCGCCACCATCTATATCATCATCATCTTCCTCTCTCACACAGAACTCGCAACTCGCCGAAACAGTCCCGTTTTCGATCACCGCCTCGCCTGAATAGCCGTTCCCGACCATCATTACCGCCTCGACCTTCTTTACCCGACTCCCTCAACCGCTGACACTACCGCCAGTAACGCTTGAGTCTCCCCGACCTTGCCTGAATTTTCCCTTCCGGCAGCAGCGATCGTGCATCACCGCGAGCACTCGACCTCGCCTGAGAGACTCTCCATGACTCGTCTCTTCCCCGACTCGACGCCGGACAATAGCAGCGAACACACCCGATCTCCTCCACCCGACTCTGTCAACCTCATCACTACCACCTCGCCTGAACCTTGTCTCCTTCCCTCGATGACACAGCATCAGCCAGAGCCGAGCCCTCCACCGTGACGCAACCGAGCACCATCTCCAGTCGACTGCACCCGCGATCCCGTGCACGTGCACGCTAACCCGCAGGTTCGACTTGCTTTCATTCATGATTGTGTGTGTATGCATATGTTAATAATATTAGGGTTAGCATACTTCGTGATAGTTGGTTGATATGATTACAGATCTGTGTTGTTGAACCTAATGACTAGTATGCATGTGCGTATTGTGTGTATAATAATTAGGTTGATAAACATATTTTGTGGGAATATGATTGCTAGTAATATGTATAACTGTATTATAGGTATTGAATAGCCATAAGTGTTAATTATGTGTACCCCATAATTGCATATGACCATGTGACCCTGAATATTAGTGAGTGGACTGTCTGGTTATGCACAACATTTGAGGACATGACGCCCGTGCAATTAGACGCATACTTGACCCTGTTAGTTGACAAGTATCACCCCTAGCGTAGCCTCTGAGTTCAGAGTAATTATGTTGTGTAACGAATGATGCTATATTATTATCATATTATGTATATAGGACTGTTGGATTGTTCAGACGAGACTTCAGAACCAGGATATTGGTATTGCCAGCGCAGGACCACAGGCGAGTACATTCTCTGACAGTTTTTATTATGTTGATCATCCCTATGATTCTAGTTGTATAGCGTACTTGATTCTAATACTATTACATACATGGGTTAGCATCATCGAGACCTGTCACGCGAAGTAGTGATTGGAATCCATCGTTCTAGATGGGGATGGGGGAAATATTAGTAGATTATGTGATCATACCCCACTCTATATGCATCATAGCTTACCCCATACCTCACGCCGGGTGCAGCCTGACCATTACATGCCTCGTAGCCTGTTATGTATGATTAGCCTGACTATTGATCACATCATAGCTAACTGGATGTTTAGCCTGACCTTACATGAATCATAGCTAATCATATGTAACAAGCCTAATCTGTCCCAAGTCGATCACATGATAGACTGATATTTCACACATTTAGCTAGATATTGTTCCTATATTTCTAGTTCATTGTTCTAGCATGCACTTGTATCTCTGTTCATTGCTATTGTACCATTGATGATGATATATTCTCCAGTATTCACTTATTTCCAGTATTTCATTATCTCCAGTATTCTTATTTCCAGTATTTATATCCATCTTGTATTTTTTATACTGTATTATAGTTTTTGTCAAGATACATGGAATTGCTGTTAGTGCTTGTACTTCGCTCCAATCCTGACTGAATATATTTTTTCAGAGGATCTTGAGGACTTCTGCCCTACACATTATGGACCAGGTGTAGAGGGAGACTATATACCAGAGAGCTTAGAAGAGTCACTTCCTTTAGAGGAGACACTACCTGCAAGTATTTAGACAGTTATTATTTTATGCATTTGAGTTTATGTTGAGACTTATATTGAGACTTATGTTGAGTTTATTTTGAGACTTTTATGTTGGACAGCTAGACTGTAGTTTATCTCTATTTTGAGTGGTTGTGCCTGACTTATGTCAATACATCTTATCTTTTATCACATCGTGCCATTATTTCTTATAGCTGTGATTGAGTATACATTATGAGCTATTGAGAGATGTTTATTTTATTGTCCTCCTTATGGAGTTGATATCATTGACATGTTGTGAGTTATGTTAGTATTTTAGAGACCTAGACAGTGTTCTACCGCCGATGCTGTGGTGTAGGCTGGACGTGCCCACGACACATGCCCAAATTCTGGGTGTGGGTCGTGACATGAGGTTAGCCCTAAGATTAAGTCATGACACTCTCGAATCAAATCTTAACCATCCAAAATAGGCTTAGTGGTTCCAAGAGTGAACCAAGTCTGGTATCCATCCTGTATACGGGTCTTAACACATGTCCATGGCAATTGCCAACGTGTTCACTACTGGTCTTAGGTAGTCTCCCATAATAAACAGGAATATAATTAAATAAATATAACATATTTAACAGGAACCAACATGTAAATACAGCACAAATACATCTATAAAAAAAATTTTAATATCACAAATTCAAGAATATCATATCTGGGAATGGGTGTGGCATCTCTACCCATCTTAGAAAAATTTCGTCCTCGAAATTCACTAGGCTAGTCAAGTTGATCACCAAGCAAGAAAACTCATAAACCAAGCATGAAAATCATGATTCAATCAGGAAACTCATGATCTAGAAAACCTCATGAACTACCGAATCTCATGAACTACAACTAATTGAATACCAAGCATAACAAAATAGGCAGGTAGTAAAAGCAACAGCAATATAAAGAAATACGCAAAAAATCTACATAATCAAAAGAAAAGAGAGAATATGAGGCATACGGATACGTATCCTGAGCCAGTCAAAATAGGAACCTATCCTCGCTGGCCTATACTGACTCCCAAAAAATGGACAGGGATCAAGTCTCGAGATAAATCGATACCAACGACTTAGTAAAGAACATGAATCTTCCCAGGACGTACCGTCATAGTCGGTACATATGACATACATCATGTATCACGAGATACGAAGGTAGAAGAGTAAGACGAAAGATCATCTTTACTCACCGAATATATGAAACCCAAAGGATAGATAAAACTGGAAGAATTTAAATCTCACCCTCAACTTGACCACCTTCTACTAACATATGTTCTAGCATGCCAAACACAACTTGCTCACGTCTCGGTGCGGCTGGAACTCTGTCATGAGGATGTCTCTACTGACCAAACTGATGTTGTCTCTAGTGAAACACATATGCTTGCGTAACATCGGCTGCTAAAACTTGCTCTTGATACAAAATTGCTCCTAGAGTAGGTAACATTGGGAATTGTTGATATGGTCCTCCCTGCCTCTGTATTTGTGGACAAGTAGCTACCATGTGGTCGAAAACCCCACATCTCAATCATCTTCCACTTGCCATCCTACATATATCATGCGTGTGACCTTTTTTGCCATAATAGGTACATCCTACTGGATTCACCGGACGTCGTTGATGTTGTCTCGGCTGTTGTTGCCAAGTTGTTATTATCTTATCTGATGCCAGTGGCCCCCGTTGTGCCAAATCATGAATATAAATGCCGGGTGCTGGTCCTCCACCTGTGTTATGAGACCTCTTATGCCCTCCAGTCCTCGAAGCTAACCTCTGAATGTTAAGCTCATGTCTCCTAGCTGCTATCAATACGGCATCAAATGTTGGTAATCATGTCCTTCAACTAGTTGCAGAATCTCGAGATGAAGCCCTTCTTGGAATCTCATAGCCCTTTCTTACTCTGTTATCACCATAGCTGGAGCAAACATGCTCAGCCTGTAAAACTCTGCTACATATCCATCCATTGTTCTGTCGGATTGCCTGAGATCAATAAATATCTGTTGTAGCTTGTACTGCACTACTACTCAGAAATACTTGGCTCTGAACCTGCCCTGAAGTTTTTACAAGAGATAGGACACCTCAAACCAACTACCTCGGTCGCCCACCAGTCTAGCAAGATCATGTAGTTGTAATCAGACTTGGTCGACTTGCTTCTCTGCTGGAATCTTAACTGCCGCCATGATCGTCTCAATGTCTTAAAGCCAAGCATCCACCATAATAGTATCCTCTGTTCCATTGAAATAGCTCTAGTTGATTTTACAGAATCTGTATGACGTCCAATAATCTTCTTCTTCACTCTCCTCCAGATTCGTTTGCAATCCTTGATTTAACAGGATATTCTGCTCCAATTGTCGAAGCTGCTGGTGCTGCTGTACTGCTATCTGATATTGTTGTGTAACCATCATACCTCTAATAATTTCTAACAGTGTCAGGGTATCAAGTGTTATTGGTGTTACTGGAACTGCCAGGGGTACCGGGATCTCTAGTACATGTTGCCCACCCATTGGCTCTACTCAAAGCTGATCTTGAGGGAGTACTGTCTCTCGCTGGTACTCAATAGGATCTTGCTCTGCTAGTTGTTCCACCATATCTGCTGCTCTAATAGGCGGGGAAGAGGTACCCCAAAAGGAAAAAGACACCAAGACATCAAATAACAAGACATGAGAGAACAAGGAAACAAATTGTTGATAGTTCAAGCTCGGTATAGAAGAAGACAAATTCAGGATATTAAAGAAAACAGTTTTGATTGAGACTCCTAGAACAAGACACCCCACAAGTCTGGAAAGACAGACCTTCATGGGCCACCACTAAAATCTTGTCACACCCCATAACCAAAATACTGGAGAGCAGGAGAGTGACTCAGCCAACCACACCTTACGGAATATCAAAGTAACCCATAATATGCTAAGGTTGTCTAGAGATAAGGGAGTGCATGCTATAATCAAGTCACCTAGGGTAAAGAACATCTATGTCTCAATCATCAACTAAAAAATAATAAGAATGAACATGTAAGATTAAGGACTTAGGCGTCCCTAACGCTCTATCAGAATGATCATGAAACTAGTTATACAGGATTGTATATTAGTACATTATCAAGAGTATATTACTATAAGTCAGCTACGGTCTGAATAATATACAATCATGTAAAGGAACTAATGTCAAGATAAACTGGCTAATATGTGTCGTCGGCTAAATGCCCAAAAGGTAATACAAAATGATACTCATAGTGGGGAGAAGAAACCCACTCAAGTTCCTCGGCGGACATCCTCCTGGTGTGCTCCATCGGTCAGATACATGACAGGATCCTCGGGCCCTGCTACT
This sequence comes from Iris macrosiphon, assembly GCA_036927795.1. NCBI lineage: Eukaryota > Viridiplantae > Streptophyta > Magnoliopsida > Asparagales > Iridaceae > Iris > Iris macrosiphon. The sequence continues at coordinate 153,597,524 of JAYESA010000019.1, read as the reverse complement.
AAACCTGGCCAAAGAAAACCAGCAGGATCAGGCCCTGATAGCAAGTACCACAAAGGAGCACAAGTGAATGAAGCAAAAACCAATAAGGTACATAAAATAGGAAATCCTTGCCACAACTACAAGCGTATGACCTTTTATCGGAGCAGTAGGAGACCTCTACAACCAAACAAGGATAAGAGGTATCGCACTACTCTGAGATATGGTACGACTCACCAATTATGAACATGACAAAAATACAATACATCAATATAATCCAAGACACACATGCCAAAATATAAGCTAAGGTATACATATAATATACAGTATTGGTACATAACCTATTATGACAAATTGGCGCAATCCTACACCCAAACAAGGACAAGGGTTGAACTGTCGCACCAAAATAGTTCATGTCCCTAGACTACCAGCACATACTGTTTTAGATCGGTCAATCAATCCTACTTCTTATTCATCAATCTAAGATCAAGAAAAACTGGGCACTACAGTGAGACGTGAAAACACCCGATCCTATTCCGACCTCGATAGAGCTTATTATGTGGAGTCTGAGTTATCTCAGAAGAATAATGCAATATTGGAATTCTCATATCATACTAATGGTGAGACGGGCTGGCCGAGCCAATAAACGTATAGCATATAGTATGTAAGCACCGGTCCCTTGTTAGGCTACCGCACAAGTAATCATGTAATAATATATAATATAGCCGGATATTGCACTCTACTACTGTAAATGATATACGGTATCTGTTGGGGACCAACTTGACGCCCTAGGTAATATGTCTTAATGATAGCTACCACGTATGATCTCGAATTTCTATTCCCTCCCAATGCTCTACAAATTTAGTTACTTAATTAGCTCTATAGTTATTAGAACATCGTGTCGTGGTTACAGGATCTTCCTCCTTAGATAACGCACCATGGTACATGTACGCTCTGTACGAATCAACATTATTGCTTGAGAGCCAAATCTGGATTCCTTTAAGCGTAATGCAACAAATCAATCAAACAAACATCCTAACCACGCTATGGTTATTGACCCACATACCATGCCCGTGCTGGAAAAATAATATAATAATATCACATATCGTGTAGTATAGGAGGCATTCTCGATGCACAACCCGAACATGTAATCTCATAGCATGTAGCAAGTTATGTCGTACCTCAGTGTACATTGTAATACATGTACACGTAGTAATTATATCAGCACGGATACAAAAAATTAGGTCGAATCACCAAACTTACAGTTAGTCGTATAAGCCTTATCATATTGGGACACTTGGTCAAAAATATAATCTTCTCAAATCAGGTACACAGACTTTCAATCAATTGGAAACCTAAATTATGCGAACTCCTCGAATTAATAATTTTGTCGCCGAACGTGAGTAAGGAAAAAGTGTGAACTACTCTGGATCAGATCCACAATACTTAAACCAAACAAGGACCAGAATTGCATATCGTCTCCCGAGCAGAACTACGCCCCCCACTCTATTCAATGAACAAAAGGATAAGTTAATCTACTAATCTGAGTTTACTCTGGGTTGCCAGATGGTCTACTACATCATATAATCATACTATGCATATAGTCAGTTTTAGCACATAGCCAGGTCTAGCACAGTTTGGTTACCAAGTCCACTCTTCCTTAAAATAACACAAGAAAGAAGCCACAATCAACCACATATGGTATGATAAGAAATATTCTAAATAAAATAATTAAACCCAAGAAATCGTGGAACGTGTACATAGATTACTAGGTCCGCATAGCATAAAATATGCTCATGAGAAGTGCAAGCATGGATTACCGCATGGGACAGGCCGCATGTACTAATCAGGCACATGAGCAACTGGCCGCATGGATGAGCTGGCCGCATACTACCCCAGGCTGCATACTACCCCATGCCGCATATGGCTCCAGGCTGCATGCTACCCTAGGCTGCATGCTCTCCAAGTCGCATACTCCGGAGAAAAGTTCACTCTCTTGGAACAAGTGCCTAAGTGACGTATATTAAATGCGTGTCAGAGAAGTGACTGAAGTGATGGATGTATCAGAGAGAAAAGACAATATCAGAAAAAAATAAGGTCGCAGAAAAGACAAGATCACAAAATCATGTACCAAATTCAGAGTCATGAGTCCAAAGAAAAATGGCCGCATACTCTGCTTGTCGCATAGGATCAGGCCGCATGGATGCCTCTTTGGACTTAGCGACTTCTCATTCGTTCAGCGAGTGAAATCACAAAGAGTTCAAGGGCACTTATATGAATAAGAAGTAATGCGTCCAACAAGATGGCCGCATGCGGCCATTATTAGGTGAGAGTTTATGTCGCATAACCCTCTCAGTCCACATAGCACTCTAAGCTGCATAGCTTGCTGGCCTCATATGAAGTTCGTCTCCCCCAACAGCAGGTTCAGCCATGGCAGAAAGCCCAAAAAAATAAAATAATTATTTTCTTCATAAATACTTTATTTTAACTTCGAATCAAGTGAAACAAAAGCTAAAATGCTCGAAATAAAGCACTCCATCAACAACAAAATATTTTTTTTCTAAAATACTATATTTTAATAGATCAAAAACAAGAAAAAATTTTGGAACCCATAAAAACCCTAAATTTAAAACTTAGATCTACTCAAAACCTTTTATCAAAACCAAAAACTCCAAGAACTAAAACTAATGAAAATATCAAGGAGAATATTTTCCATCAAACACATTTTAATTTACTAATTATATAAAAATACGAAAATCTATGGCTTCACCACTTTGAGCAAGATGTACTTGCCTTGGTGGACTGACAAACCTCTTCCTAGAACCAAGTCTAGGGATAGGGCTTAGGATTTCGGTCAAGGGGAGATCTTGAGGGAAGGAGGAAGAATAAAGAAGAACAAGGAAAGTGGAAATGAGAAAGAATGAGAGAGGATATATATATATATATATATATATATATATATATATATATATATATATATATATATATATAAAGTGAAGAAATGAGGTTAGCCCTAAGATTAAGTCATGACACTCTCCAATCAAATCTTAACCATCCAAAATAGGCTTAGTGGTTCCAAGAGTGAACCGGATCTGGTATCCATCTTGTATACCGGTCATGTATCCATCATGTATACGGGTCCTAGCACGGGTCCATGGCAATTGCCAAGGTATTCACTATTGGTCTTGAGTGGTCTCCCATAATAAACAGGAATACAATTAAACAAATACAACATATTTAACAGGAACCAATATGTAAATATAGCATGAATACATCTACATAAAAAATTTTAAATATCACAAATTCAAGAATACCAAATCTGGGAACGGGTGTGATATCTTGTCACGCCCTAGTACCGGACTACGGAGACGGAAATGGCCAGCTCCCCCGTACAAGGTATATAACGTCGTATGACGATCACGGCTGTAAATAGACAAGGGGTGCATACTATAAGCAAGTCACTTAGGGTCACACAGTACATCTATTGTCTCAATCAGTCAAGTAAGAACAGTAAACTTAGAACATATATGATAAGAAAGTAAGGCGTCCCAAACGCCCTGCCATAATATTCTGGAACCAGTTGTGCAAAAATAAGAAAGCTGGCAGAGTAAAAAAAAGTACATGACCATGATTAGTTACAGTCTGATTAATTATAATCATGTAAGAAAACTAAATGTCCAGATTTACGGCTAACAAGTATCGGTGGCTAGACGCCCAAAATGAGTAAAATATACAATAACGATCAGGAAAGAAGAAACCCATACGTTTTCCTCAGTAGCTATCTGTTTGGTGTGCTCCATTATTTAGGGGGAAGTACGCTTGATCCTCGGATGCTGGCTCTAAACCTGACCATGCAAAACCAGTGGGGTTAGCCCCAAATAGCAAGTACTATAAAGGAAGCATGAATGAAGAAATAAAATCAGATTATGAAATAGATACATATATATACTTATGTCTCATAGTTTTGGTTCATATCCTATCATGACACAACAATCTAATCCTACAACCAAACAAGGACAAGGGTTAGACCATCCCACCATGATAGTCCATGTCCCTAGACTATTTGACAATAGATACAATACAAAAACATGCTTTACATAATTGTCCAATCACTTGTACGGCTTGCTAGGTGGAGTCTGGGTTATCCCAGCGGTATTATGCATATAATAGGAATCCTCAGATCGAACCATATTCTAGTAGGGGCTAGTTGAGCCATGAATCACCGCATAGCACATAGTAGAATGCACCGGTCCCTCAAAAGGCCACCGTGTTAAGATCGCATATAACACATAGTATAATATAATAGTCGGATATTGTCATCCACTAATGAGGATTTAAACAATATCCATGGGGGCCAGCCTTCACTCCCCATATAATGATTGATGGTAGCTAGTTAAGCACGATATCGAGATTTTGTCCCTCCCAATGCTCTATATATTTTAGTTGCCTAATTAATCATACAGTTAGCTGGAATCATATGGCGTGGTCACATGTTACTCCCTTTATATGTCGTACCGTAGTACGGGCACGCTAGATACGAATCCACCTTGTTACTTTGCAGTTCAATTTAGATTCACCCCAGCGTGATGTGTAACCATCATATTTCTAAATGAGGGTATTTTATTTATTTTGTATATTTTTATTTTTAGTTAATTAATATTTATTTATGGTGTGCTATTATTTAATATTGTGCCCATGGTACTTATTTATTAGTTAGTGGACTAGCATATTATTTAGGCTTGACCCTAGTGGACCCAAATTACACTTGTTATGACAATATTTAGCCAAACTTTGGACTAGGCCCAACTAGACTCATTCTTTAGTTAATTAAGGAAAATAGATTCATTTACAATAGTTTAGAAGCTCCCTAATATAGCCCTCCCTAATTAACCTCATAACTAGCTAGTGAGGGGCGTAGAGAAAAATTGTTGTTGCTTGGAAAAGGGGAAGAGGGGACCGGCCAAACAAAGAGGACTTCTCTCTCTCCTCTCCAATTGTTCATTCATTTTGAGATCCCCAATTTCTAGATCCCTAATTATCTTTAACACTCCATTAATTCACCTTTATTTTCCACTCAAATTTACCTAGCAAGGAGCATTGGAGCTTGGATTTGCAAGGAGCACTTGGAAGAGGAGCTTGTGGCAAGGAGATCGTGTCATGATCATGTCCATTATGTATTTTATTGGGAATCCATCTCCCAATAGGTATAGATCTGAATTTCTCCTTCATTCTAGCTTCCAAATCGTATATTTGACTCTTAGAAATACCCCAATGGCATAGGGCTACGTATCGAATGAAGATATAGGCTCTATTATTGAGAATTGATACTTCTTCATAAATTTTTGTGTGTATTTTAGGGAAATTACGAGATTGACACATCAAGTGTGTGTCAAGAGACTAGTTTAGTCTAATTGGACTTAGATCGGGATTTGGAGACTAGCTACGTGTCCACAATTGGACACGAGTAGGCCATATCATGATATGGTATGAAACCATATGATATAGGGCTTATTTTGAATGATTTGTATAATTTCTCTTCAAATTCAATTATAGCAAGTTGTATTAGATATATATAATTATATTTGATAGGTATATTTGGTATTAATGGAGTATTAGGAGTTTGGGCATATTGGTTGGAAGATATATATAATTAGTGTGAGTATTGTATTTACACTTTATCATGATGTGTATATATATATATATATATATATATATATATATATATATATATATATATATATATATATATATATATATATAGTAGAGAGTTGTGTGTGTTTAATTGTAGTGGTATCGGTGGAAGTTGGTTCCAGAGGTTAATCAAGGAAGTATAGGTATTTGAGAGTATCAGTAAAGTGAGGATTAGATATATGTATATCAAAGTATTATAGTGTGTTGGGATATTTAGTTTATGTGTGTTGATGCAAGCAGTTGTAGTTGGGCAATACTGTGATTGTTGTGGGATATATTTGAGGTGAGTGTGTGTCTGCCTGTGTGTAGTCTGTGATACTCATTTGAGTATCAGTATTTTAGGTGGTGGATCAAGTGACTTAGAGTGTATCATGAGATATGTGAATTTTAGGGGTGTGAGGACTTCAGTGATTGTATTAGAATGGTCAGCAACTACAGTAATCAACCAGAACAGGTATTGGTCTGCAATGGGGATAAGGGATGGACAGTTTACATGTGAGTGACTGATTGTGTGACTCAAACAGTTGGTAGAGTGGGGAGGGGCACCTGGTGTGATTAAGGTTTTGTGTTAAGTTTTGAGTTGAGTTGTAGGTCCAAGTGTAGGAAGTGGTGAAGTATATATTGTGAGTTAAGGACATGTAGCAAGGGAAGGTATCAGTGTAATTTTGTGTCAGAGAGTTAGTGCTTACGAATGGTGTTAGTGAGTTAGGATGGTGGATTTAGTTCTACTAGCAGTTGGAGTTAGTAGCAGGTGAGTTGAATTAGTTTCGATTGGTATTTTAGCGTATCAGTAAGTTAAGTAGCAGTATTGAGGGTTACATTACTAGGATATGATATCTATCATCTGTGGGGTAAATATTTTATGTGTAGTATGATGTGGGAGCACAGGACCTGTTAATATAGGGGGGTATATTAGTATCTGTGCAAGTATATATATAATTTTGTATCTTATAAACCATAGCATCAGTTACAGTATTATTGCATGAGTTGAAGGGTATGTTTCAGTGAAGGAGTGACCAACAACAAGTGTGTAATTGGAGGAGGGAACAAAGCAAACTCTATAGCTGCAATGCATTTGTGCAGTGCACACAATGAAGGATGTGTAATACTTGTATATAGGTATGAGTATCAGTTGAGAAGGTGGTATTTGTGTGAGGGTATGCAAAGTTAGTTGACAGTATATTATAAAATAAATATAGTGGTGCATTGTATGTTATTGAGTGTTAACTTGAGGTGGTTTAGTGTTAAGTATAGGCCTAGTGTCAGTATGTGGAGGGGTAGTACAGGTGTGTATGTATTATGTATTGAGCATAGCTAGAGAGGTATTAACTAGTAATTTATATACATGAGTTATTTATATACTAATAACAAATAGTATAGGTTAGTAACTAGTATTAGATAGATATTGACTTATTGACCTTGTCAAAGCCTAGAAAACCTAGGTATTGACCTAGTATGGACTTAGACATGGCCTAGAAACATCATCATTGGTTAGTTAATTATGCACATCCTTTCTATTCACCAATTAATACTATTATTTTATATTTAGGTCCTTGAGACACCGAGACGGACACTGTTTGACTTTCTATCCCGGATTCCAGGCGAGTACATTCTCTAATAGTTTTTATTATTTGATATCTTATATGATTCTTGTTTTATAGTATTGTTCTTCCTGCTTCGTGACACATTGGATATACGGATTGGTATTGTATTGATTCATTGTCTTGAGATACGTGGTATCAGGCCTATCGACTATTCTGGTATAATAAATTACTGAACTAATGTATTTCTGGTCTATTGACATTTCTGGACTATTGAGATTCTTCGTGTCGGGACTGGATCCATGATTACTAATCGGACGAGGAATTACCTAGGTGACGTGTGAACATACCCTTTCTATCCCATGGTCTTACTGAAATAATAGCAGCCATACACGACACGTGTGGTTTGCCGGATATTATCCCCTAGTCGTTCAAATGTCAACTTGGTATTTCAAAACACTAGTATAGATATTGTCTTTTCTGGATTAATCTATTTCTTGCTGGTTGCATATTTATATTGACAGGTTTTCTAGTTCACATAGATCTGCCTGCTTTAACTTACTTATTTGTTCATCTATTTTGTTTCTCCATTGTTCTTTAGCTACTTGTACTTTTAGTGATACTCTGTTTTCTTTTACCTGCTTATCTAATATTTTATCACTATTTACAGTTTTATAGTCTTTATCAATTAATCGGAATTGCTATTGGATTATACTTTGTTCCATCCTGACTGAATATTTTTTTCCAGATGATTAGTTAGAGCAGATGTGTCCCACCTATTATGGACCACAAGATGGCGAGGTCATAGAGCATGTTGAGTAGTACTACTAGTTGGAAAAATTTAGATATTTTATTATGAGTTGTATTGATTCTAGTAGACTCTATGGCATGTATTATTATTTGAAGATTATGGTATTGAGAATAGAAGTTGGACTTGGACTTGTGATGTATAGTAACTTTGTATTTCATCTTCTTCTATTTTATATCGTGCCTATTATCTTCCTTTAGTTTTTTATTGTGATTGAGTATTGGTCACCATTATTATATATCATATTGTACCTCCATTTCGAGTTGAAATAGCATGACAGGTACCTTATATTTGTGTGTGATGTTGGATAGTATTGTTGGCATAGACAGCGTTCTACGTCGTTATTATGAGTAGGCTGGGCGTTGCTCACGTACTCGTGTCCTCGTTCCTGGTGCGGGTTGTGACATGATGCAACAGTCAAACGAATCCTAGCCACGCTTGGTTATTGACCAACTATCATGTCCATACTGGAGAAATTTGATTACATTACATGTTGCTTAGGACATAGGCACACCTCGGTGTAAAATATGTAACATAATCACATAGAAATACTTAGCACGTAGGAACACATAGTAAGTAGTAAGTGTATCAACACGGATACCAATAGTCGAGTCAAGTTACCGATCATTGGTAAATCACATGGGCTCTAGCACATAGTCAGGTGTAACACATGGTTACGTAGCTCACATATATTAGAAATCATTACAATCACATGTGGAATCCAAAAACTCAATAAAGCATCCAAATCAAGCAAAACAGTGAAACGTGCACATAGGCCGCATGAGGATTAGGGACGCGTAGAGTCAGTGCCGCATAGGACAGGTGCCGCATAGAAAGTCGGTCGCATATGGGTTGGTGCTGCATGGGAAGTCTCGGCCTCATATGACAGGGCAAATTCCACTCCTTGGGACAAGTGTTGAGTGACGTATATTTAATATATGTCAGTAAAGTGACATAAAGTGATTGATGTGACAAGCCATAAAGTGTGTCAGAGAACCATGAAAAGATGTGCCATGGTTTCAGAGTCATGCGTCCAAGGAAAAGTGGCTGCATGCTCTTCTTGCTGCATATGCCTGCTTGCCACATATGACACTCGATCGCATATTGCTCTTTAGACTTTAGCGAATTTCTCATTCGTTCAGCGAGTTAAAACACAAGGAGTTCAAGGATTAGTTCCAAAATACTTGTGTGATAGCAGTCATGCATCCAATAAGATTAACGCATGGTGGTCAGTATGCGGCAAAGAGCTCGGGCCGTATAGCACTCAGGCCGCATAGCACTCTCAGGTGCATAACTCGTTGGTCGCATAAAGACATCGTCTTCTCCAAACAGCAGATTCGGCCATGGCAAAAACTCCAAAAATTCCGAAAATTATTTTCTTCATAAAAATCTCATTTTAATTCCGAATCAAGTGAACCAAAAGCCAAAATACTCGAAATAAAATGCTCCATCAACCCTAAAAACTAGTTTTCTCAAATATAATATTTTAATAGATCAAAACTACCAAAAACAGAAGAAACTCATGAAAACCCTAAACTTCAAATGTAAATCTACTCAAATTCACCCATTAAAACCGAAAACTCCAAGTACTAAAAGTGTTTAGAATCATAATGTACACATATTAGACTAATAAAATGTAAGAAATTAAAGAGCATGAACAAAAAATTAAAAGATTTTTTCATGTAGTGCAAGGTGTACTTGCCTAAATAAGGAAGGAAAAAATGAGAGACAATATGGACTGAATATACCGAATGTTCACTCCTACTCTGATATCCATTTAGGGTATCATAATAGGGGCCTCAAGATGAAGTTAACGCAAGGATGGACTAATTTAGATGTAGATAGACAATATGGACTGGGCCTTGAATTTATTGGTCTCGTTTCATGAGCCTCTCTGTGATTAAACACTCAAGCAGTTGGTTGTTCTTGTGTGTGCAGCCACTGCCAGCCAGGCACTAAATAGCCGTTGTATGAGAGAGAAGGGAGGGGGGTTGTCAGAAGACCAAAAGAAAAAGAAAACGCATTTGACATGGTCAAGCAGTAGTTACAAGTACTTACTGAGTACTGACGCTCCTCATTCCATGTGAATATAAACAATGTTAGATCCAGTCCTCCCGACCGTTGTAGGCTTCTCCTCGAGTTTCCCAGTTACATTGGAGCCTTTACTTTATTCTAAATTACAATCATGCCACCAACAAGCCTTCCTTCTGAACAACAGACGAGTTTGCTCCCCTTTTTTATGTTTTTTTTGTGAAAGGCAGTTTGTTCCTTTTTCAAATAAGAACTTTTACCATTTCCAGAATGGAATTGAATATATATAAAATAAGTATAACAACAACGGCATTTGGTAGACAAAATTTTATTTCATTTTTGAACAAATTTATTGTAGAACATTTAATCACATTTTTTTAGTTAAATTTTTCTTTTCAAAATTTATGAATATTCGAATAAATAATTTATCCACAAATCAATAAAACATGAGAATTCTTTCTCTTAAAAATATGTGGATATATTTTTGTTGTCCGAATAAAGAAAATTTTTGTTATTTTTTTTCCTTCTTTTTTATCCATTTTTTTTTTCAAGATTTTTTTTGTGACATTTTTTTTCAGTTTTTTTCCTGTCTATTTCTTTTTCTGTTTTTTCCTTTTTTTTCTTTTCTTTTTCTTTTTTTCAATTTTCATTTTGTTTCAATTTTTTTCGCTAATTCGTTTTTTTGTTTTTTCAGTTTTCCTCTTTTTTGTTTGTTTGTTTGTTTTTTCATTTTGTTTTTGTTATTCTTTTTTTTTTCAATTTTTTTGTTTATTTTTTTCTTCTTTTTGTCTTGTTTTCTTGTTTTTTTTTTGTTTTTTTTACCCTTTTTCAATTTTTTTATTTTTTTTACGAATATTTATATACACCAATCATGGGAATATAATTTTTCAGGATATTTAATTACTTAAAATTTGATTTTCGAAAATATAGAATTTTCGGCTATATTGTATACCACATACGAAACGTCCCCGAAATATTAGCATCACTGCATATCGAAAGAAATGTGTTCTCTAGTAGACCAAAATGACAAATCTTTGGGGACTATCATGAGAGACTCTTAGCAACAAAAATGCTATAGAAGAATTTATCCTATCCAAAGATCGTAAAAGAAGAAAAAAAAAGGTCAAATCATTATTTTGTGAAATGATTAAATATATCTTGCAATTCAATAACATTACCTAATATTGCATATTTGTTAGTAACATTATTGACGAATAACATGGGTTTACCGAACAGTTGGGAAATCCGACAGCCTTATCATTGACGTTTGGAGTGTCTTTGAAGTGTCAACGAAGTTGAGGTGAAAACGAGAATACTGGTGGTTGCGATAGAACTTGTATCAGAGCAGAAGCAAAGTTGTTGGCATACCGTCGATATGTTTGGAAATGTAGAAAACGTCTAGCAACTTTGTGGCACAATTTGTGCTTACATAAATTTAGAAAACGTCTAGCTACTTTACATGGCAAGAAGTGGGCCGATTTGGTCAACCTGTCAACGATGAACCAAATTGTGTCTTTACCTCCTGGAGAACGCGGAAGCCCTGATACAAAGTCCATCGTCACATGCTCCTATTTCTAGTTTGGAATGGGTAAAGGCTGAAGCAATACACCTGGCCTCTGCTTCTCCTCCTTTACCTACTGACATACGAAGCATCTGGATACGAAGCACGTCACCTCCCGTTTTATACCATACCATCAAATATGCTCTCTCATGTCTCTATACATCTTGTTGGCACCTAGATGCATAGAGTACTGAGATCAATGTGCCTCCAGAAGAACCTCCTCGCACAACACTCCATACGGCACACACAATCTGGTACCATATCGCAATGATCCATCATCTACAATACTGAAGTCCTTTGCCAATCATATCCGGACCTGCGCTTTGATGCTCCCAGAGACTCATCCTTGAACTGTGTGGCTCTGATCCAGTCCATCAAATCTGACTATACTTGAAGTCCCCACATATCTACCGCAACTCTAGGAACTGGCACCTCAATACCCAAGCTATCAAGATCGGTCAATAAATGTCTGTCCCTCATCAAGTACATAGCCACTGGATACCTGCTCAAAGCATCAGCGACTACATTGGCCTTCCATGGATGGTACTGCAAAGAAATGTCGACGTCCTTCATCAAATCTAACTATCGTCGCTGCCTCATGTTGAGCTCTTTCTGTGTTAACATATACTACAAGCTATTGTGGTCTGTAAAGATCTCCACACGCTCTCCGTACAAGTAGTATTTTTACAACTTTAGAGCAAAGATGATCGTTGTCAATTCTAAGTTATGGGTAGGGTAGTTCATATTATGTGGGCATAATTGCCTGAAAGCATAGGCAATCACCTTCCCGTTTTGCTATAAAACATATCCCAAACCCTTATCCGAAGCATCACTATATATGGAAAACTCTTATGTCCCTAATAGCAATATCAATACTAGAGCTGTAGTCAACCTCTTTTTCGGCTCCTCAAAGGCGGTCTGAAACTCCTCATTCCAGACGAACTCTACATCTTTCCTGGTCATCCTAGTCATCAGCTTTGCAATCCTAGAGAAATCCTGAACAAACCTTCGATAATAGCCTGCCAATCCAAGAAAGCTCATAATCTCTACCACTAAACTAGGGGTAGACAATGACTCAACTGCTGATATCTTCTTCGGGTCCACTGAGATCCTGTCTCCTATAATCACATGCCCAAGAAATTCAACCTTATCAAAGAAGAACTCACACTTTGAAAGCTTGCCAAACAGCTTCTCCTTCCTGAGGGTCTCCAAAACTATCATCAGGTGCTTCTCATGCTCCTCTGGGGTCTTCGAATATATCAATATATCATCAATGAAAACTACCACGAATTGATCCAGGTACCAATAAAATATCTTATTCATTAGGTTCATAAATATTGTCAGGGCATTGGTCAACCGAAACGGCATCACCAAGAACTCAAACTGCCCATACCGAGTTCTGAAAGTTGTTTTCATAATGTCTTCCTTTTTCACTTTCATCTGGTGGTACCCCGACATCAAGTATATCTTCGAGAATACCTTTGCTCTGCTCAACTAATCAAATAGATTATCAATCCTCAGCAACGAGATTTATTCTTGATAGTGAGGTTGTTAAGAGACCTGTAGTCGATACACATGCGTACCGACCTATCCTTCTTCGGTACAAATAATATCGGAGCATCCAACGGTGATGAACTGGAGCGGATGAAGCCCTTGTACTACAACTCATCCACCTACTTCTTCAGTTCCGCCAGTTCGTTCTTGTTTACCCAATAGACATGTTGTGATATTGGCTCTACACCTGGCACCAAGTCTATAGAGAACTCTACATCTCTGCCTAGTGGCAACCCCGATAAATCCTGTGGAAAAATGTCCATAAACTCTGCAATCAAAGGATATGGCGGCTCTTGCTCTTCCACCATAGCTCCACAGAAGTCTCCCTCACTCTGCTCCGTTGCTCCTCTGACGAACTCAAACTCTAGCTCTCCTAGCGTCTGAAACAAAACTCTGCCTCTACGACAATCGATAATAGCATAGTGCCTACTTAACCAACCCATCACGAGTACTATATCTTAGCTTGGTAGTGGCATTACGAGTAGACACGTACTCAACTCTTGGCCTCCTAAAGATACTCTTTGATCCTTGCAAACATCACTGACCAGGATAATGCCACCCCCGGTCGTGATCTTGCAAGTCCTCACCAACGGTTCAGTCTCAAGATGATATTTTAAGGCAAAAGATGCAGATACAAAGCTATGTGAAGCACCAGAATCAAATAAAGCATAAGATAAAAAAGAATTATGATAGACTGATGTAGAAGCATGAAAAATACGCTGGATAGCTATACGCAGCATGTTGATACAAGGCAGCATAAAATAGAGGACCTCAGAGCCATCAACGTGCAACAGAGCTTTTTCGCTGAGCACAGCGTAAAATATAGGCTCAAGGACCATCCGCGTAATACAGTATGTTCAGGCTGCTTCAGCGTAAAAAGGGTGCTACATCGCCTTTATGACGTAAAACTCATCCGCTTTTAATGCAGTATTGAAGTGTACGAGGGACGCTTCGTATTCCCCAAAATGAACCTGACAAATCGTGCAGTGAACCTGACGTCTGGACTCCTGACAGAGTACTGCACGACTATCCAGACGACGGCTATAATGATGGCGCGACTCTGTAACACAGGCTATCATTTACTGCTATTTCCTTGGCGTAAACCGCTTTTACGCATACAAAAAAATATGCTGCCTAGTTTTACACAGGCAGATGTGAGCTGTTTACGCTCCGCAGAAGACAAACAGACTGCCACATCAAAAGCTGCTCTTCGTACAGGGCTCGAGGCACGTCTCTGCATTTAATGCGCAGAGCGGTGACAGGTTCTCGAGGCACGTCTCTGCATTTGATGCGCAGAAGGGTGGCAGACCTTCAAAATATGCCTCTACATTTAATGCGCAGGATAATGGCAGATCTCTGCATTTAATGCAGGAGAATTTGATTAAATGTCACCGAACTGTCGTCTAGTGACATTCCCTTTGCGTAAACTGCTCTTACGCATACAAGGGGATAAGCTACCCAGTTTTACACAGACAGACGTAAGCTTCTTACGCTCCGCAGAAGGCAAATAGACCGCCACGTCAGCAGTTACTCTTTGTACAGGATTCGAGGCGCGTATCTACATTTAATACGCAAAATGATGGCAAATCTTCATGACACGCCTCTGCATTTAATGTGCAGGATGGGGGCAGATCTTTGCATTTAATGCAAGAGATTTGATTATATCTCCAAAAGCTGTAATTTTGGCTAAAACGTCCACATCATCTCGGCTTCTATGCCCACTCGGCTTCTACGCCCACTCGGCCTCTATGCCCACTCGGCTTCTACGCCCACTCGGCTTCTATGCCCACTCGGCCTCTATGCCCACTCGGCTTCTACGCCCACTCGGCTTCTACGCTTACTCGGCTTTTATGCCTACTTGGCTTCTGCGCCATGGTGACAGTTATTGGCTTCTATGCCAACCTCTTCTACACAAAGGATAACTACCCACGTGGCTTCTACGCCGTGATCTTCGTAGCAGTTATACACGTTGTCCCTTAGTTGGACACGCATCACACGCTCACTCAAAAGATCATCTATACGTAGGCAATGGTTATTATAACCGTCGTGTAAAAGGGTGCTGTACTTTCCACTACTCGATTTCTACACCGACTGAGTGGTCACTGTCACTAAAACTCTATAAATAGAGACCTCTATCAACAGAGGAAAAAGGTCGAGAAAAATAGGATCGAAAGGTCGAAGAATTGAAGGTCGACAAAAAGAGGAGAAATCGGGAGAGAAAATGGTCGAGAGAGAGAGAAGAATCCGGAGCTCAGGCAAAGAGAAGTGATCGACAATTTTGGCATCGGGCATCCACTCTCTTCAGCAACCTTCGAAGCTGCTTGCTGTCTTCTACGGCACTTCTTCATCATCGTGTGGTCCAAGGGACAAAGTGATCGACTACAGATCAGACTCCTATAGCAATATTTACCCAGATTAAATAAATTGTACTCGACATCCTCGTATAGGATTAAAATTGTACAATCTTGTTTGTAAACACCGAAGAAGGGCAGGTTTTCGTATAAAACCTCGTTTCCACATATTATCTTTCATTTATTTTAACAAACAACAAGATGGCGACTCTACTGGGGATATCTTTCTCTTTTGACAAGGAAGCAATTGCTCAACACGATATGGTATCCGTGGGATCCGTGAAAAAGACACTGGTCGTCCAATTCGACCAGTCTGCCTATAAAGACATGCTTCGAACAGAGGGTAGCACTCACTCTCTCTCTGTCCAAGACAACAGGAAGCTACGTAAGGTCTGGATGCCCAAGATATCCTCTATCATTCCTGTCGACTCTTCGATCTCTTCGATTTCTCCGACCAACGAGGTTGTAGCATTGCTCCCTCCGTGCCTTGCGCGTAAAATTCAGTCGCTTGTCTCTGACAGGGCAGACAAAACTTCTGGCAATGCCTCAGCGCTAATTCAGAAGTATACTCCGCGCTCTGCGCATAAATTTCAGTCTCCCGTCCCTGGTGGAAAAGACGAAACTTCGGACAATGCCTCAGCGCTAGTCCAGAAGCCTACACCGCGCTCTGCGCGTCCAGTCTCCCGTCCCTGGCGGAATAGACAAAATTTCTGATAATGCCTTAGCGCCAAATCAGAAGTTCCAAACGCCCTCCGTGCGTAAAAATGCATCTGCCTTCCGCGAAAAAGCAGATGATCCCTGCAATCTACGCAAGGGAAAGCAAGCGGCGGACTACTCAACTTCTCGGCCTTTACGCCAGCAAGGGAAGAATCTGCCAGCCCTCCGGATTACGCGAGGAGCTGACGGCCGACTGAGGACATCCTCAGCTTTACGCCAACTAGATCAGAGCTCCAAATTACGCCAGAAGAAGCCCCTCAGCGTAAAGAAGGCTCAATTTGCGGAAAGACACCCTCCTCGGGGATTATCCGCTACCCAGATGGCCAACCTGTTGTATACAAGTGGCACAGGGAAAACTATGGTTCCCAATATCCGCATGCCCACTGATGTGAACAGAAGGAACAAGCCATCTTCTTCTTCTGTAAATCCTCCTGACCTGCGTGGGTACCTGATCCAGAAACTTGAAGACAAGGGTCATAAACAGGCTTCAGTTCCCCTAAGGGTCAAACGCGGGGAGATCTTGTGGGAAGATGCATCAACATCTAATGTCGTCATGACAAGTGGACCACATGAAGATTCCATCTTTATTATTCCTCCAACTCGCGACGACTAGCATCCAATAGTCTTCGGTCGCAGGCGGAGCAGCCCGATCATACAGGAAGAATTTCGCGAGTCTAAAACTGACAGAATACAAATCCACAGATATAGCCCGCAAGCGTTAAAAATTATACAAAGCATGGGTTATGATTTGAAGCTGAAATAAGGCCTCAACTATGGAAAAGGCAGATAAACACCTTTGTATGGTAATTTTTACCGTTAACAAGCTCGTTTTGGGTTGGGATATACTGCATCTCTTGCGAAACCCAAATCTTCAAAGTCTAATCCTGTACAAACAGAGGCAGGTCCTGCTAAATCAGCTTCTGTGGACAGATACCATGGCATGTCTGGGGGTAGCCTACCTCGACAAAACAGGGCGGTATCCAAAGCTGGGGGTAGAATTCCCTCAAGACCCGACGATGATGCAACGACGACAATCTTCCCGGAAAACCGTAAAACTCAGGCACCAGGAGCCCGAAGACCAAAAGGGACTTTCTCCTTCAATGAAGATGACATCATTAAAATCTTTAATATGTTGATGGAGGAACACAAGCTTCAGCTACCCAACATCAGATATCCTGAGAGGGCTGGCAAAGTCGATGACCCAGATTATTGTCTCTTCCATCGGTACACTCATCACCCCACAAGGGCGTGCTATGTGCTAAAAAGAGAATTCAGGAGTTGATCGAGGCCAAGGTCATCACTTTGCATCTGTAAACGAAGGGACGGTCATTACCAATTGGATTTTCATTCTTTTTACGTGATAATTCGCTCCCTTCAAGAATGTACCTGAGGAAGAGTCCCTAAAAGTTTCTCCAATGGATTCTTCAGGACTGTCCTCACTCAAGAAAATCACTCCACAGTGAATTGTTCATACATAAGTTTATGTCCATATTACCTCTGAACTATCATCCAAGCATTTTATTTCTTTTCCCAGAAGTTTGTCATGTTCATATTACCTCTGAACAACCTTTCCGAGTTTTTGGCTACCGATTATCATACCTCTGATATCGGTTGTCATCTCAACTTAACACCCGTATTTAACTCTAAGTATGCCAGTGGTGTTAGGTCCACAAAAATTGCCATGTTCATATTACCTCTGAGCAGATGTATGCCTCCATCCCCGATGGAGTCACAACCCGAGAGTTTGTCATGTTCATATTATCTCTTAACAAACTTTCCGAATTTTTGGCTACCGATTATATTACCTCTGATATCGGTTGTCATCTCAACTTAACACCCGTACTTAACTCTAAGTACGCCAGTGGTGTTAGGTCCACAAAAACTGTCATGTTCATATTACCTCTGAGAAGATGTATGCCTCTATCCCCGATGGAGTCATAACCCGAGAGTTTGTCATGTTCATATTATCTCTGAACAAACTTTCCGAATTTTTGGCTACCGATTATCATCCTCTGATATCGGTTGTCATCTCTACTTAACACCCGTACTTAACTCTAAGTACGCCAGTGGTGTTAGGTCCACAAAAACTGCCATGTTCATATTACCTCTGAGCAGATGTATGCCTCCATCCCCGATGGAGTCACAACCCGAGAGTTTGTCATATTCATATTACCTCTGAACGAACTTTTCGAGTTTTTGGCTACCGATTATCACGTCTATATTACCTCTGATATCACTTTCACCCAAACCTGTCATTTATATTCCAAAATGATGGGTCCACAAAGTCAGATGAAAGCCTCTTTATTATTCCCAAAAAAGAGCGAAAGTACATTAAAAAGCAAAAAAAAATATATCATTTGGGGGGAGCGGTTAGGTCGCGAATCTGCTGCGCCAGAGCAACCATTCTCTCATCCTGGGAGTTCAAGACGTCAGCACGAGCCCGTTCCAACCTTGCCGCATCGTTGTCCGAAGCAGCTAGCTTAGACCGAGCCCGCACAAAACCTGAGTGGAAAGCACCTACACGCGCCAGATTCTGCTAAACAGTCGCCTGTCGCTCCTTCAGCACATCTCGGGCTGCCGACAAAGAGAGAGCCTTCGCCTCTACTCGAACGAGCTCATCCTTCAATATGCGGGCCTTCGCTGCCACTTTCTCATATTCGGCTTCGTACCGGGTCAACTCGGGAACGACATACTCCAATTGGACACGCTCATCATCCATCTCCTGCTGCTGAGTCACGATAGACTTATTCAGAGACTCCATCTGTTCAGCAAGCTGCGCAGTCAGGGAGTCGTACATAGCTTGAACAAGACCGTCAATATTGTCTCGAGCTTGCTGCAAGTATTCGTTAATGGGTTGCTCCAAACCATTAACTATCTCCTCCAGCATGTCAGCTACCCCAGTGTCGTTGAATTCTCAGATCGGCACTATAGAGGCCCGGAAGGACCTCCTCAGCGACGCAAAGCTCAAATTCTTCTCCAACACCATTGATATTAACATTTTCAAGGTGGTGTAGAAGATACCAGTGTACTGCTCGGTCAGCGCAGCTAGATCCGAATGGACGCAGGGAGTGGCCGCGATAGTGGCAAGTCCCCCTCCAAGAACAACAGCAGACGATGTTGCCACGACCGTCGCCTCAACAGGAGGTGCGACAAAAGAAGAAGCGCCAATACCGGACGAAGTGACCGGCGTACTCAAAGGAGGCATTGTCGCAATGACAGGCTCGTCCTCCTCTTGAGATATCGGAATCTCTTCGACAGGCGAGCCGGCACCCGAAGATATTTTCTCTTCAAAATCAGGCACCTCCGTGTCGTCGCCAGAACCTGACACAGAGCCAAAAGGCACATCTACACTGCCCTCCCCGAAGATGTCTTCCCCTGAAAAGAAGACAAAAGGAAGTTAATATCAACATAATGTTAATTTTCCTAAAGAAGAGGCATAAAAGACGATATTTACCCATGTCCAATGGTGTATATGGTGCATCTGCGGCCAGTACAGCTAAATTATTTCTTAGTGATGCTAGGCAAGCTGTCATACCTGGAGAAGGGGGTGCGCTAATGAACACTGGCAAATGCTCTTCCAGGTCCTCGTTAAGTTCCAACCGAGGTTCATCGGCTGGAATCTCGCTGGGTGCACTGACAGACACGGCAGGGGTCTCTCCCGATACTGACCTAGGCAAAGATATCCTCATTCGGCTCGGCCCTGAAGGCGATCTCGTTCCACTACCTGAAGCGGTAGCAGCGACAGCAGCCTCCAACAGGAATTCTCCGGCACCACCAGCCGGAACATTAGAGGGTCCCTCTCTAAAAGGCGAGGAACCTCCAATCAAAGAATCATCCCCAACATGGGGAGATACAGGCTCACTTCCAGGAGCCTCAATACCAGGAATCCGGAGAGGACGATTAACCGTCTTCTTCTTCCTCTTGCGAGGGAAAGTCTCCTTCGGAGCAGAAGCCCTTCGCTTCCCAGAGATTACCAAAGCCCCTGCGGGCGGAGGTACTTCACCCCTCGATACCGCCAACAGAGGCTCATCTGGATTGACGGACTCCTCACCCTCGTCAGAAGAAACCGAGGGGACTTCGACTCTTCCCCCAGACTTGGAAGAGGGCACCCTAAAACTTCATGCATATCAAAATCACGATAGAAGGTGTTGGTTGCCACGTAGAACTGGGCATACGAATGGAGAATGCGTAGCTCCGTGGAAAGTGAAATGACGGGCACGGTAAATGTTGCCTCAGTACAATCCATGATGAAATATCGCCATCCTCTGGCTCCATCAATGAGTCCACCCCTGGACCTGAAGCTGGTGACGGCATTGCCCACATGCAACTGGTTGTACCCGAATTGCCTGGCAAACCGACTAGGCAAGTAGGGCTCGAAGAAGCAATGGTCTTTACTTCTGTACAGTAGATGGGGAGGTCTAATGCAGACCAACCAATTAAAAGACTCAGGAGAAAGAACGGTCTTTTCGTCGCCTACGCCCTGGAGTCTAATCCCCTGTTGATTAAGATGTACAGGGGGACACTGCAGAATAGCTTCCAGCTGTGACTAAGATTCAGCGCCCGCCGACAGTCTATAACTGTGGTCACGTTCCAGGAGGAATTCTTGTAGTTCAACAAGAAGCTAGCCCCCGAACTACTGCAAGAGCCGAGAGACATAACCCTGGGGTTATAAAGAATTAACCATCCCATCAGATACAGGTATGGTAATTCTACCCTGGGAAAGCTATTACGCCGAGTTTCATCGGCAAGCAGCCCGTCAGTCATGGCCCTCAGGCCAGCTTGAATGCGGCACACCATGGCAGGGAGCAAGCCCAATCTTGCCCCAAACACCAGACGCACTGCAGGCCATAGCGTGTTGTGGTAAATGCGGTCCGCAGATGTGATACCGGGTACCACCAGTCGGAGCAGCCATATAGAGAGGAAGCCAGCCAGTTGAGCTTCCCTGGACAGAGGCCTGCGGCAACGCCTTAAATAACTATAGGCCTTAGTGCCTATGGGATACTTTCCTATCCCTTCATCGAGGATCCAGTCCGGAGCCCCAGCGTCTTCCATGAGATCGTCGACTACCTGAGCATTAAGCACGCTTAGAGGATTCAAAGGCTGATCCTTGCCTTCCAATACCTTCTCCGTCTTAGCAGCCCTGGATCGGTGAAAGAAGAGGTATGACGTCCATTTATTAATGTGAGCCAAATCTGAGGGCTCACCATAAAAAGCGGTACAAGCAAGGTAGTGGCACATCAGCTCCTGGTACACTTCTACTACCCGAGGGTCTGAATCCTCCAACTCCTGGTTCGTGGGAACATACTCTTCATATGGAGTATCCCCCATTGGCAGTCTCGAGATCTCTGCCATCTCGTGGAGGGCCAATACCAACTCCCCCAGTGGAGTGGCGAAAGTCCCGGTGAGCGAGATATATCGCTCCATCAGTGCCAGAAACAGGTTGGGGTTGAGAGGTAATCCAACACTGGTGGCACTCGCAGCTGCAAATAGACCAATGCTCTCCAACTCGGTCTGAAAATGCTTCAAGGCCCAATCAGCTAAGCGAGCCCATAGAAAATTTGTAGGGGTAATCCACCCACTTGTCCGAGGGTTCACCTTAGGGTATACTCCCCCATGCCCCATGAAATCATTACAAAAAGTTAGTAATTGGACCGGCTGGATCACTAAACTATCTTCACTCAGGACACTGCCCGGGTACAGTCCCCTGAACGTCGTCATATTGCCGGAAGGGCAGCTGACAAAAGACCCCTGGTCAGCTCCTTTCAGATGAAATATCTTCCCCGGCCTGCCGTGAAGATCGGGAGTCAGCGTCCACGACATCCTCCTGGGATGTGTAGCATGAAAGAATGCCGAGATGGGATAGTCTCTCAACATCTTGGGCAGATACAAAACCAAGCTCCCAGCAGGGAAAACCCAGAGTTCTTTCTTGGGCTTCGTTTGGGACTACTTGTCAATCATGTCCCCGAAGAGGAAAGCCGACTTTATGTATTGGTCCCCATCTATGTACGTCAGGGGCTCTCCGTTGATCATGTTCAGCAGCGTTCGCTCGTCCTGAGCCGATATCAAAATTTCCCTTCCTTCGGGATACTGGGGCCCAGAGATAGGAAATGTCACATGCGACAGATCCTCCAGATAGTTGGAGTACAGCATCCCGGCGACAGAACCCATCACATCGGCTAGTGGAGACGCATGCAAGTTAACTGCAAAATACAGGAAAGACAAGTCAGTTTCTATAATCTTGCAGCATATGCCAAAAATTAGCAGTCTGTGCTTTATGCCAAGACTGAGCTTTTACGCTGGGATCCCATTCCGAGGCGTAAAATTCAAGACTGGCAGTATACGCAAAGTTTTCGACAGTCTATATTTTATGCCAGACTGCCAAAATTTGAGTTATTACGCCAGAATTTCCATCCCTGTGTAGCACTCAAATTATATAGTATACGCCAACTTTCGACAGTCAAAGCTTTTACGCCAGACTGCGAAAATATGGAGTTTTTGCGCTGACACATTAGAAATATGGGCGTAAAAGATGAAACGTCTCTATGCATCATCTTCCTCGAAGAGGCTATCAGCACAGAAGATGACCTAGCGCATTCACGTACAACGTGTGCGAAGGATTTTCAGTCGTTCTTTTTCGTCCCAAAAACTCTACCTTTAAGGCCGGGTGCACTGCTCGTCGGCGGGACACTTCGCTCAGAATGAAGCTCGCCTTGCCCGACCAAAGACGCTCTCGCTTAAGCAGAGGAACGAGAAGAAGAATCAACCTTCTTTCCCTTAGAGGAGGAGATTTGTTTCGAGGCCATTACTGGAAACTTTGAAGACTCGGAGAAGAAACGAAGAAGAACCCGAACAGTCGAAGGCATTCTTTCGCATAAGACAGATGAAAAGTTTTTCTCTCAGAAACTTGGGGTATATATAGAGTTCGGATGGACTCCTCGAATCCTGAACCAAATCTCATAATTAATATTCGGTTATGATTGGGTACTACGTCAGCCTATTATTCAGAGAAGGCGGACAGTCAGCGAATTCGAAAAGTTTTCGTGCGAAGCAGATTCGTAGTTTTTTATGCTAAGGAGCTTTCTACGCTCGACGGCTACAGATCTACGGTTTTACGCTCAGAGGCTATAAGTCTATGGTTTTACGCCCGGATGCTCTCATGCCCAACAGCTTTTACGCTCGAGAGGCTACAAACCTACGACTTCATGATCAGCAGCTACAAATCTATGATTTTATGCTCTGTGGCTTTTACGCTCAGAGGCAACAGATCCACAACTTCACGCTCGGAAGATTTCCTTTTCAGAAGCTACAAATCTATAGTTCTACGACCGGATGCTCTCATGCTCAGCAGCTTTTACGTTCGAGAGGCTACGAACTTATGATTCTATGCTATGACTTTCCGCACATCTGAAAGATACGCAGGCCAGAGTAGGCGTACATCTGAACGATTCTCAAGGCGGTCAATTACAAGAGTTCACACAGAAGATACTCCTTCTTGACCTCAAAATATCCCAAGTACCCAAAGCATACAGAGTTCAACATTGAAAATTACTCTTCTTCATGGGTCGATTCGAAGTTCATCCAGAATCTAGTCTGAATATTTTGTCTATAATTCAAGATGGCGACTCAGTTTTTGACAGCCATTTCTCGCCCTGTTCCAAGGGATTTTCGAGAAACCATTCTTGAAGATGATAGTCTGAACAAGGATTCTGTTTATCAGAAGTAACAGTTCAGAATTCTACGCGGTTCCTCATTCCTAACAGCAGGACAGTTCGAACACTCGACTGCTAAGCGGCTTTCTGCGCATCCTTAGTTATGCATAAAAGACAGGACAGGACCTAACACTCTTTCTATCAGAGTTGGCATAATGTATCAGACATGTCGAAGCTACACATATTCAGACTTCACAGCAAAATATATGGCAAGATGATCATATGCACAAACGAAGACGATTTTATTAAAATTAAAAGCATGATTACATATGAGGAAAATCCAGTCTACAAGGGTTTTTCTTCATTTTCATGATTATATATGAGGGAAATCCCGTCTACAAAGGACTTCCTCATCGTCGTCTGAAGATCGCGCCCATAATCTGTTCTGCTACGTTCTCGCAAGGGCAGAATTCTTCATCCATCTTCTCCAACAGTCAGTCGGTGTCCGCAAACCGACTGACATATGATCAATGGCGGGAGGATACAAAACTGGGCCTGCTTAAATTATGCAGACCCATCCTCCAATACAGGGAAGCAGGGTAAATCTGCTTTCCTGCGTCCAGCGCCGTGACAGATTGAGTTGAGATATTTTACCCAACTCAATCACGGACAGCAGCTAGTTTGTCTGCTCTCGTCCGCAGGTATCAGGAGAAGATACAGCTTGCAAGCTGTATGGTCAAATACGACCCTTCCTCTCTTCGGAAGAACCGCCATACAAAGGTGCTGATTATCCCGAGCAAAGGAGGCTATGATATCCTTCCATGATCCATCATTGCAGAGGACATTTGCTTGAAGACATCATCTTTTTTGGCTCCTTACATGCTGGAAGAACATGGTCTCCTTCTTTCTCAAGTCGACCCAACGAACTCCGGCGATCATCTCTGTGTGGTGAAGGTAATATAGGAAGAACAGGTTAACTCCTCAGCCTTTTTATAGGCGAAAAAGATCACACCGATCCCCAATAACTCTGCCATAAAGTCAGCCTTGAAAGAACGTGTCAGACTTGACCGTTTCAGAGCGTTTCAAATTACGAGGAACGCTTCATGCTTCATTCAAAGCATTTCAAATTACGAGGAATTTAAAAGCTTTGAAGGGGGTCTTGTATAAGCATGAAAAATATGCTGGATAGCTATACGCAGCATGTTGATGCAGGGCAGCATAAAATAGAGGACCTCAGAGCCATCAACTTGCAATAAGAGCTTTTCCGCTGAGCACAACGTAAAATATAGGCTCAAGGACCATCCGCACAATGCAGTATGTCCAGGCTGCTTTAGCGTAAAAAGGATGCTATATCGTCTTTATGGCGTAAAACTCATCCGCTTTTAATGCAGCATTGAAGTGTACGAGGGACGCTTCGTATTCCCTAAAATGAACCTGACAAATCGTGCAGTGAACCTGACGTCTGGACTCCTGACAGAGTACTGCACGACTACCCAGACGACGACTATAATGATGGCGCGACTCTGCAACACACGCTGTCATTTACTGCCATTTCCTTGGCGTAAACCACTTTTACGCATACAAAGGAATATGCTTCCTAGTTTTACACAGGCAGATGTGAGCTGTTTATGCTCCGCAGAAGACAAACAGACTGCCACATCAAAAGCTGCTCTTCGTACAGGGCTCGAGGCACATCTTTGTATTTAATGCGCAGAGCGGTGACAGGTTCTCGAGGCACGTCTCTGCATTTAATGTGTCGAATACTGACAGATGCCCGAGGCATGTCTCTGTATTTGATGCACAGAAGGGTGGCAGACCTTCAAAATATGCCTCTGCATTTAATGCGCACACTACCAAAAAAAGTCAAATTAGCGACGCCCAAAAACGTCGCCAAATGACAAAAAAACGTCGCTAAAAACGTTTAGCGACGTAATTAGCGACATTTTAACGCAGTCGAAAGATACCAAGTCGCTGAACGAAAAAACGTCGCTAAACGTCGCTATGCCGACGTTTTTTAGCGACTTTATTGAGTCGCTAAATGTAGTGACGTTTAGCGACGCGGCGTCACTAAATAGCGACGTTTATTAAAGTCGCTAAACGTCGCTCATTAGCGACTTATATAGCGACGTAACAGCGACGTCTTTAATGACCTGGCAGTACTGCCATGTCAGCAATTTGCGACGTACAGCGACATATTTAGCGACGTTTAGCGACGTCTTTAGCGACGGCTAATCACACGTCGCTAAGTAGCGACTTGTTTAGCGAATTATAAAAATGTCGCTAGACGTCGCTAAACGTCGCTAAATACGTCGCTAAATTTATAAAAAAACTGAATTGTTCCAAACTATTATTCCTGCAATTTATAAATTTCTAATTAAAAATAGACCCGGAGCAACCCTCCGTTGAATTTTATGGGTTCGCCGACCCCTTCGGTGGAACACTCAACACCGGATTAACAATATTTAATATGAAGTATCAGAGTATCACAGTCATACAATTAATACACACAAATATTATAGACAGACAATAAAAGTATCACAGTCATAAAAGTATCACAGTATCACAGTCACACAAAATGGGCATAAACAGTATCACAAAATACATAATATATAAGTATCAGAGTATCACAGTAACACAAAATGCATAATATATAAGTATATGAAATATTATAGTATCAATCTCGAGGATTTCCAAAACGGGGCAGATACTAGTCCCTCAAATACTGCGCATAAACAGTGTTTATGTTATCAAGCTCCGCTATGGGTGCTGGGTGACTGGAACTCCCCGTCTGAGATACAGCCGCGATAGGTGCTGGGTGACTGGAACTCCCCGCAGGTGGTATCTCTTCCTCCTTAACAGTAGGAGGCATCACTTCCTCCTTAACAGTAGTAGGTGTCGCTCTCTTGGGTGCCATCTGGTAAGATAGATAAAAACAAAGAATTAGCAAAGAATTAGCTATTGGACCGGAACAGAAGAATTAGATGACTCACAAAGAATTAGCTGTTTGTTGCAGTATAATAATAATACCATAATATCTTATTTATATCCTACGTGTCACAAAATAAAATGACCGATTTATTGAACTAGTTTGAAAATATGATCCAATATTAAATTATATGATTGTAATTGAAATTAAAATTGAATTATGAGCCATGTGTGTTGTGTTGAGACAGACATTTTTAGTAGAGCATGTTCAGTTGTTGCTAATTTTCTAATGAAATTCAGTTGTTGCTAATTTTCTTTGGTCCCATTTGGAAAGCAACCATATTCGACAATATTTGATCACTTCTCATGTTCATCATTATTCTGATTAATGGCTACGCTGCTTCAAAGTATATATTATCTACTGACTTTAGAGCACGGTGAACGTTTCTCCAAAGCTTTATCAGTCCATGAGGTTTGATAATCTAAAACATGTATGCAGAAACTAAAACATAAAATTTGGATGAATGAACAATAATAGTATAATATGATAAAATTAAAATAAGAAATGTATGACTGCATTCACAGGAAGTGGTAGGTTCAACCGAGGCTAAGATGAAGAGGTTAGATGGTTTAGATGTGAACTAACAGATGTTAGCAATGGAATTGAATTAAAAAAGGATACGTAGCCAATGAGAGTTTTCGGATAATCTTTTGTTATTTGTTGAATATGTAGAAGTAACTCGATTTGGAAACTAGTCAAGGGAGATTTTCTGGTACTCTGTATACTATGTTGCAAATTATATCAAATTATCTATATATATGGAAGACATGAAATCACATAATGGAATGTACTAACCCTAACCCTAACCCTAACCCTAACCCTAACCCTAACCCTAACCTTAACCCTAACCCTAACCCTAACCCTAACCCTAACCCTAATCTGCGTCTGTGTGTGTGTGTCGTGTGTGTGTGTCGTGTGTGTGTCTGCGTCTGTGTGTGTGTCGTGTGTGTGTATCTGCGTCTGTGTGTGTGTCGTGTGTGTCTGTGTGCGTGTGTCTTATGTCAGTGTCACATGAGATAGAGAGAGAGAGAGAGAGAGAGATTACCTAGAGCTCGAGGAGGAGGAGGGGGATGTCGTGGAGACCCGGTCGCCGGAGAGGGGGGGCGCAGCCGTGGAGACCCGGTCGCCGGAAGGGGGGGCGGGGGAAATCGAAACGATTTCGAAATTTTTGACAGATGGAGAAAAGAAAACTGAGCACTAATTAACCAAAATTTAGCGACGTTTAGCGACGTCAAATAAAAACGTCGCTAAAATAAAAATTAGCGACGCCAAAGACGTCGCTAAATACGTCGCTAAATATTTTTGATAGATACGTCGCTAATTACGACGCTAAACGTCGCTAAAACAGATATATTAGCGACGTTTAGCGACCTTAATTGAACTTATAGCGACTATTCTTTTAAAATCTTAATAAAAGTCGCTAAACGTCGCTAAATATCGCCATTTAGCGACGCCTAGCGACGATTTTTATCGAGTCGCTAATTTAGCGACGTTTTTACTTGGAGTCGCTAAAATACGTCGCTAATCCCGCTTATTCTAGTAGTGGCAGGATAATGGCGGATCTCTGCATTTAATGCAGGAGATTTGATTAAATGTCACCGAACCGTCGTCTAGTGACATTCCCTTTGCGTAAACTGCTCTTACGCATACAAGGGGATACGCTGCCCAGTTTTACACAGGCAGACGTGAGCTTCTTACGCTCCACAGAAGGCAAACAGACCGCCATGTCAGCAGTTACTCTTCGTACAGGATTCGAGGCACGTATCTGTATTTAATGCGCAGAATGATGGCAAATCTTCAAGACACGCCTCTGCATTTAATGCGCAGGATGGGGGCAGATCTTTGCATTTAATGCAAGAGATTTGATTATATCTCCAAAAGCTATAATTTTGGCTAAAACATCCACATCATCTCGGCTTCTACGCCCACTCGGCTTCTACGCCCACTCGGCCTCTATGCCCACTCGACTTCTACGCCCACTCGGCTTTTACGCCCACTCGGTCTCTATGCCCACTCGGCCTCTATGCCCACTCGACTTCTACGCCCACTCGGCTTCTACGCCTACTCGGCTTCTATGCCTACTTGGCTTCTACGCCATGGTGACAATTATTGGCTTCTACGCCAACCTCTTCTACACAAAGGATAACTACCTACGTGGTTTCTACGCTGTAATCTTTGCAGCAGTTATACGCGTTGTCCCTTAGTTGGACACGCGTCACACGCTCACTCAAAAGATCATCTATACGCAGGCAATGGTTATTGTAACCGTCATGTAAAAAGGTACTGTACTTTCCACTACTCGGTTTCTATACCGACTGAGTGGTCACTGTCACTAAAACTCTATAAATAGAGACCTCTATCAACAGAGGAAAAATGTCGAGAAAAATAGGGTCGAAAGGTCGAAGAATTGAAGGTCGACAAAAAGAGAAGAAATTGGGAGAGAAATTGGGAGAGAAAATGGTCGAGAGAGAGAGAAGAATCCAGAGCTCAGGCAAAGAGAAGTGATCGACGATTTTGGCATCGGGCATCCACTCTCTTCAGCAACCTTCAAAGCTGCTTGCTGTCTTCTACGGCACTTCTTCATCATCGTGTGGTCCAAGAGACAAAGTGATCGACTGCAGATCAGACTCCTATAGCAATATTTACCCATATTAAATAAATTGTACTCGACATCCTCGTATAGGATTAAAATTGTACAATCTTATTTGTAAACACCGAAGAAGGGCGGGTTTTCGTATAAATCCTCGTTTCCATATATTATCTTTCATTTATTTTATCAAACAACAACTGAACCTGAGATAACATCACCAACTGGCTCCTCCTCCTCGATGGTTAAAGCAAAAGCTTGCCCTTGCTATGCACCTCTCTGCTGCTGCTGGTGTTGTACGAACCTCTACTGCTGGATCTGCAATGGAGGTCCTATCCGTTGTCCCGTTGGTGGTCTCGTGGGTGCTCTCTGTGCCTGGGCCCTACCCTGAGCTGGACAAGCCTGAGCCCTAGGATAAGCCCTCAACTAGTTGTCTCCTAATCCATAGAATAAACCCTGGCCCAATCTCATCATGTACGCATCCCATCCATGTCCCAGCTTCTTTCAGAATGGGAAAAGATTAGCCGACTGAGCTGGCCTCTAAATCTGGTGCACCTGCTGTACTGGCGCTCTAATTGGTACGAGGAACTACTGCCTTAGTTGCTGGAAATATCTCTAATGTTGTTGTTGAAAGTTAGGCCACTTTATTGGGCCCACACTACTGCTAGCTCTTGAAGGATCCCTCATCCTCTTGGAGCCAAGCTCCAAATCATCCTCCACCTGCTGTGCCTGCGCCAGGATCTCCTCAAATATAGCAGTGCGATATCCGCTAGTATAGGATTTGATCTCTATGTTCAGACCCTTTCTGAACTTCCGGGCCCAAGGATTCTGTCTCTCCATAAAGCGACCCAATTTATAGTACTCTGCTGTGTACTCGTCAACTGTCATACTTCCCTGGACAAGGTACTGAAAGTGGCTCTCTAGAGAAATCAGAGCTACGTTTGGAAATAATTTCTCCTTAAAAAGCTCCTTAAAAGCTTCCAAAGTAATTCCAGGTGCTGAGATCTTTGAGTTTGTCCTGAACCATGTCAATACAATGTCATACATCATGTTCCCTGCTGCCTCCACCTGTAGTCTCTCTGGAATCTTCTCCAACCGCAGGTTCATCTCTATGTCTTCGATGCAGTTATCTGCATAAATAATTCCCTCAATGCCCTTAAAATCCTTGGACCCTATTCTCTTGAAATCAATGATGGTTCCCTGCCTCAACTACTGTGGGACGGACTAAGGTGGAGCTATTTGTGGCTGGACCAAAGAAACTCTCTCGATTGCGGAGACTGCTAGCTGGTAGGCATTCTTAATGCCCTGCCTTATGACATCAGACTGACGCTGTTGGGCCTCCGCCTGAACCATATGTGCCTCCATCATATGCTAAAAGAGTGCAAATACCTGCACCGGATCAACTGATGTTGGTGGTGGTGGTAGCTCCTCTGAAGCTGTAGGTCCCATCCTTTCTGAAGATGTGGATACTGTCTTCTGGACTGGAGGTGGAGCACCCCCAAAAGCTGCTATAGAAATACCCACCTGGACCGGTGAAGCAGCCCCCTAAGCTGTAGCTGATGGAGCAGTATTTGCTGGTGCTCTTCTCTGAGGCGAATAAGTGATCGACCTCGCTGACACTGCGCCTGAGCGCCGGGATCGTGTCTTCTGCAGCATCCTGAAGATAGATTGAATAAAGGAATCAATATTGAGTAAGATACAATATCACCAAAGAAGAACAAAATTATTCAAGTAAAGCAAGCATTCAAATTGATAAGGATAGCAAACAGATATTTTGAAAATGTTTTCTAGTTGTGATTGAGTATACTCTTAGCCTATGTCCTATATCCTAAAGCGGACTCATAGTAGTACTCTAAGTCTGAGCTCTACTTTAAAATTGTACTACTTGTGATCTCCCAACTTGCATGGGCCACCACTAAAATGTGTCATGATCCACAACCGGAATGAGGGCACGAGTACGTGGACAACACCCAGCCTACGCTATAACAATGACATAGAACGCTGTCTAGGTCAACAATGTTATCTAACATCTCACACAATATATATATATATAAGGTACTTGTTATGCCATCTTAACTCCAAATGGAGGAACATTATAATGATATATGATAACGAAGCCAATACTCAATTATTATATCAACTAGGGAAAGAAATGGCATGATTTGGAATAGAAGCAAAATTAGTATAAGAGTCATAGATACAAGTCCAAGTCTAACATCTAGTCACAACACAATAGTCTCCAAAATAATAATACATGTCAAGGCTCTAAAGAGTCAAATACAAAGCAATAATAAAAGCTAAGTCTCATTTGTGGCTAGTGCTACCTCCTCCTGTACTAGAGATGTTATCTCTCCTGCTGGATCACCATCTTATGTCCCGTAATATGTGAGACATATCTCCTCTAACCAGTCATCTGAAAAAATATATCCAATCAGGATTTGATCGAAGTACAAAACTCTGAAAGCAGTTCCAAATATATGGCAAAGTATATATGACAGGTGATAGAATGGAATATAAGATAACTAGAAACAGTAAGTAAAATGAACTAGAGTGTAGAAGCATAAAAAATACGCTGGATAGCCATACACAGCATGTTGATACAGGGCAGCGTAAACAGAGGACCTCAGAGCCATCAAACGTGCAACAGAGCTTTTTCGCTGAGCACAGCGTAAAAATATAGGCTCAAGGACCATCCGCGTAATGCAGTATGTCCAGGCTGCTTCGGCGTAAACAGGATGCTTCATCGCCTATATGGCGTAAAACTCATCCACTTTCAATGCAGCATTGAAGTGTACGAGGAACGCTTCGTATTCTTCAAAATGAACCTGTCAGATCATGCAATGAACCTGATGTTTGGACTCCTGATAAAGAGTACTGCACGACAATCCAAGCGATGGGTATCATGATGGCGCGGTACTGCAACCTAAGCTGTCATTTACTGCCATTTCCTTTGCGTAAACCATTTTAAAACATACAAAGGGATACGCTGCCTAGTTTTACACAGGCCGATGTGAGCTATTTATGCTCCGTAGAAGACAAATAACCTGCCACATCAAAAGCTGTACTTCGTACAGGGCTCGAGGCACGTCTCTGCATTTAATGCGCAGGGCGGTGACAGTTTCTCGAGGCACATCTTTGCACTTAAAGCACCGAATACCGACAGATGCCCAAGGCACGTCTCTGCACTTGATGCACAGAAGGGTGGCAGGCCTTCAAAACATGCCTCCTCATTTAATAAGCGGGATAAAGGCGGATCCCCGCATTTAATGCAGAAGATTTGATTAAATGTCACCGAACCATCGTTTAGTGACATCCTCCTTGCGTAAACTACTCTTACGCATATAAGGGAATGCGCCGCCCAGTTTTACACAGGCAGACGTGAGCTTCTTACGCTCCGCAGAAGGCAAACAGACCGCCACATCAGCAGTTACTCTTCGTACAGAATTCGATGCGCGTATCTGCATTTAATGCTCAGAATGATGGCAAATCTTAAAGACAAGCCTTTGCATTTAATGCGCAGGATGGGGGCAGATCTCTGCATTTAATGCAAGAGATTTGATTACATCTCCAAGAGCCATAATTCTGGCTAAAACGTCCACATTGCTCGGCTTCTATGCCCACTCGGCTTCTATGCCCACTCGGCTCCTATGCCCACTCGGCTTCTACGCCTGTTCGGCTTCAACGCCCCCTCGGCCTCTATGATCGCTCGGCTTCTACGCCTACTCAGCTTCTACGCATACTCGGCTTCTATGCCTATTTTGGCTTCTATGCCATGGTGATAGTCATTGGCTTCTACGCCAACCTCTTCTACACAAGGGATAACTACCTATGTGGCTTCTACGCCGTGATCTTCGCAGCAGATATACCCATTTTGTCCCTTAGTTGGACACGCGTCACGTGCTTACTCAAAAGATCATCTATACGCAGGCATTGGTTATTTTAAACCATCGTGTAAAAGGGTATTGTAATTTCTATTACTCGGTTTGTACACCGAGTGGTCACTGTTACTAAAACTCTACAAATAGAGACCTCTATCAACAGAGGACAAGGTCAAAAAATTGATCAAGAAATCCAGTATCAGATCCAACGGTCAAAGAGATTGGAGGTCAAAGAAATTGGAGGTCAAGAGAGAGAGAGGAGAATCCAGAGCTCAGGCAAAGAGAAGGGATCGACGACTTTGGCATCGAGCAACCACCTTTTTTAGCAACCTACAAAGCTGCTTTCTGTCTTCTACGGCACTTCTTCAACATCGTGTGGTCCAAGGGCTAAAGTGATCGACTGCAGATCAGACACCTATAGCAATATTTACCCAGATTAAATAAATTGTACTTGGTCATCCTCGTGTAGGATTAAATTATACAATCTTGTTTGTAAACATAAAAAAAGGACGAGTTTTCGTATAAGACCTCATTTTCCACATTATCATCTGTCATGACCCGTACCCGAGGTAAGGGTACTAGTCGGAAACAACGCCCAGCTTACGCCGCAGAATCGATGGTAGAACGCTGTCTAGATAATCTATCTAACAATATAATGAACCACCATAATGATAGTATACTCAATCACAGAACTAAGATAAAATGAGCACGAATCAGATAAAGAATAGAATAGTCACAATACAACGCATGAGTCTAAAATAATACATCAATGAGTCTGAAGAAATAACAAAATAAGCTGGAGACAAATCCAGTACAAAGAATACTACGAGGCTACAACTCCAGGGTCAACTGTCTCAGTTGGGATAAGTCCCTCTTGAGCCAGGGTCTCAGAATCTAAACCCACAATATCCTGGGGTCCATAATAGGTAGGGTACCACTCCTCAGTGTCATCTGGAAAAATATATCCAGTCAGGAAAGGAGCAGAGTACATCTCTAACAGCAGTTCTTATTAATGATAAAAACTATATAGCAGTAAATAGCTGTGGATAAACAAGATGCACAATAGATACAAGAGATATATGTACAATAAGAAAATACTGGAAATAAATACAATAATGAACAAATGCCAATGAAACAATAATACTAATGACTAAGTGTGTGAGTACTAGCTTAACATGTGATCGACTTGGGCAAGATGCAATACAGCCTGGCTAATCATAAGTGCGGTTTATGATCAACACTATTCCTTTACCAGTACTTTATTCAATAGGGATTTGATCACATATCTATACTAATACTTTCCACCCCCGACTGGTATAATAGATCCAACCACGGTATGCTATGGCACGAGATTCCCCAAGAAGATAGCTAGTCTCCTCGAGAATCAGTGTCTGTACATGTACAAGATAACCAATAAAACAATACTTGCACCATATACACCATATACCAAGGAATAATATCTCATGACGAGATCCGGATATACCAATCCGTGTAACCATAGTGTCAAGAGAACATGGATATCTACACTAGATACAGTGAACATAGAGGATATCATAAATGAGAAACTATCAGAGAATGTACTCGCCTGAAGTCCAATGAACAGTCTCACAGATGTCTGACTCGGTGCCTCGAAGACCTAGATATGGAATACAACATCAAAACAAGGTCCCAAAAAGAGAACAAGTTAAACTAGTCAATTTCTAGGTCAAAAAGTTAATTCTAAGTCAAAAGTCAACAGTGGTCAATTATGAGTCAACTATGGTCAACTATGAGTCAACTATCTATTTCTAGGTTGCACAAGTCTAGCACCAAAATCTTGGATCAAAATATTAAATCTAAGTCATAGAACCACATCCTAAAATATTAGGATACCGTATCTTCGGATACGTGAATCCAAGGTAAATCCTCACAATATATATATTAAATATATTGCATAATAATATAGTATATTAAATTACCCAATTTGGAACCATGGTTTTGAACCATCTTGGTACCCACACAAAGTATGCTCAAGATACATATAATATATACTCTAATATAATATATATACAAACTAATATTTTATACAATTAAAATAATATATCAATACTAGTATTATACCTCACAATAAGCACATATATATATATACATATATATATATACAATTATAATATATAATATATAAATTAAATCTGTCCAAATGTCACTGAAAATAGTGTGCTAAAATACAAATTTCAATAAACAGACTTATAGTGACAGTCCCGACTGTCACAGAAAAACTGTCGCCAAAATGCTGTATATATAACCCACTGCTGTCACAGTTTGATGACAGTTCAAACTGTCACAGAAAACCATCGCTGAAGAATTGCCGCTCAAACCCGCCCACAGCATTAATGACAGAACTGTCATTAATGCCGAAACACTGCTACAGCGGCTGCTGTTTTAATGACAGCAACTGTCATTAAATGCCACTATCGCAAAACAAAACAAATATATATAACTATATATATTAATAAATATAAATCAATATATATATATATATAAAACAATTAAATAAATATATATACTTATATATATATACATAAACCTACACAATTAAATACTAATAGTTACAAAATACATTGCATGTATTAATATACATATTTTACATGGCTAGAAGCACACATAAAATATATTCATTAATATACAAATAATTACATAATAATTATAATTAATATAATTACATATTTAAGCACATAAATATATTTTATAAAACATTTATATATAATTTATTTTATTAACATAAGTTGTAATATATATAAATGCATGCAAAGAAAACTACATATATATTTATACATAATATTAGTACACATAAAATATATAGATCTATGCTACAATAAATACTATAATAAATACACTAAAAATAAATATATAACATCCATATATATTTACTAACTATAATTCAAGAATTAAAACATATTCATAAATACACACAATTGGAGAGTATCACACCGTATCCCACTAGATCTAGGATACGCATGCGACACGAGTCCAACACACAACCAATTGTACCCCAAAGGACACAAACAAGTTATAAATATTATTTATGAACAAATCAAAGTGTCAAAAGTAGATCTATGTGTCCGTGTCAAAATACGACATGTACAAAGTCCCGTGTCGGAGGGAAAACCCCCAAAACGACACGTATCCCCAAATTATTGGGATACGACCTACACGTACCCAATTGTGGATACGACACTAGCCCCAAACACATAAGCACATTCCCAATTGATCTATAGGATCAATTGACACACACAACAAAATGTAAATTCGGAATTCTCACAAAATTAACACAAAAAGCACCATAACTTTCTCCATGGGTCTCCTATGAACACAAAACAAATTCCTATGGGTAGTACATACATATGGGTTGATTTTACATGATTAAATCTCAGATTTAGAAGCTATTTTAAGGAAAAAAACTGAATTATACCTATTGGGAGATGGATTCCCAATGAAACCTCCAATTGAGATGAACTTGCTTCCAAATTGTAGATCCTTGCTCCTCTTTGTAGATCCTTGCTTCCTCTTTCTAGATCCTTGCTTCTCAACTTTCTAATGGTGAATTGGGAATAATTTGGAATAAATTTGATAGGGAATTGGAATGGAAATGAAAGAAATTTGGGAGTGGGGAATTCTAGATCTAGATTTGGAAATGAGAATGAGAGGAGAGAGAATTCCCCCCCCCCCCTCTATTATAGGTCGGCCATGCCCCCTTCCCCAAGCAATTATAAAATGTCCAATGTACCCCTTGGGGCCTCTCATGAAGAAATAATTAAGGAAGGAAGCTTCTAGTCTAATGATTTAATTAATTTAATCCATCTCCTTAACAATGGGCTTTCTAAATGGGCCAAGTCTAACTAATTAATTTATGTTGGTCCATTGGTCCAAACTAAACTAGTTGGGTCCACTAATACAAGTCCAAAATAATTAAATAACATCTAACAATAATTAAATAATACAATAAATAATTATTTACCATGCACAATATTTAATTAAATAGGAAAAGACTAAAATATCCTTTCCTAGAAAATGTGGTAGTGACATCATCTTTTCCGTTTATGATCCGAAACAAGATGGCGACTCTGCTGGGGACATCTTTCTCTTCTGATGAGGAAGCTATTGCTCAATACGATGCGGTATCCGTGGGATCCGTGAAGAAGACACTGGTCGTCCAGTTCGACCAGTCTGCCTACGAAGACATGCTTCGAACAGGGGGTAGCTCTCACTCCCTCTCCGTCCAAAATAACAGGAAGCTGCGCAAGGTCTGGATGCCCAAGACATCCTCTACCATTCCCGTGGACTCTCTGATCTCTCCGATCTCTTCGACCAATGAGGTTGTAGCATTGCTCTCTCCGCGCCTTGCGCGTAAAATTCAGTCGCCTGTCTCTGGCAGGACCGACAAAACTTCTGGCAAAGCCTCAGCGCTAACCCAGAAGTATAATCCGTGTCTTGCGTATAAAATTCAATCGCCTGTCTCTGGCAGGACCGACAAAACTTCTGGCAAAGCCTCAGCGCTAACCCAGAAGTATAATCTGTGCCTTGTGCGTAAAATTCAATCGCCTGTCTCTGGCAGGACCGACAAAACTTTTGGCAAAGCCTCAGCGCTAACCCAGAAGTATAATCCGCGCTCGGCGCGTAAAAATCAGTCTTCCGTCCCTTGCGGAATAGATAAAATTTCTAATGATGCCTCAGCACCAAATCAGGAATCACAAACGCGCTCCGCGCGCGAAAATATATCTGCCTTCTGCGGAAAAGTAGATGATCCCTGCAATCTACGTAAGGGAAAGCAAGCGGCGGACTACTCAACTTCTCGGCATTTACGCCAGCAAGGGAACAATATGCCTGCCCTTCGGATTACGCGAGAAGCTGATGGCCGACTGAGCACATCCTCAGCTTCACGCCAACCAGAGCAGAGTTCCAAATTATGCCAGGAGAAGCCCCTCAGCATAAATAAGGCTCAATTTGCGGGAAGACACCCTCCTCGGGGATTATTCGCCACCCAGATGGCCGACCTGTTGTATATAGGTGGCACAGGGAAAACTATGGTTTCCAACATCCGCATGCCCACTGATGTGAACAGAAGGAACAAGCCATCATCTTCTTCTTCTGTAAAGACTCTTGACTTATGTGAATTTCTGATCCAGAAATACGAAGACAAGGGTCATGAACAGGCTTCAGTTCCCCTAACGGTCAAACGCGGGGTGATCTTGTGGGAAGATACATCAACATCTAATGTCGTCATGACAGGTGGACCACGTGAAGATTCCATCTTTATTATTCCTCCAACTCGCGATGACCAGCATCCAATAGTCTTCGGTCGCATACGGAGCAGCCCGATCATACAGGAAGAATTTCGCGAGCCTGAAACTGGCAGAATACAAATCCACAGATATAGCCTGCAGGCGTTGAAAATTATACAAGGCATGGGATATGATTTGAAGCTGAAACAAGGTCTCAACTACGAAAAAGGCAGACGAATGCCGCTGCACGACGATCCCTACTATCAATGAACTCGTTTCGGGTTAGGGTATACCACCTCCCTCGCAACTCCTGAGTCAAACAAGGATATCTTTTTCTTCTCTCAAAATGGCTCAGCGTCCTCCGACTCATCTCATGCTCTCGAGCGAACATTATCAGTAAATATGGTAGTGACGGATTCCTTCGAATCAGACAAACAAGAATCTGAACTGTTTGAGAATGACGCTTGGGCTCAGCAAATGGATACACAATGGGAGTTCTGCTTCGAGCAAAGAGAACCGCCCACTGAAGACAAAGTTATCCAGATTGACGTTGGGGATGAACTTTCGCCAAAGCCGATATTTATCAGTAACAATCTCTCCGAACCAGAAAGGGAAGAAGTTATCCAGCTGATAAAAGAATATATCGACATTTTTGCGTAGAATTATGAGGACATGCCAGGCCTTGATCCAAAGGTAGCTACTTATAAGCTCAATATATTGCCCAATTCAAAGCCTGTGAAGCAGCACCAACGCCGGTTCCGCCCGGATATGATGGACGCTATTGAAGCTGAGATCAAGAAGTTGATAGCCTGCGGCTTCATCCGTGAAGAACAATATCCCGACTGGGTCGCCAATGTTGTCCCGGTCATGAAGAAAAATAGGAAAGTACGAGTCTGCATCGATTACCGAGATCTGAACGCAGCCTGCCCCAAGGATGAGTTTTCTCTTCCCATCACAGACGTCATGATTGACAATACATGCGGCTTTGAACGTATGTCTTTCATGGATGAATTTTTAGGATACAATCAAATCAAGATGTATCCTGAAGACGAGAAGCATACTGCCTTCCAGACGCCATTGGGGGTATATTGCTATACGTTCATGCCCTTAGGATTGAAGAATGCCGGGGCTACGTACCAACGGACTATGAGTAACATATTCCATGAGCATTTATGCAAGACAGTGGAGTATTACGTGGACGATGTAGCTGTCAAAAGTCGCCTCAAGGATAATCACATCCAAGACTTGAAGACAGTATTTGAATTGATGTGCCAACATCAACTCAAAATGAATCCTACAAAGTCCTTTCTGGGGGTATCTAGTGGCAAATTTCTGGGATTTGTTATAACCGCCAAAGGCATTCAAGTGGACCCTGATAAAGTCAAGGCCATCTTAAAAATACGACCGCCTCGCAATCTGAGGGAACTCAGGGGATTTCAAGGTCGTCTGGCTTATATCCGGAGATTCATATCCAACCTCTCTGGGAGATGTCAGCCATTTTCTCGTCTCATAAAAAAAGGTGTATCCTTCGTTTGGGACGAAGCCTGTCAGCAAGCGTTCGGTGATATCAAGCGCTATCTCATTAGTTCGCCAGTTCTGGTGCCTCCTATGATAGGAAGACCATTCATGCTGTATGTTCGAGCGATGGATCATTCTCTAGGAGCTCTTTTCGCACAAAAGAACGAGATGGGTCACGAGCAGGCTATCTACCACCTCAGCAGGACGATGGGGGGAGCCGAACACCAGTACAATCCAGTGGAGAAAGAATGTTTGGCTCTGATATTCGCTATTCAGAAAACGTGACACTATGTCACAGGCCAAATTATTCACATCATCTCTAGGATCAATCCTCTTCGGGTACTGATAAACAAGCCAAGTGTTCTTAATTCCCGACTCGCGACCTGGGCGATGTTATTAACACCGTATGACATGGTGTACGTCCTTCAGAAGTCCGTCAAGGGCCAAGCATTGGCTGACTTTCTAGCCGCTCATCCGATCCCAGAGGCCTCCAAGCTGTACGAGGATATTCCCGACAAAGTTACAGAGTGTAATTCCGTAATGGAAAATGATGCATGGCAACTGTTCTTCGATGGTGCCTCCAGAACTGGTCCCAGGGGAAACGTGGTTTCGGGAGTAGGAATTGTCCTGGTTACTCCTGATAAACTCGTCATCTACCAGGCATACTCTCTTAGCGAGCCCTGTTCCAACAATGTGGCAGAGTACAACTCTCTACTAATCGACCTCCAAGTTGCTAAGGAATTGGGCGTCGAATCTCTGGAAGCTTTCGGTGATTCTCTGTTGATCGTCAATCAAGTCAGAGGAATATATGAAGTCCGAAATCTATACCTCATCCCCTATCACCAAGCAACGGTTGAGATAGCCATGACATTCAAAGGATTCTTCCTAGAGCATGTATCTCGATCTCAGAATCTGGAAGCTGATGCCCTAGCCAGTCTAGCTGCAGATTTGGCTACCCCTATAAGAAGGCAGAATTCGGTAATCCTTCTTAACAGAGATTTATTCTGTGTAAAAAATAACTTCCACAAAGAACGCAGCTACGCGGTGGACACAGATCCTCCCACGAGAGACTGGAGAGCTCCCTTTATAGATTTTGTAGCATACGGAATCTTGCCAGGAGATCCTAAAGAAATAGTATCCGTCAAAAGACGATCATTACGCTTCTATTTCGACGCATCGTCACAATGTCTGTATCGCCGGTCTTATGACGGACTATTATTACGATGTCTCTCTGGTGATGAAGTACAGCAGATTATCCGTGAAGCCCACGACAGCGTATGCGGAGCGCATCAACCCGGTCCTAAGCTACAGGATCGCATCAGAAGAATGGGCTATTACTGGCCTACTATGATCACAGACGCAATAAAGTATGCAAGATAATGTAGAGCCTGTCAGGTCCATGCAGACTTTATCCATCAACCTCCCGAACATCTACATCCTACGGTTGCATCCTGGCCTTTCGAAGCATGGGGTATGGATATCATTGGTCCTATTCACCCATCTTCTTCCAGAGGTCACCGGTTCATACTGGCCATCACGGATTACTTTTCCAAATGGGCAGAGGCGAACCCTCTTGCTGAAGTAAAAGCATCTAATGTGATCAGCTTCATCAAGCATCACGTCATTTACCGCTTCGGGATACCTCGAAGGATAATCCATGACAATGGGCCTCAATTCATCAGCCAAGCGTTTCATCAATTTTGCGATAAAAATTGGATACAGAATATCGCATCTACGGCATACAATCCTGCTACTAATGGTTTGGCGGAAGCTTTCAACAAAACCATTATCAAGATCTTGAAAAAGTTCATCTCTTCGAACAAAAGGGATTGGAATGAGAAGCTGGGAGAATATCTCTGGGCATACCGCACAACGGTACGGGCACCGACAGGTTGTACCCCATTCTCATTAGTTTACGGGAGCGAAGCAGTTCTCCCCATCGAGATCCAATTCCGTCACTCAGGATAGCCGTGGCTAACGGGTTGACTCAAGAAAAGAATGACCTGTTAAGGCTTCAAGAGCTAGAAGGATTAGACGAGAAACGCCTCCAAGCTCAACAGCACATCGCGCTCTACCAGGCACGCATTTCCAGAGCTTTTAATCAAAAAGTGAAGGAAAGGGTGTTCAAAGTCGGTGAGCTAGTTTTAGCCGTAAGAAGGCCGATGATTCTTACTCACAGAAGTAAGGGCAAATTCCAGCCCAAATGGGAAGGCCCTTATGTGATAGAGACGACGTTCTCAAACGGCGCTTACAGGTTAGCCCAGCCTAATGGAGACCTGTTAATGGCTCCTATCAATGGCAAATTTCTGAAAAGGTACTATGCTTAACCTCCTCTGCTCAAGTAGAATATGGCAAAAATCTTATTCTGACAAAACTACTTCCAAAATGAAACTACTTGGATCACATTCTATCATGTCCATATAACCTCTGAATAGATGCATCCTGCTAAAACTTACCGAGAGTATATCACATCCATATTACCTCTGATATCACTTTCATCCAAACCTGTCATTTACATTCCAAAATGATGGATCCACAAAGTCAGATGAAAGCCTCTTTATTATTCCCAAAAAGAGAGCGAAAGTACATTGAAAAGCAAAAGCAAAAGTACATCATTTTGGGGGAGAGGTCAGGTCGCGAAGCTGCTGTGCCAGTGCAGCCATCCTCTCAGTCCTGGAACCCAGGACATCATTGCGAGCCCGCTCCAGTCGTGCCTCATCATTCCTCATGAGGGACAATTCGGCTCTAGCCCGAAGAAAACCAGCACGGGTGACTCCAGCACGCGCCAAGTTCTGTTGTGCTACGCCCAATCGGCTATCCGCCACAGCTAGAGCTTCCGACGACTGAGAAGCCCAATCCTTTCCCTGAGCGAGTTTTATTTCCAGCTTGCGGACCCTCGCTACATTCCCTTCATGCTCAGTCTGACACTTCGTTTGAAGAGCAATGGCCTCCTCCAGGACGGCTTTTCCTTCGTCCATCTCCTGCTGATGTGTCTGGATGGATTTATTTACTCCTGACATCTGTTTGGCAAGTCGTGCAGTCATGGAGTCGTATCTAGCCTGGACCAGATCTTCAATATTGTCTCGAGCTAGCTGCAAGTATTCGTTAATGGGTTGCTCCAACCCATTAACTTTCTCCTCCAGCGTATCAGCTAACCCAGTGTCGTCAAATTCTCGGACCGGCGCTATCGCAGACTGGTAGGACCTCTTCAGCGACGAAAAGCTCAAATTCTTCGTCAACACCATTGATATTAACATTTTCAAAGTGGCATAGAAGATGCCGGTATACTGCTCGATCAGCGCAGCTTGATCCGAATGGATGCTGGAAGTGGCC
Source organism: Iris macrosiphon (assembly GCA_036927795.1). Taxonomy (NCBI): domain Eukaryota; kingdom Viridiplantae; phylum Streptophyta; class Magnoliopsida; order Asparagales; family Iridaceae; genus Iris; species Iris macrosiphon. The sequence goes on along the minus strand of JAYESA010000019.1, from coordinate 153,554,082 downwards.
TCGATATTGGCAAGTCCTCCTCCAAGAACAATCGCAGACGATGTCGCCACGGCCGTCGCCTCAACATGTGGTGCGACGAAAGAAGAAGCGCCAACACCGGACGAAGATACCAACATACTCATAGGAGGCATTGTCTCAATGACAGGCTCATCCTCCTCTTGAGATATCGGGACCTCGTTGACAGGCGAGCCGGCACCCGAAGATGTTTTCTCTTCAAAATCAGCAACCTCTGTGTCACCGCCAGGACCTGACACAGAGCCGAAGGGCGCATCTACACTGCCCTCTCCGAAGAGGTCTTCCCCTGAAAAGAGGACAAAAGGAAGTTAATGTCAAAATGATGCTAACTTTTCTAAAAAAGAGCGGGAAGACGACATTTACCCATGACCGACGGCATATATGTCGCATCTGCGGCCTGTACAGCTAAATCATTTCTTAACGATGCTAAGCAAGCTGTCATACCTGGAGAAAGGGGTCTGCTAACTGACGTTGGCAAATAGTCTTCCAGGTCCTCGTCAAACTCCAACCGAGGCTCATCGGCTAGAATCTCGCTGGGTGCACTGACAGACACGGCAGGAGTCCCTCCCGATGCTGACTCGGACAAAGGTATCCTTATTCGGCTCGGCCCGGAGACGACCTCGTTCTACTACCTGAAGCAGTAGCAGCGACGACGGCCTCCAGCAGAGATTCTCCGGCACCACCGGCCGGAATATTAGAGGGTCCCTCTCTAAAAGGCGAGGAACCTCCAATCAAAGAATCATCCCCAACATGGGGAGATGCAGGCTCACTTCCAGGCAAAGGTACTTCACTCCTCGATAGATGCAGGCTCAATACCAGGAATCCGGAGAGGACGATTAACCATCTTCTTCTTCCTCTTGCGAGGGGAAGTTTCCTTCGGAGTAGGAGCCCTTCGCTTTCCGAAGATTACCAAAGGCCCCGCAGGCAGAGGTACTTCACCCCTCGATAACGCCAACAGAGGCTCATCTGGAGTGACGGACTCCTCACCCTCGTCGGAAGAAACCGAGGGGACTTCGACTCTTCCCCCAGACTTGGAAGAGGGCACCCTAAAACTTCCATGCATATCAAAATCTCGATAGAAGGTGTTCATTGCCACATAGAACTGGGATACGAGTGTAGGATACGCAGCTCCGTAGAGAGTGTAATGACTGGTACGGTAAAAATCGCTCCAATGTAACCCATAAGGAAATATCGCCATCCTCTCGCTCCATCAATGAGTCCACCCCTGGACCGGAAGCTGGTGACGGCGTTGCCCACGTGCAACTGATCATACCCAAACTGCCTGGCAAACCGACTAGGCAGGTAGGGCTCCAAGAAGCAATGGTCTTCACTCCTGTACAGTAAATGGGAAGGTCTAATACAGACCAACCAATTAAAAGCTTCAGGAGAAAGATTGGTCTTCTCTCTACCGGAATTCTCATGCCTAATCCCCGATTGATTGCGATGTACGGAGGGGACAGTGCAGAAGAGCTTCCAGCTGTGACTGAAGCCCAGCGCCCGCCGACAGTCTATAACCGTGGTCATATTCCAGGAAGATTTTTGGTAGTTCAACAAGAAACTAGCCCCCGAACTACTGCCGGAGCCGGGAGACATAACCATGGGGTTATGAAGAATTAACCATCCCATCAGATACAGGCATGGTAATTCTACCCTGGGAAAGCTATCACGCCGAGTTTTATTGGCGAGCAGCCCGTCAGTCATGGTCCTTAGGCCAGCTTGAATGCGACACACCATGGCAGGAAGCAAGCCCAGTCTTGCCCCGAACACCAGACGCACTGTAGGCCATAGCGTATTGCGGTGAATACGGTCCGCAGATGCGATGCCAGGTACCACCAGTCGGTACAGCCATATGGAGAGGAAGCCAGCCAGTTGAGCTTCCCTGGACAAAGGCCTGCGGCAGTGCCTCAAATAACTATAGGCCTTAGTGCCTACAGGATACTGTCCTACCCCTTCGTCGAGGATCGAGTCCGGAGCCCCATCGTCTACCATGAGATCGTCGACTACCTGAGCATTAAGCACGCTCAGAAGATTCACAGGCTGATCCTTGCCCTCCAATACCTTCTCCGGCTTAGTAGTCCTGGACCGGTGAAAGAAGAGGTAGGACGTCCATTTATTGATGTAAGCCAAATCTGAGGGCTCACCATAAAAATTGGTGCAAGCAAGGTACTGGCACATCAGCTCCTGGTACACTTCCACTACCCGAGGGTCTGAATCCCCCAGCTCCTGGTTCGTAGGAACATACTCTTCATACGGAGTATCCCCCATCGGCAGTCTCGAGATCTCTGCCATCTCATGGAGGGCCAATCCCAACTCCCCCAGTGGAGTGGCGAAAGTCCCGGTGAGCGAAATATATCGCTCCATCAGTGCCAGAAACAGGTTGGGGTTAGGAGGTAACCCAACACTAGTGGCACTCACAGCTGCAAATATACCAATATTCTCCAACTCGGTCTAAAAATGCTTCAGGGCCCAATCAACTAAGCGAGCCCATCGAAGGTTTGTAGGGGTGATCCACCCACCGCACCAAGGGTTCACCTTGGGGTATACTCCGCCGTGCCCCATAAAATCATTGCAGAAGGTCGATAATTGGACCGACTGGATCACTAGGCTGTCTTCACTCGGGACACTGCCCAGGTACAGTCTCCTGAACATCGTCACATTGCCGGAAGGGCGGCTGACAAATGTCCATTGGTCAGCTCCTTTTAGATAAAAGATCTTCCCCGGCCTGCCATGAAGATCAGGAGTCAACGTCCACGACATCCTCCTGGGATGTGTGGCATAGAAGAAAGCCGAGATGGGATAGTCTCTCGGCATCTTGGGCAGATACAAAACCAAGCTCCCGGCAGGGAAAACCCAGAGTTCTCTCTTGGGCTTCGTCTGAGACTGCTTGTCAATCATGTCCCCGAAGAGGAAAGCCGACTTTAGGTACTGGTCCCCGTCTATGTACGTCAGGGGCTCCCCGTTGATCAAGTTCAGCAGCGTTCGCTCGCCCTGAGCCGATATCAGAATTTTCTTTCCTTCGGGATACTGGAGCCCGGAGATAGGAAATGTCACGTGTGACAGGTCCTCCAGGTAGTTAGAGTGCAGCATCCCTGCAGCAGAACCCATCATATCGGCTAGCGGAGACGTATGCAAGTTAACTGCAAGGTGCAAGAAAGACAAGTCAGATCCTATAAACTTGCAGTATAGGCCGAAAATCAACAGTCTGTGCTTCACGCCAAGACCGTAAAAACTTGACCATTACGCTGGAATCCATTTTCTAAAGCGTAAAAGTTCAAGGCTGGCAGTATACAGTCTGTGCTTTATGCCAGACTGATAAAATTGAGTCATTAGGCTAGAATCTTCATCCAGAAGCGTAACAATCAAAATTTTATACGCCAACTTTCGACAGTCAAAGCTTTTACGCCAGACTGCGAAAATATGGAGTTTTTGTGCTGACACATTAGAAATGTGGGCATAAAATATGAAATGTCTCTGTTCATCATCCTCCTCAAAGAAGCTATCAGCACAGAAGATGACCTAGCGCGATCTCGTACAACGTGTGCGAAGGATTTTCAGTCGTTCTTTTTTCGTCCCAAATGCTCTACCTTTAAGGCCGGGTGCACTGCTCGTCGGCGGAATACTTCGCTCAGAATGAGGCTCACCTTGCCCGACCGAAGTCGCTCTCTCTTGAGCAGAAGAACGAGAAGAAGAATCAACCTTCTTTCCCTTAGTGGAGGGGACTTGTTTCGGGGCCATTACTGGAAACTTTGAAATCTCGGAGAAGAGACGAAGAAGAACTCGAACAGACGAAGGCTTTCTTTCGCAGGAGACGGATGAAAAGTTTTCTCTCAGAAACTTGGGGTATATATAGAGTTCGGATGGACTCCTCGAATCCCGAACCAAATTGCCTAATTAATATTCGGTTATGATTGGGGACTACGTCAGCCTATTACTCGGAGAAGGCGGACAGTCAGCAAATTCGAAAAGTTTTTCGCGCAAAGCAGATTCGTAGTTTCTACGCTAAGGAGCTTTCTACGCTCGACAGCTACAGATCTACGATTTTATGCTCACAGGCTATAAGTCTATGGTTTTACACCCGGATGCCTTTGTGCTCGATAGCTTTTATGCTCGAGAGGCTACAAACCTACGACTTCACGCTCAGCAGCTACAAATCTATGGTCTCACGCTCGGTGGAGTTTAGTTTACGCTCAGAGGCAACAGATCCACAACTGCACGCTCGGAAGATTTTCTTTTCACAGGCTACAAATCTACAGTTCTACGCCAAGGAGCTTTCTATGCTCGACGGCTACAAATCTACGGTTTTACGTTCGCAGGCTATAAGTCTATGGTTTTACGCCCGGATGCCTTTGTGCTCGGTAGCTTTTATGCTCGAGAGGCTACAAACCTATGACTTCACGCACAGGAACTACAAGTCTATGATTTCACACTCGGTGGCATTTAGTTTACGCTCAAAGGCTGCAAACTCATGATTTTATGCTCTGACTTTCCGCACATCTGAAAGATGCGCAGGCCAGTACAGTACATCTGAACAAATTCTCAAAACGGTCAATTGCAGGAGTTCACACAGAAGATACTCTTTCTTGACCTCAAGATATCCTAAATACCCAAAGCATACGGAGTTCAATATTGAAAATTACTCTTCTTCATGGGTCGATTTGAAGTTCATCCAGAATCTAGTCTGAATATTTTGTCTGCAAATTCAAGATGGCAGCTCAGTTCTTGACAGCTATTTCTTGCCCTGTTCCAAGGGATTTTTGAGAAATCACTCTTGAAGACGACGGTCTGAATAAAAAATTCTGTTTATCAGAAGTAAAAAATAGTTCAGAATTCTACGCGGTTCCCAACAGCAAGACAGTTCGAACACTCGACTGTTAAAGCGGCTTTCTGTGCATCCTCAGTTATGCGTAAAAGACAGGACAGGACCTAGCGCTCTTTCTAATCAGAGTCGGCGTAAAGAATCAGACGTGTCGAAGCTACACATATTCAGACTTCACAGCAAAGTATGGCAACATGATCATATACAAAGAAGAAAGACAATTTTATTAAAATTAAAAGCATGATTACATGAGGAAAATCCAGTCTACAAGGGTTTTTCTTCATTTTTCATGACTACATATGAGGGAAATCCCGTCTACAAAGGGCTTCCTCATCGTCGTCTGAAGATAGCGCCCAGAATCTATTCTGCTAGGTTCTCGCATGGGCAAACTTCATCTATCTTCTCCAGCAGTCAGTCAGTAACCGCAGACTGACTGACATATTGGTCAACGGCGAGGATGCAGAACTGGGCATAGACCCAGCCGCCAACAAAAGAAAAGCAGAGTAAATCTGCTTTCTTGCGTCCAGCGCCGTGACAGATTGTGTTGAGGTATTTTACCCAACCCAATCTCGGACAGCAGCTAGTTTGTCTGCCCTCGTCCGCAGGTAACGGGAGAAGGTACCACTTGCAAGCGGCATAGTAAAATACAACCCTTCCTCTCTCCCGAAAGAACCACCATACAAAGTTGCTGATTATCCCGAGCAAAGGAGGCTATGATATTCTTCAATAATCTATCGTTGCAGAGGATATTTGCTCAAAGACGTTGTCTTTTTTGGCTCCTTACATGCCGGAAGAACATGGTCTCCTTCTTCCTCAAGTCGACCCGACGAACTTCGGCCATCATCTCTGTGTGGTGAAGGAAGTATGGGAAGAACAGGATAACTCCTCAGCCTTTTTATAGGCGAAAGAGATCATCGATCCCCAATAACTTTGCCATAAAGACAGCCATGAAAGAACGTGTCAGGCTTGACCATTTCAGGCTCCATTCAGAGCATTTCGAGTTACGAGGAATGGTTCATGCTTCATTAAAAGTGTTTCAAATTACGAGGAATTTAAAAGCTTTGAAGGGGGTCTTGTAGAAGCATAAAAAATATGCTGGATAGCCATACGCAGCATGTTAATGCGGGGCAGCGTAAACAGAGGACCTCAGAGCCATCAAACGTACAATAGAGCTTTTCCGTTGAGCACAGCGTAAAAATATAGGCTCAAGGACCATCCGCGTAATGCAGTATGTCCAGGCTGCTTCGGTATAAACAGGGTACTTCATCGCCTATATGGCGTAAAACTCATCCGCTTTCAATGCAGTATTGAAGTGTACGAGAAATGCTTCATATTCTTCGAAATGAACCTGTCAGATCATGCAATAAACCTAACGTCTGGACTCCTGACAAAGAGTACTGTACGATAACCCAAGCGACGAGTATCATGATGGTGCGGCACTGCAACCCAGGCTGTCATTTACTGCCATTTCCTTTGCGTAAACCACTTTTACACATACAAAGGGATACGCTGCCTAGTTTTACACAGGCCGATATAAGCTGTTTACGCTCCGCAGAAGACAAACAGCCTGCCACGTCAAAAGCTGTACTTCGTACAGGGCTCGAGGCACGTCTCTGCATTTAATGCGCAGGGCGATGACAGTTTCTCGAGGCACGTCTCTGCACTTAAAGCGCCAAATACTGACAGATGCCCAAGGCACGTCTCTGCACTTGATGCACAGAAGGGTGGCAGGCCTTCAAAATATGCCTCCTCATTTAATGAGCGGGATAAAGGCGGATCCCCGTATTTAATGCAGGAGATTTGATTAAATGTCACCGAACCGTCGTTTAGTAATATCTCCCTTGCGTAAACTACTCTTACGCATATAAGGGAATACGCCGCCCAGTTTTACACAGGCAGACGTGAGCTTCTTACGCTCCATAGAAGGCAAACAGACCGCCACATCAGCAGTTACTCTTCGTACAGAATTCGAGGCGCATATCTGCATTTAATGCTCAGAATGATGGCAAATCTTAAAGACAAGCCTTTGTATTTAATGCACAGGATGGGGGCAGATCTCTGTATTTAATGCAAGAGATTTGATTACATCTCCAAGAGCCATAATTCCAGCTAAAATGTCTACATTGCTCGACTTCTATGTCCACTCGGCTTCTATGCCCACTCGGCTTCTACGCCTGTTCGGCTTCAACGCCCCCTCGGCCTCTATGACCTCTCGACTTCTACGCCTACTCGATTTCTACGCCTACTCGGCTTCTATGCCTATTTTGGCTTCTATGCCATGGTGATAGTCATTGGCTTCTACGCCAACCTCTTCTACACAAGGGATAACTACCTACGTGGCTTCTACGCCGTGATCTTCACAGCAGATATACACATTTTGTCCCTTAGTTGGACATGCGTCACATGCTCACTCAAAAGATTATCTATACGCAGGCATTGGTTATTTTAAACCATCGTATAAAAGGGTGCTGTACTTTCCACTACTCAGTTTCTACACCAACTGAGTGGTCACTGTCACTAAAACTCTATAAATAGAGACCTCTATCAAAAGAGGACAAGGTCAGAAAATTGATCAAGAAATCCAGTATCAGATCCAACGGTCAAAGAGATTGGAGGTCAAAGAAATTGGAGGTCAAGAGAGAGATAGGAGAATCCAGAGCTCAGGCAAAGAGAAGAGATCGACGACTTTGGCATCGAGCATCCACCCTCTTTAGCAACCTGCGAAGCTGCTTTCTGTCTTCTATGGCACTTCTTCAACATCGTGTGGTCCAAGGGCTAAAGTGATCGACTGCAGATCAGACACCTATAGCAATATTTATCCAGATTAAATAAATTGTACTTGGTCATCCTCGTGTAGGATTAAATTGTACAATCTTGTTTGTAAACATAAAAGAAGGACGGGTTTTCGTATAAGACCTCATTTTCCACATTATCATCTTTTCCGTTTATTATCCGAAATATAGAGTAAACAGATAATATACTAGAAAGAAAAAATAGGCAATATAAAATGTCTGCAAGTAATAAAAATAGATAAACTAGTTAATGTGCCTTAGAGCACAAGTTCTTTATGAGATCGGTTTGGGTTGAACACAAATATAATATAGTAACTCGATTACATATGCGATATACAATCGACATGTAAATGAATACACTTGGGCTTGATCATATAACCAACTCCTACTCCCCCATTCCCAACCAATACTCATGGATCTAATCATGGCATATTACGAACACGAGTAATATAGACACACTATACACGAGACAGTATGTGGACACGAAGTACATGATAATCAATACCCGGTGCATACGATAAAATATATGTAAATGTGAACCCGCTGAACACGGTAAGGGGATAACATCTCATAATAGGATTCATATAGTACCAGTCCGTGTAACTACTGTGTCGAAATCAAGTATACAGTTCTAGAATGAGTGATATATACACTATCATGAAATAAAAACTAATAAAGAGATATACTCTCCTCTGGTCCTGAGCAAAAGATGTAACTCGGTGTCTGAGCTAGTGCCACCCAATCCTAAATAGGAAATATCATGTTAAATATTGTAATGAAGGAGAAATGAGTTTAAGAATCCACTAATATGATATTCTAAACCATTTCTAGGTCACACTAGGCCAACTAGGTCAAACTAGTCAATATAAGTCAAGCAAGGTTACTAACTAGCTAACACTAGCTTATATTAGCCATAATAGATTATTATCTAAGTTTCTAAATCAATACTTAGTTAGTACTAGTCAATACCTTAGCTCTAATATTAGTACCTAACCCCTTTGAACAATACCTTAGCTATTACCAATAACTTAATATTTAATCTTACTAATGATAACTAATTGATACAATAACTTAACTTATATATCAACTGATATTCTAAGTACTAACTTCTAACTGCTACTAACTATCAACTACTACTAATTTAACTAACTAATATAATAACCATCAACCCAACACTCCATCAGTTGAACAACTGGTAACCAATTACAATAAAGTATCAACTGATACTCTCCCCAATAGTGTATCATCACTGATTCATACTGTCAACAATGCTTACAAATCTGAATCTGAGCTCAATAGAGGTATAAACACATCTAGTACAACATCTAATTTTATTGTAATTATTGTTCCTCTTCATATAGCAATCATTGTTGCTGAAAACTGGAAGTACTCACTGCTCGAGCACAAGATGCAAAGCAACCCCCTCCACTTGGTTTTTCCCCTTGCCATCAGTACTACTACTACTTACTGCCTTAATTCTCACATCAAAATTGAGTCTCCTCTTCACTGATACAAGATTGTATCTGTTCAGATACTGGATTGATACTAGTATCCAACCCACCTCACTATAATATGTATTCCAACTCAATACCTTATAGTATCATAATACTTCAATGGAAATCTCCTAATCAAGAGCCTACCCTAATGCCAACACTTAATCCTACTTTTAATCTAACTTATTCTAAACCTTAATACCTGTTGGTATTTGAGTATCTTGATACTCAATATCAACTGATACCAATACCTGCACCTCAACTATACCAACCCTTGCACCAACAGTCAAAACCAATACAAACATTTGCACCCACACATATACAACCATGCTATTAACTGTTTCCCTCATCACTCAACAAGTACCTGGGCATCATAGGCACCCCTCACTAGACTGCTGCAATACCTCACCTGGATACACCACCCTACTATTATTACTCCTATGATCTTGCTGCTGATGCTAAAGCCATCTACTGCTGCTATATTTGAATACAGAGCTTTAATACCTACGGTATTTGTATATGCAAGGAATTGACTCCTTGTATACCCAAGCTAAGTCCTACAAGTCACAATTGCAATAACACAGAAATACTATATTGAATGAATGAAACCAATACCAAACCCGATATCAACAATTTTACCCTACGCAGTCTAACTTGACTGTAAACACCATCACCCTCTTGTGGCGCTCGACTAAAACCAACTCCAACAACAATGACAAATATACTATTGTACTTACCAACACAGCACTAATACCTGCCACCCAGCACATCCAACCCCTATAGAAACTACTACTCAAATCAACAATAATACAACAACTGTAACTCAATACAACTCAACTTGATACAACCACCATACTCAATACAATCCCTACAACACCCCTCTACAACAGCAGCACAACACCAACACAAACCTGAGTACCCCCGTACTGCACAACAACTTATTTGCTAAACTTAATACCTCAAACACTCATATATAGGTGCTATATATAACACATATTATATATATATATATATATATATATATATATATATATATATATATATATATATATATATATACAATATGATACTATGAATAGGTACACACCCACCAACCATTTATCAAAACTTGGTGCGCACTATCGATATGCCCCGCATCACACTCCGATACGCCCTTTTATTGGCCACACGAACACAATATACATCTCCACCAATAATTAGACCCTCATACAAAATCTAATATGATCTAATAATATACATATTAGCTATTTATAATGCAATATAACGAGAAAACACCTATCGGCCCAAAATATCCAAATCTACCAGCACATATCACAATGTATCATGATATGGCCTACACATATCCAATTATGGATATGTAGCTAGTCTTTCAACCCTGATCTAAGTCTAATTAGACTAAATTAGTGTCATGACATACACTTGATATGTCAATCTCGTATTTCCCCCAAAATGGACATAAATCTTCTTTTTGAAATCATAATACACATCCAAATAGCCTAAAACTTTATCCTATAAGTAGCCCTAGGCCATGAGAGGGTTCCTAATGGTCAAATACATAATTTGGAACCTACAATGAAGGTGAATTTAGAATTATATCTATTGTGAGATGGATTCCTAATGAATTATCTCTACCGACACAATCCGGACATAATCTCCTTGCCAAAGCTCAAGTGCTCCTTGCTACTCTAAGCTTGAATGCTCTTTGAGTGATGAAAATGAGAGGGAATGTGAATGAGTTGAGGGATATGAATGGAGGGATGAAGGAAATTTGGTATCTAGAAAGTTGGAGATCTATAAATGAGTGCAAATAAAGAGGAGAGAGAGAGAGTAGCTCCTTTATAGTGGTCAGCCCATTTTCCCCTCTCCAAGTCACTCTATGTCTAAGTTGTCCCTACATGAAGAATTATGAAAAATAATTAAGGATAAATATTTTGAAATTTTTTTACACTAATGCAAATTAATCTAATTCTCCTAATTAATTAGAGGGAATGGGTCTAATGGGCCTAGTCCATGTTGGGCTCAATAAGTTGTCATAATAAGTTTAATTGGGTTGACTAGTGTCAAGTCTAAATAATAGGCTAGCCCACTAAATAAATAATACAAGGCACCAAATAATTATATAGCACACAAAGTAATTTTAAATCACTAAATTAAAGTAACTATGCTAATTGACTAAATTGTCCCTATTTATAAAAGTGAGGGTGACATGCATGTAGTAGTGTGTTTCAGCTAGAGAAGTTAGTTGTCATGCCCCGATCCCAAAAGGGCCAATCGTCCTTGTTTTGGACCTTGCGGAACCGACCATCCTCGTTTTGGGCGTGATGCCATGCAAGCCTAAGTTGCGCTCGCACAAGGCCAATGCTTGAACAATCATAATATACGGAGTTAGATGTAGCGGCATAATATTATATAAAAGTAAATAAACACAATGGTATAAGGAAATAATATCTTATTGATATATGAAATGATTACAAGGTATGCCAATTGTCTTACATCTCTCTAGAATAATACAAAATACAATGACATTGTTCCATATATTACGTCCCTTTATACAAAAATGTCTCAAAATATCTTGATACATCTCAAGACATCGATTACTAATCTTCGGCTCTTGAGGATGAGTATCTGCTATCGCTTCTTTGGATAATCCAGCACCTGCGAACAAGCTGGTGGAGGGTCAGCATTTTGGGAAAAGCACTAGTGAGGGAACAAAAGCAACATACTCTAAAACCAACACTAAGTAATCAGGGGGTAAAATATTACATTACTAGTGATCTTGCTACTTTTATCTTGGTTCATTTTATGCAGTACAGGATCAGAGTCAGTTTACTTCTTTTGAAAATATCTTTGAAATTAGAGTTCATATTAAATTTAATAAGGCATACAATAGGAACTATTCTATCGTGAAGTGCATAGCATGTATCGTGAACCATATTTATTCTCTCTTAGTAACATAAGCAACATCTTAGTGGACTATTCATCTAAAATTCAAGAAGCAATAATGCATGTAAAATAGATACATAACATAATATAAATGATCACTAATTCAGTGATTCTTACCCCACGGTTGAACGGTTATCCCTGTAAGAGACATACAAGTTAGCAATAATTTGCATAAACATATATAGGTTCTATTCCATGTTCGTCTCTGCATCAAATAGTTAGTTATACAGGAAGGCTGAATCCTAGCATGCGACCTAACTATATGATGGCCCATGAGTCTACTTTCTTATGAGTAGTAGCAGTGTTATCACAGTCCAGCACTGCACTAGTATATGCTCATACTAGCTACTTTGACACTCGATCCAGCTAACTAATAAATATGAATACCCACTTGATCATGGGAACTTCTTTGCTTCAGGGTGTTCTCTATGATCCTCCCTAGGGTGAACGATTCATATTGCACCAAAAACCGGTCGTTGGATTATCCTTGTGCAAAAGTTGTCTAAAGACCAATGCATGATGCAACTCTAACAATTAAACTCTTCGATGCATGAGGTTCATAAATAAACAGACTTTCTATCTATCTCTTCTAATATTACTATCACTTTTCTGGAGAAGGAATATTTTTTTATTTCATAATAATTATAATGGTTATATTTTTATTTTATAATATTTGGTATTATTGTATTATATCTATATATATATTTAATATGGTTGATGGTTCTATGTTAGCCATTAGTTAGACTAATTATTAGTGAACCTAAGTAAACTCAACTAGACTTGACATGACCCATTAGAAAAACCAATTATTTTAGTCATGGTTGACTCATTAATTAGGGAGAATAAATAGAATATTCCTTCCATTAACAATATAGCCTTCCTTTAGTTAAACCATTTAATTAATTAAACATTCATGACATAAAGGAGAGAAAACTTGGACATATCAAATGGATCTAACCTAACCCTAACACTAACAAATAGGTGGTCAGCCCTATTAATAGGGTGGGAGAGTCTCTCTCCCCTTCATTCTAGCCTCTTTTATTTCTAAATTAGCTCACCTCTATTTTTCCCCAAATCTACTTCATTCTAAATTCTTTTCTACCAAATCCACCCTCATTTCTTTATTTTAAACATATTCTAAGGAGCTTGGAGGAGCAAAGGAAAGCTTTGGTGTGGAGCTTCCTTGAAGGAGGTGTCCATCCATCTCTTTGTGTCCTCTTGGTGTATTGCATTGGTAATTCATCTTCTAATAGGCAAAATACCTATTCTCCTAATCATTTTCTTTCTAAATATTATAATATACCCCTAGAGACATTTTCTTGGCTAAGGGCTACCCATAGGAAGAAGAACTAGGTTCATAGGAGGCCTATGGTAGAAGTTACATTGACTTTTGTAGCCAAATTGGAGAAAATTCAAATTTGGACCACTAGGTGTTTGTAAGATATCTTATAGAAGATTTTAGGTTGTGACTCATGATTTAAGAGGGATAAGTGTCCACAATTGGATACGAGTAGGTTGTATCATGATACTCTATGATATCGAGTGATACTTGAGTGTTTTTCTTTGTACACTTGTGATACGCATGCCAATTTCTTCATATCACATTGTAGTAGCTATTAATTATGATATTGATACTTTAATGACGATTTTATATGTGTCAATATAGCTTTGGTAATGTTTAATGATGATTACAAGGAGTATCTTGAGTGTATCACATTGGTATCATAGAATTAGTGTGATACTTGTGTGGTGCACCATAGGTATTTGATGGATTATCTATGTATAGTATAAGTGTATTAGTGTATATATATATATATATATATATATATATATATATATATATATATATATATATATATATATATATATATAGTTATGTATGTGTGTGTGCGTGGTATTGTGGTGTGGTAGTGTGAGGGAGCTATGTTAATGATGGATGGGTGTGATACTTGGATACATGTTGGTTAACATGTGGATGAATGAGTGAGTGTCTCGTGGAAGTATGGTGTTGAACTTGTAGCTAGAGGGGGAGTGCACTGGGTGCACTGCTAATGTGAGCAACTGCACCATTGTAGTTTCAAACAATGCTTGGGTCTGTCCCCTGGCACTACACCTGGAGGGTGAGGCTTGTTGTTGTGTGCAGCAAAGAAGTGCTGCATATTGGGAAGCAAGGGGGGTGCACTGCTAATCAGTGCACTGTTGATCAACTACTTATTTGCAGTTTAGTCAGTAAGAGAGGGAGATTATGGACTACATGCATATGTGTCTGCACATCTGTGCAAACCATATTGGTACAGCAGCACATCTATGAGGAGATTAAAGGAGGAGCTTCATTGCTTGCAAGGTATTGGAGAGTTGAGGGGTATTAACAGCAAGTGCAAATCTAACACAAGTAAATGCAGTTGCAATATATACACTACAGTGGAGAGTTGGAGCAGTGTAATAGGTTGTACAATAAGAGTCTATGTGTGTCAGTATTTGGTGAGTGTGTGTGAGTGTCCAACCAAGTATTAGAGAGTGTGATATCTTGTATGCAGAAAGCAAGTATCTATGGGTAAGTATATGAGCCTAGGTGTTAAGAGGTTTAAGAGTATGGTATTGTATGTAATATATTAGGTGTTTTGAGTGAGTTGTCTAGTATATCAGATTGAGTTGTATTTGATTAAGGTAAGTAAAGTTGTAAACATAAGTTAGAATACTAAGGTTGAGTATTGATACCAGGTGATACCAACTTAGAGCTAAGGTATGGGTATTAACTCAAGTATTACCTATATAGTATTAGTGAGGTATTAGTTGGGTAAGGTTAGTATTATGATAACTCGGTACTCAGAGGGCAATACCAAGGTATTGATTAATACTTTAGGCTAGGTTATGGAGATTAGGTAACAAGCTATGGTTAAGATACTAAGGTCATGAGTTTGTGTCACGCCCCGATCTCCGCAGGATATGCCATCCCTACTAGACACGAATTACCGCGCTAGTGCTCCCGCAGGATGATCATTCCAATCAGGACGTGACACTATGTGAGCACAAGCTACGCCCACGCAAGGCTATTATCCGAACATGCGGAGAATAGATAAGACACAGAGTCACACTTATCGTCTGTATGCAGCGAGATAAGAAACCAAACAGGCGATAGATAACAAGTTCATAGAGCTGTCATAGCGAAAGTATTGAATAGCACAAGTATGAAAGTAAAAAAAATGTACTTTATTAATATTAAATAAGTTTTACAAGCTGCGGTAGACCGAGATTACAAGTCGCTCAAGCTCTCTCTCTCTCTCTCTCTCTCAAAATAATACAAGCGTGCCAAGTGGCTTATAACATAAAATGATACATAGGCGATATTCCAATATTATGTCCTGTATATGTGCTTCAACTTCAGACGCAATACTCCAAGGCTTCAGAGTTAGCTCCATGCCTTAGCGCGCACGAGGGGATAATCCACACCAAATGAGATTCTCCCGCACCCTGCAAGCAATCTCGTAGATTATCAGTAAATTGAATGTACTAGTGGGATGGCTTCTCGCCTGCTCGACGAATCCAATCATGTTATATTAATTTCATACACCATTTATTAAGTAGTCTTTCTAGTCTTTCCTTAAGATCAGTTTTATGGTAATGATATAAGCCTAACTCGTATGGCAGTGCGCCGTACGATTAAGAGTAACACGGCAAAATTTACCAACTTATCATTCGTCCTTCCCTGTCTAAAGATAAAACCAAGTTAAGCTAAGCACAAATATATAATAAAATCCAAGGAATCGCATAAGAAAAGATAGGTTGTCGCAAGCGGATTTCTGATTCAGGTGAATAATATACTCAGATATATGATACTCAGGTTACTTTGTCACTTTGATTGTTCAAATACCTGATACTCAGGTCATTCAAGTGTGTTATATTCAGTCTTCTTATTTAATATGATGCCTCTCACGCAAATTTTTGTAATCGAGCTTAACTTAATCTATATGAACAGAAGTCGCTGGCCTACAAGCCATTGTAGACAGTAGTTCGGACGGACGACGGTGATGGCAGCGCGGGTAGCTAGCCCCACTGTAAGAGAATGCCTCCCCCGTGCTGATGTTGCTAGATGACTATCCGATTTCCGGCCTAGGTCAATACAGGCCCGGTGTTATCGACGGATATTCGCAGGAACTATACAAACCTTATGCACAAGTTGTCCGCGATAATTTGAGTCTTTTTTATTTATTCTTGTTCAGTTATCTTTTCACTTCTTGTTCTTAAATGGTGATGGTGGTAGCATGACACGATCCCGCTATGAGCCAACCCGAACAACGATGGTGGTAACGCGGTACGAACCTACTACGAGCCACCCTAAACGACGGTGGTAGCACGGCACGAGCCTACTATGAGCCATCCCGAGTGATTCTTGTTCTACATTACTTATCATTGCAATTTAGTTTATTTACTTAATAATTCCATTACTTTTTTATAACTTCTTCAAATATTTTATTATGCAGTTCCCGGTACGAGAAACTGCCTTGGCGACCTTATGGTCCCAAATACTTTCATGTTCAAACTTACACGGAATGAATATTTGATAGTCTTCTGGCCAAACAAAGTGAATCATGTTCCGAGTCGTATTCCAGGTCATGGCAAGAATCTACGAGATCAGCATGGCACATAATGGTGAATACTATACTTGATAATATAAAAGTCTACTCAAAACATAAGCAGTACGACTAGCACGAGCATGAAGGTGTCATTGAATCATGGATTAATCTATAAGACAAGCAGTCTAAATATGTGAGCAGTGCACTATGAAGAGTATATAATGATCTACTCAAAGCATTAGCGGGGTCTACTTGCATGAAGCTAAGGTAGCATACGAGGGTCCAGTTATAAGTCAAGTTTCATTTCCATGTTCTAATACAAGCAATACAAGATAGGATTATTCACTTAGCTAGGTGCGTGTATTCTTCTTAGCATGCAAGGGATAATTTGTCTAGTGACTAGCATGTATCATCCGTATTTTTAAGTGTGCAGGCTAAGCAAAGACAGGTTTATCATAGCCACCCACCTTAGCGATGATTCGCATCGGTCAAGCGATACTTCGAGTGCGCCTTTGAAAGTCTAAGTTTGAACTCCTAAAAGGCCAAGTCTGAATCCTTTGCCTCAAGCGAGTCTTCTCACTGAGCAAAGCCAGACGAGTCGTCACACTTGTGCCATTTGAAGTGGCTATCCGCATTGATGCAGAGTATCTCATTACATTATACACCACTCAGAACAAGTCTCGTCCTTGAGACTTCCTGAGTGCAAACCGTTCTATCGCACACTATCGAATCTATCTCAATCATATCACTCTATATCACTAGACCCGTTCAAACACAACTTCCTACTTGTTTTCTTATATTTGTGTCGCATGCGTGCTTAGTTTGTTCCATTTGAATGACTCTATCACTCAATCCAAGTTGGCTATATTACTCGAACGTCGTATTCTTTGACTATGTCTCTACTGTGCCTTAGCGCGAAACATATATCTCTTAACACGAGACATAATCTATTGTGTAAGATGACCTTAGGCTGAGACTGACTAATCTAAATTGTTATACTCATCCATGCGAATCTAACATATTCACTTATATTAGCAATCGATGTCAGCATATCGCGAGTCTGGATCGTGCACATATTCAAGGCATCCCCCAAACATATGCATGTCAACCAACTTAGCGATAACAAAGTCTTTACACTTGAGTTTAATATATCACTGAGTCTTGGATTGTGCACACGTTTAAGGCATCCCTCAAACATATGCATTTTAACCAAACTTAGCGATATCGAAGCTGGATAAGCTACTCACAAAAAATTTCAGTATTCTCGTCTTATGAATCACAATAATACCTCAAATGGGATCAATCAAAATCCAAGTCATTTTTAATCCAACCCAAAAATCAAGCATTGTACTATCGTTGATCACGATCTATACGACCGACCGACTAGCGTCCAAGTCCTATCATCCAGTCTGTTTGTGTTAAATATTAACTTCTAGCATACACTTATCGTGTCAAGTCTAACTCTAAGTCTTGTTGTCCAGTTCTATGGCTTGCTCAAGCAATACTCTAAAGTCGATCACATAAGTTCTTTCACCCAGCATAGGGTCATCTGCCTAACTGCTAAGTCAGCTTACAGGGTCATAGGTACAGTTTATGTTCATAATTTATAGCGTACAATCTATTGCACGAAACTCGCCCAATTCCTAAGGTCAAACCATTGTTCGTTCATATGGGGTATTCTACCCAAGCTTATTTTACTTAGATTTCTAAATATCGAGCACAGATTATCCTATCCACATCCCCCCATTTGTTGCATAGGGTCCAAGTTCGTTTATCAAAGTCATTCCAAAAATATATTCGTTCAACCGAATCCTTGATATACCATGTCGCACGTCAAACCTAGCGATTCGCATAGTCTATCTCCTCAAATATGTTTGATAGAATCCACATATCCATTCTTTCTAAGTCTAGAACACCAAGTCACGATATTATTTTTATTCCTTCGATCTCAGAAATAAACTCTAAGTCGTTCAATAAAATTTATGTATCCGTTCACGACACCATCAAGCGTAACTTACTTCACGTTCTAGACTAACTCATCCTCGAAATAATTTTAATTAACTTGTATTCTCAAACTCACCTTATTGTGTCAAACCATAAGTCAAGACGATCCTTCAATTGTTACGCTCCAGTCTCCCGTAAGTTATCTCTGATACCAATATTTTATGTCTCGATCTTCCACAAGTTCAATCATTCTCGTTGGACATAAAATTACTATGCCAACGCTCTCATAGGATAATCGTCCTAATTCGGACGTGACATATGTGCGAGCAAGGAGTGGCGCTCGCATAAGACAAGAACGTCAATCTTATAGTTATTATCAAAATGATCAAGACACCTATCACTACCCGCACCCAGTGTAGGGGCACGAGTATGTGGGTACGTCTAGCCTATGCCGCAGCATCGATAGTAGAACGTTGTCTGGGTCAATAATACTATATACACATCTCTCACATAATATATAAGGTACATACCATGCTATCTCAACTCCAAATAGAGGACAATATGATAATTTGATAATGGTAATCAATACTCAATCATAATATAAAATTAGAGGAAGATATGGCACGATATAAAATAAAAAGAATAAAATACAGAGTCATAATACATCTCAAGTCCAAGTCCAATAGCCTAATCCTAACACAATAGTCTCAAATATAATACATGTCAAAATGTCTAAAATATGACAACTATAATATCATATAATAAATAAGCTAAGTCTCCTCGAATGTTGGTACTATCTCAATAGCCTATGCTGGTGCTATCTCAACTAGCTCGCCATCATATGGCCCATAGTACATAGGACACCAGTCCTCTAATAAATTATCTAAAAAATATATCCAGTCAGGATTGGAGTGAAATAAAACCCAATAGTAGTTCCAATAATTGATAAAAACTATAAACCATCAATAGCAATAAAAATAAATCATGGAAGTAACTGAATTAGTAAATATCACAAGAAAAAGTATCATGGTAAACAATGAAAATAAATTGAGAAAATATGGTGAGAAATATCAACGTAATAAATTAGAATAAAAGAAATATAATAATAAATGTGCCTTAAAATATTAGTAAGATAATGTGGTCGGCTTGGGCCTAACACTGGCTATATATAAAAGGGAAGCTAGTGTGACCACACATGAGTTGTATGATCTGCTAGCTATCATAGACTATACTAAATCATGGACTATAAGGTATGATCACATATCCACTAATATTTTTCTAACTCTCGACTAGTACACGGATCAAATCACGACATGTTATAACACGTATATCAAAATGCATAGTCTATAATATCATGTACTATGATTACGGTCTATATAATCACTAAGATATCATGATAATCACTGAGTAATCATGAAGCATGACATGGTGATCACTGAGTAACCACAATAATAGCATCTCATGACAAAGATCCAAGTATACCAATCTGTGTAACTATCGTGCCAGGAATCAAATATCTCAATACTAAATAAATATACATAGAGACTATCAAATAAGAAAACTATCAGAGAATGTACTCGCATATGGTCCTAAAAAAATAGTATAACTCGGTGTTCGAGCTGATGTCACACACACCTATATATGAATGGCATGTCAATTAGTGTAAATAAGTAATAAATAAGCTCAAATGCACTTGATATGATTTTTAGGTTAATACTAGGTCTCACTAGGCCAATACCTTGATATTAGGACCATGCCTAGCTTCTAGGTTTATTACAATTCTAAACTAGTTGGTACTAGGTGATACCTAGGTTTCTAAGTTCATAACTTTAATATATTAGCTAATATCATTAGGTATATATATACCCAACTCATGAATACACTAGTTAATATCTATATTAGAATATCTTAGTAGCTATACTTATTTACCTAACTAATACCTTAGCTAACTACTATTACCTTGGTACCTAGCTTAACTAATACCCTGCATTGATACTCTAATTCATTGCCTACTCTACCTCATTTGTGTTGATACACTATTATAATATAATACTTGTTGGTACTATACTGACACCACATACCTTATGGGTATAACCCACACTATATTCTAATATACTCAATCACCCCACACTTGAACTTTACTGGAACACTCCTTATTTACCCGAACACTCCATACTCCTGCAACGCCCTCAAGTTCCCATACTTGATACTCATAATCTTACAACTTGTCCACTTAACTATGCACAAAACGGTCACGCCCCAGTACCGGAATACGGAAACGGGCATAGCCAGCTACCCCGTATAATGTACTATACGTCATACGACGATCACGGCTGTAATAAGACAAGGGGGATGCATGCTACAATCAAGTCTCCTATGGTCAAGGACTTCTATGTCTTAATCATTCAAACAAGAAATAGTAAATATAGGGCATATATGATAAAATAATAAGGTGTCCCAAACGCTTTCTAAAAATATTTTAGAAACCAGTTGTGCAAAATAAGAAGTTGACAGAGTATCAAAAGTACATGACAGTGATTAGCTGTAGTCTGATCTAATAAAATTATCTAAGAAGACTAAATGTCCAAACGTGCCGGCTAACAGGTGTCGGTGGCTAAACGTCCAAAAGAAGTAAATATACAATGACGAGCAGGAAAGAAGAAAACCTACTCGTTATCCTCTGTGACCATATTCCTGGTACGCGCCATGAGTTGGAGGATAGTATATTGGATCCTCGGGTGCTGGGTCAAGACCTAGACATGCAACCTAATAAACATACAAGCAAGAAATAATACGTCCCATATACGTATATAAAAAACGGGGAGTGACAGGACACGACCAGCTATCCCGTATAATGTATTATACGTCGTACGACGATCACGGCTGTAACTAGACAAGGGGGTGCATGCTACAATTAGGTCACTTAGGGTCCCACGAACATCTATGTCACAATCAATCAAACAAAAAATAGTAATTATAGAGCATATAAAATAAAGTAATAAGGCGTTCCAAATAATTTCTCAAGATGTTTTGGTGGAATAAAAAAAGTACATGATAGTATTACAGCTGGGTTGGCTTGAAGAAAGCCAGTTGGACTTGGGTTATGTGGAAGGATCAATTCAGAATGTTGTGAGATCGTGCTGGGAAGCTCCTTCAAATAAATTTGAGTGGTATTGGTGCTTCGATCCTTTATCTCTACGCTTAACAAAATAATTTAGTTCATATTTGTGTAAGTTGTTCGCTTAAAGCTATATAGCAAAAAATCATAAAAGATAAAGAAAGATAATAATCATATTTCTATTAACCTTGTGTTATTTTAGAATATGGTGTCACTACCGCATTCAGAAAACAGGGGTATTTTTGACTTTTTATAATTATTAGTATTGTGGTATTATATTAAATGATTTCTCAATATTATATTTAATTTAGATAATTGCATGAGGTGTGTATTTAAATATATTATATTATATACTGTGTTCTTAATGTCTAAGCTGGTAGACTTGACCTAGAGGCCACTAGACGAATACCTGATCGAATAATGGAGATTTTGTATTTAATTGTTTTATTTTAGAATTTAATTATTGGAGGATGTATTTAATTACCGTAATTTATTTAATTATTGCGCGCTGTCGCTGCTTCGATATTGGAGCGCTACCTGACTTTTGCTTTCCAACAAATTTTACAATCTTGCCCTAGACATGCCCGCCTTCCATTCTGTTATTTTTGCAACCCAAAATTATGCTCTCTGTACCTTCATTTTAGCCGCACAAAAATCGTCGCGGACGTTTATTTAATTTCTGAATAAATTCCTATTTTGTATCGTTGTGCGTTCCAATCAAAATTGGAGGCAATCTTGACCTATTTTTCGTCCGACCCAAATTAGGGTAATATTCTGTTCTGAGTCTTCTCCATTAATGGTATTGATGACCCGACCTGATTTTGGCCCCATGTACTCCTAATTAATTTTAGAACGCCAGGTGTATAAAAAAATAAATTGAATTAATTGAATTCATAAACCTATTTCTGTGTAATTTTTCCATTTGTTGGGGACTTAATTGAAAAAATTCAATGATGTGTCACAATCCTATTGATTTAGCCTAATGAAGAACAACCCCTCTTTTCTCCATATCGAATCTTGGCCACCCATTCTAAATGGGGGCTCATCATCACCACGCATCTCCCATCAATTCCCCTATAAAGTGTCTCCTCTCCCCCATTTACCAATGCAGCCCTAAAATTCTAGGAGCATTAAAAATCTCTCTCTCTCTTCTCCCTCACTGCAATCACAGCCAACCAAACTTTCCTCTCCTCCATTCCTCTTCTCTTCTTCTTCCTTCTTCTCCACTTTTTATTTTTAATTAAAAGGGAAGGGGGAACACCCTGCCATTGTTCTGCACTCCGACCAAGCCCGATCTTCTCTCCGGCGGTTCAGTCAACTCCGACCCCGGCTGCTTTTCTCTGTGCTCCGGCGCCCCCGCTCCACTCATCCCTCCTCCTATATCGACCTCCTCCATACTCATCTCTCCGGCCAGTTCTCTCGACCGAAGCTCCACCGGGTCCACCATCTTCTCTTCGCCAACGCCGGGATGAACCAGTTCAAACCGATCTTCCTCGGCACCGTCGGCCCGAGCCCCACACGACCGGAGCAGCAGCAGCAGCTCGACTGCACCCCTCCGGCCCGCTGTAACAGCTCTGACAAACCCGCTCTAGCGCACTCCGGCGTGCAAGAGCTCGTCCCCACCGAGGCCGACGGCGGCCGCGTCCTCGTACGATGTCAGGACCGCCATCTACAACCGGCTGGTGGAGGACGGGAACGAGGAGGCGGTCGGAAACCCCGATTTCAAGGACCGGCTCCTGGCCCACTTCGCCCGGCTCCCGGCTAGTTATATTGTGGATGTGAACGTTGATAGAGCAGAAGATATTTTGCTACATCAGAAGATTCTTGCAGAAGCAAAGGACCCAACAGCGCCCGGTCTTCTATGTCCGTTTCATGATGGTACCAATTCACTGTTTATTGAATTATGTATTTGATTTGTTGAAGAGTTTTAAAGAAATGGTTGTCACTAAGTTATTTTGCAGTCTATAAGATCTTATTTTGCAATGTCAATATACACACAAGCACAAAAGCCGATGAAAAGCACAACTAAAACAAGAAGGAAGCTACCTGAGTATATTCTTCCATTCAGATCTATTAGGGATAATCTCCTTTTTATTGAAAGAAGTATTTCGTAAACAAAGTACAAAATCTCAGATTGTCCACATAACAAAGTGGCTGTCCTTAAAATTTTCATAAGGTTGACTGCACTATATCTGCTTATGCAAACATTTTCGTGTCATCATAGTGATTTCCTCCCTCTGCTCCTCAACCTCTTCCCGAGCGGCCACCCGGCCAGGCCCCGACCAGCATTTCCCTATCACCACCCAGCTCTTCTCCCTCTTCCTTTTTCCTTGTATCTATATATTTATATATATATATACATACGTATATACGTATATGTATATAAATAGTATTTATTTAATTAATGTTTAATACGTGAATATGTATAGTGTATAAATACATTAGTAATATATATTTTAATATATGTACATATATTATTTAATTAATTAAATGTTAAACATGTATAAGTATAGTATATATAAATTAGTATATGTATTCCTATATATACGTATATGTATGTATGTATTATTATTATTTTATTCCTATATATATATATATATAGTATAAACTCTATGGGTGTATTAGTCTTGGTAAATTTTAATAATGATGTTAACAATATATATATATTGTAAATTATATTTTGGCAAATATATATGGTACATAAATAATTGTTGAACTAATATATATATATATTATACATGAATTAAATAGGTAATGTGTCATATATATCTATCTGCTAGACGACCCTAGTTGACCTGTAGCATGCCAGACATAGCCCCTGAGTTAGGTATTTGATTGTGTGTTTAGTATAGCCTCTGATGCAAACGTTGTATTGTTTATTATATGTTATAGGACTGTTGGATCCTCCAGGCGATACTCTGGGACAGGACATTGGTTTTACCAGCTAAGGACCCAAGGCGAGTACATTCTCTGATTAGTTTCTAAGTTATGATATCTTCTATGTTCACTGTATCTAGTGTAAATGTCCATGCTCTTGACACGATGGTTACACGGATTGGTATACACGGATCTCGTCATGAGATGTTATTCCTTATTCATGGTGTAGCTTGTAGAAGACTTGTTTCCTTGTTATCTTGTGCATGTACAAACACTGAGTCCCGGGGAGAATTGCTACCTCCCTAGGGGAATCCCGTGCCATAGCATACCATGATTGGATCTACTATACCAGTCGGGGGTGGGGAGTATTTTAGTGTAGATTTGTGATCATACCCAACCTTACATGCATCATAGCTCACCCCACAACTCACATCGGGTGCAGCCTGACCATTTACATGCTTCATAGCTGTTACGTGTGATTAGCCTGACCTCTACATGCATCATAGCTAACCAACGGTTAGCCTGACCTTACAAGAATCATAGCTAATCACATGTAACCAGCCTGATCAAGTTCCTAAGCCGATCATATGTTAAAGCTAGTACTCACACACTTAGTCATAGGTTCTTGCTCATTGACATATTATTTCTTTTCCTGCATTTACTTACAGTATTTCCAGTATTTCTTTTATTTCTCGTACCTATACATGCTTCTGGTATATTTCCATCTAGAACTGCTACATAGTTTATATCATTAATATAGAACTGCTATTTAGAGATGTACTTTGCTCCTTCCTGACTGGAAAATATTTTTCCAGACTGTGACCTTAGTAGACTGGTTTCTGACACACTTGAAGATTGGATGTTACTGATTGCAGGTATGGCTATTTGTTTTTGATGTCTTGTATTTCCTTGCTTGCCTTGATATCTCATCGTGCTTTAGTTTATGTAATTGAGTATTTCTAGTATTATTTTATGATATCCACGTCTCCTTATGGAGTTGGGTATTTACGTGAGTTTGATTAGATAGTTACATGACCTAGACAGCGTTCTACCGCCGATGCTGCGGCGTAGGCTGGACGTACCCACGCACTCGTGCCCCTAAACTGGGTGCGGGTCGTGACACGTTTTTAGTGGTGGCCCATGCAGGTCAGACTTCGCTAGTTGTACGATGTCGTAGTAGTGCGACGTCATAGTTGTACTACTGCGTACCTGCTATAGAATATAGGACATAGGATACTAGGATGAGAGAGGATACTCAATCACAAATTATTTGAGAGATTCCTGGGATGACCCTTGAGAATCTCATTATAAATTCCAATTTAAATCCTTCCCCCTTGTTCCCGTCTGCTCTCGCTTGTTGTTATTGAACTTGATCCTTATTGATCAGTTATTAAATTAAAATCTTGGTATCATTGTTGAGTTTGATTCTTGTTGACCAGTTGTTAAATTTAATTCTTGATATCGTTGTTGAGTTGATTTCATATCGAGATGAATTTTACAGGCTAAAATTTACGGTATCATCTGATGACATATGTTGATGAGGACAGTGAGAAAGGTAAAATGTCTACTTTGGTTATGGACCCTAGAGTTTATTGCAGCCATATTAGCTGTGGTGACGAGAACGTAGGAACCTGACTTGGATGTACATACTATAGTTATGAAACTTAGAGTCTCTCGCAGCCATACCGGTTGGCGTGGCAAAGATTCTAGACGACATGATTATAGAGTTGCATACCTTAGTTACGGAACCTATCGTTTATCGCATCTATGCTTACTGGCGAGGCGAGAATTCTGAGTGTCATGATTCCAGACAGACGTGTATGATTATCAGGTTGTATCTTAAATTGGTTCTTAAAGTATCATCTCAAGACTTATCTATTTCGTTATTACATGACTTTGTTCCATCGCTTCTTTTCTTTACTAGTAGTAAAGACACCTTCAGTCCTCAATCCAGACTTTTTGAGCTCCTATTCTTTGAGGATTTCTTATTAAGTATGATAATTAGTGACTTATGATTATGTCTGTGCCTTGAGTATTAGTATGGACTGAGTGTTATTTATGAGTTTGTAAGTGTTTTCTAGTTGAACATGTGAGCAGTAGGTCTTAATCTAGAGTTAACCTATAGCATAGTACCTTGTGGCAATAGTTCTAGGATAAGTGTTATTATAGTACTATAAGTAGAATGAGAGTATAGAGTATCAGTGATAGTTCCTAGAGTTAGTATCGGAGCCAACATATCCGTCCTGGATAATCATGATTATGCACTTGAGTGATCTATGTAAACAATTAGGTATCGAGGAATAGTGTTAAGGATTAATGGATCATGATTCAATTTGATGATTGATATCAGATATGTTAAAAATAAAGAAATTTATATGCATGAGGAGTTATAATGAGGTGTCATGAGTAGAGAAATATCGGAATTGATAATGAAGATGGTGAAGCGTATCACAGATTAGTTTAACAGGCTGTAAAAGGTTAAAGGAAAATACCTATACATCAATCGAGATGAAGAACCATATACTTGCCCATGAGAGTAAAGAAACATGAGTGTTGTAGTTGGTACATGTAATCATGAGTTATAATGAGCTTGATGAATGATCCATTAATGAAGCTAGTGATATAATACCAAGAGTGCTAATGATTCTATATCAAGGATTTGTCAAGAATGACGTTAATAATAGTAAGCACCATGTATGATGATAATTAGATGATATACCAGTTGTCATAAATTAAAAATCATGAAAGAAATTACAGGTGATGATAACTTTGATCATTGGAGATAATGGTGCAAGTGATTCAGGCAGTACAATTTTAGTACACAGTTATAGACACTAGATGCATTGAGTGCACCTCGAGTATTAGAGACTACGAGCACTTATATGTAAATTGGTGGATTTATAAATTAAAGAGTGGAAATAAAATTTTTGAGAATTATTGAGAAGTTGGGATTGTGTCATTAAAATTTTGAGGATTTTAAATATGAATTCAATAAACATGGTTAAGGCTATAAAGATTTTAGAAGTGATTAAATTTTATTTCGATGTTGAGTATCTGACTTTGAGGAGGTATATGCAATTTATTTTAAGTTGATCGAGAAGTTAAACCTTGATGATTTTTTTGAGGATTAATTTTATGGTAGATGAGAAATATGAATATTAATATATGAGTAGATGATATACACGTATAAGGATCTGGTGACTTGAGCATGATTGAGATGGCACCGCAGACTGACTTGGGTGTCCATCTAAAATTGTATTGGAAAGAGCAGTACTTAGTATGGTGTGTTACACTTGGTGTGCACTTGAGGGATAAGAACAAATAGAATGAACAATTGCAGTAGGAACGGGAACTGGCAGAGAGTATGGTACTAAAGAAATGGAGGTATCAAACTTAGATGTATTATTGAACCATGGTTATATTAGAGGTTCTTGGTGTCAGATTTTGGTATTAATAGACAGGTGTGTGCAATATTGATATATTCATGGATCTTGTGGATTAATGATTAGTTGATATGAGTACCAGTGTACAGGAATAGGAATTAGTTAGTGAATGTGCTAGAGTTAAGTGTTTGTTAGAGATAGTAGATACTACAAGTAATATGTTAGCAGGTTCCTTCTTTCCTTCCTAATGTTTCCCGTCTCTTGATTGATTGATTTCCTTAGTGCTGTAGTTCGTATTCATGATTTTTTTGTTAGAATATAGCTAGTAGTGCATCCTGACAGAGACTGCAGTGCCATGACAAAAGACACATGACCTTGCTACCCTTCAGTGAGGTAAGTGATAATATAGGCGATTCAAAAACCTCCGGGTTGGGCTTGCTACCCTTCAGTGAGGGAAGCCGTCTAGATATGAAGTTCAAGGTGATACGAAGTCAATAACCTTCATGTCGACATGGTGCATACTAATAATATCTTATGCAGGCAGTAAGTTATTACTCATTTACAGGAATGGATAAATGACCATTGGTAAGAATCACCAAAGGGTGATAACTTATATGCTTTACATTTCCTATTGATCGTGATTAAATATATACTTTATGTTCCTTGCAAATATGATCAATATGCCTATGTTAGATGAACAAGATGCATGCTTTATATTATATCGCTATGAACTATAATTGACCCTAAGGCAACATATCAAGAACACACTTAATAATATTCCTATCACATGATTACTTAGTGTTAATTTTAAGGAAGTGGGATCATCCCTCTCATAAGTACATGTGGAGTACTGACCCATGTTTGTGGGTACCATCTCAGGTTCACAAGTGCTTAGACACAGCTTAACAAGTCTTGAGGCATCGCAGCACTGTTGGGTATACAGAAACTCTTCTCTTGGAGATGATGACTTCTGCTATACAGGGCATAATGTATGGAACAAGGCATTCAATGTACCATTAATGTTTTAAGCCGAGTTTGCAAAGTTTATTGTAAGCCTAGATGGCATGGATTTCAAGTTGGCTATTAAGAGTTTGTAATCCATTCAATATCAATAAAAGAGATACTTTCCTTATATCTTGTATGAATTTAATTTGTCTGCTTACTTCTGCTGTAATATTATTGTTTCTGAGACATACCAAAGATTGTTTTATCTTCTTGCCTTGTACAAATGCATTCCCAGGCTTGTACGATATCATGCCTTGATGGGGATAATTTCTTGCGAGAGCGTTGGCGTAGTGATCTCACGTCCAATGAAGGTAATCGATCATGCGGGAGATCAGGGCGTGACAAATTTGTATTAGAGCATGACTTTACGTCCCTGGATTAGATTCATTTCAATCAAAGTTTCTTTCGTGATTACTCAATGTTGCTTCCGCGAATACTCAAAGTTGCTTCAGTGATTTTTTAAAGTTTATACCGTGATTAATCATAGTCGCTTAAGTATTTTTTTAAGGATTTCTTTCGCAAGTATTCAAATTTGCTTTCGTTATTGTCCTTGGTACTTCCGCATATATTTTGAGTTGCTTCGGTGGAAAGTTATTTGACCCTCACTTACACTCACTGAATATTTCATACAATAAGTCTAAATATGCTACGATGACATAAAAGAATTTATTGATAGTAATGATGCCTAGAAACACCAACTATGAACAATGCATTAATAAACCAGTAATCTGTGATTGATGCTTGTCAGTGAGACTCAGAGGAAACGATTGATGGGTGGCAATCGATAGTGGGTACCAATATGGTGCGCAAAGGATAAGTCGACAGTAACATCAAAAATAAATCAACATGAATTAAGTTGATCAGTCTGTGGGCTTGGTTATATTTCAGAATGGGATAGTAGCATGGCAATTATGGTCAGCAGTGCCATTGAGGGAAGGACGACTTGTTACAAATGTTGAATCGGTGCAAGAATAAATTTTTTTGATAATGGCTTGGTTTCTGAGTGTTATATCATTTTTTACCCCAATCCCGTTGTTGAGCACAGTGATCCTGTTGTAGAGCGCAAAGTGGGCTAGCGAATGAAATTTCTGAGTTGGAACCAAACAATATGAAAATTATGCTATGCGGCGATGTACCTCGTATATCCCTTGATAAGTCAGATTCCGATGATCTATAATATATAGTGGATGGAAATCTCTATCTTGGATAAAGGAAAGCATATGTGAATGCCTCAATTGGGAATAACGAGATGAGTTGCATAAATATTGGACGGTAATATAAAATTTGTCAGATGGATGTCACGTAGGAATAGTATTTTGGTTGGAACATGATTATTGAATGGTGATGAGAGCTTGAATGATTGTGAATAATAATTGGAACAATAGCGACGGATATCGATAGCTGGTTGCATGTCAGGATGGTTACTTAGTTTGTTACAAGAGACTCACAAAAAAATGAGACATTGGGAAATGTAAAACATGGATCCCTTGGTTGGGAATAGCGACATAACGTTTGACATATTCAGAGGGTGACTTGAATCAGTTGACTAAAAAGTTTGGTTTCGATATCGATAGTGCGGTACACTATCGGAGACTCATGGGAAAATCATACAGACCGTATAGTGATTGAAAAACTTATATTTGTTCAGATATAAACTTCATGTTGGATAAAATGTGTTGGAGGCATAGGAGAATTATATAGAACGGCTACAGATGAAACAAGAATTTTGTAGAACGGTGCCCTTGACCTCTGGTGTATAATGGCAATACATGCCTAGTTTAAGGATAGTACCAATGATATGAGAAATGTGCTTGATAGGAATGGATAGTTGGATATATATGCATAAACTCGAAGGATCGAGATTGCGTCAAGAAATAAGAAAAGTTGACCCTAGATATGTTGGTCGCATGAATACTGGTGAACCAATTCATAGACCCGTCAAATTAGACCGGAGTACTTTGTGCAAATTATAAGGAAGTTCTCACGAGATGGTGAACAATGAAAAATAAATAATGCTTGAAATATAGCAAGTTGAGATAAAAACTTGAAACATATTTTGTCGGTAGAAATTTGGACGCATAGATAGCAATTTGTTAATGGAGCAGACATATCAAATTTATAAGAAACTGTATGACTTTGTCATAATGTTTGGGATAGTATAATTATTGAAGCTGGATAAGATTTGGAATTGGGGTATGATCAGTATATAGAACATGTAGATATTCATTGAATGTGGCTTAGTAAAAAATAGAATTCTGCATGAGACCTTAATAAGTGGGTACGAATTAACGTTGATGGTAAATTTGAATAAGTTGACCCAGATGGTGTCAGACAGAGAAGGCATAGGAATTGCTAATATGTTGAAAAAATTGAGAGCAAAGATTTTATATGATAGAAGGTTGAATTAACCAGCCAAATATGTATGGATTCGAAATAGTAGCCAGTAAGTAAAATATGATCAATTAGCATGAAACTTGAATTTGATAAGAGAATATAATTTGGAGTGGGCACATGACTATGAGTTTTGAGAATGACAAACTAGCAATTTGGGTATTATTTATTGAAAGTTTACATGATGGATTAAGAATTTGGATATTGAAGTTAAGGGATTTACTTCGTCGATTCTAAGATGAGTCTAGAATTAGCTGGTTGGATGATTGACCCGGGTAAAATAATTATGATACAATAGATATGATCCTAGATTATCAGATGTGGGACTGAGATGTTGCTTATATACTAAGGTAGAGTCCTTAGTTGGTTGGATTTTGTCCCTTAAGAAAAGGATGTTGGCATAGAGACTTGACCCTAGAGTGTTGGATGGGTAGTATTGGTCAAGGGTAAATGGTTGTGGGGCATAAGTCATTAAGAAAGAGAGTACGTTCAGAGAGAGGGGTAGAGTCCCTTAGATTGGTTGGGTTAGTTATCCCTAAGATAAGAGATAGGTAATACCCTAGCAGTCGTCTGCATTAGGCCAGTTACTTATAAGGCATAGGTTTAGCTGTCAGTATAGCTAACCATAGAGGCTTGATCGAAAGTTAAGTTGATCGTTGGAGACTTGCTTGGTAGGCATTGGGAGTCAACATGTGATAGATACTTTATTTGGGAATCAGAATAGGTACCGTCGAAAAGATGGATCATATTGGAATGGTTAACTTGATTTTGGAACAAGTATGGAATTGACAGTTTCGAGAAAAAAAGATTGGTTGCCTTTGACGGAATAACGAATTAGAATATTTGTTCAGTTGGTTGGAATAAAGGAATTAAACTTACAACAATGAGATAGATTTTTGTGTTGGTGGAATTGTTACTAGTATGCTTTATCGAGATATAAATATGGACTAGAACATAGTACGAAGGAAACTCTGGATTCGTTGGATATTAATGACACTAAGTTGGATAAATTGGAGAAGATTTGAATGAGAGAAAAATAAAAGGTATTTTAGGAAGGATAAAAAGTTGTATTTTAGAGTTTGTTGGAAAGCACAAATTTTGTTGGTTTAGAATGATGTCCCTTGAGTTAGGCAAAAATTAAGTCTAATACTTAGGTGAATAGTATAATGTTGTTAGTCCCTGTTGCCTATATAGTTGCAGCAAGAAGGATCATGGTTATGAGAAATAAATACCATTTGAGATGGTCCATAATAGAATTTTAAAGAAATTGGCATATGTAGGATCGAAGGGATACAAATGAATGTTTGAAATGGTTAGACAAAAACGGGATTATACAAGTGGTGTGAGGGAAAGATTGGTATTGGAAAATATCGACAGAATTAACCGAAGACATGTCATAAAAACTTAAAAGAGTTATAAAAATTGTGGCTAAAGGACAGTTGGACGACCATAGTAAGTGGTTCATATATTGGGTAAAGTTGTATCAGTAGTCGTTTGATTTCTCTAGCCATTGGCATTGGCTGAGTGCACCATATTTTGGGGATGCCTGAAATATGTTATACGATCCAGGCTAGTGGTAAGCTGAATTCGAATGGGCTGCGATGAGAAACATAGTGGGTTAAAAAGGACATACTTAAGTTTGGACAAGGAAAGAGGTGGTGGGAGTAACCATTATAGCAATCGACATGCTATGGCAAGGTGCTAAATTCTGCAAGTATTATTACGAGATGTAAAGGCAGAGCTATATATAAAGTTGCTTAAGAATTTGTTTAAGAAAGTTGGATGAGTTTACTTTTAAGTTTCAAGGACACAACTTTTTTCGAGTGGTATATATTATAGTACGATGCTCCGCATGGTGCACTATGATGGTTGGGTTGGTTCAAAGAAAGCCAGTTGGACTTGGGTTTTATAGAAGGATCAATTCAGAAGGCTATGAGATCATGCTGGGATGTCCCTTCAGATAAATATGAGTTGTGTTGGTTCTTCGATCCTTTATCTTCATGCTTAACAAAATAATTTATTTCATGTTCGTAGAAGTTGCTCGCTTAAAGCCATCTAACAAGAAATCATAAAAGATAAAGAAAGATAATAATCACACCTCTATTAACCTACTAATGTTTTAAAATGTGGATTATATATTGTGATAGCAAATGTCAGAATATTTTGTTATCGGTTATGGTAAGACTTGGACTGGCCGGTAATTATGAGACCCTAGACTGGGCATAGTAGACCCTGGACTAGGCAAGTTAGACCCTGGACTGGGCAGAAAAGTATTACGAGCTACGGCTCAAGGCAGGTGGCAAAACAAATAAGAATTGTGGGGCATTCACTATATTTTCTAGTACCATGCATTATATATCTTCTGTATAGCTAATTTGCATATGTATACATGGTCATGAAAAACTTATGAACAAGGTTTAATATTCCTTGAACGGTAATCCGAGGCTACGAACCCGATTCATCCTGGGGGAACAAAGAGAGGATGTTGAATTACTGGTAATCCAAAATTCAGGACTTCTAGTGAGGCTAGCTCTCTACACTAAGTGATAGCACGGCGATTCAAAAACCTCCTGATTGGGCTTGCTACCCTTCGGTAAGGGGAACTGTCTAGCCATGAAGTCCAAGGTGACACAAAGTCAGAGACCTTCATGTAGACAGGGTGAATACTAATAATATCTTATGTAGGCAGAGTAAGTTATTACTCAATTTACAGGGATGGCTAAACAACTGTGGGTAAGAATCACCAAAGGATGATAACTTATATGCTTTACATTTCCTATTGATTATGAATAATTCTATACTTTATGTTCCTAGCAAATATGATCAATATGCATGCTTTATATGAACAAGTGCATGCTTTACATTATGTCTCTATGAACTATAATCGACCCTAAGGTAATATATCAACATCACACTTAATAATGTTCCTATCACATGATTACTTAGTATTGATTTTAGGAGAGTAGGGTCAGCCCTCTTGCCAGTACATGTGGAGTACTAACCCATATTTATAAGCACCATTTCAGGCTCACAGGTGTATTGACACTAACAAGTCTTGAGGTATCGCAGGACTGTTGGGTGTGTAGAAGCTCTTCTCTTGGAGATAATAACTTCTGCTATACATGGCATAATATATGGAACAAGGCATTCATTGTACCAGTGATGTTGTAAGCTGAGTTGGCAAAGTTTATTATAAGCCTATATTTAATGTATTTCAAGTTGGCTATTGAGAGGTTTGTAATCCATTCAATATTAATAAAATGTATACTTTTTTATATTTTGTGTGACTTTAATTTGTCTGTTTACTTCTGCTATAATATTATTATTTCTGAGACATACCAAATATTATTTTATCTTCTTACCTTGTATAAGTGAAATCCCAGTCTTGTACGGGATCACGCATTGATAGGGATAATTTTTTATGGGAGCGTTGGAGTGGTGATCTCATGTCTAGAGAGGGTAATCGATCCTGTAGAAGATCTGGGCGTGACAGCTAGAATGAATCCAATAGTTTTCGTTGGATTTTGTTGACATTTTGGTTGGATTTCCCCTACTTGGTTTTGATGAATGCGTTTTCGTGATTGGTTTTCGATAATTTATTGTTTAGCTTATTTTCATAGATTATATGCATTCATTCTAGAGAACTCAGAGAGAAAGAAAGATGGTATTCTGACCAAATGTTGGTGCCAATACAGATAGACTCATGACCGGAGCCTGAGTAAGCAAGCTTCCTCCTTCTCTCGGTATTCTCTATTCGGTGAGCGATTTTGTCCCTTCTTATCTACTCCTTCATGCCAATAATTATAAAGTTCTCTTATAACCTTGCTTTATCCAATGATCGATAAAGCCACTAATGCCACAAGTTTAATACCACTATTGCATCTTGATACAACGCAAGTAGAGAACATGTTCATAACTATCAAGAGTATGTTATGCTATGCTGTAAACAAATAAAAAGAAAGACAGGTATGGACTGTTAAGTCCACATAAAGAAAAGTAAGAAGGCAAGTAAGGACTGTATAAGTACCCAACCGAGAAAAGTGTGGACTAAGAAGTCCCCATTGAGAATAATATTGGCTGTGAATATTTTATTACTTTATCATATAATGTGTTTATAACTTAGTCATTTATGCATTCGCATGGCCATGGACAACTTGTGCACAAGGTAATAAGTTTCCTTGGTCAAAACCCGGGGCACCGGGGACTGCTTCGACCTAGGGGAGACATTTGTACATTCTTACAGACACGAGGTATTGCGGGCTTCTCAGTGGAGGCTAGCTACCTTCCTGAGGAGGTGCACTACATATTATGGTAAAAGTCCTACATGGTAAAACAACACCAATGACACTAAGAGAGAGATTTTATGCTAATGATGTCTTATGTAGTATCTGTAAGAACAATCTTATAATTTATAGAGGAACGACCATTGACCAGGGTGAGATAAGATTCATATTTTGCAAAGATTATATGTTTCACTGCTTAACTATTGCTTATTTAAACTATTGCCTATTAAACTGCTTGTCTTTAATTCAGAAGTATTGGTTTAGGTGAGTAGCTAATTTTGCTCACCAGTACATGTTGAGTACTAAACCACGTCTCTGTGGGCAACCCAGGTGACTGAGGTACTATGGGAGCTCAAGGGAGATAAAGCTTTCGTTGTAGTTCTTTTCAAAGGTTCTTCCTATTTTTAAAGTATTCAAGATTTCAATTGCTGCTTTCTAGTTTTAAGAATGTAATAAAGGGGCATAATGTATGGGATAAGAATATTATTTTATGTCAGCCTATCAGTCTTTAATTTTATTCAAAATCTACGTAAGCCATTCAGGCATTTCCATTTCACTTCTGAGAAAATTGTACTCATTTGCAATGAATCAATAAAAGAATATTTTTCTTTCTATACCATGTCTGTTCAATATTTTGCTGTTGTGTTTGCTAAAATATTTATAAAAGATTTTGACACATGTTCATATTATTGCATTATATAAGTGCAACCCCAGACTTATATGGCATTATGACCTAGAAAGGATGAACGATTATGTAGAACCGAATGCGAGGACGATCGATTATATGGAACCGGGGCATGAATATAAGCGTCCACTCGACCTATTGGTTTTAATGCCTCAAGCGATTGTATCCGCAAATATTGACCTAAATAGCAAATGATGCGTCATCCACTCAAGGGTTGCAATCTCCTTAGTGGCATGTCTCGCTACTCTATAATTCCGCCTTGGCCGAACGGTCCCGGTGCCTCAGCGACTCTCGTTCGAGGAACCAAGCCCATGCACAGGCTCTCTATGATCATACAACATCTAATCACAAGATTCTCTCAATATCCTCTATCCAGTCGTCCGCATACAATATTCCCTCCGTGCCCTTGAAGTCCTTGGGCAGCATTCTCTTGAAATCAATAATAGTGCCTAGCCTCGGCTGTTGTGGATAGCGCTGAGGTAGAATAATATGTAGATGAACTAACGTTCCTCTCTCTATGGCTACAAGCGCTAATTAATGGACATTCTCTATCCTCTATCTCACTACATCTGACTGGCGGTGCTATGCCTCCGCCAGGGCCCTTTGGGCCTCCATCATCTCCCTGAAAAGTGCAAACATCTGCACGACATCAACTGGTGCTAGAGGGAGTGGAAGTCCCTTAAAAATGACTGGGACAGTCCTCTGAACAAGTGGAGGAGGACCCCTGAAAGTAGTCGAGTCCCCATCTAAACTGGTGAGGCAACCCTCTAAGCTGGGAATACGAAACAGTATCAGCTGTTGCCCAGATTGGAGGTGGTGAAGTAGCTGACCTCGTAGAAGCTGCCCCAGAGTGCTGCGACCTAGTCTTCGGCGGCATTCTAAAGACA
Organism: Iris macrosiphon; assembly: GCA_036927795.1. Classification (NCBI taxonomy): domain Eukaryota; kingdom Viridiplantae; phylum Streptophyta; class Magnoliopsida; order Asparagales; family Iridaceae; genus Iris; species Iris macrosiphon. The sequence goes on along the minus strand of JAYESA010000019.1, from coordinate 153,516,876 downwards.
GATTGAAACAAAAGAAGTCAATAAGGAACAATATACGATATCATTAAAGGAGGACAACAATATTCAAATAAAGCAAATATTTAGAATAAATAGCAATATCAATAGATCAGAAATATTCCTAGTTGTGATTGAGTATTTGCTATCATCCTAGTATCCTATATCCTAGATCATATCGCATGCTCATAGTAATATAATTAAGATATTACACTACCACGATATCGCACTAATTGCGAAGTCTGACCTGCATGGACTACCATAAAAATGTGTTACGACCCACACCCGATGTAAGGGCATGAGTATGTGGGTAGGTCCAGCCTACGTTGCAACATCGGGAGTAGAACGTTGTCTAGGTCAACAACACTATCTAATCATCTCACACAATAATATATATAAACCTGTTAGTGATATCTCAAGTTCAAAAGGAGGACAATATGGTAATGATATAATACTCAATCAAAAAAATCTAGAGGAAGATAATGGCACGATAACATATAAAGGAATGGAATCATAAAATCACACCTAGAAAAGTAACAACAATATCCAAGTCTATAAGTCTAGCTACACCATCATAAGTCTAAGATATCAACAATAACTCAATGTCTAAAAGATGTTGGAGACAAATCCAGTACAAAGTACTAAGTAATATAACTAAGGTATCTAGTGACAACGACTAGTCCTCCCGGTAATCACTCATGAAAGTCAGGGTCTATGGTCACCACTCCCTCCTGTGGTCCATAATATGTCAAACACCAATCCTTTAAGTCATCGTCTGAAAAAATATATCCAATCAGGATGGAACGAGTATAACCCAATAGCAGTTTTAAGTTAATGGATAATGACTAAAAACAGTAATAGTGAATGTAATACAAGACGAAAAGGGAAATGGACAAATATCATAATATAACATATAAGGAAAGATAGGTAATCTGGAGGCATAAAGTGTACACAATGGAATAGAATATAGAAAAGAACTGAACTACACTAAGTTTTTGAAATACTATTTAGATATGTGATCGGCTTGGGTTCTCCGCTTAACTGTTGTCTATTTAAACTGTTGCTAATTAAACTACTTGTCTTTAATTCAGAAGTATTGGTTTAGGTGAGTGGGCTAGTTCTCCTCACCATTACATGTTGAGTATTGACCCATGTCTCTGTAGGCAACCCATGTGACTGAGGTACCGTGGGAGCTCAAGGGAGATAAATCTTTCCTTATAGTTCTTTTCAAACTTCTTCCTATTTTTAAAGTATTCAAGATTTCAAGTTGCTGCTTTCTAGTTTTAGGAATGTAATAAAGGAGCATAATGTATTGGATAAGAAATTATTTTATGTCAGCCTATCAGTCTTTCATTTTATGCAAAAGCTATGTAAGCCGTTAAGGTATTTTCATTAAATTTCTGAGAAAATTATACTCCGTTACAATGAATCAATAAAAGAATATTTTTCTTCCTATACCATGTGTGTTCAATATTCTGCTGCTGTGTTTGCTAAAATATTTATAAAAAAAATTGACACATGTGCACATTTTTGCCTTGTACAAGTGCAACCCCAGATTTATACGGCAATATACCCTAGTTAGGACGAAAGATTATGCGGAACCGAATGTGAGGACGATCGATTCTTCGAAACTGGGGCATGACAATAAGCGTCCTCTCGACCTGTTGGTTGCAATGCCTTAACCAATTGGATCCACAAATATCGACCTAAAAAGTAAACGATGCACCATCCACTCAAGGGTTACAACCTCCTTGGTGGCATATCTCGCTACTTTACAATTCCTCCTATGTTGAAGGTCCCGGTGCCTCGACGACTCTCATTTGAGGAACCAAGCCTGTGCACCAGTTGTCCATGAACATTCAATATCTAATCACAAGATCCTCTTAATATACTCTATCTAGTTGTCCGCATACAATATTCCCTCCATGTCCTTGAAGTTCTTGGGTAGCATTCTCTTAAAATTAATAATAGTGCCTAACCTCTGCTACTATGAATAGGGCCAAGGCAGAATAATCTGTGGCTGAACTAATGTTACTCTCTCCATGGTTGCAAGTACTAACTGATGGGCGTTCTTTATCCCCTGCCTCACCATGTCTGACTAGCGGTGCTATGCCTCCGCCTGGCCCCTCTGGGCCTCCATTATCTCCCTGAAAAGCGCAAACACCTACACGATATCAACTGGTGCTTTAGGGGGTGGAAGTCCCTTAGAAATGACTGGGACAGTCCTCTGAATAGGTGGAGGAGGACCCCTGAAAGTAGTTAAGTTCTCCACTAAACTGTTGAGGCAACCCTCTGAGCTGGGAATGAGAAATAGTATCAGGTGCTGCCCGCATTGGAGGTGGTGAAGTAGCTGACCTCGTAGAAGCTGCCCCAGAGTGATACGACCTAGTCTTTGACGACATCCTGAAGACAGATCAAAACAAAAGAAGTTAATAAGGTACAAGATAAGATATCATCAAAGGAGGACAACAATATTCAAAGAAAGCAAATATTCAGAATGAACAGCAATATCAATAGATCAAAAAAATTTCTAGTTGTGATTGAGTATTCGCTATCATCCTAGTATCCTATATCCTAGATCATATCACAGGCTCGCAGTAGTACAATTAAGTTGTTATACTACCACGATATCGTAGTAATTACGAAGTTTGACTTGCATGGGCTACCATAAAAATGTGTCACAACCCACACCCGGTGTAAGGGCATGAGTACGTGGGTACATCCAGCCTATATCGCAATATCGGGAATAGAACATTGTCTACGTCAATAATACTATCTAATTATCTCACACAATAATATATATAAATATGTCTGTGATATCTCAAGTTCAAAAGAAGGACAATATGGTAATAATATAATACTCAATCACAAAAATCTAGAGGAAGATAATGGCACGATAACATATAAAAGAATAGAATCATAAAATTACAGTTAGAGAAGTAATATCAATATCCAAGTCTATAGGTCTAGCTACACAATCGTAAGTCTTAGATATCAACAATAACTCAATGTCTAAAAGATGCTGGAGACAAATCCAGTACAAAGTGCTAAGTAATAGAACTAATGTATCTAATAACAACGGCTATTCCTTCCGATAATCATTCATGAAAGTCAGGGCCCATGGTCGCCACTTCCTCTTGTGGTCCGTAATATGTCGGACACCAATCCTCTAAGTCATCGTCTGAAAAAATATATCCAGTCAGGATAGAACGAGTATAACCCAACAATAGTTTCAAGTTAATTGATAATGACTATAAATAATAATAATGAATGTAATACAAGACTAGAAAAGACATGGGCAAATATCATAAAATGGCAGAAAGGAAAGACAGGTAATCTCAAACAATAAGGCATAAATTATACATAATAAAATAGAATATAGAAAAGAACTGAACTACACTAAGTGTTTGAAATACTATTTAGATATGTGATCGGCTTGGGTTTATTATGGTCTACTGTCAAGGCTATAACACAATCATATTTGTAGTATAATTAACTGATGTCTACAAGTAACACAATCATATAAGATTGGGTGTTGTCTACGGAGTAATACAATTATACGTGAGGTGTATGATTAGCTGTTATCTATATGATACAAATCTAATATTTTAGGTTTTTATCATATATCTATCTAGCATTTTCTCTGCCCCCAACAAGTACAATAGATCCGAATTATGATACGTCACAACACGGTAATCACTATACAAGGTCTATAATACAGGCACGATGATCACGGTCTATATAATCACGACGAATATTAAGGTATTCACTGAAGAGTAATATCTCATGACGAGGATCCAAGTATACCAATTCGTGTACAATCGTGTCAAGAGTCAGGTAAAATATTGCTAAATACTTGTATTATAGCATTTATAAAATAATAAAAACTATTAGAGAATGTACTCGCATGTGCAGTCCTGAGCAATAAATCTCAAACACTGTTTGTACTGGAGTTCAGGTGACCTATATATGAATTACATGTCAAATAAGTATTTTGGAAACATAATAAAGCTTAACTAGCCTGAAACTAGATCTCTAGGTCAACGCTAGGTCAAAACTAGGTCAATTATCTAATTTGAGTTCCAATTTAGCTACTTGGTTGGCCTATATAGCTTGAGTAGTCAATTCTAGGTATTCTAGGTCAAAATCTTGCTAGGACTAAGTTTCTCGGCTATACTAGTTGGTATTATATACTCGGTATCCTATATACCCTATAGATCTATATAAATACTAATTCCTTAATATATAACTAATATCTTAACATGTTCCAATACCTAGATATCAACCTAGTATCTAAATACCTAGATCACTAGGTAATAATTAGTATCTTGCCATGGTACCAAGGTATCACCAATACCTCAGCTAGGCTCTAATACTAGCACTTGATACTGAATATCCTAATATCTTATTATTACCTTAGCTATGATACCTTTATCTCAACATTCCCACCTTGGTACAGTCTTGATACTTATACTAATATATCTTGTACTAACCCATCATATACTAATACTTACCTTCTCTCCTAATCAATTGCACAATAATACCCTCATAGCTTAACCATTGTTTGCAAGTGATATTAGAACTTCATGCCATGAATTGGTTGAAGAGTGGTAAACTGGTATCAGGTTGCCCATACCTTAGAATATGCACCAGAACCCCTATCATTGCCGCCTGTAGTTGGCAACTCCTCTCCCTCAACTGAACTGCAAGCCTGACTTTGCAGTACTTAATAGGCATTAAAGCACCTCTCTTCCACTATTGCACTGCACCATGCCACAACACCTGCAAGACTTGTTGCTCCTATTGTGCAAATCACCTCTCTCCATGCTTCACTCACAAACAGGGGATACACACATAGATTTACAAGGGTTATCAAAATTCATCACCTATTCCTTACGAATCATCAGACACAAGATAATAACAAAAATATACATACACTAAGTCTCACTAATACACAACACAATCAAGATTCACATCCCCTAGTATACCACTCTTGATACTTCCAACATACTCATGTATACTGATACTCACTAATGCATCCTACTGAAACAACCTTACTTGTATACACTAAGATACTAGATTATACACACACACAACCTATACATACACAGACTCTTATACATGCTAACACAAACACATGCCAATCAACACACAAACCAGACACTCCTTATTGACTGGTACACAACACACACACATCTAGAACACAGGTTTAGTACTCTGAATATGTATATATGTATATATAGATAAATATCTAGATAAATAGATAGATAGATAGATAGATAAGTAGGTAAATTGGTAGACACACACTCACTGCATTGACACTGGATACACATCGAGGACTTGACACTCCTCACACACACCTATAGTAACTGATATCCATGTATACTTTATCCTTATCCTTGATACACTTAACTGGGTATACCCCTAACCATATGATTCACCACTCATCTACTCCTCACCATTTAACACTCAAATTTTCACACTTAAACTCAATTCTTACTGTTGTTTCCCCATATTATGCTCATTTGTGCACATTGATTTGCCTGCACATAACTGCTAAAGTTTGAATAAGGTGCAAGATAGAGCCTTGCATACAACTAGAGACATACCACCATAATGTCTATCAGTCTCCCCATACCCAACTAATTTCCTGAACAAAACACCCTTCAATCGAATACTACAACCATACTCACAAAGCTCTTCACACTAACCCTTACTTACCTCTCTTACCCGGCTAACACTGCACTTTACAATGCTTCTACCCGAGTGCAACTGTGCCATTTGTTTTGCACAACTAGTGCAGAACATGCACTACCCCTATACCTTCCATTCTTTACTACCAAAATCTGCGCTATTAGCGATATTTTTAGCGACTCCAGATATTGATGTCGCTAATTTTTATAATATTAGCGACTACAATAAAATATGTCACTAAACGTCGCTAGTTGTGACGTTTAGCGATGTCCAGCAACAATAATTCTGTTATAAAAATATATGTCAGTACAGGTTGCTGAACATCACCAAAGTTTCAATATATAGCAACATTTTTGTGACATTCAGTGATATCATTTCATTGTAAAAAAAATATATGCCGACAATGGTCGCTGAACGTCACTAATTTGTTTATCTGTGATGTTTAGCGACGTATACTTTGGACGTCGCTAATTTGTTTAATATAGGGTTTGGCCTTCTCATTTTCCCCCATTCGATCGATCACCCAAAATTTTGAACCAAACTCCCCTCCCCCCCGAGCGCGGCATCCCCCCTCCGGTGCAGCTCCCCTCCCCCGAAGACCCCCTCCGGCTCTCTGCTCTTGCGCGACTGCCCTCCACCGGCATAGCCTCCCTTCCCCCGAGGGCTCCCTCGTTATAACTCCTCCCCTCCGACGATATCTCTATAACTCCGGGCACCTCTAGGTAAACCCTAAACCTATCTCTCTATCTCTATCTCTCACAGACAAGGACACGACATGACATATATAGATGCAACACTGTGCATAGTGGGTGTAGAGATATGACACACAAACATAAAACTCAACACACACACACACAGACAATTGCCTTAAATTGGTTCATAGATTTGCCCTATTTGTCGGTATTTACTATAATATTAAAAAATAGATTTTTTTAGTATTAATTAACGAATAAGTAATTAGTATTTAATTATCATTTTAAATATATTTTTTAATTTTTACTTGGTTTAGATGTTAGTATAGTAAAAAAAAATATTAATTTTCATACTTAGATTTGGACTTATAATGCATGACCACGAATGTAAGTATATGGTTATGTTTCAGAGGGTAGGATATGTATCAAGGTAGGATATCTTGGAGTGTAATATCAATTGTAAGTTAGAGGCAGTACGAGTATTTAAGTATCAGATATTGCATAAGTGTATGTGTTCTATGGATATATACATAATGTAAGTTAGTATATGTTATCTTTTAGTTATCAGTTAGATACATTAGTGTGCGTGTTGAGTGTTTGCACTATAGTGTATCAGTCTTTGGGTGTTCAAGAGTAGGTTGGTTTGTGTGACTTAGTGTCAGGTAGTATAGGAATGAGGGTTGGTATCAGATCATTTTCAGTAAGGGTGTGCTCAGTACAAGGACTGTTAGTGTAGGTTAGAATTTGGTTTGTATAAAGAGGGGGAAGCTCGGGTATGGGCATTGCAGGAAGTTAAGGAAAATGTGCTTAGTATTTAATTTAGTATATATATAGATATATGTTGGTGAGTGTTTATATATATTTAGTTTGAGAGTGTGTTTAGTGAGTGGATGTAGGAGTGTTCAAACCAAGTATTAGTGAGTGTCTTAGTGTATGTGCTTTAGGGGTATATATATAAGTTTATCACTTAGTAGTTAGATATATATATAGATGTGGTTATGTGATGCTTATACATATAGTATGTAAGTTATGTATCTATATAACTTAAAAATAATTTATAGTAATATCATACCAAGTCGTGAGTATAGTGTCACAATGTATGTTAGTACCAAGGCTATAGTACTAGCTTTGTCATATTAGAGATTAGTATATTGATACTAATGTAACTCTAGTATTAGCTAACTTGTATGAGCTTTTCATTTACTGGAGTTTAAAATCTTTGGCTCTACTTTCCGCACTGGTACCAGAAGCCATGACACATAAGACTTCTTTTCTCCTTCATATTTCAGTCTCATGGCTTTTGGCACCCGAGCGTAAGGTAGAGCCAAAGGTCTCATGGCTCCTAAGTTTATTTATCTATTTCTTATTAGGTATATAGCTAGGTCAAGATATGAGTATATTGAGTATGTGAGTATCCACGTGTTCATATCTCTAAAAGAAATTTTACTTCTGTAAGCCTTTTCAGGCTATTACAGTTTGCAAATATATTTTTAGATAAATTTTTGAAAGGAGTAAATAAATGTCTCTAATTCATCATTGCCTCCATTTGAACGATATATACTTGAACAATATCTATTCATCTTTTCAGAAGTATCTAGAAATAAATTACTACATGCGTCATCGTACGTGGATATACATCTATCATCCTGATGACATATGCGATGTGTGGGATGAATTCATAGAGGGTGTACAACAGTTCTTGCAGTTCACGAAGGCGTTCCCTTAGTACACGGACGTCACCAAAATTAAGTGTCCATGTGTGAGATGTCGCAACTTAAAATATCACTCAGAACTGGATGTGACATATCATTTGTACTCCACTGAATTACTGTTAGTGGACCTCACACGGATATGTCTTTAGCAATGGATCCAGAGCCTTATGTGGAGCCGTATTTGGAGGACCACGACCAAGTTGATTATGATGACGGGTGCGTAAATATGATTTTCGATGCTGCCGGACCTAGTTTCGATCCGTACAATCATGATGCAGCTGAGGAGGCAATGAATGCCGATGCTACAAATTTTATGGAGTTACTGGAGAATGTAAGGACTTTATTACATCCTGGTTGTGAGGATCATTCACCGTTGGAGGTGGTTACAAGATTGTTAAGCATCAAGTCCGATTTTAATATGTCGCAAGAATGCTACAATCGACTAATAGAGTTGATTATAGAGATCTTGTCGGAGGGTGCTAAGTTGCCTAAAGACTTCAAACGATCTAAGAGAATGGTGAGATCGCTCTGGATGGGATACGAGAAAATTGATGCATATCATAACAGGTGCATGTTGTACTACAAAGACGACAAGGATGAAGACGCGTACAGATTCTATGGTGCTGATCACTACAAGGCCACTGGTAGAGGAAGATCTGTCAGAATAAGGAAGCATATTGATTCGATGCACTACTTTCCTTTGATGACGAGGTTGCAGATATTATTTATGGTGAAGGAGACTGTAGAAAATATGAGTTGGCACAGGCGAGAATAGATCAACGAAGCGTTAGATCATTCATCCGATGGAGAAACATAGAAATACTTTAATCAAGAGTATCCAGACTTTACCTCGGATTTGCGTAATGTCAGATTAGGGCTCTTCTCTGACGGTTTTACCTTATTCGAACTTTTGGGCTCCCAGTATTCTTGTTGGCCTATGATCGTCACTCCGTACAACCTACCACCTTGGATTTGCATGAAGACTCTGGTTATGTTCCTAACCGTTATTATCCTGGGTCAGAATAATTCGAAGAAAAATATTAATGTGTATTTACAGCCATTGATAGATGAGTTGAATCAGCTATGGAAAGTAGGTGCCAACACGTACGATGTTTCTAGAAAGCAAAATTTTTAGATGAGGGCAGCACTTATGTGGACTATTAACAAATTTTTGGTGTATGGAATATTATCGGGATAGAGCACTCATGGACGTCTCTCATATCCGTAGTGCAGAGACCGTACTAAGGCTTTTCATTTAAAACATGGAGGCAAACCGTGCTTTTTTAATTTTTATCGATAATTCCTATCGAAGGATCATCCGTACCAGAGAAACAAGATTGCAATTATGTCGGCATTGTAGAGAAGGCCAATCTACCGTCAAGGTGTCCCGGATACACAATATGGAAAGCGGTAAAAGATTTACTAAGTGCTATCGAAGAGCCTGCTAAGGGGTATAAGTGTGACAGATTTGGTTGCACTCATAACTAGTCGAAGAGAAGTATATTATAAGATCTGCCATATTAGAGTACCAATCTGATCAGACATAACCTTGATATCAAGCATATCTAGAAGAATATGTTTGACAACATAATTAATACTGTAATGAATGTAAAGGGGAAGATAAAAGACAATCTGAAGGCCAGGTTGGACTTGGAAGAAATATGTAGACGTCCTACGTTGCATTTGATAGAGGAGGGAAATGGAAAGTTAAAGCAGTCTAAGGCAATTTTCTCACTGGAGAAGGAGGATAAAGGAAGACTTTGTAGGTAGATTCAGGGCCTAAAAATTTTAGACGGGTACGTGTCAAATTTGAGAAGGTGCATCGACCTTAAGGAGAACAAACTAAAGGGTATGAAGAGCCAAAATTGTCACATATTCATGGAGAGGTTAATTTTGATTACATTTTGGGAATTTTTACCGCAAGTCATTTGAGATCCATTGAAAAAGCTCAGCATATTTTTCAGAGATCTTTGTTCTACTAAGTTTCTCGTCGATCGTCTAGAAAAGCAAGAGGAGTACATTGCGGTAATACTGTACAAGCTCGAGAATATGTTTTCTCCTGGATTCTTTGACTCTATAAAGCATTTGCCAATTCATCTTTCCTATGAGACACGTGTTAGTAGGTCTGTTGGTTATTAGTGGATGTACCCATTCGAGCGATATCTGAACCACCTAAAGAGAAAGGTAAAAAATAAGGCATGGGTTGAGGGTTCTATTTGTGAAGCTTATATGCTCGAGGAGATTACAAAATATTGCTCTGCGTATTTTAATCATCATGTTGCTACTAATCGAACAAGAGCTCAGAGAAACGACGACGGATATAAGGAATCTAATTATGCAATAATAAAAGTATTCAATGCGTCCGAAAAGACTTCGAGAAAAATAAAGAAGAGATATTTGATTGACGATGAGCTAAGGGCTGCTCAGTTATATATATTACTCAATTGCGACGAGGATGAAGTGGAGAAGCTATATGGATAAGTAATTAATATGTCCATGTTTACGTCATCTTAATATAATGGTATAAGCTCAATAATGTTATGCTACTAATCAGCGGTTGCTTCGTTATTTTTTAGCACATATAATGATGAGCTGAGGTCGATTAGACCCTACATAACAGACAAAGAAGTAAAAAAAAAATTAGACGTCATTTTTCTTTTTGGTTGAGCGCATATGTAAGGAGCTCGGTAATTACTTTTTGTATATGCACTTTACATAATAATTAACAGAACGTTGAACTTAATTTCTTATCTTATGGTATTTAGGTCAATCGTCCAGACGCAACACTTAAGAATAAATCTATTAGAACTCTAGGTAAGGCCAATTTATGATGTTAAAATTTGGCCAAGCTATTGTGTAAATGGGTTTAGGTTCAAGTCAATAACTGTCCCGATCAGAGACAACTTTCTAGATCTCGAGGACAAAAAAAATAGTTGTTTGTGTATCAAATCTTTTAATTATAAAGATATCGACATAGGCAATAATTTCTATGGCATCTTAGGGAGATTGTTGAGCTGATATATATTTATAAAACAGAGCCTACTAAGAACGTGTTATTCAAGTGTGAATGGTTCAATCTGATCAAAGATCAAGGTTGGAAAATAGACAAGCATGGTCTTGTGGATATAAACTACCGACGTTGATATCAAGGCTATGAACCATTTATCCTATCAAGTCAGACATAGCTCATATACTTTATAACTTATCATAAACGGGGAACAACGAGGTTGGACTGGTAGGCAGTATGCAAAACCAAAGCTAGAAATATCTTTGACGTTGACGAAATAGCTTATCAGGAGGATGAGATACCTTTTGTAAAAAATATTGTAGAGGTGGACTCAACGAAAGTTCCTCATTACAAGGCTAATCATGTTGAAGATGTAGAATTATCCGACGAAGAAGACAAAGTAGATAAAAGTGAAGAAGAGGAGGACGAGGTCGAGGAAGAGGAGGACGAGAAAAACGAAGAAGATAAATTTTCAAAACAGGATTAAAAATAAAATTAAATCCATTTAGTCTTGTGATATGTATTATATTTTTCTGGATTAGACTTCTTGGATATTGTTGCCAAAACTCTAGACTTTTTGGTTATCTAGACTTTTTGAGTGAAATTCAACGTAGGGTTGCTCCGGGTCTAGATTAGACATTTTTCTGTACAATTCTAGTATGATTGTAAGATTTATTTTATCTCTTCTTTATTTAATTTTGTTCATATTATATATATATATATATATATATATATATATATATATATATATATATATATATATATATATCTATATCTGCGTATTTTTTTTATCATCATATGTTGTTATCAGTTATGACAGGACGATGCAGAGGGTTCGGACGTAGAGGAGCATCTAGAGGACACCGTGCTCCGAGAGGCAGCACTCCTTCGGTACCGGATAATAGGGCTGGACCACTTGTATCTCCTCATGATAGTACTCCTGGAACGAGCACTCCTGGGACGAGTAGAACTCCACTATTTCGACCACTTGCACCTCCTCATGATAGTACTCTTGGGACGAGTAGTTCCAGGCCGGAGCCTACTACTCCTCCGTCTACCATTCCTATGGCTGATGGTACCATGGATACTGAGGAGGAGACAGGAGAGGCCCAGCCCTCACAGTATCAGAGAGATCCTCCATGCATGCCTCCGGACGAGCATTGGATGGAGATTTGGGCCGACGGCACAAAGTAAGTTAATTAGTTAACATTTCCTTATATATATATATATATATATATATTGACTTTTTCATGAATATAATTATCTCTGTATAGATATCGTCCGTTGAGGGTACAGAGACACTTGGGGCTCTTTCTAAGGTACAATTATGGTGGTCCTTAAATGAACTACTCATATGCTCCAAACGAGAGGAAAGAGTTTTGGTTTAAGCACTTCAAGGTAAAAATATATTTGGTTTTAATATCGATCATCTAATTTATTTATATTATATAACTTATTATATTACTTCTTGTAGGATGCGTATTTCTACCCACCACACCGGGCCGAGGTAATCGAGGAGATGTTTCCTTCCATCACCGCCAAGCTAGTCCAGAATGAGATCAATGATCAGAAGGACCGTGATCATTTAGAAAAACCAATCCAAGGTTGGATCATGACTGAGCAGTGGAATCGGATGAGGGCTAGATTCGACGATCCCAGGTACAAAAAAAAGTCGGAGAAGGCGAAGGTGGCTAGGAATAAGGCAGGACAGTGGTATGGTGGGTCGATTCCGATGATGGAACAATTTCTTCGTATGGTAAGTATTTGAACGTATATATATTATTTTAATCAAATTAGGATATAATGGTTAATTTTAGTAATAATATATCTATTTCTAATTAACAGGTCCAGAGCGGTGAAGACGCTAACATGGTGACCGTCTTCCTTGCCACCCATCGAAAGGACGGACAACTCATCAATGATAGGGCCATGCAGACTTACGTAAGTATTACTTTATATATTTTTATTTTAATATAACTTAGAAAATATGAAAATAAATATCCATGTAGTTAGTAATAAGTTCCTTAGATAATAGGATTATTAACACTAACTATTCCTATATTTTTGATTTATAACACCGGGTACCTCTGCTTTTGAACAACTTAGAAATATACAAATAAATATCCATGTAGTTAGTAACAAGTATATTTATCGAGCGATTTATTTTTTTAAAAATGAGCATCAATGGCTCCATGAGCAGTCGACGCAATATACTGTGTTTGTACTTCCCGAGGGAGAGGCTGGTACTTCCTCGCAGCCATCGGCCCACCCAGTTCTGTCGGCTGATGAGATGTAGCAGACCGTCGTTGGTGGTATTCAGAGGCGTACGTACTACGGTACAGGATCCTACGGTGCCTATGTTATGACGCAGGGCTCTAGGGCCCCCCAAGCCCCTGCACATACCCCACAGCCTTCCCAGGAGTCGGTGCGAGTCCAATAGGAGAGAGTTGACCATCAGATTATGTCTTTGCGTGACGAGATGACGAGACTGATTTTGTAGCAGCCATAGTCCCAGCCGCATATGGACGATGCGAGGATCTTTGCATGTTTTGGTGCGCTCGAGCAAAAACTTTTGGAGCTCAAGACTATGACCGAGGCAACACAGAGGGACATTACGAATCTGGCTTCATCGACATAATATTCTGTCACTCGGATTATAGATGTCATGGATTCATACAATGATCGCCTATCAGAATTGGAGCCGATACGTCCTCCTGGTTTGCCAATATCGACACAGACTCCACCAACGATACTGCCTCTTAGTTCAACATCGGTGGCGCTTTCACAGGGCCAGTTGGACTATATCGTATCCCAGTTGCGCGACGGTGTTCCTCCTCCTCATTTTGATCAGAATTAGTCCTAGGTTGGACACACATCTTCCTTACCACCCATTGAAAGGACAGACAGCTCATCAATAATAGGGCCACGCAGACTTACGTAAGTATTATATTACATTTTTTATTTTAATATAACTTAGAAAATATATAAATAAATATCCATGTAGTTAGTAATAAGTTGCTTAAATAATAAAATTATTTATACTAACTATTTATAACATCGCGTACCCCTGCTTTTGAATAAGTTGGAAAATATGTAAATAAATATCCATGTAGTTAGTAACAAGTATATTTATCGAGCAATTCATTTTTTTTCTAAAATGAGCATCTTCGGTTCCGTGAGCAGTCGACGTAATATACTGCGTCTGCACCTCCCGAGGGAGAGGCCAGTACTTCCTCGCAGCCACCGGCCCACCCAGTTCCGTCGGCTAACGAGCTGTGGTAGACCACTGCTGGTGGTCTTCAGAGGAGTACATACTATGATACAGGATCTTTCGGCACCTATGTTGTGACGCATGGCTGTAGAACCCCATCTGCCCCTGTGCATACCCCACACCCTTTCTAGGAGTCGGTGTTAGTCCAGCAGGAGAGAGTTGACCATCAGATTATATCTCAGCGTAATGAGATGATGAGACTGATTTTGCAGCATCCCTAGTCTCAGCCGCAGATGAATGATGCGAGGATCTTTGCACGTTTTGATGTACTCGAGCAAAACCTTTTGGAGCTCAAGACTATGACCGAGGTGACACAAGAGGAAATTATGGATCTGGCATCATCGACACAATATTCCATCACTCGGATTATAGGTGTAATGGATTCATATAATGATCACCTATCAGAATTAGAGCGAATACGACCTCTTGGTTTGCCGGCATCGACACCAACCCCATCGACGATATTGCTTCCTAGGTCGACATCTGTGGCACTTTCAGAGGGCCAGTTGGACTATATCGTATCCCAGTTGTGCAGTGGTGTTCCTCCTCCTCCTCCTGGTCAATATTAGCCCTAGGTTGGACACAAGTCTTCCTCACCACCCATCGAAAGGACATACAGCTCATCAATGATAGGGCCACACAGACTTACATAAGTATTACTTTATATTTTTTTTATATTTTAATTTAACTTAAAAAATATGCAAATAAATATTCATGTAGTTAGTAATAAGTTGCTTAGATAATATGGTTATTTATACTAACTATCCTTATATTTTTTATTTATAACACCGGGTACCCCTTCTTTTGAACAACTTAGAAAAATGCAAATAAATATCGATGTAGTTAGTAACAAGTATATTTATCGAGCGATTCATTTTTTCTAGAATGAGCACCTATGACTCCGTGAGCGGTGGACACAATATACTGTGTCTGCACCTCCCGAGGGAGAGGTCGGTAATTCCTCGCAGCCACCGGCCCACCTAGTTCCGTCGGCTGATGAGCTATGGCAGACCGTCACTGGTGGTCTTTAGAGGGGTACGTACTATGGTACGGGATCCTATGACGCCTATATTGCGATGCAGGACTCAAGGAACCCCTCTGCCCCTATGCATACCCCACAGCCTTCCCAGGAGTCGGTGCGAGTCCAGTAGGAGAGAGTTAACCATCAGATTACGTCTCTGCGTGACAAGATGATGAGACTAATTTTGCAGCAGCCCCAGTCCCAGCCGCTGATGGGCGATGTGAGGATCTTTGCACGTTTTAATGCGCTCGAGCAAAACCTTTTGGAGCTCAGGACTATGATCAAGGCAAAATAGGGGGGTATTATGGATCTGGCATCATCGATGCAGCGTTCCATCACTCGGATTATAGGTGTCATGGATTCATACAATATCGCCTATCATAATTGGAGCAGATACGTACTCCTGGTTCGCCGGCATCGACACCGACTCCACCGACAATTCTGTGTCCTAGTTCGACATCGGTGGCGCTTTCACAGGGCCAGTTGGACTTATATCGTATCCCAGTTGCGTGGCGGTGTTCCTCCTCCTCCTCTTGATCAATATTAGTCCTAGGTTGGATAGATAGTTATGATTTTGTGTCAATTTGGCCTATTTTTAGGAATTTGTGTGACATTGTGTCACGCCCCAGTCCTAAAGTATACGGGACCAGGCCACGTGGCAATAGCCAGCTGTCACGTCTCCGAGGATGTCCCAATTTAATAGATCCTAACAAAGAGTGCTACGATGTCCTAAATAATAACATGTCCCATATAAATCAACAACAGGTAATCTAATCTCATCCACAATAAAATAGCAAGAATGTACTAATAATAAATGCTAGAAGATAAACGCCAGTCTCCAAATATCATAGTACAACGAAAAAGTCTGGTGGGAACAAACCCACTACTATGACAAAATAAAATACTGAAATGGTAGATAAAAGATAATGACTAGGGCATCGACTGACTAGATAATGATTCTCCCAATCATAGGCAGGAGGCCTACCAAGTGATCATGGAAACTCTAACGGTAGCACCTCTAGCTCCTCCGCGGTAGAGTACCTCGTCTCCTGTCCTGGGCCGTACACTGTGGGGTAATATGCCTCGTCCAAATCTAGAAAGGTACCAGGTCCTCATAGGAACGTAATAAGATACATAAAAATATGCCATATATATGAATACAGAATAAAATAAATATAATAAAGGGTGTGCTTGTCACTACCACATTTCCAGATTAGGGCATTTGTGTAATTTCACTATTTTGAATAATTATGTATTTAATTAATCTGCTGAGTTTTATAAACTATTTATATATTGTTAGTTGTGTTTAGTTTAGGTCAAACCCTAGAACTCATTAGGACTAACCTAATGACTAAATCCTAATTTGAAACCCAAATTCTAGAGAAACCCTAGAATTCCAATTTTAGGTTTGAACCTCAAACCCTAGAATGACTAAACCTTAGTTAATTAAGTTCTTCATGACCTAACATGGGAGATTAACCTAATCCTATGCATTTGAAACCCTAACCTAGTTTTTAATATAAAAGGGAGCCACCCTCAACCCTTTTCTCCTTCATGAAGAAAGAAACCCTAGCCTCCATTAAGAAAAACTATTTTTCCCCTACCCCAAATTCGGAAATCAAACCCTAGGATTCCATCTTCCATCTCCAAAGCAAAGGGAAGCAAGGAGCTTGGGTCAAGGAACCTTGGGGAAGAAGAACCTTCATAGGGAAATCATCTCCCTATAGGTAAATCCGTTTCTAACCCATTTTAAATTCTGTTTTCTGTTGATTATTGCCCATTAGGAAACTCCCTATTGTTTAGATTTCGATTTAGGGTTTTGGTTTGGGTTTTGGTGGCCTACATTAGATTTTCTCCCAATTTCGTGAACCCTAACCCTAGGGGTTTGCTAGTGGACCGATTTCATCCCCAATGTATGGTTTAGATCTCGGTTCTTAGGGTTTTGATTGGGAATTTATTGGTTTGTATGTAAATTCATTTTTCTGTACTGCATATGTTTGATGAAATGATTACTAAGGGAATAACCTTCTAATCTATTCAATATAACCTATTTTAATGTATGGTATATATATACACATATATGCATGTGTATTTGGTGGTGTTGGTTGTTTTGAAGGGTGTGAGCAGTCGAGTTTTAGAGTTGGACTGTGTGTGCTGTTTGCATTGGGGGTCCTGTGCACATCCAGGTGAGGTTTCAGTATACCTGATACTGTGGGAGTTAGGATTCTCGTATCAATGCCTATGTGAGTTAGAGTTTCAGTTTCTATGTGTGTGTATGAACCTATGTATCTGTGTGCACCAGATATGGGGAAGAGAGTGTGTGGCTGTGTGTGAGTTCAGTGGAGAGAAGAACCTGTGTGTGTGTCTCAGAATTTCCTAGAATACCTGTGTCTACCTGTGTGTGCAATGATTTGAGTATCAGTGAGTGTTCCTATATGAATCCTATGTATCAGTGTATTTCACCTGTGTGTTAGTCTAGAGTGTATCCTTGTGTTAGAGTATTAATGACTGTGTGAATTGAGGGTTCTGTGCAGTCGGGTTTGGGGGAAACTGTGCAGAGTTGTGTGCAACAGTGTATATATATCAGTACCTGGGGAGTATGATTGCAGTGAGTGAGTAGTTAACTGTGCTGTACTGTGTACACATGTGTGAGTGTGTGAGTTAACTGATACTGTGTATCAGTGTCATGTATGTGAATGACTGAGTTTCAGGGAGCAGATACCTGTGTAATTCTAGCAGTGTGCAGTGAGAATTCCCAAGTATGTGACTGTGTATGAATGCAGTATGTGCATTGGAGTGTAGAGTCAGGCCCAGGTTTTTATGTATCAGGTTGGGGTTGATTAGGAGATTCCAGTATGAGTATAGGTGATTAATGTGTGCAGTGAGTTTCCTGCATGTGTGTGTATTAAGTATCTTTGTGTGTGAGGCTGGTATGACCAAGTGAACACAGGCAGGGACATGAAGAGTATAAGGAGGTATACAAGTATAGGGGATCAATGAGTTCTCTACTGTATCACATGAAGTACTTGGTATCCTAGTTAATACATAGTGTTTATGAGTTAAGGTTGGATTTTGAGTACTAGTTTAAATTAGAGTTAAATGGATCAAGTAATACCTTAGAACCTAATTAGGAGTTATATCTATACTAAATGCCTAGTAGGTAAATATTGCTTAGTATTAACATAAAGCCTAGAGTAACAAGTTAACCTAGTATTGACCAGTAGGTTTTAGTATGACCTAGATTGAACTAGTTAGCTTGTGTTTACTTCAAACCTTGTATTGATGTATTATTCTTTTATTTAGGTCATTGTGATCCCGCTTTGGACATCGATCCTCACACTTTACTCAGGACCACAGGCGAGTACATTCTCTGACAGTTTTCATTTGTTGATTACTACTATAAATTCAGTTATAGTACATACTTGATTTCGACACTATGGATACACGGGTTAGCACCCTAGATCCCCATCATGAGGAGTTGTGATTGGAATCCATCGTGCTAGCTGGGGGATGGGGAACTATTAGTAGATTATGTGATCATATCCAACCATTTACATGCATCATAGCTCACCCCACTTCTCACGTCGGGTGCGGCCTGACCATTTACATGCATCATAGCTGTTATATATGATTAGCCTGACCATTTACATGCATCATAGCTAACCATATGGTTAGCCTGACCTACAAGAATCATAGTTAATCATATATAACCAGCCTGATCTAGTCCCAAGCCGATCACATAATAAACTGATAATTCAAACACTTAGCTAGATGTCTATTTTATTCAGATTTACTTGTTCTAGTATTCACTACTTATTGTTCTAGCATTCACTGTTTATTGTTCATTGCTAGATGCTCTATTGCCTATTTCATTTCTCCAGTACTTTATATTTTCAGCATATATTCTCATCTTGTATTTCTTACACTGTTTATAGTCTTTGTCAACTTAATGAAACTGCTGTTAGTGTTTGTGCTTCGCTCCAATCCTGACTGGATAACATTTTTCAGAGGACCTGGAGAACTTTTGCCCCACTCATTACGGCCCAGGATTAGAGGGAGATTTCACTTCGGAAATCCCAGAGGAGTTGCCTATTCTAGAGGAGATCTTACCTGCCTGTATTTAGAGATTGTTTTTTTGTATTATTGTATTAGACTGAGACTGAGTTGTATTATTATTTTTGTGACTTTTGAGGACATATAGACTGAGGACCTGTGTTGTACTTATTTGTGTTTGGCTTATGATAGAACTCTTTTCTATTCTCATTGTGCCCATTATTTCTTATAGCTTGTGATTGAGTATATTATAGAACTGTGGATTTATTATCATTGTCCTCCGTACGGAGTTGAGACTATTGACAGGATATATATTATGTTGAGACCTAGACAGCGTTCTACCGCCGATGCTGCGGCGTAGGCTGGACGTACACACGACTCATGCCCAAATTTCGGGTGCGGGTCGTGACACGTTTTTAGTGGTGGCCTATGCAGGTCAAGATTTGCTTTTAGAGTGATATTGTAGTGGTGCTCGCTTAGAGTATTGCTACGAGCCTGTTTTAGGAAATAGTATTAGGCCGAGAATATGCTCAATCATAATTATTCGAGAGATTCCTGGGACGACCCTTGAGAATCTCATTATGAATTCCAATTTAATTCCTTTCCTCTTGTTTTCGTCTGTTCTCGCTTGTTGATAATGAGTTTGATTCTTGTTGACCAGTCGTTAAATTTAATTCTTGGTATCGTTGTTGAGTTGATTTCTTATCGAGATGAATTTTTACGGACTAAACTTTACGGTATTATCTGATGACATATATTGATGAGGACAGTGAGAAAGGTAAAACGTCTACTTTGGTTATGGAACCTAGGGTTTATCGCAGCCATACTAGCTGTCGCGACGAGAACGTAGGAACCTGACTTGGATGTACATACTGTAGTTATGAAACTTAGAGTCTCTCGCAGCCATACCGGTTGGCGTGGCAAAGATTCTAGATGATATGATTATAGAGTTACATACCTAAGTTACGGAACCTGTCGTTTATTGCATCTATGCTTACTGGCGTGGCAAGGATTCTGAGTGTCATGATTTCTGACAGACGTGTATGATTATCAGGTTGTATCTTAAATTGGTTCTTAAAGTCTCATCTCAATACTTATCTATTTCTATTATTACATGACTTTGTTCCATCGCTTCTTTTGTTTGCTAGCGGTAGCAATACTTTCAGTCCTCAATCCAGTTTCTTTTGAGCTTTTATTCTTTGAGGGTTCATTGTTAAGTATGATAATTAGTGACTTGTAATTATGTCTGTGTCTTGAGTATTAGTATTGACTGAGTGTTGCTTGTGAGTTTGTAAGTGTTTCCTAGTTAGACATGTGAGCAGAAGGCATTTATCTAGAGTTAACCCATAGTGCAGTGCCTTGTAGCAATAGTTCTATGATAGGTGTGTTATAGTTAGTATTGGCACTATAGATAGAAGGAGAAAAGAGTATCAGTGATGATTCCAAGAGTTAGTATCAGAGCCAACATACCCGTCCTGGGTAATCATGATTGTGTAATTGGATGATCTATGTAAATAATTAAGTATCAAGGAATTGTGTTAAGGATTAATGGAGCATGATGTTCAATTTGATGATTGATACCGGGTGTGCTAAAAAAATAAAGAAATGTATATACATAAAGGGTCTTAATGAGATGTTATGTTGTTAAAATATTGAGGATTCAAAAATTTGATTCAATAAACATAGTCAAAGCTATAAAGATTTTAGAAGTGATTAAAATTTTATTTCGATATAGAGTACTTGACTTTTGAGGAAGTGTATGCGTTTTATTTTTAAATTGTTCAAGAAGTTAAACTTAGATGATCTTATTTTTGAGGATTAATTTATGGTGGGTAAGATATATATTAGTATATGAGTGGATGAAGTACATACGTAAGGATCTGTTGACTAGGGCATGATTGAGATGGCACTGCAAACAAGACTTGGGTGTCCATCTAGAGTTGTATTAGAGAGAGTAGTACTTAGTATGGTGTGTTGCACTTGGTGTGCACTTGAGTGATAATAACAACTAGAATAAACAATTGTAGTAGGAAAGAGAACTAGCAGTGGGTCTACTTGTAGTAGAACAGAGGTACCTAAAGGGATAGGAGTATCAAACTTTGAATACATCATTGACCTATGATTGTGTTAGAGGTTCTTGGTATTATATTTTGGTATTAATAGACAGGTGTGTGCAATGAGGATGTATTCATGGAGGTTGAGGACTAATGATTAGTTGATACGGGTACCAGTGTACAAGGATAGGAATTAGTTAGAAAATGTGCCAGAGTTAAGTGTATACTAGAGGATGAAGATATCCAAGTAATGGGTTAGAAAACTAGGTTCTGTTCTTTCCTTCTGTC
Organism: Iris macrosiphon; assembly: GCA_036927795.1. Classification (NCBI taxonomy): domain Eukaryota; kingdom Viridiplantae; phylum Streptophyta; class Magnoliopsida; order Asparagales; family Iridaceae; genus Iris; species Iris macrosiphon. The sequence goes on along the minus strand of JAYESA010000019.1, from coordinate 153,495,090 downwards.
CTCTTCCGTCTGTTGATTGATTGGGTTATTCCTTAGTACCGTAGTTTGTATTCATGATTTTCTTGTTAGAGTATAGTTAGTAGCACACCCTGACAGAGACTGTAATACCACGACAAGAGACTATGACAATGCGTATTTCATCTAGATTGCATATTTTATCTAGGTTGCGTGTTGTATTGCGTGTTGTATGACTATAGGTAGGATTCTCTTAGACTTTGATTGTTGAGGATTGACTGTAGTAAAAAAAAATCAATGAAGAGGATGTAATTTGACAGGAAGAGACAATGTGCCTTAAAATTCGAGGATAAACGATAATTTAAACAAAGAGTTGAGAATTTAATATGACAGGATTATGCAATTTGTTAAAACATTGATTTTATGAGGATTATGAAATAATTGGATTTGTCATTAAATTTTGAGGAATTTAAGAAGATTAACATTGTATCTATTTGATTTTAAGATATGAATTTAAAATTTTATATTATGAATGTTGCATTTGAAGATTCCATAAGTGTCGCATTGTTGAGTATTTTGAGTAAAAAAGAAATCAAGGAATAAAAATCATTAATGGATTAGTGTTTAAATTCAAACTTCCGGATGACATTTAAAATTTTATAAATATACGTTAATTGGAGTTAAACTGAAGGATTGGAGTTATGGATTTGTGTTTTTGATGAGATTTCTTAATGTGCATTGGGTGAATTTAATTAGAGGATTGGATGTTAAATTTCGAGTATTTGATTATTAACTTAAAATTTTGGAGAAAAAAAAAATTTGTGATAAAAATGGAATTTGATTTTATTTCGAGGATTTTCAGGAGTACTATAATTTCAAAATTTTGAGAAAATTTTGAAATGACAAGGTAGATTATTTCATGATTATGTGGGTTGATAAATTTAATTTTTAATGGAAAATAATATAACGAGTGAATACTACTATTGAGGATCTTGGATTTCGAGGACGCGATTTGGGTCATCGTGGATAGGTTGACCAAATCAGCCCACTTCTTACCTTTCAAGGTGGGCACGTCGACAGAGAGGCTAGCAGAGACGTACGTGCGACAGATCATTAGGCTTCATGGAGTTCCTGTGAGCATCATCTCAGATCAGGATAGTCGTTTCACTTCCCACTTCTGGAGGAGTCTGCAGGCTAGCTTGGGCACTCAGCTCAAGTTCAGTACCTCATACCACCCCCAGACAGACGGACAGTCTGAAAGGACTATTCAGACTCTCGAGGATATGCTACGCACTTGCGTTCTAGATCTCGAAGGTTCTTGGAAGGATCATCTGTACCTGGTAGAGTTCGCTTACAACAACAGCTACCAGGCCAGCATCGAGATATCACCATTTGAGGCTCTTTATGGACGGAGGTGTCGTATACCGTTATCTTGGGACGACGTTAGAGAGAGAGCCTTGCTAGGACCAGAAATGGTCGTGGATGCAGCAGAAAAGGTGAAACTCATCAGAGACAGACTGCGAGTGGCGCAGGACAGACAACGGCATTAGGCCGACAGCCACCGTAGACCCCTTGAGTTTCAGGTATAGATTGTTGTTTTCTGGCTTGTGTTTGTTTGTTTAGACTGCGTGTTGAGACTGTTTTGTTTTAGGTTGGCGATCTAGTATTCCTATGGATTTCTCCGACGTGTGGCACGATTCGTTTTGGTGGAGGCGGAAAGCTTAGCCCACGCTACATCGGACCCTTCGGTATTCTTGCGAGGGTAGGTGCAGTGGCGTATAGACTAGACTTGCCGCCTGCATTAGAGGGAGTGCATGATGTGTTCCACGTGTCACAGCTGAGACGGTACGTGGCAGATCCTAGTCACGTACTTGATAACTCGGAGATTGAGGTTGGTCCGACGCTCAGCTACCCCGAGCAGCCCGTAGAGATCTTGGACCGCAGAGAGAAGGTGTTGCAGAACCAAACTATTCCTTTGGTTCGTGTTGCATGGAGACATCACTCTCCAGGGGAGTTGACCTGGGAGAGAGAGGACGAAATGCGCGAGCAATACCCGTATCTCTTCTAGACTTGAGGTATATTTCCTTTTCTGATTTCAATCTTGTTCTAGTTCAGTCCAATTTCGAGGACAAAATTTTTTTTAGGAGGGTAGACTTGTCACTACCACATTTCCAGATTAGGGCATTTGTGTAATTTTACTATTTTGAATAATTATGTATTTAATTAATCTGCTGAGTTTTATAAACTATTTATATGTTGTTAGTTGTGTTTGGTTTAGGTTAAACCCTAGAACTCATTAGGACTAACCTAATGACTAAACCCTAATTTGAAACCCAAATTCTAGAGAAACCCTAGAATTCCAATTTTAGATTTGAACCTCAAACCCTAGAATGACTAATCCTTAGTTAATTAAGTTCTTCATGACCTAACATGGGGGATTAACCTAATCCTATGCATTTGAAACCCTAACCTAGTTTTTAATATAAAAGGGAGCCACCCTCAACCCTTTTCTCCTTCATGAAGAAAGAAACCCTAGCCTCCATTAAGAAAAACTATTTTTCCCCTACCCGAAATTCGGAAATCAAACCCTAGGATTCCATCTTCCATCTCCAAAGCAAAGGGAAGCAAGGAGCTTGGGTCAAGGAACCTTGGGGAAGAAGAACCTTCATAGGGAAACCATCTCCCTATAGGTAAATCCGTTTCTAACCCATTTTAAATTCTGTTTTCTGTTGATTATTGCCCATTAGGAAACCCCCTATTGTTTAGATTTCGATTTAGGGTTTTGGTTTGGGTTTTGGTGGCCTACATTGGATTTTCCCCCAATTTCATGAACCCTAACCCTAGGGGTTTGCTAGTGGACCGATTTTATCCCCAATGTATGGTTTAGATCTCGGTTCTTAGGGTTTTGATTGGGAATTTATTGGTTTGTATGTAAATTCATTTTTCTGCACTGCATATGTTTGATGAAATGATTACTAAGGGAATAACCTTCTAATCTATTCAATATAACCTATTTTAATGTATGGTATATATATATATATATATACATATATGCATGTGTATTTGGTGGTGTTGGTTGTTTTGAAGGGTATGAGCAGTCGAGTTTTAGAGTTGGACTGTGTGTGCTGTGTGCATTGGGGGTCCTGTGCACAGCCAGGTGAAGTTTCAGTATACCTGATACTGTGGGAGTTAGGATTCTCGTATCAATGCCTATGTGAGTTAGAGTTTCAGTTTCTGTGTGTGTGTATGAACCTATGTGTCTGTGTGCACCAGATATGGGGAAGAGAGTATGTGGCTGTGTGTGAGTTCAGTGGGGAGAAGAACCTGTGTGTGTGTCTCAGAATTTCCCAGAATACCTGTGTCTACCTGTGTGTGCAGTGATTTGAGTATCAGTGAGTGTTCCTATATGAATCCTATGTATCAGTGTGTTTCACCTGTATGTTAGTCTAGAGTGTATCCTTGTGTCAGAGTATTAATGACTGTGTGAATTGAGGGTTCTGTGCAGTCGGGTTTGGGGGAAACTGTGCAGAGTTGTGTGCAATAGTGTATATATATCAGTACCTGGGGAGTATGAATGCAGTGAGTGAGTAGTTAACTGTGCTGTGCTGTATACACATGTGTGAGTATGTGAGTTAACTGATACTGTGTATCAGTGTCATGTGTGTGAATGACTGAGTTTCAGGGAGCAGATACCTGTGTAATTCTAGCAGTGTGCAGTGAGAATTCCCAGGTATGTGACTGTGTGTGAATGCAGTATGTGCATTGGAGTGTAGAGTTAGGCCCAGGTTTTTATGTATCAAGTTGGGGTTGATTAGGGGATTCCAGTGTGAGTATAGGTGATTAATGTGTGCAGTGAGTTTCCTGCATGTGTGTGTATTAAGTATCTTTGTGTGTGAGGCTGGTATGACCAAGTGAACACAGGAAGGGACATGAAGAGTATAAGGAGGTATACAAGTATAGGGGATCAGTGAGTTCTCTACTGTATCACATGAAGTACTTGGTATCCTAGTTAATACATAGTGTTTATGAGTTAAGGTTGGATTTTGAGTACTAGTTTAAATTAGAGTTAAATGGATCAAGTAATACCTTAGAACCTAATTAGGAGTTATATCTATACTAAATGCCTAGTAGGTAAATATTGCTTAGTATTAACATAAAGCCTAGAGTAACAAGTTAACCTAGTATTGACCAGTAGGTTTTAGTATGACCTAGATTGAACTAGTTAGCTTGTGTTTACTTCAAACCTTGTATTGATGTATTATTCTTTTATTTAGGTGTCACGCCCCAGTCCCAAAATACGATGGACTAGGACACGTATGCATGCCAGCCGCATGGATATGGCAACTCCAATATATGGAAACCAAATCCACACGTACGCTGTAATATGAATATCAAATCCACAAGTGGTATAAAATGTAATACAAGTCACAGGGTATAATCTAAATCTCATCCACCAAAATCATATAGAGATAAATAAACAGTATCTATGAAACTAGATCCCAATAAGAAGTATCTAAGGATGTTAGTTGGATGGAAACAAATCTACTACCAACTCAAATGGGAAAAGTAAATACAATATAAGTACAACTCACAACACAATATAAGAATACCAGCGATCAATCATAGCTCGAAGTGAAGACATCCTCGGAGCATCTATATCCTTCCAATCTGTGCTCCTGCAATTACTCAAGAATAGGCACACCTGGCAGCGAACCAGGTCCTCAGAGGGACATAACAAGTATACTTAAACACATGCCAATAAAGTACTGAAATAAATATCCAATGGGTTGCCTAACCGTCTAAAGTGAATGCAGTTTAAGAACAACTTTCCCCACAAGTCAGCTATCTGGCTAAAAACTGGGATTTGGCATGGTTCTCTTTTGAAGATCCAGGGGCCTAAAAGGCACATCGTCTTTTGAACGCCGGTGGCCCGCCTGATAGTACATAATATATAGTGGTCATCATGACCCGTATCTCCAGCGGAGAATCCGGGCGTACAGGAGAAAGTGCAAAGGAGCTCAAATGCGGTACTTGTTGTTCTCCCCACCCTATGCTCTAAGCATGTCACATCCATGACACGATTCGGTCCATAGCCTATTCTTAGTACCCTAGCCCAATCCTGCAACCAAACAAGGACAAGGATGGGACCACCGTACTACAATAGGCTATGTCCATGGACCTCTAATAACTGCCAAGTCTACTAGCAGGCATAGTTTCTAACAGCAGTTATTCCTAACGCACGTCCCACACGTACCGATGATCAGTCAATACGTGCGTCCGTGATCTATATGAGACTCACAACTCGTGTAAAATATGTGTCACAGTCAAATAAAATCTAATGGTGCTACATGATAATGGGGTAGTCTCATGAACAAGGTCAATGCAATATATAAATAAAAACATATCGCGACGTCACCGTCGCGAGCATTTTATATAACAACTAAAATATATGAACTAAGGACAGAAAATAAAGATGCATGCAACATATGGAATATAAATAACAGTACAATGGCAAGGTATACTTGCCTGGCAAGAAACTGCAAAATATCACGTCTAGATGTCCAATACACAGGACCAGAAGCTATGGCCATAAAACAAATATCTCCGGATGCTGAAATAAATATCACTAACGTTTCCGAAATGAGAAAAATAGCTAAAAAGCACATCCCTTTCGTCCAATTTGGACACAGGGGCAAAACGGTAATTTCGGGCAAAAGTGGGGTCCACGTGTTGCCCACTTTGCACCGAAAAGCGTGTCAAGGATAACAATCTCTAAATGGGACAAGCTATGGGTCAAACAACTCTATATGTCAATACGAACCCAACGGTATGTCCAAATGTGGATTCCGATGGGCCGAACAGAATTTGGTCCAAAAAGTCAACTATGGGGCCCGCCAATTGGCGATCTGGTCAACCGTCTCAGAAATGAGTGAAAATTGGGTCACAGGACCAGCACGTCACCACGAGTCTAGTGACGCAAGTTTTGTCACAATCTGACAAGCGTGCACAAAATGCTCGCGAGATCCACAAAAGTGGCGACACGAAATGTGTCCGCGGATACGACCTGATTTCGGCGCGCACACGCGTCCGAATCAGTCCCCACGAATGTTCACGTGTCCCGTTATGCTGTGTGCACCATTCGGTACACTTGGCACACGGCAGGGCGGTCCCGTTTGGCGGGGCGCACTCCGATCTCCAACTTTTGGAAAACCAGAAAAAGTGGGTACGCGCAGTTTTGTGACGACCACTATTATCTCCACAGCGACTAATAGCACAAAGTTATAATACAGAAAATAAAATAGGTCATGTAATCTACAGGTATCAAAAAGAATCACCGAATTCGGATCTTTGTGGTGGGAGATACGAACTCGGCAATATGGGTGGTCATTCTGGAATTCTGCGATTGCAGAATTCTGTCTGCTCGCGCTGACTTGGGAGCTGTTTTTTACCTAGGGACACACGTTTTCCGAGGTTAACTATAAAACAAATATTGGAGAGGGTTGAGGGAAGATCATACCTATGAAAACGGAATAGCGTTTGGTCGAGCGAGTCGACGGGAAATCACGTCGGAGCGAAGGTGCTTCGAGTGGGAGACTGCAGTTCGCGATGTCGGCGTCGACGGGATGGTTGGATGGCTTGGGGAGGCTTCTCTGGCTGCGGTGACAGCTCTAGATGGGAAGAGGAAGTCTGGAGTTTTAGGTTAGGGTTTTAGAGAGCTATTATATATATATATATATATATATATATATATATATATTATATATTAAGAGAGAGAGAGAGAGAGAGAGGAATAGTTGGAATCCGCGGGTGAAGAGGCAAAGGGAATAGGAGCGGGTCTGGGAAGTCATCCGAGCGGCTAAGGGAATAAGGGCTGTTGCTGCAAGTGAAAAGCAACCCTCCTACGTTGGTTTAAGTATAATAAATAGTATATTATTAATATTATTATTAATATTATTATTATTATTCTTATTATTAAATTCCTTTTACTTTTCCTTTCTTTCTTTAAAATATATATATACATATATATATTTGTATATATATATATATATATATTCACACATAAGAAAATTTATAGATTAGGGTATTGCACATCGTTAGGCTAGCAACTGCTCAAGGGGTCTCCTACATAGAATAAATTCTGAAAAATTTCCTAATGGTCCCATAAGTCATCTAAGTGCCCGAACACCTAACATAAAAATTATTAAAAATCTATTTCTCCTATTTAGACATAATTACTACAGTTTAATTAATAATAAATAAATAAAAGGGTATTTACGATTTCTAGGAAGGGAGTTTTACATTAGGTCATTGTGATCCCACTTTGGACATCGATCCTCACACTTTACTCAGGACCACAGGCGAGTACATTCTCTGACAGTTTTTATTTGTTGATTACTATTATAAATTCAGTTATAGTACATACTTGATTCCGACACTATGGATACACGGGTTAGCACCCTAGATCCCCATCATGAGGAGTTGTGATTGGAATCCATCATGCTAGCTGGGGGATGGGGAACTATTAGTAGATTATGTGATCATATCCAACCATTTACATGCATCATAGCTCACCCTACTTCTCATGTCGGGTGCGGCCTGACCATTTACATGCATCATAGCTGTTATATATGATTAGCCTGACCATTTACATGCATCATAGCTAACCATATGGTTAGCCTGACCTACAAGAATCATAGTTAATCATATATAACTAGCCTGATCTAGTCCCAAGCCGGTCCCATAATAAACTGATAATTCAAACACTTAGCTAGATGTCTATTTTATTCAGATTCACTTGTTCTAGTATTCACTACTTATTGTTCTAGCATTTACTGTTTATTGTTCATTGCTAGATGCTCTATTGCCTATTTTATTTCTCCAGTACTTTATATTTTCAGCATATATTCTCATCTTGTATTTCTTACGCTGTTTATAGTCTTTGTCAACTTAATGAAACTGCTGTTAGTGTTTGTGCTTCGCTCCAATCCTGACTGGATAACATTTTTCAGAGGACCTGGAGAACTTTTGCCCCACTCATTACGGCCCAGGATTAGAGGAAGATTTCACTCCGGAAATCCCAGAGGAGTTGCCTATTCTAGAGGAGATCTTACCTGCCTGTATTTAGAGATTGTTTTTCTGTATTATTGTATTAGACTGAGACTGAGTTGTATTATTATTTTTGTGACTTTTGAGGACATATAGACTAAGGACCTGTGTTGTACTTATTTGTGTTTGGCTTATGATAGAACTCTTTTCCATTCTCATCGTGCCCATTATTTCTTATAGCTTGTGATTGAGTATATTATAGAACTGTGGATTTATTATCATTGTCCTCCGTACGGAGTTGAGACTATTGACAGGATATATATTATGTTGAGACCTAGACACCGTTCTACCGTCGATGCTGCGGCGTAGGCTGGACGTACACACGACTCATGCCCAAATTTCGGGTGCGGGTCATGACAGTGCTAACCATCTAAGTGAATGCAATGTGAGAACATTATTGGTACGTAGGAGTCGGTATAGGTATAACGTCCATACCGCTCCGAAGAACGTGGAAGCTGCATAGTATATATAACGTCCATATCGCTCCAAAGAACGTGAAATCTGCATAGAATAAAACGTCCATATCGCTCCGAAGGACGTAGAATCTGCATAAAGGGAGTCATTGGATCTGTGGCTCCTCCGAATACTACAGAATCCAATGTGTGTATCCCATACGCCTACTAGCTGTCCTCCCCACCCAATGTAGATATACTAGTCGTATACTCGATGTGCATACCACGTATCTATATGCCAGCCTCTATAAATAAAATAATCCTGAGTTACGTACTAACCGTGATGTATGTCGCACGCACCGATAGCTAGTCAAGTACGCGGACCCGCATCCCAATATGAATTTGTCACAGTGATACGTGTAAGAGTGTCAGGTCTCAGAAGATATCAAAGTATCCTCCCAAAGGGTGAGTCTATCTAGCAACTAGGTCAAGTATACTAAATTATCGACGTATCCATCGACTGCATCCGAGTCAATCTTGGACGCGCACAGTCATATAAAATAAAGCAACAAGATATAATACAACATATGCATCATTTAATTTAAATAATAAATATGGCAAGGTATCTTGCCTGGGTCCTCAAGCTGTGAATGCCAAGAGCCTGCTCCTGCGGTGTCTCCAGGCTGATCCAATGATCCTAAACATAAAATATAATATAGCAATCTAGCATCAGACACTAAAGTAACACACACAGACACTATGACGCTACTCTTGGGTACTGTCGCAAGATAACAGTTGGTCTACTACAGAGTCTCGCGTGCCCATAGCCAGGGTGCACACGTGTCCTATCCTCGATTACCATATCTCCTGCGATAATAAATACTACATTTATGGTTTTATAAAACTATATTACGTCTAGTACAATTGCTGGTCCTTAAATTCCCATATTGAGCATACTTGGCGATGTCTAAGTTTTATTGATGAATTTCAACTCTTTAACAACCTGTCTTATGATTAAGGAAATGGTTAGTCATTACGTAAATGCTAATTCTTGCAGATCATCAAACTTTCATATATAGTTTAGGGTTAACTAAGTCGTGTCCAAGACTATGACTCTCGATATGACGACACGATAAACATTTATAGACACGATACAAAGAGGGAGGAGTACAAGGTGTTTACCTAGTTGGCTGGACGAGGGTCTCCTCGCTGACTGGTAGTCCTCCAGCGAATGGTAGAGCTCTGGCGTTGGTCGACGAGCAAGACGACAACGACAGCGGCTGTAACAACAACTGCAGTAGTCACAGCAGCGGCTGCACAGGTCTGGCGGTGGCGGAAGGCGGTTGGGACTGAGTGGGTGGTGGTCGGGTCATGGGGTACGTCAGGGTCGACCGGCAAATAGTGGTTGGCGGTTGATGGAGGCGGCTAGGCGCTCGGGGTCGAGTTAGAGGGAGTCGTGTGCATGGAGGCTGTTGGTGAGGGTGAAGCTCGGTGGTACAGGCAGTTAGGGGCGGTGGTCCGGTGACTAGGGGCTGTGGTGGTGACTTGAGGGGGCGGCTCACGGTGGTGGGTGTTGGAAAGTCGGGGAAGGGAGAGCTCAGTTAGGGAGAGAAGGGGTTCGGCTAGGGTTAAAGGGGTTTATAATTTCCTTAGGGTTTTAATGTGGGAGAAAATGTTTATTTATAGGTGCTGGCTTTCGTGGGCTATCTTTGAGATTTGGGCCGACCAGCTCCTCGGGGTAGGGCTGGTCCATATTTAAGGGTGTACACGGGCTTGGTCCGGTCCTGTTTATGGTGAACTTGGCCTCAAATTAATTAGATTACAGACAATTACATCTGGCATTTAGAGAAAATTAGGTTTATTGAAATAATACATAGGTATTTGTAACGAATATTGCACAGCGCACATGAAGCCCAATATTCAGTATTTAAAAGTCTCACAGGTCAGATGGTAGTCTGGCATGTCTAGGGGATATAAAATTAATTAGTCTGAGGGTAACTACTAGTGTAGCGCTCCAAACCTCACAGCTACGGTATGGTATATTAAGACCTATGATTTGTGTACCTTAATCCTAATTGTATCCAATTTAGTCCTCGTTTCTTAATTTAAATTAATTTAAATCCCAAATTGGTCGAGGGGGTTTACAATCTACCCTCCTTAGAGTATTTTGTCCTCGAAATTAAAACATATATTTGGTAAGAAACTACTGACTGAAATAATGATAAGAAAATATACTACAACATACCTAGGCCTTCAAAGAGATGGGGATAACGCTGTCGAATATCCTCCTCGCGTTCCTAGATCGACTCACCTAGTGCATGATGCCTCCATGCGACACGAACTAGGGATATAGTCTGACCTTGCAGTACCTTCTCACTCATGTCCAAAATCTCAACAGGCTCATCTTGGTATGATAAACTTGGGCCGACTATGATTTCTGAATAGTCAAGCACGTGACTCGGATCTGGTATGTACTTTCTCAGCTGAGATACATGGAAGATGTCATAGACTCCTTCCAAGGTCTACGGAAAGGCTAATCTATAAGCAACCTCTCCGATGCGTTCTAGCACATCGAATGGTCCGATATACCTCAGACTCAGCTTTCCTCTGCCTCCAAATCTGATAGTCCCTCGAGTAGGTGAGATCTTTAGAAATACGTGATCTCCAACCTGGAACTCTAGGGGTCGTCAGTGTGCATTCGTCCAATGCTTCTGTCTATCTTGTGATGCTCGTAGGTGTCCTTGGATCTTCTTTACCTTCTCTACTGTACGAACAACCAACTCTAGCCCAAAAATCTGTCTCTCGCCTATATCGCTCCAACATACAGGGGAATGACACTTCCTTCCATACAACGCTTCATAGGGAGCCATATGGATACTCGCTTGATAGCTATTGTTGTAGAAAAATTCGACCAAGTGAAAATGGTCCTCTCATGATCCTCTGAAATTTAGCATGCACGCTTTTAATATGTCTTCCAAGGTCTGAATGGTGTACTCTGACTGGCTATCTGTCTGCGGGTGATATGATGTGCTGAACTTCAGGCGGGTACCGAGACTCTCTTGCATACTCCATAAAAAGTAAGAGGTAAATCTCGTATCCCTGTCAGACACTATACTAACTGGTACTCCATGCAGTCGCAGAATCTCCCTCATGTACATATCTGCTAGGACCTCAGTGGATTGCCCAACTCTGAAGGGTAAAAAGTGTACGGACTTGGTGAGTCTATCCACGATTACCCATACTGCATTGCGACCATTAGAACTTCGCGGAAAGCCCATAACAAAGTCCATAGTGGTATGCTCCCATTTTTACTCCGGTATAGGGAGTGGTTGAAGCAATCCTGCAGATCTCTGATGCTCAGCCTTGACTTGCTAACACACCATGCACTTTGCCACAAAATAAGCTATCTCTCTCTTCATTCCATGCCACCAGTAGTAGTGTCTCAAGTCTCTGTACATCTTCGTGCCTCCTGGATGAATAGAGTAGGTTGAATTGTGTGCCTCTGTCATCAACTCCTGATAAAGTTCTCCATTTAGAACATAAAGACGATATCCACATCTCAAAGTTCCGTCTTCATGTATCTACAGTCCTGTCTGTATTCCAGCCTCTGTCCTCTGTCTAAGCCTCTAGAATCTGGCATCTATCGGCAAAGCAGCCTTGATCCTCTCCACTAATGTCGATTGCAACTGAAAACTCGACAACTGTCCGTCTATTTCGGGCATAACAATCTCTATACCCATCTGCTCTAGATCTCTCAATAGATATTGTTGGGTAGTCAAGAAGAATGCCATGGGTCTTCTGCTCAACGCGTCAGCTACAACGTTGGCCTTTTCCTAATGGTACTGTAGCTTAATCTCGATGTCTGTCATCAGCTCGAGCTAACGTCTCTGTCTCTGTCTCTGGTTCAGGTCCTTTTAAGTGTAGACGTACTTTAGGCTCTTGTGATCAGTGAATATCTCCACTCTTTCTCCATATAGGTAGTGTCTCCAAAGCTTCAAGGCAAAGATCACTACTACAAGCTCCAAGTCGTGAGTGGGATAGTTTTTCTCATGGGTCCTCAATTGTCTAGAGGCGTAGGCTACAACCTTCCCATGCTGCATTAAGACACATCCTAATCCTTTCCCGGATGCATCGCTATAGATCACAAATCCTCTAAGTCCAGAAGGTATGGTCAAGATAGGTGATGTAGTCAGACGCTTCTTCAGCTCACCGAACGCTGTCTGATACTCCTCTGTCCAGCTGAACTCCTGCTCCTTACGGGTCAAGCGGGTCATCGGTTCTGCGATCTTCACGAAGTTCTCCATGAACCTCCGGTAATATCCGGCAAGTCCTAGGAAACTCCTCACTTCTGAGACATTGGTAGGGGTTGGCCATGTCTCTACTGATGAAATCTTTGCCGGATCTACTGAAATACCATCTCCTAAGATGATGTATCCAAGAAAAGTGACATGATCTGGAAGAAACTCACACTTGCTCAGTTTGGCATAAAGCCTCTCTCTTCTCAGCGTCTCTAATACTAGTCTTAAATGCTCTTCGTGCTCCTCGTGGCTCTTCGAATACACCAAGATATCATCGATGAAGACTACCATGAACTGGTCTAAGTATTAGTGGAATACTCTGTTCATCAAGTTCATAAATACAGCAGGCGCATTTGTCAGTCCAAAGGACATTACTAAGAACTCGTAGTGACCATAACGAGTCCTGAATGCTGTCTTTTGAATGTCTTCTCTTCGCACCTTTACTTGATGATAACCCGATCTCAAGTCGATCTTTGTGAACACCACTGCTCCTGTCAGCTGGTCGAACAAATCATCAATCTGCGGCATGGGGTACTTGTTCTTGATGGTCAAAGTATTAAGGGCTCTGTAATCAATACACATACGTATTGTTCCATCCTTCTTAGGTACAAATAACACTGGTGCTCCCCATGGTGATACACTAGGACGGATAAATCCTTTGCTCTGCAACTCCTCTAATTATAGTTTTAACTCATCTAGCTCCTTCTTTGCCAATCGGTATACATTAGAAGATACCGATGCTGCTCCGGGTACTAGCTCAATAGTAAACTCTACGTCTCTATCTGGTAGTAAGCCTGGCAATTCTTCTAGAAAAACATCCTCGAGTTATGCAACTATCGGTGGGGGTACCATCTCCATAGCCACGTAAGTTCCAACTATGTGTCATACTCCTTGGTCAAGGGTCCCTCACATGTACTCGAACTCTGGTTGATCTGATGGTCTAAAAGTGACGCTACCTTTCCGGCAATCCAGTACGACATTATACTGGCTTAACCAGTCTATGCCTAGCACAACATCAAAGTACGACATAGACAATACCAAGAATCGCGCTCTCATCTCTCTACCACGTACGACTACCGAGCACGTTCTGATAGTGCTGGTAACCGGCACGATACCTCCTCCGGTAAGAATCTTCCAACTCTTAGGTAAGGGGGAAGTAGCTACTCTATGCATTGCTATAAATCTACTAGATATGACTGATAATATAGCTCCAGAATCAAACAATACAGTTGTAGATAATGATGCAACTAAAATGGTACCTGTGATAGCTTTCCCTTCTGTTTCCTTCTCAGTAGCTGCTAATGCAAAGGCCTGTCCGTGCCTTTGCCCTCAGGTCTGCTGTCGGGATCTATCAAACTGTGCCTGTTATGGGGCCAAGGGTGGTCCCCTCTGAAATCCTCCGGGTGCTGGTGGATGCTGTCCTCCTAGCGGGGGTAGTATCCTCAGAACTGGTGTTGCTGGCCTCTATCCAGTCTGCGGTGCTACGTCTCTGTGTTATGGGCAGTCTCGGGCGTGGTGCTGGCTTTCTCCACAAATCATGCATTTTCCCAGTCTCTTTCGGCAGTCATTCTGGAAATATCCTACCTTACCATAGTAGTGGCAATTCAGAAGCTCCTTCTTCTGGTACGGTACTATCCTCTGCTGCGTCTGCATTTCGGGATGACGGATCGGTCCTCCTGCTCTGGGCTAGGCTCTGGCTGGTGTGGTCGTGTTGGAATGTCTCGCTCCTCTGCCAATGGCCTCCTGGATCCTCGCCTCTGCAAGAATCTCCTCATAAGAAATCCTCGCATGTGTGGTGGTATACCTATGTAGCTCGAAATTGAGGCCGTGATGGAATCTCTGAGCCTTCTCTAGATCATTGGGTACAGGACGGCACTAAATCTGCTAAGATGACTAAACTCTGCGTCATATGCGTCTTCAGTCATATTTTCTTGTTCTAAATGTAGGAACTGGGAGTACAGGGCATTCCTGACTGTAGCCGGGAAATACTTCATATTGAAGTATTATAAGAACAGTTCCCAAGTCTGGTTCTTGCCTACACTATGCTCAATAGAATCCCATCAGTAATGGGCATTGCCTTTTAGTTGGGCCCTCACTGCGGTCATCCAAAGGTCTGGATGAAGTTGTGAAGCCTCTAGTAGCATCTCCGTGTTGGTGACCTAATCGGAGATCTCCTCTATGGTCTCGTTGCCTGAGAAAGTATCTGGTCCCATCTGTCGGAACCATCTAACAGTGTCACCTGTCTGGGCTGGTGGAGGTGCTGGTACTGGTACTGTGACAGGTGTCCTCTCTAGTACTGCCATCAAACTCTGTCTCAATGTCTTGGTTTGATGCCAGTATGCTTGCATCATAGTCTGGAAGAACTGAAGCATCTGTGGTTGTCCATCTATTTGTGGCATCTGAGGTAGATAAGGTAGAGGTGGTGGTAATGGCACCTCTGGTTGTGCAGTAGGTGTCTCCTCTGATATCGGCCTCTCAGTCTGTGGCATCGGTGTAGCTCCCGAAGTCTGGCCCTCAAAATATTGTGTGAGGATCGTCTGGGAAGTCTGTCCCTCGTGCTGCTGTATAGGATCAACCTGAGAAGTCTCGTGCCAATGAATCAGCGGGGCCTGTAATGGTGATTGTCCTCCAGGTGGTCCCTGGGGTACCTCCTCTCTTTGGGTGGTGTCGGCTGGCACCACAGCACTGGGTGCTCCTTGTCTACTGCACAAGTTCATCTTGCTGCAAGAGATAGGACTTCATTAAAAGAATACGGAATCAAGAAAACAGGATGCAGAAATTTAGAAGTAATACGAAGGAAGTTCAAAGACTTAATTCAAAGTAGATGAGACCTAGTAATTTCTATTCCTATTGCAGGCTCACTGGGCATGTTACCATACCATAAGCGAAAAAATAGATTTGCATGGGCCACCACTAAAACCATGTCACACCCCAGTCCCAAAGTACACGGGACTAGGCCACGTGGCAATAGCCAGTTGTCATATCTCCGAGGATGTCCCAATTTAATGGATCCTAACGAAGAGTGCTACGCTGTCCTAAATACTAACATGTCCCATATAAATCAACAACAGGTAATCTAATCTCATCCACAATAAAACAGCAAGAATATACTAATAATAAATGCTGGAAGATAAATACCAGTCTCCAAATATCATAGTACAACCAAGATGTCTTGTGGGAACAAACCCACTACTATGACAAAATAAAATACTGAAATGGTAGATAAAAGATAATAACTAGGGCATCGGCTGACTAGATAATGATGCTCCCAATCCTAGGCAGGAGGCCTACCAAGTGATCACGAAAACTCTAACGGTAGCACCTCTAGTTCCTCTGTGGTAGCGTACCTCGTCTCTTATCCTGGGCCGTACACTGTAGGGCAATATGCCTCATCCAAATCTGGAAAGGTACCAGGTCCTCAGAGGGACGTAACAAGATACATAAAAATATGCCATATACATGAATATTGAATAAAATAAATACAATAAAGGGTGTGCTAACCATCTAAGAGAATGCAATGTGAGGACATCATTGGTACATATGAGTAGGTGTAGGTATAACATCCATACCGCTCCGAAGAACGTGGAAGCTGCATAGTATATATATAGAACATCCATATCGCTCTGAAGAACGTAGAATCTATATAGAATATAATGTCCATATCGCTCCGAAGAACGTAGAATCTGTATAAATGGAGTCATTGGATCCGTGGCTCCTCCGGATACTACAGAATCTAATATGTGTATCCCATACGCCTACTAGCTGTCCTCCCCACCCAATGTAGATACACTAGTTGAATACTCGACGTGCATACCATGTATCTATATGCCAGTCTCTATAAATAAAATAATCCTGAGTTACGTACTAAGCGTGATGTATGTCGTACGCACCGATAGCTAGTCAAGTACGCGGACCCGTATCCCAATATAAATTTGTCACTGTGATACGTGTAAGAGTGTCAGGTCTCGGAAGATATCAGAGTATCCTACCAAGGGGTGAGTCTATCTAGCAATTAGGTCAAGTACACTAAATCATCGACGTATCCGTCGACTGCACCCGAGTCAATCTCGGACGCGTACAGTCATATAAAATAAAGCAACAAGATATCATACAACATATGCATCATTTAATTTAAACAGAAAATATGGCAAGGTATCTTGCCTGGGTCCTCAAGCTGTGAATGCCAAAAGCCAGCTCCTGCGGTGTCTCCTGGCTGATCCAATGACCCTAAATATACAATATAATATAGCAATCTAGCATCAGACACTAAAGTAACACACACAGACACTACGATGCTACTCTTGGGTACTATCACAAGATAACAACCGGTCGACTACAGAGTCTCGCGTGCCCATAGCCAGGGTGCACACGTGTCCTGTCCTCGATTACCGTATCTCCTGTGACAATAAATACTACATTTATGGTTTTATGAAACTACATTACGTCTAGTACAATTGCTAGTCCTTAAATTCCCATATTGAGCATACTTGGCGATGTCTAAGTTTTATTGATGAATTTCAAGTCTTTAACAACCGGTCTTATGATTAAGGAAATGGTTAGTCATTATGTAAATGCTAATTCTTGTAGATCATCAAACTTTCATATATAGTTTAGGGTTAACGAAGTCGTGTCCAAGACTATGACTCTCGATACGACGACACGACGAACATTTATGGACATGATACAAAGAGGGAGGAGTACAAGGCATTTACCTAGTTGGCTAGACGAGGGTCTCCTCGCTGACTGGTCGTCCTCCGGTGAATGGTGGAGCTCCGGCGTCGGTCGGCGAGGAAGGCGACAATGGTAGCGGCTGTAACAACAACTACAGTAGTCACAGCAGCGGCTGCACAGGTCTGGCGGCGACGACAGGCGGTTGGGACTGTGCCTGGGTGGTGGTCGAGTCGTGGGGGACGTCGGGGTCGACCGGCAAATGGTGGTTGGCGGTTGATGGAGGCGGCTGTGCGCTCGGGGTCAGGTTAGAGGGAGTCGGGTGCGTGGAGGCTGTTGGTGAGGGTGAAGCTCGGTAGTGCAGGCAGTTAGGGAAGGTGGTCCGGTGACTAGGGGCTGTGGTGGTGACCTGAGGGGGCGGCTCACGGTGGTGGGTGTTGGGAAGTCGGGAAAGGGAGAGCTCAGGTGGGTAGAGAAGGGGTTCGGCTAGGGTTAAGGGGGTTTATGATTTCCTTAGGGTTTTAATGTGGGAGGAAATATATATTTATAGGTGCTGGCTTTCATAGGCTATCCTTAAGATTTGGGCTGACCAGCTCCTCGGGGTGGGGCTGATCCATATTTAAGGGTATACACGAGCTTGGTCCGGTCCTGTTTATGGTAAACTTGGCCTCAAATTAATTAGATTACAGACAGTTGCATCTGGCATTTAGAGAAAATTGGGTTTATTGAAATAATACATAGGTGTTTGTAACGAATATTGCACAGCACACATGAAGTCCAATATTCAGTATCTAAAAGTCTCACAAGGTCAGATGGTAGTCTGGCATGTCTAGGGGATATGAAATTAATTAGTCTGACAGTAACTACTAGTGTAGCGCTCCAAACCTCATAGCTACGATATGGTGTATTAAGACCTATGATTTGTGTACCTTAATCCTAATTGTATCCAATTTAGTCCTCGTTTCTTAATTTAAATTAATTTAAATCCCAAATTGGCCGAGGGAGTTTACACATTGGCTCATTTTTGGGTCTGTTGTATATATTCTTTTTGTGACATGAGAATATTTATTTTAGACTTTTATGTATGTTTGAATTTGTATGACATTGGCCAACAACGACAGTAGATTTGAATTTATCGGTGTTTAATAATTTGCTTATGTGTGACAATCTTTATATTTGTATAAACTATAAGCTGAATATTGTTATAAAAATTATTATGTAATAATCTATATATTTTTTTAAAAATTTAAGCAATTTAGCGACGTTTATCAACGTTTAACGACGTACAAATACGTCGCAGAGAGGTATCAGAACGTCGTTATCCCTGTACCAAGATGTTGTAAACATGTCGCTAAAAGTTGCTAATTTATTGACTTGGCAATCTCTGCCATGTCATCAAGACATAACTAATATACGTTGCTAAATGTTGTTACATTCAAAAAATAGTAGCAACGTACATGCGTTTCTAAACGTCGCTAACGGAAGAATGTCAGCGACGTTTAGTGCCACAGTAAACGTCACTAAGTATAGAAATATCAACGACATTTTACGACTAAATTTGTGTCGCTCATATACCGACGTTGCATTGAAGAACATCACTAATTGGTAAAATTTTTGCAACGTTCATACGTCACTAAGATACATTGCTAGTTGCGACGTATAGCGACGTATTTTTAGTCAGCGACTAGCTAAACTGCGACAATTATAAAATGTCGCTATTTTATTTCAGCGACGTAATTTTAGAGTTTAGCGACTTTTTGTAGCGTCGCTAACCCCACAATTTTTAGTAGTGCTTCTACAACACCAAAAATACCAGTATACCACAGTACCACCCACATCTCCTCATAACTACAACTCGAACTACTTTTGTGCACAACAATATGCATAGCACATTGCTCCCCCACTAGCAATGCTCTAATGTACGACACAAAACACACTTCCTCATTACCCGACTGCTACCACACAACTCAACACAACCACATCCCCACACACTTAGCATACACTCAAGTATCAGACCTAGTATTCCCTCATGTCCTTCACATCTCATATCACTCTCCCCTATACATACATACATGACTTAAATATAGCACAGACACTTGCATATACACATACACACCACCATAGTATAACACATATATAAATATATATAGACACTTTTATATATATATATATATATATATATATATATATATATATATACAGTGATATATTTATATATATATATATATATATATATATATATATATATATATATATATATATATATATATATATACAGTGATATATTTATCAAGTTATATACATCAATCTAGTATTTAAGAATATATATGTATTAGTATACACTACACACATATACAATAGTGTGGCAATAAACCAAATACCTAGTGTTCACTCTTCAAGATACTCATGATACACTCTACTCGTATCAAATTGTGGACATGTAGCTAACCCCACACTACCAAAATAAGTCTAATTAGACCTAATTGACCCAATGTCAAGCACTTGGTGCACTAATCTCGGATTTTTTCCAAATTGGACACAAAACTCAATTTACCTTTCAGAATAAGCCTCAAAAGAATCTAGTTCTTCTTCCTATGGGTAGTCCTTAGCCATAGAAGGGTTCCTATAGGTCTATTATACTAATTAGAATAGAATTTGATAGAAAAAAAATATAAATTTACCTATTGAAAGATGGATTTCCAATATATTCCTCAAGTGAACACAAAAATGGACACAAGCCTCAAGACAATGCTTCCCTCCAAGCTCCTCTAGCAATGTCAAGCTCCTCTAGCCTCTTTGGAATGAATGAGAGTTGATTTGAGAATGAATGGAATTGGGGTTCCTTCTTAAATTGGGGAAATAATTGAGGATTGACTAATGTAGCATAAATGAGGCTAATAAATGAACCAAATAAATAGTTATATCTATATAGGGGTAGGCCACTATTCATAGGGTTAGGGTTAGGTTTGAGTGATGGTTTAAAATTTCCAAGTTTCCATTCTTTAATCACTCATGGAAGGATCTAACAATTTAAAGAGAAGGGATATTCTCTTCATGATACTACTCAAACTAACTAACTCAACTAACACTAATTATTGTTAACCAATCATGACTAACTATATGTCAATATGCCTAGTCACTAAGTCATGCACTAACAAATTAGGCACTAGTTAATCATGAGTAACACCTACTCTAACTAATGGGCTAACTCACTAACCACTAGACTATATTAACAACATAATAATTATATATATATTATTAATATTACCAATAATATGAAATGATAAAAATACCCTTCTTCAAAAATGTGGTAGTTAAATTTCTCGATGGGGACTTCTTAGTCCTTTCTTTTCTCGTTTGGGGACTTATACAGTCCATACTTGCTTTCTTACTTTCTTTATGGGGACTTAAACAGTCCATACCTGCCTTTCCTTATAAATTGTTTACAATATAGCAACATACTCTTTATAGTTATGAAGATGTACTCAACTTGCGTCTCATCAAGATGCGACAATGGTATTAAACTTCTGACATTAGTGGCTTTATCGATCATTGGACTTAGCAAGGTTACTTATTGATTATTCTCATGAAGGAGTAAAGAATAAGGGACAACCGCTCACCAAATAGAGAATGCCGAAAGAAAAGGATCCTTGCTTACTTAGGCTCCGGTCACGCATCTATCTACATTGGCACCAACATTTGGTTAGACTACCATATTCCTTTCTCTCAGAGTTCTCTAGAATGAATGCATGCAATGAATAAAAATGGCCTAAACAATTAATCATCAAAACCAATAACCAAAACATATTCATCAAAACCAAGCGTCAAAAATCCAAGAAAGCCAACCAAAAATACGTCAAAAACTATTGGAATTATTCCAACAGAAGCTGATCCATCAATTGAAAAGGTTCATTGCATTTTTCGTGATCGATTATGTCGTATAGTTTCTCCATACTCAATTCTGACTAAGTCAATCGAGCCACAAGTCTTATACAGTGAACCGCTATGAGCAATACACTACATATGGTCTAATACGAACCATGATACACTTAACTTGTATAACCATGCGAGTAGGCCGTGCTTCTCAATCATCCGACCCAAACAAATTTAAGGAAGACTACACCATCGCCTAAGTCCTTCTATCTCTACACTGCTCTGAACGAACACATATACTTATAATCAATCTACATCATTTGAATAGAAGATTAGAATTTGTTTAGTGATGAAGTCACCATGTATATGTACGTTTCTGTTTGATATATCTTGGTTCTTGCGTAGTATTTGTGGTTCGTTATCTTCAAGTGGATAAGTGTCATATTTGGTGAGCACTACCTAGATAAAAATAATGTAAACCAATTATTGACATATGTGTGGGAGGGATTATGTCACACAATTTGATACATAATATATTGTTTTAGGGAACGATCTAATACATCAATAAGAATTTGACCCAGTAAAAATCTATCACATAAGATCTACCGATTGTACCCATAACGAATCTCAACCTGTGAACCGAACTAGGTCAAAAACATGGTTAGATGGGTCCATCACAAATAATTCAAAATATAATCAAAAATTTAAATTTTTTTGAAAGAATTTTAACTAAGCCAATTTCAATATTTTCTTCTTTTCAAGGATTAATATATATAATACTAAATGTTGGGACACACGTGTCACATGCGCAATTTCCAATAAAAGAAGATCATGTACATAAAGAGAAACAAAAGTTACGAGCAGAAAGAAGGGGGGGGGGGGTTAAGCCTGTTTTACATTAATGTGAAAGTTTGAGTCAGTGAGTGAATAAATAATTTATTGTCCCTAAATAATTATATTTTTAGATAAGAAAGTTTTACACCTATTTTATTCATTAATATATTTTATTTACTATAAATATTGGATATAATACATTTGAATGATCTGTAACAAATTTTAATTCTTGATGGGGACAAAAACTTTGATATTTATCTAGCCCTGAGGACATCTCCAATAAAAAATTTAAAATTGAGTTTCTATCCTACATGCAATTGTACTTTAAAGAAATTTCTATCATACTTGGTAGAGTTTATACATAGAAATTGTACACACACAAAATATTCTCCAATAATTTTTTTATTTATCCAAGGTGTCACAAAATAAAAGTGTCATGCCCAGTACCAGAATACGGAGATGGACACGGCCAGCTACCCAGCGATCACGGCTGTAACTAGATAAAGGGGTGAATGCTACAATCAAGTCTCCTAGGGTCAAGAACTTCTATATCTCAATCATTCAAATAAGAAGCAATAATATAGAACATTTCAGAATAAGCAGTAAGGCGTCCCAAATGCCACATCAGAATATTCTTTTAAAGATCTAGCAGTACGGAATGATATGACAGATGCATGATTAAAGTATACATGATAGTAAGTCAGCTGTAGTCTGAATATATACAGTCATGTAAGGAACTAGTGTCCAGATTTGTCGGCTAACAGGTGCCGGTGGCTAAACGCCCAAAATATAAAATATATAATGACGAGCAGGGAAGAAGAAAGCCCACTCATTATCCTCAGCGGCCATGTTCCTGGTACGCGCCATGAGTCGAGAGAAAGTATGCTGGATCCTTAGGTGCTGGCTCGAAACCTAGCCATACAAAACCAGTGGGGTTAGGCCCCAAATAGTAAGTACCACAAATGAAGCATAAAAAAGAGAACCAAAAACTAAAGCAATAAATATATAATTATATATATATACTTCTGTGTCGTAACTTAGGTCCATGGCATATCCTAGCATAAATGTCCAACCCTACAACCAAACAAGAACAATAGTTGAATCTATCACACTATGATAGTCCATTTCCCTAGGCTACTAATAAAATAATACAATCACAACCAAGTCCAATTAATAAAATCGGCTAATCACTAGTACGGCTTGCTATTTGTTGAGTCTGAGGTTATCTCAAAATAATGCATAATAGCTATCCCCAGTTCATGCCATTCTCGAATACGAGCTAACCGAGCAAAATAAAGGAATATACATGGACTTCACGAATTGTACCAGTTCCCCGTAGGGCCACTTTCCTAGATCACGGTATTAGCGGTTCCATTGTTTCTATAGTGAAACAGTAGCTCGACATTATTTATAATAAGTCAGCTACTGCACTCTACTAAGGTGAATGATATACAGTATCTGTGGTGTTCAGCCCATAACGCACTAGAGTGAATCTTTGTGGAAAGGTTCGTTGGCATGATCTTGGGATACCGTTTCCTTCTAATATTACTACCACTTTTAGTTGCCTAATTAACCCTATATTATTTTGAAATCTAAAGACGTGGCCACATGAGAATTTTTCTTAAGATTTTGTATAAAGTACGGGCACGCTAGATACGAATACATGGAAGTACAATCTGGATTGACCCGAGCGTATATGCAATATTCAATAAATCAATATCCTAGCCATGCTTTGATACTTGACTCGCTTATCATGCCCGTGTTGGGAAAAATATATTTATAGTATCATGCGTTCAGGAATTTGGAGGCATTTTCGATGCACAACCCAAATATAAATTACTTAACACGTAACACGGTATGTCATACATCGGTATACATTAGATCATGAACATTATCAGGCAATAATTGTATCAACACGTATATAGTATTCGAGTCCAATTACCAATTTATCATTGGGTCACATGAATCTTGATCACATTATAACACGAGGCTTATGTCATGCACATAGCCGGTTAGTCACTATTCACTTACTCTAGTTCACACAGAATATCTCAATCCAATACATATTCATGCCATATATGAAGCCAATCTTAGCACATTGTCATGTCTAACATGAGGTCTGGTTTCTAAGTCCATCTTCCTTAGAATCATAACACAATCAATAACAGGATCAACCACATAGAGGATGATGTGAAATATTCCAAATAAAATAAGTGAACACATAATGAAAGTTCTATGTGCACGTATGGAGTCACTAAGGATAACACATGCATAAAATTGTACGTGTGAAGGACAGGCGCATGAACTAAACAAGCGCATGCTCAGGGTGTCGCATGAAGTCAGGGGCGCATAAAGTCTCATAAAGTCAGGGGCGCATAAAGTACGCGAGCTACAAAGGGGTGGCACATTTTGTCAAGTTAACCAACATGACACACTTGACAAAATTGTGCGAGCTACAAAGGGGTGACACACTTTGTCAAAAGTGCACGGGCCAGAATAAGACATGCTTTCAAAGAAAGTGCACGGGTAAGCTAGCTAAAAGACAAAACACACAATCCAAGGTCAAAGCTCAACATTCGAGAAACTTATTAGTCGAGGAGCAAACAAATCAATAACACAGAAAACGAGAAACCAACAAAAGCTTCGTCCCTAAGGAAACGAAGATGGAAGAAAGTGAGCGAACAGACGGAAGAAAGTGAGCGAACAGACCAAACATAAGAAAAGTGCGTTGGCTGATGAAACATAGAAAAAGTGTGCCAGATTGCCAAACGCGAAGAAAGTGCGCTGACTGACTGTGGCACAATTTCTCTTAGTTTTTTTAGGAAGAACTTTGATTGAATATGCACCAAATTGTGCCAACTGAGTTTTCTCTCGAAAGTGTGCCACTGACTCAAGGAGTGTGATTGGCGCACTTTTGCTAGGAGACTGTGTGCAGTATGATTAGTACGCACGAAGAGTTAGGACAACATGCAAATGCGTCAAAAGTAAAACATACATATTTCTACGCCAAGGGTTTCTCTTGCATACTCTTCACAGAGCACTGTTCTTCTTCTCGAGTCAGCCATTTTGGTATACGTAAGGTATCAAGTTTCAGCACTGAACTTAGGTGGACTTGAAATCAAGCACAGCCAAAAGCAAAGTTACATAAAATATGGTCCTCTAGACTATGAGCTAATTAGTTTTGTAAAACACAAAATTTTAGGAGATCAAACCCCAGGAAAATAAAAGTGAACCCAAAGACCCAAACTCAGGTCCATGCAATTCCAACCAAGAAAATCAAGAACAACAAGTATAAAAGATGAAAGGGTGCTCGGTCCGAACAATATGAGCTAAAAATAAATAAAAAAAATTAAGAACTAAAAGCATGCATAAATCCATGGTTCTTCTCTTGTGCAAGATGTACTTGCCTACGGAGGGAGAGAGAAAACCTAAGAGAGAGAGATGGAAAGAAAATAATGAGCAAAGAGAGAGAGAGAGAGAGAGAGAGAGAGAGAAATGAGAATATATAGGCTTAGGTTTAAAATATGGACCGTTGGATCACTCAAACCCATCCAAGCCACACATGCCACCAACCCAACCAAACCTACTCTCTCCACAACTCTCGGGTCTGGTCTAAACAATGGCCGGACTAGCAAATATTATGCGCCAAAGTGCGCTAAGGACAATATGCTCCAAAGTGCGCCGGAAAAGGGAGCTGACAAAAAGCATCAATAATTTATTGGTGTAGAATCCAATATTAATTGCTATGAGAGATGAATAATTTCTATGAGAGTTTATACATGTAAAAACCTTCATAGAAATTCTCCATCCTTCATCAACTTCACGTTGGAAATTGGAATAAAACTATGGTTGGGAGAATTTTTTTCTAAAAATAGTTTCTAGCAATTCACAATGGAGACACTCCAAACATATACTTCAAATTATTAAAAAGTGTCTAAATTACTACTTTGGAGTGTCCCCATGATATTGGCACACAATGGTACACTCCGAATAAATACTCTAAATTAATCTCCTATTTTTTTCATTATTTTGTTTCCCTATTTGGTAAGATTTTTCTTCTCTTTTCTCTTTATTTTTTTTCCTGGCTTACTTTTGGTGGGTCCAACAATTAATATAGAGGAGCTAAGAGGCGCTCCAAATCTGGAGTGTCTCGTAACTTTCTAGCAATTTTCAAATATGTATAAGTGTCCACTGCAGCCTTCAAGTGTTATAAAATTTGACTAAAGTTAGTCAAAGTATAGCACTTAAAATCTTTTCCACTGTGGATGCTCTTAGCAAGCTATGTCATATGTAATATATTTATTTGATTTTTTGATCCAAAAGTAAAAAATGAGGAGGAGCATATCTAAAACGTATATTTGCCATATTAATATCCAAATATTGGAGTGTACCCTAAGGTTAAATGAACCGATGGCCTGATCCGTAAATAAATATCGGGAAAGGGTTAAACATTAGAAGTTTGAAAACAAAGGGCCCATCTCGTGAAGAGCTTTGTTAACAACAAACAACACATGTCATTAACCGATTGGTATTGAAGAAGAAGAAGAAGAGGAGAAGAAGAAGAAACAGAAACAACAGCAGCAGCAGCAGCAGCAGAGAAAACCACTGACAAAGTAAATTAATCTCCCTCTCTCTCTCATTATTTTGAAATGGATATTTATGGAAAGAGTAGAGAAGCAAACTTTGGTTTTTGAAACAGAGGCAGAAGAGGGAAGGGAGGGAAAGGAAGCCACTCTTCTATTTCTTGAAAGCAGAGGAGGAGCTCTCTGAAGAAGAAAAAAGGAGAAATATTTCAGGTGATATTTATTTATTCTTAATACTTTCTCTATACAAAGTTTTTTTTTTGGGGATTTATTATCATATTTACTTTGTTGCTGTTGTTCTTGTTATTTCTTGATGCATATATGTTGCCATAACCAATGCCATGAAATAGCTACGGGTTATAAGACTCAACTGAGATGTTACTTGGTTTTTCAAAGCTGGAAATCTTGTAATAATGTATGGTTGATCAGCAATAAACATATCCACTACTGTAGGTTGATTTTTAGAAAGGAACTCATTTCAAATCCTATCTTGTGTCATTTGGAATCACTAACTACTACCCCTAATTACTAGGTTAGTGAAAGAACACTTAATATTAGTCAAATTACTGTTTTTATTGTTTGTGATGATAAAGTTGCCATTACTCCTATTTTCATAACCTTTGAGATCTATATCTTTTTTTTACCACTCATTATATATAATGATGTCAAACTACTGTTCGAAAATGGATGAATGTTTCAAAATTTTCTTTTCTCTAAAACATTTGAAAAATAGTCATCGTTTTGACTTTTGAGTATTATTAATAAAGTTGTTATTGCCCTAATTTTTTAGATTATGTTATGTTATTAAATAGATAGTTCTATTCTGTGTGAGTGGAGAGAGTTAGAGGAAGAAATAAAAATATACACATAATTTGCCAAATGGTGTCTTGCTAACATATGTATCCCTTAATGAATGACATATCATTTGAGTTCTTTTGTTAGGTAATTTTGGATCGCTGCCGTATGGATCAATGACAGTTAGGACTACTTGCAGGCTTTAGGCAAATTTTATTCAAATATTTGGGAAATTTTGAGTGCATTTTTTATCAGAGCACTAAGTTGGATTATATTTTTAGACTTTATTCCAATCTAAAACCAGCCAACCGTCCTTCAAGTTGGTTTCTGCGGTAACCAGACTTGGTTAAGTTCAGGCTGGGCGGTGGAGGTTACTGTTGGATGTCTTCAATCTTAACTTGATTGTCTAGTCCAGAAGCTGTTTTCAGTTCACCAACTGTTCAGGATCTTTCTAAAGCGAAGTGAGTTTGATTTTTTAAGGGTTATACTGCATTTTGCGTTCTCGTAGTAACTAGTAAAAAGATATTTTTTGGGTCCATCTATTTAAGCTGCATTTTGAACATCTTGTGCACATAGAATCATCTGAAAAAGTGGAAGAAGAGAATGATCTTGCTCTGCCTGTGGTTTTTCCTGGTTTGGGTTTCCACGTAAAATTATGTGTCATCTGGTTGGTTGATCTTCCTTGTGCTTTTTCAGTTTTATCTTGATTGTCAGTAATACTTACCAAGCTGCAGTAAATGTCACTGCAGCATGTAACATAGAAACCTATCTATCTATTCTACTATATAATAAGAAAAGTTAGGCTTCACTGCGTTAAGTTTTTGTTCCCAAAATACCTTTGTCTCTGTTTTTTTAATTAATTAAAACTCTTCATTAAATTTAACATGGGTAGTTAGGTAATTATGTATAGAAAAAAAAGAAGGGGAGTTGTGTTTGCTCTTCCCAAGTAGTAAAAAATTAAGAGGCTTTGCTCTTCTCAAGTAGTAGAAAATTAAAAGACTATTGCTTGCTATTTCCAAGTAGTAGTAAAAAAAAAATTTAAAGAGCTTTACTCTTCACAAGTAGTAGAAAATTAAAAGACTATTGCTTGCTCTTCCAAAATAGTATGAAATCTGTGCAACACACATGCATATATACTAGTTTCTATAGTTTGAAAACTAACATTGACTTGAATAAAAAAATTGAATTGGCACTAACAAAACCATTTTAATTTTCCCCTGGTTGTGTTTTCAAACCAAACTAAACCACAAGCACCAAGCGTATAAGCTGGACTCAGGTTGTTGCTTTAGAGACCAACCAGAGCCTGTTCTGGCAGATCCCATCTCCTTTGGCATGCAGGTTGTACACAAGATGTCCATGGGTTAACCATGTAAATAAGAGGCCCACGAATGCTGCAAATTAACATGTTAATGTGTAATTCTTCGCTCATAATTTGGATTTCTGTGCAGGTAAGGAAGCTACAATGACTGTTCCAGAAGAGGCAACAGACTTGTGGTTGTTCGATAGCCACAAGAGCTCAAAGCGTTCTCAATGGCTACAATCGACACTCTCAGGTTTATTTTCTTAAATCATCGTGTCTATGATTCCATGGCCCTACAATAATGTTGTGATTTCTTTTTCTCTTTAACAGTTTGTATTAGGAGTACATTGTTATTTGTTAAAATTCTGTTACCTTTTACTGAGGAAATCATATAAAATTTAATGCTTGCTTTTCTGTGTCTAAGCAGTAAAGAATATCTCATAGAGCAAACTTTTGTAGTAGTGTCCCTAACATGAGACTGGACTGGAAGGTTTAAAACCACATCACCAAAAAAATGATACTTATAAAGATACAGTGCTGTGCAAGATTGGACCATTAGATATAGTTCATCTTTTAAGCTTCAACTCAATTTAGAGACCAAAGCAAAAGTTCAACCTGAATAAAGCTCAACCAAACTGGGTTTACATCAAAAGATGATGACATCAAATTTTGAAGTGGCTACAAAACATTCCAAGCACCCAAGCACAATACATAAATCCCATGAGAACCCAATATAGGAGCTGATTTCAACTGATATGTTTACTAGAGACGCCACCCTAGCCAGGGCCGGCCCTGGCCCAGGGCGGGCAGGGCGACCGCCCAGGGCCCCATGGGCCAGAAGGGCCCAATTTTTTTTTTGTTTTGTTTAAATATATAAATAATTTTGTACCGAAAATAGAACTAGTATTTACCATTGACCATTCTTATCACAAAGCAATTGTTGTGTAGTGGTTATTACATTAGACTTGCGCACAAGAGGTTCCTAGTTCAAATCTTGGTGGAGTCATATTTTTTATTTTACTTTTGTTTTATTTTTTTTACATTATGTATGAGGCCTCATTTTGAAAGTTCGCCCCAGGCCCCTGTGAGCTCAGGGCCGGCCCTGACCCTAGCATGCCTGAATCAAATTCGGTTTACTGAAAGATTTCCGGTCTGGGTTGCAATTGTCAGACAACACAACATTCACTACCTAGAATTACAGTTTCTAACATGCATAAAAAACACGTAACAACTTTCACTCTTTTATCTTCAAAAATACTCTCAATCTCACGAACTACTCCCTCTCCTTTTATGTTACCAACTGGCTAGTCATAAGTTGACTACGAACTCGAGCCAGACTCAAACTCGTGCTTCATCTCATGTGAATCAATCTGAAATCAATGTCGTCGCACACTTGGATTAATAGTAAACGAACCATCCCAAATAGGACTGCAAATGAATAGAGAAGCTCACGAGCTAATCTCGACTCAGTTTTCTAAAGATTCGAGCTTGAACAAAATATTTAGCTCGATTCCTTAAACTGGACGTGCTTGAACATAGGTGGCTCGGTTAGAGAGCTTGTGAACAAACTTGACTCGGTAAGCTCGAAGAGTATATTCGACTACACTTGGTTATAACTCAATATGGCTCGAGTCACTTACAGCTGGGCACCCTTAAGTTTTCTCTATTATTTTCCATCCTTCACCTCTTCCAAATCCCTTAAAAAACACGAAAGGTCTAAAGTTTCTCCCTATTTCTTCTCAGTGAATTCTAGTTCTCATTAGTCATTTCAATTCCTTATCTTATTTTGTTTATTTCTCTACCTTGTGTTTCTGTAATGGAACTTGCTGAAAAAAATATCAAGAGCTCAAACAAAACTCGAGCTTGAGCTCGAACTTGGCTCGACAAGGACCAACCCTAAATGAGCCTAGCTTGAATATTCAAGAATGTACTCGGCTGGCTCGGCTCGGTTGCAGCCCTAATTCCAAAAGTCTAGTCCTTTAGTTATAGGAATCATAGAAACACCATCCCGAACTTGTGCCCAGCCCAATGATTATTGCCTCACTTTTCTTTTTTAACGAGTATGGTGACACATGTATCAATAGTAAACAAATCATCCTAAAAGTCTAGCCCGTAAATTGCATAAATCATATAAACAACATCTCGAACTGGTGCTGCCCTATAATCCTATGAATATTGCCTCACTTTTCTTTTTTAACGAGCATGGTGTGATCGCGTGTCACTCTTAGAACTCCACCTTGTTGAACACCCGGTGGTCAACATTATTAGTATCATCGACACAAGTTTTTGTATAGTGGCTGGGACTCTTAACATTTGTATACGGTTTTTTGGGTATGTATTCATCACTTATATTTATTGTTATGAAGCTTGTGACAGAAGGTTATAAGTTTTTAAGAGTTTGCTTTCTCAGCAGTCCCCATTTGTATACGGGGTTTATGGTATCTATTCATCACATATATTTATAGTTATGAAGCTTGTGACAGAAGGTTATCTCGTATAAGTTTTTTAAGAGTTTGCTCTCATCAGTGCATTTTCCAACCACTGTTCCGAGTTTTAAAAATTGAACTTCTTTTAATCTGACAGAACTGGAAGAGAAAACCAAAGGAATGCTGAAGCTAATTGAAGGTGATGCAGACACATTTGCTCAGCGAGCAGAGATGTACTATAGGAAGAGACCAGAGCTCGTGAGGACAATCGAGGATTTCTACCGAGCTTACCGCTCTCTAGCTGAACGACATGATCAGCTCAGAATGGAATCAGGATGTGCTTTCTCAAACCGAGGCTGGCTTTTGAAGGACTGGAACTCTACGGATAAATCATGGGAGTCCTCCTCAGTTGTGTCTGAATATATGGTGTCTGAAGTCGATGACCCTGATTCAGAAGACGACCAAGTTGAAAGTAAATTGAGAGAGGTGCCAAAGAAGAGTGGTAGTGGTCCAACAATTGTGAGAAATGAAGTAGGGCAAGAGGAAAGATTCAATGGAAATGTATCTGAAGTTGATGCTTTCACCAATAATCCTAGTGATTCTGTGCTGCCTGAAGTTGGCTTTCCTAAACCAGAAGCCGTAAATTTGAGTAAGTTGGGAGAGTACTATGGGATGCTTAGTGTTGGTGGTGCCACTAATCCAGTGACTGAAGAAGTCGAAGTTAAACATATTGAGAGTGAGGCAAGCAACACAACAACAGATACTACAGCTTGTAAGGGTTCTGAAGTTGTCCTTGGTGAACCAGATGAGAGTGGCAGCTCAAAAGACTTGCTAGGACTGGGTAGAAAGAGTGATCCGTTAAGCCTCCTCCTCCTCCTATCGGGAATTGAAGCAGCAGCAGTCCACAGCAAGGTAAAGATCATAAGAGAAGAATCATCCGAGTCCACCACCACCACCACCTTTGCTGATGAGCTTGACAAAGCCCAAGGCAAGAGGAGGAGTGGGATCATAAGAGGAGAAGAAGAAGTGCCAGAAAAGCAAAGTGGTGATAGTGATGTTGCAAAGCTAATGAGTAAATTAGAAAGGCTTCAGGAGGAGAAGGTTAGTTTGGTGGCTGAAATAGAAAGGAAGGATGACGAGAAGAGGGAGGTTATTAGACAGCTCTCTTTGTCTATGGATATACTGAGGGAACAAAATGTGTGTATGAAGAAGTTCATTAAGGAATCCAGGAGTTCGGCACCTCTTTTCAAGTTCAAGGATTTGAAGGGAGCTTTCGGCGGGAAGCTGTTCGGAAGCCGTTCCAAATACCAAACTACTCTACTGGCTCTGTAACAAGTATTATTATTATTATTATTATTATTCAAAGACAAATCTAGCAAATTTACTACTTCCAACTGTAGAGAAGAGAATGTGGACCCTTCTTCTCCCTTATGGTCCTACTAATTACAATTATTGTTGGGTCAATTGGAGCCTTTTTCCGAGTGGATGAATGAAATGAATACTTTCACAGGTTATTTATTATTATATCTTTTTCTAGTCTCAACACAAAATAGCCTTTTCAATTATTTCTAGTCTCCCTTGTGACTCATTTGAATGTTAACTACAGACCAATTTTGTGTGGATTCCAACATTTTTCTTCTTTCCAGTTTTAGCCCATTTTACTGTTCAAATATAGGATGCATTTCGTTTCTTTCCAACATCCCATGAACATGGGTTGTTTAAATAGCAATCTAAATATTGGAAGATTAATAGATTTTTTAAGAGTTTGAGTGCTAGTTAGTCCAACTAAGTATTGAACCATTCTCTTGGTAACATTGAACACGGTGCAAGCTTTACGATTCCAACATCGGTTTGAAACCTCAAAGAAATCCAAATGGATTGAATTAGTACTAGTTCGTTCTTATTAGTAACAGACCTTCTTAATACTATACTAGTCTAGTCTTAACAATTTAAAGATCTATCGGTACCCAACAGAAAGAAAGAAAGAAAAACTCTCAATTTCCATCCCTACTCACTCAAATGCTCCTCAAACAAAAACCCACACCATGTGCTCAAAAAAGAAACCCAGCCAGACACAACTAACACCCTTCCTCCAAATCTTCTCACAACAAAATGCCTGCTGGTGGCGGCTGAAGCAGGGACGAGCATTATCCGATTTTCGACCCAAAATCAAATCATACCGAACCGAAAATTCGGTTCGGTTTGTAATTTTTTGATTTGATTTCTATTTTTAAAATACTATTTTTTTTATATTTGGTTTAAGTTTCGATTTCGGTTCGGTTTTGAGTTTCAGTTTCGATTCAAAACCCAAAACCGAATAAGATTTATCCAATTATATCAATACCCTCAATTCTATGTATATTTTATGATTAAAAATGTGTATATTTTTGCATATATTTAGAAAACAACAATTCTATGCATGTATTTTGAAGTCCAACTTTAATTTAATAACTAGTTCAACTTTGATTATGGATTTTTAGAATTTCGATTTATTCGATTTAGACTTTCGGTTAGGTTAAAATAGAATAAACCGAATGCGCACTCCTAAGCTGAAGTGGATCCTAATTTATTATCTTGGATTGTTGGTGTTGACCAGAAACACACTTCCTCCACTACTAGCGACTGAGATGACCATACTTTTTCGGACATATGTCTAAGATTTCAGATGACACCTAACTTATTTAGTCCTTTTCTTGACTAGGAATAAACAAAACATAAGTAGCCAAAATCAATAGCAAACATAACAACACAAGATATAATGTAGTTCGGTTATAGAGTGATCTACATCTACGGGGTAAGGAGAGAATTTCTTTATTAAATCAAGAATTTTTTTTAACAAGAATTAGTACAATAATTTGTATCACATAAATCTTTCTTTACAAGATCTCCAACGATCTTTTTTCTTTCTTCTCTCAATTTCCTTCAAGGCTTCCTAGGCACACTAACAAGCAAAGTCCCCTTAAACCTCTAATAGCCTCAAAAGCTCATCTCAATTAGAGTTAAAAATAACCTGAACTATAACTTAGACATTGGAGCAAATATTAGCCATTGAACCCATCCAAAATTGGATCCAAATATGGTTTTTCTTATTTGAGCATGAATCATATTATAACAATCTCTATCTTGGTTTGTTGTTCAACTAGCCACCTTCTAAACATGGTTATGATTGCATCCGTAGCCCCTTAGATTGTGCTCACCGACATAGTCTTTTTTCCAGAATTGCTAAAGTGACATCTGACACAATCTTTACCAAGAACTACGAAACTGCCTCGACCCTCCTACCGAGGCCAAGAACCTTCCTCACATCTGTATGAATAGGAGTCAAGGCTGACTTGAACCTCTCTATAGGAGCACCTTCGTTAGCATATTCGTGAATTCACCTTTGTATCATCTTTTATAATATCAATCTCCTTGTTGCACCACACCCTTATATACAAACTACAAACAAAGATCCTTACTACATTTTAGGCACCGAAGTATCCATTTTACCGCTTTCCAACGAAGCCTCCCTTGATTTGATATATACGAATTGAATAATTTGACTGTATTTAAATCCGACCAAGTGCATAGCATAACGTGCGTGATTGAATCCATTACTTTAGCATAAGGTACTCAAGACATCTTTTTCTTCTCTATTTTTGGGCACTCCTTAGAGGATAACTTAAAATGATTGATAATAGGGGACTCACCTGTCTCGAGTCCTTTATGTTAAATATTTCTAGCACAAACTTATTTCCTTTAGGAGAGTCTCAATCTTTCGCAAGTTCGATCATCCCCGCTGAGCATGAATCACCACATTACAGCGTTCCCGCAGGACAATCATTCTCATCGGGATGTGATGTCGTACGAGCCTGGAGTTGCGCTCGTACAAGGCGATGACGTCAAACGTCATGGTTATCATCGAAACGACCAAGTTACAGTGAAAGTCAAGTATTGTGTACCAAGCACATATCAGAGTATATGCAGCAAAGCTCTCGAAGGGTCCAAATGAAGATGCCACAAAGGAGAATGCCATAAAGGTGATGCAACACACTTGCTCGTTCTCTTGCCCACAAAAATACTTACCGTTCCATACATCATGTTCCATATATCCAAGCTGAGCCACTACATCTGTGTACCTGGAAATAATGCCCACAAACATGGGTCAGTACACAACCATACTGGTGAGCGGGATAACCCACTCGTCTAAACCGACACTAAGTAGATAGTGAATGCAAACAGTTATATTGTGATCTTTCTACTTTAATCATATAGTTCCCCAAAATACCTCGTGCCGAAACACAAGTTCAAGTAAGCGATGTGCCATCCATCCGAAGGTTGTAACACCTCAGCTATATGTCTCGCTGTACCGTGCTCCAAGAGCACTTCCAAATATTTTTTCTATGGCCGAACGGTCCCGGTGCCCCAATGCCTATCCCGTTTGAGGAAACCAAACCATGTGCACAGGTTGTCCGTAACCATGCAACGAAGAAAAGTAGGTATGACGAGGAATCGTACCTTCTTGCCCCCACCAAACGATACTCGATCCGTCGCTATCAAATTCTTCAAGCCGATCTCAAATTATAGCCTAATGCACCATTCTCAAATTATCCATCTCTAGGCACCATGCCGCTTCTCGACACAGTGCACCGATTGGGTGCAATACCCCGCTCCGAAGGCTCCGTGACACAATACTTTCAACAGTGGCACAATGTCCTCTCCGATGCAGTTGCCTGGTATTGAACCATAACTACACGCTTTGCTTGACAAAACGTCCAACTTGATACTCGTGCGCAATGCAAGTTTGCTCGATGAAACATTTTGCTTCTCCAACCAAGATGATGCACTCAAGCTCCCACTGCCCAAATGTAAGTCCAACTGAAGCCACAAATTCTATCTTTCCAAATGACGCACACTCTATGCATACCACAGTACGGTGATTCCAATATTCCAGAGCAAGTTTTTAAATCATTATGTGTGTTCCATATTATTAGGCATGAAGGAGTTGTCACTACCATATTTTTTAGAAAAGAGTATTTTGGTAATTTTATATTTAATTAAATATTATGCATGTTGTATAATTATTTATTATATTATTTAATTATTGTTAGATGTTAGATTATTGATTTGGACTTGTGTTAGTGGACCTAACTAGTTTAGTTTAGACTCATGGACAAACATTTACAAATAGTTAGAATTGAGCCCAATTAGAAGCCCATTCATTAGGAGGATAATTAATTTAATTAAACCATTAGACTAGAATCTTTCCTCCTTAATTATTTTTTCATGAGAGGCCCCAAGGGATATAATGGACATTACATAGAAGCTTGAGGAAGGGGTAAGAGGGTTCGGCCATTATAAAGAGGGGGGGGGGAAGTTTCTCTCATCTTTTCATTTCAAGACTAGATCTTGAATTTTCCTCAACCACATTCATTTATTCCCACATTAATTCCTTACCAAATCCCAATTCCTTCCCAAATCACCATTGGAGACTATTAGAGCAAGGATCTAGAAGGAGGAAGCAAGGATCTACAAGTTTGAGGCCAATTTTATCAAATTTGGAGGTTGTATTGGGAATCTATCTCCCAATAGGTACAATTTAGTTTTTCCTCTTTAATTAGGTTTTAAATCTGAGATTTAACCATGAGAAACTATCCCTTATGCATAGGCTACCCATATAAATTGGAATTAGGTTCATAAGAGGCCTATGGAGAAAGTTATAGTACTTTTTGTGTCAATTTTGGGAGAATTCTGAGATTGACACTTGTTGTGTTTGTCAATTGGTTATATAGATCAAATTGACATATGTTGCTTGTTTGTGGCTAGTGTCGTGTCCACAATTGGATACGTGTAAGTCGTATCCAAACAATTTGTTGATACATGTTAATTTGGGGGTTTTTCCTCCGACACGAGACTTTGTGCATGTCATATTTTGACACGTACACGTAGATATGTATTTGACTCTTCGTATTATTCATAATTGGTATTTTAGACTTGCTCGTGTCCTTCGGGGTATGTTTGGTTGTGTGGTGGACTCGTATCGCATGCGTATCATAGATCTAGTGTGATATGGGTGCGATGCACTCCACGTGTTTATTGTGTTGCATTCTAGATTCAAATTCTATTGTTCTTAGCTATGTGTGATATATGTATACATATGTATATAGTATATGAGTATAGATATCTATATACATATGGTTGTTATATATGTATATAGCTATATGATTGTGTGTTTATATGCATATTGATATTATGTGTATCTATATTATATGGTATGCATATATATATATATATATATATATATATATATATATATATATATATATATATATATATATATATATATATATATAGAATATAGTAGTGTATATGTGTTATGTTCATATATGTATATATGTAAGTGTATATATATAAATATAGTGATATGTACTTATGTATATATGTTTGTATATATATACATATATGTATAGTTGAGAGGGGTAGTATATATATATATATACATTGAGAGTGCATATAGATATATATTACAGCTACTAGTGAGAGTGGTTATATATCTATGTGTTTAGATAGTGTATGGA
This sequence comes from Iris macrosiphon, assembly GCA_036927795.1. Lineage (NCBI taxonomy): Eukaryota > Viridiplantae > Streptophyta > Magnoliopsida > Asparagales > Iridaceae > Iris > Iris macrosiphon. Next base: position 153,457,303 of record JAYESA010000019.1, on the reverse strand, counting down.
TAGATACATATATAAGTGTGCTTGTAGGTGTGTATGTGATGGAGGGGGCAGACTCGGGCAGTGTGCATTCAGCAGTGCACAGTGCTAGGAGGCAGGTAACAATGGGCAGTGAGCAGCGAGGGCTCGACAGGAACAACAAAGGAAGGAGCAGCAACAACTAGCTAGTTAGCAGCAACAATAACTGCAGCAGCGTGCAATCGCATAGCAGCAACAACAGCTACACCAATAGGTCCTAGCAGCAGCAACAAATTCATTAGCATCAACATCAAGTTGGTTCAGTTAACTGTGTACCTTCAGTCAGTCATTTTTTGTTAGCTCTTAGTAGTTAGCTAGTTACTATGGATAGTTCACTAGTTAATTAGCTATATAGTTATTAGTATTTAGTTTAGTTAGTTATCGATATATATATACTTATGTATCTCCAAGTTATCTATATATGTAGATATGTGTACATGTATATATGTATTAGTAGTTAGTGATTAGTTTGGTAGTTGGTATTTAATATTCGTATTAGTATATACGAGTAGTTGGTATTATAGAAGTTATATTAGATTAATATATACATGTCTTAATATATATAACTAGTGGGGTAGCTATTATATATTAGAATCACATTTACCTTGAGATACCAAGGTAAAGGTCAAGGTATTGAGAGTTACTCAAGGTATTTGAGTTGGGTGTCGAGATGGAGGTTTAGTAGTGCGATGTCGCATTGGTTCAAAGCCAAGGTATCCACTTAGCATTTGTAATTAGGATTAGTATATATATTTGATTGAATATACATATATGCTATTTCCATGTCTTTGTTTGCGTATCCTAAGATACAGTATCTTAGTATCTTAGATTTAGCTTGTTTGGCCTAGATTCATGCAACATAGAAATATGTAGTTTGACCAAGTTTGACTGATTTGACTTAGAGTTGACATAGTTTGACTATTTTTGATTTAGAAATGGCTCTTTGACCTAGATGTTGACTAACTTATTGTTATTTTGAAACCTTGTATTAATGTTATATTCCCTATTTTGGTCTTCGAGGCACCGTACCAAACATCTGTGATACTATTTACCGGACTTCAGGCAAGTACATTATCTGATAGTTTCTCATTTATGATATCCTCTATGTTCATTATATCTAGTATAGATATCCTTAATTTCTTGACACGATGGTTACATGGATTGGTATATTCGGATCTCGTCATGAGATGTTATTCCTTGGTATATATGGTATATCTTGTGTAAGCCTTGTTTCATTGTTCTTCTTGTATATGTACATACACTAATTCTCGGGGAGACTAGCTATCTTCCTAGAGAATCCTGTGCCATAGCGTACCATGGTTGGATCCACTATACCAGTCGGGATTGGGGAGTATGTAGTGTAGATATGTAATCATACCCTCCTTGTATCAAGTTTTGTTCATTGAATAGTGTTAATCATACACCGTACATAAGATTAGCCAGGCCATATATCTTGTATCAAGTTCCCAAGCCGATCACATGTTAAAGCTGGTGCTCACTCACTTAGTCATTAGTATTCTTGTTCATTGCCATATTATTCATTCTTGTATTTATTTCTAGTATTTTCTTTATTTTATATCTCTTATATCTATTGTTGCATCTTGTATATCACATCTATTTACTGTTACATAGTTTTTATCATTGATTAGAACTGCTGTTAGAGATGTACTCTGCTCCTTTCCTGACTGGATATATTTTTCCAGATGACACTGAGGAGTGTTGTCATGACCCGCACCCGGTTTAGGGGCACAAGTGCGTGGGTACGTCCAGCCTACGCCGCAGCATCGGCGGTAGAACGCTGTCAAGGTCTTGATACTATCTAGCCAATCTCACACAAGCATCCAATCTCCATAAGGAGGCACGGATGACACAAATAAAATGAACACATACTCAATCACAGGATTACAGCACGATAAGATAGCGAAACAAAATTAAATACAACACAAGTCTAAAGTAATAATCAAACTCAACAATATCCAAGTCTCAATAAAAATGCCGGAGACAAATCCGGTACCAAATAGTCTACTAAAAGAACTAACTAGAAGATTGGTGATTCCGGCTAGACCTCCCGGAATCACAACTAACTATCAAGCCCAAGTGCAGCTACTCACCATATGGTCCATAAAGTGTTGGCTACCGATCCTCTAAGGCATAGTCTGAAAAAATATTTCCAGTCAGGAAGGAGCAAAGTACAATCTCAAATAACAGTTCCATTAAATTGATAAGGACTATAAAGCAATAAACATGTGATGCTAGCTACTGAGAAGATAGTAAAATAATGCAATAGCAATGAAAAAGAGACATGCAATGTAAAGAGACAGGCAATAGACAATATGATACAGTCAGTACATGTATGAGAATGAAAAGAACAAGGAACAACATCATATACGGGTGATGTAGTATATGATTTAAAATAGGGAACTGTAATCTATTCTAAGTGTTTGAAATAGTAGTTTCAAAATATGATTGGCTTGGGAACATGTACGATAGCTACAGGGCCTGGCTAATCATGGGTGAAGAGCATGATTAACACTTATATTGTTCTACACTACAATAAGAGGTTATGATTACATTTCTTACTAACTACTTCCCCACCCCCAACTAGTACTGTGGATCCAACCATGACACGTCACGATACACGAGCAAGTCCAATCTATCATGTACGATGTCTAATATACATGTCGTGTACAATGTCAATACGATAATCAATGTAACATCTCATGACTGCAGATCCAAGCTATACTAGTCCGTGTAACACAGTGTCAAGGATTCAGATGTAATATTTTAGGATTATTGAATTTATAGAAATTATCAAGGAATTGGAAATTATCAGAGAATGTACTTGCCTTGGGTCCTTAGCTGGTAATTATTGATGTCCTGTTCCAGAGTATCCCCTGGGTAAACCAACAGTCCTATAAATATATCACAAAGCAAACCACATTTGCATCAGATGCTACACTAACACAGTCTAAAAAATACTGAGTTCGGGATTTCTCTAGGTATGATACTGGTCACCTAGGATCACCTAGCAGATAGATATATAAGACACATTACCTGCTTAATCATTAATACCTACCATATATATATTTGCAATACAAATATGTATATACTAAATTGAATTTATACCATATATATATACCAATTAAACATACATCGTATATATATATATATACATACATACTAGTTGAACCATACGTATACTCATATATATGCAAAAGTATATTTTAGAATATACATATATATGTTGTCAACATCATTATTAAAACATACTAATATTAATTCACCAAATTAAACTTATACTATATATATATACATAAATATATACAGATATACCAATAAATACAATACTACCATATATGAGGAATACATAATACTAATATATGAATCTAGTTTGTACTAGTATATGCTTTTTATTTACTAGATATCTCATATATAAAATAACCAATATATATATATATTCAATATATATATATATATATCAATTTAATCATACATACTAGAATACGTATATATATGTATATATATAATCATATTTAAATATATACATGTACGTATATATATATACATCATCATTAATTATACACATTAATTAATTTATCAATACATTACATTAACCATACTAATACAATAATTACATTAACATACTAATACATTATATATATATATATATATACTATACATTATGTGTTTAAATATTAATTAAATAAATGCTATACATATTCATGTAATTAAAACATTAATTAGATAACTATTATACATATACATATATTAGTATATACATACCCATACGTATATAAGTATATATATATATATACATATATATATATACACAGGAAGAAAGAGAGGAGAAGACTCACTGTGATGGGGTCGGGGCTTGGCCGGAGTACGGCCGGAGCACAGGGAGGAGGAACAGCGGGGCTGGAATGGGGATCGGGTGGAGCTTGATGGTGGTGGTGGTGATGTTGGCAGCAGGAGGGGGAGGAACTCGTGAGGGCCGCCGGGAAACTGCTACGGGCCGCCGGAGTACAGGGAGGAGGAGCTCGACCGGAGGGCTACGGGGTGGTGATGGATTGATGGTGGTGATCGAGGGGGAATAGCAGAGGGAGGTGGTCGAGAGGGTTGTCGAGCAGCAGGGGGGTACGGTGGGAGGAATGGGGGAGTCGGAGACTGACAGGGAGGAATGCGGGGTCTGCCGGACTGATGGCCGCCGGAGGGCTGTACACAGCAGGTGCGGAGTGGCTGCCAGCGGGCCGCCGGAGGATGTACACAGGGGGAGGAGCAGCAGGGAGGAAGGGGTTGGCCGCCGGGGTACGGCCGGAGACAGGCCGCCGGGTGTACACAACAGGGAACAATGTTTCCCCCCCTTTTGAAATTTAAATTTTCAAATGAAAGAAGAAAGAAAAACAATGAAGAACAAGAAGGAAGGAAGAAGGAGAAGAAGAAGGAAAGAGAAGGAGAAAAAGAAAAGAGAAGAAGAAGGGAAGAAGAATAGGGGCTACGGTTTGGTGAGGGAGAATGGGGGCTTGTGAGTAGGTGGAGAAACCTAGGTTTTCTAGGGATTAGGGTTTGATGTGATATTAAATAGGGGAGAGGGTTTTGATGGAGGGTGAGGATGCACTCAATTAAATGAGTGGTCCAGATTTGACATGAGGTTTCTTCATGTGGGGGTGATGGTGATGTTAAAAATAGTAGGGGTTCCTCATGGGTTTAAACAAATGGGTGTTGACACCAAAAATGCAAATTTGCAAATTAGCCCCCTTAAATTTGGGTATTTGCACAGACGCATGAAATAACGAAAATTTGGCGGGCGATTCGGTGTCCGGTGTTTTGTAGGGTCAGGGGGCGCTGTAAGTTTGGTACGGGCTAAATTTGCAGGGCACTGGAATTAAATTGGGATTTTCAGAATTGGTTTAAATAGTATCCTCAATTTAATTAGAAATAAATGCAAGTTGTGTTCTAAAATTAATTAGGAGTACATGGGGCCAAAATCAGGTCAGGTCATCAATACCAATAATGAAGAAGACTCAGAACAGAATATTACCCTAATTTGGGCCGTATGAAAAATAGGTCAAGATTGCCTCCAATTTCAATTGGAACGCACAACGATACAAAAATAGGAATTTATTAAATAACGTCCGCGACGATTTTTGTGCGGCTAGAAATAATGCACAGAGAGCATAATTATGAGTTGCAAAAATAGCAGAATGGAAGGCGGACATGTCTAGGGCAAGATTGTGAAATTTTTTGGAAGACAAAAGTCAGGGTAGCGCTCCAAATATCGAAGCAAAGGCAATGCGCAAATAATTAATTAAAATACGGTAGTTAATTACTACCTCCAAGAATTAAATTCTAAATAAATAATTAAATACAAAAATTCCATAATTCTGACAGGTGGTCATCTACTGGGCTTCTAGGTCAAGTCTACTAGTTCAAACAGTAAATGAACACTGCATATAATATTATATTTAAATTACACATCACATATTTATTTAAAATCAAATATACTATCATGCAATTAATTAATTGTAACTACCATAATATTAAATATTATAAAAAGTCAAAATACCCCTGTTCCCGGAATGTGGTAGTGACAAGTCTACCCTCCTTAAAAGAATTTCATCCTCGAAATTCAAAATCCTCAAAGTAGCGTTTATTCATACACATTATCAATTTCCCTCAAAGTTTAAATTCATCATCCATGAGATTAGGTAATTATCCACAATGTCCTTTCACGATTTTTCAAAAATTCTGAAATTATTTGTATTCCTGAAAAATCCTCGAAATAGAATCAAAGTCCCTTTTTATTAAAATTTTCCTTGAAAGTTTTAGTTAATAATCCAATACTCAGAATTTAATATTCACTCCTTTAATTTGATTTTAATCAATGCACATATAAAATTTAAATCTCGTCCCAAATTTGAATTCAAATATTAATCCATCAAAAATTTTATTCCTCGATTTCCTCTTTCCTCAAAATACTTAACAATGCGATACTTAAGGATTCTCTAATTACAACATCCAAATATAAAATTCTAAAATTCATAACTTGCAATCAAATAATATATTGATAATCTCCCAAAATTTCTAAATTTTATAACCAATTTAATCATGTCATAATCTTTCTGGAATTAATAAATCATAAATTCTGCCATGTTAAATTCTTGGCCCTTTATTTAAATCAATGGTTATCCTCGAATTTTAATCATCTTGTCTTTCTTGTCAAGTCATAACCCCTTCAGAAATCTTCGTCATGGTCAAACCCCAATAATCATGGTCTAAGAAAACCTTCCTACATTTTTACAACATACAATCTAAGGGGAATATGTACGATCATGGTGTCTTTTGTCATGGTATTGCAGTCTCTGCATCAGGGTGTACTACTAACTACATTCTAACAAGAAATCATGCATACAAGCTACGGTACTAAGGTATCAGTCAATCAATCTAATAGATAGGAACAGAAGGAAGGAAAGAACAGAACCTGCTAACACATTACCTGCAGTATCGGTCTCCTCGACCGTCATCGCAAATGCCCCACCCTGCTGGGGTGGTTCCCTTTGCGGGTGCTGAGCAATATACGGTTCCACAGGTAGCCTAACTGGATCTCTATAATCTGAAACTGCGCGCTGGCCGGGAAGATAAGGGGCTAGAAGACAATTCCTTACTCGATGTCCAGTAGCGCCGCAGTGCAAACAAAGTCCTAGCCTCGTTCTACAGCTCTCCCAAAGGTGACCTGGCTTCTTACAGAAATGACAAGTCTGCTGTGTCTCTCTTGGAGGCTGTTGCTGATTCTGCTGAACACGGACTGGTGCCTGGTACTGTTGTTGATACTGATACGTCCATGGATGTTGCTGGATAAGAACTGGTGTTAGGTACTGTGGTGGATGCTGAAATGTCCATGGTTGTTGCTGAATATGAAATGGTACTTGGTACTGTTGTTGGTGCTGAATACGGGGGTGCTTGGCTGGTCCTGTGCTACCATTCGTATCTCCAAAAGTATTATGACTCCTCTTAGGCCTGAGGTCTAGATCCTCTTCTGCAATCTGAGCATCCATCAAGATAGCCTCAAAGATAGCGGTACGACGACCAGAAGTGCGCGACCTAATCTCTCTCGTCAGTCCCTTTCTGAATTTCCGGGCTCGATCTCCTGGGTCCCGAATCATAGATGATGCAAAATGGCTCAATCTACAGAATTCTGCAGCGTGCTCGTCGACCGACATATTTCCTTGAACCAAGTCATAAAACTGACTTTCCAAGGTTCCCAATGCCACGTCGGGAAAGAACTTCTCCTTGAAGAGTTCCTTGAAGGTCTCCCAAGTAAGTCCTTGTGCAGTAATTCTCGGCTCCGTGCGATACCACGTGAGTGCGATATCGAACATCTGACTGCCAGCGGCTTCTATCTGTAAGTTCTCCGGAATCTGGGTCAATCGCAGGCTCCTCTCTATATCCTCTAGCCTGTCATCAGCGTAGAGTATCCCTTCGGTGCCTTTAAACTCTCGAGGCATCATCCTTTTGAAATTCACTATAGTGCCTGATCTCTGCTGCTGGCCAGGAAACTGCTGGTACTGTGCTACTTTCTCCAAAGCTTGGAGAGTCACCTGATGAGCATTCTCCATGTTTTCTCTCATCAGCTCGGTTTGTGCCTGGTGCGCTTCTGCTTGCACCCTCTGAGCCTCAGCTTGAACTCGCTGAGCGTCTGCCGTCACTCTCTGGGCATCTACCATGCCCTGGATCAAGGTAAACATCTGCGTCCCATCAATGGGCAAACCTCCGGGAATCGGAGTCGGAGGAGGAGGAAGGTTGTCCGTCACAGCTGCGGCAATCCTCTGAGCAGGTGGGGGAGGAGGATTCCCGAAAAGTGCGGATACTCCTGTCACTACCACATTCCGAAAACAGGGGTATTTTCGACTTTTTACAATATTTAATATTATGGTATTTACAATTTAGTAATTGCATGATAGTATATTTAATTTAAATGATTATGTGTGATGTGTAATTAAATATAATACTATATACAGTGTTCATTTACTTTGAGCTAGTAGACTTGACCTAGAAGCCCAGTAGATGCCCACCTGTCCGAATTGTAGAATCCTGTAATTAATTATTTTATCTAGAATTTAATTCTTGGAGTTGTATTTAATTACCGCATTTTATTTAATTATTGCGCATTGCCTTTGCTTCGATATTTGGAGCGCTATCCTGACTTTTGTCTTCCAACGAATTTCACAATCTTGCCCTAGACATGCCCACCTTCCATTCTGTTATTTTTTGCAACTCATAATTATGCTCTCTGTGCATTATTTATAGCCGCACAAAAAATCGTCGCGGACGTTATTTAATAAATTTCTATTTTGTATCGTTGTGCGTTCCAATCAAAAATTGGAGGCAATCTTGACCTATTTTTTGTGCGGCCCAAATTAGGGTAATATTCTGTTCTAAGTCTTCTTCATTATTGGTATTGATGACCTGACCTGATTTTGGCCCCCTGTACTCCTAATTAATTTTAGAACACAACTTGCATTTATTTCTAATTTAATTGAGGATACTATTTAAACCAATTCTGAAATTCCAATTTAATTCCAGTGCCCTGCTATTTTAGCCCACACCAAACTTACAGCGTCTCTGACCCTACAAAACACCGAACACCGAATCGCCCGCCAAATTTTTGTCATTTCATGCGTCTGTGCAAATACCCAAATTTAAGGGGGCTAATTTACAAATTTGTAGTTTTGGTGTAAACACCCATTTGTTTAAACCAATGAGGAATCCTTAATATTTTTATCACCCTCATCCCCACATGAACATTCTTTATGTCCAATCTGGACCACTCATTTAAAGTGGGTCCATCCTCACCATTAGATTCACACACCCTCTCACCCTTTTACTATTTAATGTCACATCAACCCATTTCCCTAGAAAACCCTAATCCCCAAGCAAGCCCCCACCTCCTCACAAGCCTCCATCCTCTCCAACGTAGGAAGAAATTCTTCTTCCTTTCTTCTTCTCATTTCTTCTCTTCTTCTTCCTTTCTTCTTCTCTTTCCTTTCTTCTTCTTCTTCTTCTTCTTCTTCTTCTTCTTTATTTTAATTTTTGAAATAAAGGAAGAGGGGGGAAACCATCCCCATCTCCCTGTGCTCCGGCCACCCGGCCAACTCCGACGGGCCGAAGCCGAGCTCCGACCCCGGCCGGCGCTGTCTCGACGCGTCCGGCGGCTGCTCCTCCACCTCTCCCTCAACGTCAACCCCGGCCGGCCATCGATTCCCGCCGGATCTGCAGTGACTCCCTGACTCGAGTCCGACTGCTCCTCCCCCATTCATCCCCGAGCCGGCCCTCACTCCGACCCGATCCCGCTGGCGAGCTCCTCCCCGGCCTCGCTGATCGATCCCCTCCGGCCTGCCTGACCCAGTACTTCGGCGGACTTCCCAGCCTCAACTCCCCCTCCATTCTCACCGACCCGGCCAAGCTCCACCCCGCTGGCAGCAACTCCCCGGCGGCCATTCAACTCCACCACCACTACTCCCTTCCCCGACCTACTCCGGTCAGCAAGCCCTCGACTTCCCTCCTCCGACTCCGGCCTGCAGCTCCACACCCAACTCGACCCACAGCTCCCCCGGCGGCCAGCTCTCCCTCCGGCCAAGCCCGGCAGCCACTCCGGCCAACCCCCTCGCTGTAAGTTTCTTCTCACCTCCTTCTTCCTCCTTCTTATACATATATATATATATATGTATATATATATATATATATATATACGTATATACGTATGAGTATATAATATATGTATATGTATAATAGTTGTTTAGTAAATGTGTATAAATATTTGACTATGTAAATACATATACGTATATGTGTGTGTAGATGTATACGTGTGTATACATATTAAAAAAAAATATTTTATGTATTTTGGTAACATATATATACCTATATATAAATGTATGTTTGGGGGTGCAAATATACATATATTAATTGGTATAATTTCATATAATATATACGTATTAAATGTATTTTTGGAATATGTATAAATATATATATGAATATCAGTATTTTAGTATATATTCAAAATAACCGTATTTTGGTATCAATATATATAGGTAGATTTATGTTTTCATTTTGGTATATGTAAGTATATATGTATACACTTATTTTTGGTATAGGTATAAACATGTATTATATATGTGTTTTAGTATTTAATATTATGTATATATAATGTATTGGCATATATATATATGTGTATATATATTTTGTATAAACCCTTGGCATATTTTTATATATATACATATATATTGTATATGTGATTAATTTGATATACACATATATTATAAGTATTAATATTAGTATGTTTAAAATGTATATGTATATATTTAATATGGTTGATATGAATATAAATACGTACTTAGTATATGCATTATTGGTATTGTATTAATTGATATATGTATATTTGTTTTGTATATACTTTCAACATATATAATTTGTATATATGTATAAATATATATATTTTTTTGTACATGCTTTTATTTATTCCTAATATACAAAGTATAAACTTAAATTGGTATTAGTATTAGTATATTTAATAATGTTGTTGACAATATATATATGTTATAATTCTATTATGAGTATACAGTTATACATATTTGGTATATAAAATTTGGTATAAATATATATATGTAGATTATGTTTTCGTATTGGTATATGTATGTATATCTATATGTTGTATTGGTTTTTATATATATATAAATGTAAATTGGTATATTTACCTGTATATAGTATAAGTATGATTGGTATAATTATATATATATATATTTGATTGTATAGATACAAATATATATTTTGGTATACGAATATATATAAATTTATATACATCTATTTAGTGTATATATTATATACTTATTTTGTACAAATTACTGATAGGCTTATATGTGTGTATTTATATATACGTATCCCTACTAGATGACCCTAGATTTACCAGTGCCATATCTGGCAGAGCCTCTGACTTCATGGATTTGTGTGTTAGCATAGCATCTGATACAAATATTATTTTGATATGTCATTAGGACTGTTGGTTCCTCCAGGCGATATTCTGGAACAGGACCTCGGTATTCACCAGCTAAGGACCAAAGGCGAGTACATTCTCTGATTAGTTTCTAATTTATGATATCTCCTATGTTTCCTGTATCTAGTGTAAATATCCATGTTCTTGACACGCTGGTTACACGGATTGGTGTAGACGGATCTCGTCATGAGATGTTATTCCTTATTCATGGTGTAGCTTGTTCAAGACTTGTTTCCTTGATATCTTGTGCATGTACAGACACTAATTTCCGGGAAGATTTGCTACCTCCCTAGGGAATCCCGTGCCATAGCGTACCATGATTTAATCTACTATACCAGTCGGGGGTTTGGGGAGTATTTTAGTGTAGATATGTGATCATACCCAACTATCCATGCATCATAGCTCACCCCACATCTCACGTCGGGTGCGGCCTGACCATCTCCATGCCTCATAGCTGTTACGTGTGATTAGCCTGACCTCTCCATGCATCATAGCTAACCAACGGTTAGCCTGACCTTTCATGAATCATAGCTAATCACATGTAACCAGCCTGATCAAGTTCCCAAGCCGATCACATGTTAAAGCTAGTACTCACACACTTAGTCATAAGTTTCTTGCTCATTGACATATTGTTTCTTTTCCTGCATTTACTTATAATATTTCCAGTATTTCTTTTATTGTACATTTCTCGTACCTATACATGCATCTGATATATTTCCATCTAGAACTGCTACATAGTTTATGTCATTAATATAGAACTGCTATTTAGAGATGTACTTTGCTCCTTCCTGACTGGAAAATATTTTTCCAGACTGTGACCTTAGTAGACTGGTTTCTGATACACTTGGGGATTGGATGTTACAGATTGCAGGTATGATTATTTTGTCATTAGACTTGTGTTGTATTCTTTATTTCTTCAAATTCCTATCGTGTTGTAGTTGTGTTTGAGTATGTTGTTAATTTTTAGTGTTATCCGAGTCTCCTTATGGAGTTGGATACTAGCGTGAGATTTGTTTAGATAGTACTTGACCTAGACAGCGTTCTACCGCCGATGCTGCGGCGTAGGCTGGACGTACCCACGCACTCGTGCCCCTAAACCGGGTGCGGGTCGTGACACGTTTTAGTGGTGGCCCATGCAGGTCAGACTTCGCGAGTTGTGCGATGTCCTAGTAGTGTGGCATCTTTGTTACACTATTGCGTGCCTGCGATAGGATCTAGGACATAGGATGCTAGGACGAGAGCGGATACTCAATCATAATTTATTTAAAAGATTTTCTGGGATGACCCCTTGAGAATCTTATTATAATTTCTAATTTAAATCCTTCGCCTTGTTTTCGTCCGTCCTCACTCGTTGATATTGAGTTGATTCTTGTTGACGAGTTGTTAAATTTAAACTCTTGGTGTCGTTGTTGAGTTCGATTTTTATATCGAGATGAGATTTTACGGGCTAAAATTTACGGTATCATCTGATGACATATATTGATGAGGACAGTGAGAAAGGTAAAACGTCTACTTTAATTATGGAACCTAGAGTTTATCGCAGCCATATTAGCTGTCGTGACGAGAACGTAGGAACCTGACTTGGATGTACATACTCTAGTTATGAAACTTGGAGTCTCTCGCAGCCATACCGGTTGGCGTGGCGAAGATTCTAGATGACATGATTATAGGGTTGCATACCTTAGTTACGGAACCTGTCGTTTATCGCATCTATGCTTACTGGCGTGGCTAGGATTCTGTGTGTCATGATTTCTGATGGACGTGTATGATTATCAGGTTGTATCTTAAATTGGTTCTTAAAGTATCATCTCAAGACTTATCTATTTCTATTATTTCGGGACTTTGTTCCATCGCTTCTTTTCTTTACTAGCAGTTGAGATACCTTCAGTCCTTATCCAGTTTCCTTTTGAGCTTCTTTTCTTTGAGGATTCCTTATTAGTCTGATAATTAGTGACTTGTAATTTGTTTGCGTCTTGTATTAGTTTGACTGAGTGTGACTTGTGAGTTGTAAGTGTTTCTCAGTTGGACATGGGAGCATTAGGCATTAATCTAGAGATACTCATAGCATAGTACCTTGTAGCAATAGTTCTATGATGGGTGTTATTATAATTAGTATTGGTATTATAGAAAGAGGAGTAAGAGTATCAGTGAAGGTTCCAAGAGTTAGTATCAGAGCCAGCATACCCGTCCGGGATAGTCAATAGATTATGTAATTGGGTGATCTATATAAATAATTAAGTATCCAGGAATTATGTTAAGGATTGATGGAGCATGATGTTCAATTTGATGATTGATATCGGAGGTGTTAAAGGTAAGGATATATATACGCATAAAGAGTTAATGAGCTGTCATGAGTAGAGAAATATCGGAATTGGTAATGAAAGTGGTGAAGCGTATCACGGATTAGTTTAATAGGCTTTAAAAGATTACAGAGAAATACATATACAACAATCGAGATGAGGAACCATACACATAACCGCGAGAGTAAAGAAACATGAGTGTTATAGTAGATACATGTAATCATGAGTTATAATGAGCTTGATGATATTATTCATTAATGAAGCTAGTAATAAAATACCAAGAGTGCCAATGATTCTATATCAAGGATTATTTGAAATGGTGCTAGTAACAGTAAGCACTCGGTGTGATGATAATTAGATGATATACCAGTTGACATAAATTGAAATCATGAAAGAAAACACAGTTGATGATAACTTTGATCATTGGAGGTAATAGTATAAGTGATTCAGGCAGTACAATTTTAGTACACAATTATAGACACTAGATGCATTGAGTGCACCTTGAGTATCAGAGACCGTGAGCACTGATATGTATATTGTGGAGTTATAAATTAAAAGGTGGAAATAAGATTTTATTTGAGGAGTTGAGATTATGTCAAAATTTTTTGGAGGACTTCAAATATGAATTCAATAAACATGGTTAAGGCTACAAAGATTTTAGAAGTGATTAAATTTTATTTCGATATTGAGTATCTGATTTTGAGGAGGTATATACAATTTATTTTTAAGTTGATCGAGAAGTTAAACCTTGACGATTATTCTGAGGATTAATTTTATGGTAGATGAGAGATATGAATATTAATATATGAGTAGATGATATACACGTGTAAGGATTGATGACTTGATGTCACGACCCGCACCCGGAATTTGGGCATGAGTCGTGGGTACGTCCAGCCTACGCCACAGTATCGGCGGTAGAACGCTGTCTAGGTCACAAACATAATATACCCTGTCAATAGTCTCAACTCCGTACGGAGGACAATGATAAAAATCCACAGTTCTATGATATACTCAATCACAAGCTAATAGAAATAATGGCACGATGAGAATTGAAAAGAGTTCTAATAAAAACCAACCACAATAATCAAACTCAAATCCTGGGTCTAAATGACCTCACAAAGTCACAAAAATAATAAATACATCTCAGTCTCAGTCTAAAACAATAATGCAGAAAAAGTAGTCTAAGAACAGCCAGGTACGTTCTCCTCTAGGCTAGGCAACTCCTCTGGAGTTTCTGGAGTGAGATCACCCTCTAATCCTGGGCCGTAATGAGTGGGGCAAAGATCCTCCAGGTCCTCTGAAAAATGTTATCCAGTCAGGATTGGAGCGAAGCACAAGCACTAACAGCAGTTTCATTAAATTGACAAAATCTATAAACAGTGTAAGAGATACAAGATGGAAATAAATGCTGAAAATGAGAAGTACAGGAGAAATAAAATAGACAATAGAGCATCTAGCAATGAACAATAAACAGTGAATGCTAGAACAAGTAAGTCTGAATAAAGATAAAACATCTAACTAAGTGTTTGAAATATTAGTTTATTATGTGACCGGCTTGGGACTAGATCAGGCTGGTTATATATGATTAGCTATGATTATTGGAGGTCAGGCTAACCATATGGTTAGCTATGATGCATGATAATGGTCAGGCTAATCATATATAACAGCTATGAAGCATGATGATGGTCAGGCCGCACCCGACGTGAGAAGTGGGGTGAGCTATGATGCATGGTAAGGATTTGGATATGATCACATAATCTACTAATAGTTCCCCATCCCCAGCTAGCACGGTGGATTCCAATCACGACTCCTCATGATGGGGATCTAGGGTGCTAACTCGTGTATCCACAGTGTCGGAATCAAGTATGTAATACACTACAATTTATAGAAGTAATCAACAATAAAAACTGTCAGAGAATGTACTCGCCTGTGGTCCTGAGCAAAATGTGAGGATCGATGTCCAAGATGAAATCACAATGACCTATATATAAGATAACAATATTAAAATGGTGTTTGGAATGATAAAAGTGATTAGCTAACTTGAAATGGGGTGTTAGGCCATTTCTAGGTCTATACTAGGTGTTACTAAGTCCACTCTAGGTTTTTGGTCAATACTAGTTAATACCTTGCTTCTAGGTTCATACTAGCTATTGTTAACTAATACTAGTTAAATACACTATTATATGTTCTATACTTACAATATAGACTCTATATAATTACTATCTCTAATATCTTAGCTATATTTATTATATCACTCTAATATCTCTCATAACCCCATTAATCTTGAATACCTTGACCAATACCTTGCACCATAACATATACCTTAGTATCCCATCAAACCCATACCAACACTAAATTCAACACTGTCCCTATTCTAATTACCTACACTACACATACCCAGAATTCCTCACTCAGTCTTCATACCTACACACTCTAATTCCCTTGCACAACTGAAACTGCTACACACACAGTCTCACACATACATAGATTCATTACCTACACTGCACTCATACATTCCTAGGTAATACACTCTCACCTACAGAATTAATACACACACACACACACTTGTACACCTTGATTTGCCTACTGAAATACACAGCTAGTACACACAGCTACTGGAGAATACCTGGGACACACTGACCTTACTGCCATGCATACTAAATTAAGGAACTTACTCACTGTCACAAACACACAGTGGTTCATTCACCTACACCCAGATTTCTGAGATAAATCACACAGCCCACACAACTCAGTTAGGGACACAAAACACCTAGTTTTGGGATACTCACACACACTTCTCACTGACCAAACTCATACACAGTTTAAACTATTGGTACACATACACACAGTTAACCTTACTGATACACTGCTATGCCTCACATAGGGACCTCACTGCACTCACACACTGCACCTAACTAGTACACCTACACAGTCACTGCACACTGTGCTCCAGAAACTCTAATTACACAAATAGTATCTACACACTGACAGGAACATAGTTTACACAGGTAATGCACAGTTTACACATGTAGTATCTGCACAGTTATACAATTTCATAGGCCTACACTTCTCACACAGGTAATTCACTTCTCTCTCTCAGAGTTACACACAGGTACACACTCTTAGTCCTCACACAGCCACATGTAAACATACACACAGTGCTGAAACTCTACACTGACTGATACTCCACACACAGTGACACACAGAATACATAAATCCCATACACAGCCACTGAAACATATAGAATGCAGTCTGAAAACAACCAACCTAATCTAATACACATCTACACATTGATTCACCTAGGTTATACACTGATAACCCAACACATCATAACTCCATCATGTGTAATATGCATATAATATATGACATCAATTAAACCCCCAACTCCTTAACTGATACCTGGCTGCACATAATAAGATTTCGGCTCACAGTTCACAAAACTGCACAGACCTGGCCCAACCCCCTTCCTGCTCTCACAAATGAACACACAGAAACATACATGAATCCCGACTGCACAGTACCAACACAGTCAGTCACGACTGCACAAAGAATCCCTAAATCACACAATATATTCAATACCTATGCAATTACATGTGTGTATAAATATATTTATAGATTAAAACTTGCAATATCAGAAAGAATTAGATAGGTAATTCCTAAGGGCATTTCTACAAACACCTAGGGGGCTGAAATCGGATCCACACAAGTATCCATGAATCCTCAACTCGAAAACCTAAAATCGAGGTCAACCCTACACTACATAATTACACATAACACAGATAATTCCCCCCTTTCCCCAAATCGAAACCCTAACTTCGAATCTACTCTCATACGTGAGGTGAAAATCAGCCTACTCTCAATACCTAGGGTTAGGGTTCCTGATAATTGGGGAAAACCCCATGTTGGTCACCAAAACCTAATCCAAAACCCTAAAAACCGAACTACACAGCAAGGGTGGGTTCCTAATGGCCATGAACAACAGAAAACAGAATTAAAGGAATAGAAATAGGGTTTTTTACCTGCAGGGATGGTTTCTTCAATGAGGTTCTTCTCCTCCAAGGCTTCCTGACCCACGTTCCTTGCTTTCCTTGCTTGGAGAAGGAAGGTGGAAACCCTAGGTTTAGGATTTCGAAATCTGGAAGTGGGGAGATGGTTTCTCTTGATGGAGGCTAGGGTTTCTCTTCTACATGAAGAATGAGAGGGTTCCTTTTATATATTAAGGCCCAGTTAGGGTTTCTAATGCATAGCCTAGGTTTAACCCCTAGGTTAGGTCAATAGGAACTTAACTAACTAAGGTTTAGTCAGTCCAAGGTTTGAGGTTCAACCTACAATTTGAATTCTAGGGTTTTTTTTTTTAGAATTAGGTTTACACTTAGGGTTTAGTCATTAGGGTTTGACCTAATGGGTTCTAGGGCTTGACCTAAAACAAATATCACTCATAATATATATTTAGTTTATAACTCAGCAGATTAATTAAATAAATAATTATTCAAAATGGCTAAATTATACAGATGCCCTTATATGGAAATGTGGTAGTGACAAGTCTACCCTCCTAAAAGAAATTTCGTCCTCGAAATTGGACTGAACTACAACAAGAATGAAATCAGAAAAAGAATATACCTCAAGTCTAGAAGGGATACGAGTATTGCTCGCGCATTTCGTCCTCTCTCTCCCAGGTCGACTCCCCTGGAGAGTGATGTCTCCATGCAACCCGAACCAAAGGAATAGTTTGATTCCGCAACACCTTCTCTCTGCGGTCCAAGATCTCTACGGGCTGCTCTAGGTAGCTGAGCGTCGGACCAACCTCAATCTCCGAGTGATCAAGTACGTGACTAGGGTCGGCCACGTACCGTCTCAGCTGCGACACGTGGAACACATCATGCACTCCCTCCAATGTAGGCGGCAAGTCTAGTCTATACGCCACTGCACCTATCTTCGCAAGAATACTGAAGGGTCCGATGTAGCGTGGGCTAAGCTTCCCGCCTCGACCAAAACGAATCGTGCCACGCGTCGGAGAAATCCGTAGGAATACTAGATCGCCAACCTAAAACAAAAATAGCCTCAATACGCAGTCTAAATAAACAAACGCAAACCAGAAAATTATAATCTATACCTGAAACTCAAGGGGTCTACGGTGGCTGTCGGCCCAATGCCGCTGTCTGTCTTGCGCCACTCGCAGTCTGTCTCTGATGAGTTTCACCTTTTCTGCTGCATCCACGACCATTTCTGGTCCTAGCAAGGCTCTCTCTCCAACGTCATCCCAAGATAACGGTGTACGACACCTCCGTCCATAAAGAGCCTCAAATGGTGACATCTCGATGCTGGCCTGGTAGCTGTTGTTGTAAGCGAATAATACCAGGTGCAGATGATCCTCCCAAGAACCTCCGAGATCTAGAACGCAAGTGCATAGCATATCCTCGAGAGTCTGAATAGTCCGTTCAGACTGCCCGTCTGTCTGGGGGTGATATGCGGTACTGAACTTGAGCTGAGTGCCCAAGCTAGCCTGCAGGCTCCTCCAGAAGTAGGAAGTGAAACGACTATCCCGATCCGAGATGATGCTTACTGGAACTCCATGAAGTCTAACAATCTGTCGCACGTACATCTCTGCTAGCCTTTCTGTCGACGTGCCCACCTTGAAAGGTAAGAAATGGGCTGATTTGGTCAACCTGTCCACGATGACCCAAATCGCGTCTTTCCCTCCTGGAGAACGTGGAAGCCCTGAAACAAAATCCATGGTCACGTGCTCCCATTTCCATTCTGGAATCGGTAAAGGTTGAAGCAAACCTCCTGGCCTCTACCGGTCTGCCTTTACCTGCTGGCACACTAGACACCGAGATACGAAGCGTGCTACCTCACGCTTCATTCCATACCACCATACGTGCTCCCTCAAGTCTCGATACATCTTGTTGGCACCGGGATGCATCGAGTACTGAGAGCGGTGTGCCTCCTGCAAAACCTCCTCGCGCAGCTCCCCGCTCGGCACACACATCCTCGTGCCGTGCCGTAAGGAACCATCCTCTGCGATAGTAAAGTCGTCCGACAATCCCATCCGAACCTGTGCCTTGATACTCCTCAGAGTCTCATCATCGTACTGCACAGCTCTGATCCTGTCCATCAGTTCGGACTGTATCTGCAATCCCCACATCTGAATCTCAGTACCGGGAACTAACACTTCAACCTCCAAGCTCTCCAAATCAGCCAACAAATGTCTATCTGTCGTCAAGTACATAGCCATCGGATACCTGCTCAAGGCATCGGCGACTACGTTGGCCTTCCCTGGATGATACTGCAATGAGATGTCGAAGTCCTTCATCAACTCCAACCACCTCCTCTGCCTCATGTTCAGCTCCTTCTGTGTGAATACGTACTTCAAGCTCTTATGGTCTGTGAAGATTTCCACACGCTCTCCGTACAAATAATGTTTCCACAGTTTTAGAGCGAAGATAACTGCTGCCAACTCCAAATCGTGGGTGGGGTAGTTCTTTTCATGAGGGCGTAACTGCCTGGAAGCATAGGCAATTACCTTCCCGTGCTGCTGAAGAACACATCCCAGACCCTTCCCTGAAGCATCACTGTAGATGGTGAACCCACCTGTCCCTGCTGGCAACGTCAATACTGGAGCTGTTGTCAACCTCTTCTTCAGTTCATCAAATGCAGCCTGGCACTCCTCCGTCCAGACAAAATCCACATCCTTCCTAGTTAGCTTGGTCATCGGGGCTGCAATCTTGGAGAAGTCTTGTACAAACCTCCTGTAGTATCCTGCTAGCCCGAGAAAACTCCTGATCTCAGCCACCGAACTGGAGGTAGCCCACGACTCCACTGCCTCGATCTTCTGTGGGTTAACCGAGATTCCGTCACCCGATACCACATGCCCAAGAAATTCGACCTTGTCAAGGAAGAATTCACACTTAGAGAGTTTTCCGTACAGCTTCTCCCTCCTGAGAGTCTCTAAGACCAATCTCAGGTGCTCTTCGTGCTCCTCCGGGGTCTTGGAATATACAAGAATATCGTCAATGAATACCACCACGAACTTGTCAAGGTACTGGTGGAACACCTTGTTCATCAAGTTCATGAATACTGCCGGTGCATTGGTTAAACCAAATGGCATTACCATGAACTCAAACTGGCCGTATCTGGTCCGAAAAGCTGTCTTCGGCGTGTCTTCCCTCTTCACCTTTACCTGGTGATAGCCTGATCTCAAATCTATTTTTGAAAACACCCTCGCCCCGCTCAACTGGTCGAAAAGATCATCTATCCTCGGCAGCGGGTACTTGTTCTTGATAGTGATATTGTTCAAGGCTCTATAATCAATGCACATGCGCACCGTACCGTCCTTCTTCGGTACGAACAATACCGGAGCTCCCCATGGTGATGAACTGGATTTGATGAAGCCTTTGTCCTGCAGCTCCTCCACTTGCTTCTTGAGTTCTGGCAGCTCGCTGTTGTTGACTCTATAGACATGTTGTGAAATGGGCTCCGCTCCTGGAACCAAGTCTATAGAGAATTCAACATCTCTGTCTGGCGGCAAGCCTGGCAACTTTTCTGGAAATACATCCAGGAACTCCGCTATCAGAGGATGTGGCAACTCCTCTTCTTCTGCCCTGGCTCCGCAAAATGTGCCCCTGCTCTGTTCTGCTGCTCCTCTGACGACCTCAAATTCTGGCTCTCCTGGTGGTCTAAATAATACTCTGCCTCTATAACAATCTATAGTAGCATGATGCCTACTCAACCAGTCCATTCCGAGTACAATATCGT
The DNA here is from genome assembly GCA_036927795.1 of Iris macrosiphon. Lineage (NCBI taxonomy): Eukaryota > Viridiplantae > Streptophyta > Magnoliopsida > Asparagales > Iridaceae > Iris > Iris macrosiphon. The sequence goes on along the minus strand of JAYESA010000019.1, from coordinate 153,436,186 downwards.
ACCCCGGAAGTGGCATGACAAGTAAGCTCACGCTCAAGTCTCGGCCTCCTACTGACACTCTCCGGTCCTTGCAGTGATCACGGACTAGGATAATACCTCCACCAGTCATGATCTTGCAAGTCCTAGCTAATGGTTCTGTGTCTAAATAATGTCGAAGTGCATATGATACAGACACAAAACTATGGGAAGTGCCAGAATCGAATAAGGTAAATGCGGGAATGCAATCGAGAAGAACCGAACCTGTGATCAAGTCTCCTGCTGGCTCGATCTCCTCGACTGCCATGGCGTATGCTCGCCCCTGGGGTACACCTCTCTGCTGCTGATGCTGGGCGAACTTCTGATATTGCGGTGGAAGTGGTCCCCTCTGTTGTTGGCCTCCTGGTGCGGTAGGCACCCTGTCTGATCCTCTCTGGGCGGCTGCTCCACCCTGACCTGGACGAAAGGTAGGACAATCCTTCAGCTGGTGTGTCGTCGATCCACAGGATAGACATGAGCTCAATCTCTTCCTGCAGATATCTCTAGTATGTCCCATCTTCCCGTAGTACGCGCACTGGATGGCGGGCTGGTTCTGTCTCTGTTGCTGCTGCTGGACCTGCCCTCGGGCTGGTGCCTGATGCTGCTGCTGAAAGGGTCTCTGCTGTTGCTGCTGAAAGTGTGGACGCTTGCCCGGTCCCGTACTACTGTTTGCTCCTCCGGAACCATCGCGTCCCCTCTTGGGCCTGAGGCCCAAATCGTCCTCGGCTACTTGGGCATCCATCAATATGCCCTTGTAGGTAGCTGTGCGACGTCCCGACGTGCGAGACTTGATCTTCCTTGTCAGCCCCTTTCTGAATTTCTGGGCCCTGTCCCCCGGATCTCTAATCATCGATGGCGCGAAGCGGCTCAGGCGGGAAAACTCCGCGGCATACTCATCGACGGACGAGCTCCCCTGGGCTAAGTCATGGAACTGACTCTCCAAAGCTCCCAGGGCAACATCGGGAAAGAACTTCTCCTTAAAGAGCTCCTTAAAATCCTCCCAAGTGAGTCCTCTGTGCAAGAGTCTCGGCTCCGTGCGAAACCATGTCAGGGCAATGTCGAACATCTGGCTGCCAGCGGCCTCGATCTGGAGCGCCTCTGGAATCTGCGCCAAACGCAAGTTCCTCTCGATGTCCTCTAGCCAATCATCGGCGTAGAGTATCCCTTCTGTCCTCTTGAACTCCCGAGGCATCATCCTCTTGAAGTCCACAATGGTGCCCGGCCTCTGTTGTTGCTGACCAGGTTGTTGCTGCTGCTGAGTGACTCTCTCCACAGCCTGGAGAGCCACTTGGTGAGCATTCTCCATGTTCACCCTCATCATCTCTGTCTGGGCCTGATGTGCCTCAGCCTGCACTCTCTGGGCCTCTGTCGACGTCCTCTGGGCATCGACCATGCCCTGAATCAAAGCGAACATCTGTGCCCCATCGACGGGCACACCTCCTGGTTGCTGAACTGGTGATGGTGGTGCCGTCGTAGCTGTGGGGACCCTCTGAACTGGTGGTGGAGGACCCCCGAATGCTGCAGACACTCCCACATGTACTGGAGATGTAGGAGGTGCTACGGATGTCTGTCCGGCAGCGCGAGAGGTGGCAGACCTCTCTGAATCTGCTGCTCCGAGTCTCTGGGACCTTCTTGGCGGCATCCTGAAGACAGATCGAAAGATTCAATTAAAGCAATAGATACGATATCATCAAGGAAGGACAGTAAAAATTTCTAAAGGAATTAATCATTAAGAGTAGTATTATAAGGATCAGAAATTTTCTAATTGTGATTGAGCATATCCTCGGCCTAATTCCTATTTCCTAAAACAGGTTCGTAGTAATACTCTAAGCGAGCACCACTACGATATCACTCTAATCTGAATCTAAGACTAGACTACAGACCTGCATGGGCCACCACTAAAAACGTGTCACGACCCGCACCCGGAATTTAGGCATGAGTCGTGGGTACGTCCAGCCTACGCCGCAGTATCGGCGGTAGAACGCTGTCTAGGTCACAAACATAATATATCCTGTCAATAGTCTCAACTCCGCACGGAGGACAATGATAAAAATCCACAGTTCTATGATATACTCAATCACAAGCTAATAGAAATAATGGCATGATGAAAATTGAAAAGAGTTCTAATAAAAACCAACCACAATAATCCAACTCAAATCTTGGGTCTAAATGACCTCACAAAGTCACAAAAATAATAAATACATCTCAGTCTCAGTCTAAAACAATAATGCAGAAAAAGTAGTCTAAGAACAGCCAGGTACGTTCTCCTCTAGGCTAGGCAACTCCTCTGGGGTTTCTGGAGTGAGATCACCCTCTAATCCTGGGCCGTAATGAGTGGGGCAAAGATCCTCCAGGTCCTCTGAAAAATGTTATCCAGTCAGGATTGGAGCGAAGCACAAGCACTAATAGCAGTTTCATTAAATTGACAAAATCTATAAACAGTGTAAGAGATACAAGATGGAAATAAATGCTGAAAATGAGAAGTACAGGAGAAATAAAATAGACAATAGAGCATCTAGCAATGAACAATAAACAGTGAATGCTAGAACAAGTAAGTCTGAATAAAGATAAAACATCTAACTAAGTGTTTGAAATATTAGTTTATTATGTGACCGGCTTGGGACTAGATCAGGCTGGTTATATATGATTAGCTATGATTCTTGGAGGTCAGGCTAACCATATGGTTAGCTATGATGCATGATAATGGTCAGGCTAATCATATATAACAGCTATGAAGCATGATGATGGTCAGGCCGCACCCGACGTGAGAAGTGGGGTGAGCTATGATGCATGGTAAGGATTTGGATATGATCACATAATCTACTAATAGTTCCCCATCCCCAGCTAGCACGGTGGATTCCAATCACGACTCCTCATGATGGGGATCTAGGGTGCTAACTCGTGTATCCACAGTGTCGGAATCAAGTATGTAATACACTACAATTTATAGAAGTAATCAACAATGAAAACTGTCAGAGAATGTACTCGCCTGTGGTCCTGAGCAAAATGTGAGGATCGATGTCCAAGATGAAATCACAATGACCTATATATAAGATAACAATATTAAAATGGTGTTTGGAATGATAAAAGTGATTAGCTAACTTAAAATGGGGTGTTAGGCCATTTCTAGGTCTATACTAGGTGTTACTAAGTCCACTCTAGGTTTTTGGTCAATACTAGTTAATACCTTGCTTCTAGGTTCATACTAGCTATTGTTAACTAATACTAGTTAAATACACTATTATATGTTCTATACTTACAATATAGACTCTATATAATTACTATCTCTAATATCTTAGCTATATTTATTATATCACTCTAATATCTCTCATAACCCCATTAATCTTGAATACCTTGACCAATACCTTGCACCATAACATATACCTTAGTATCCCATCAAACCCATACCAACACTAAATTCAACACTGTCCCTATTCTAATTACCTACACTACACATACCCAGAATTCCTCACTCAGTCTTCATACCTACACACTCTAATTCCCTTGCACAACTGAAACTGCTACACACACAGTCTCACACATACATAGATTCATTACCTACACTGCACACATACATTCCTAGGTAATACACTCTCACCTACAGAATTAATACACACACACACACTTGTACACCTTGATTTGCCTACTGAAATACACAGCTAGTACACACAGCTACTGGAGAATACCTGGGACACACTGACCTTACTGCCATGCATACTAAATTAAGGAACTTACTCACTGTCACAAACACACAGTGGTTCATTCACCTACACCCAGATTTCTGAGATAAATCACACAGCCCACACAACTCAGTTAGGGACACAAAACACCTAGTTTTGGGATACTCACACACACTTCTCACTGACCAAACTCATACACAGTTTAAACTATTGGTACACATATACACAGTTAACCTTACTGATACATTGCTATGCCTCACATAGGGACCTCACTGCACTCACACACTGCACCTAACTAGTACACCTACACAGTCACTGCACACTGTGCTCCAGAAACTCTAATTACACAAATAGTATCTACACACTGACAGGAACATAGTTTACACAGGTAATACACAGTTTATACATGTAGTATCTGCACAGTTACACAATTTCATAGGCCTACACTTCTCACACAGGTAATTCACTTCTCTCTCTCAGAGTTACACACAGGTACACACTCTTAGTCCTCACACAGCCACATGTAAACCTACACACAGTGCTGAAACTCTACACTGACTGATACTCCACACACAGTGACACACAGAATACATAAATCCCATACACAGCCACTGAAACATATAGAATGCAGTCTGAAAACAACCAACCTAATCTGATACACATCTACACATTGATTCACCTAGGTTATACACTGATAACCCAACACATCATAACTCCATCATGTGTAATATGCATATAATATATGACATCAATTAAACCCCCAACTCCTTAACTGATACCTGGCTGCACATAATGAGATTTCGGCTCACAGTTCACAAAACTGCACAGACCTGGCCCAACCCCCTTCCTGCTCTCACAAATGAACACACAGAAACATACATGAATCCCGACTGCACAGTACCAACACAGTCAGTCACGACTGCACAAAGAATCCCTAAATCACACAATATATTCAATACCTATGCAATTACATGTGTGTATAAATATATTTATAGATTAAAACTTGCAATATCAGAAAGAATTAGATAGGTAATTCCTAAGGGCATTTCTACAAACACCTAGGGGGCTGAAATCGGATCCACACAAGTATCCATGAATCCTCAACTCGAAAACCTAAAATCGAGGTCAACCCTACACTACATAATTACACATAACACAGATAATTCCCCCCTCTCCCCAAATCGAAACCCTAACTTTGAATCTACTCTCATACGTGAGGTGAAAATCAGCCTACTCTCAATACCTAGGGTTAGGGTTCCTGATAATTGGGGAAAACCCCATGTTGGTCACCAAAACCTAATCCAAAACCCTAAAAACCGAACTACACAGCAAGGGTGGGTTCCTAATGGCCATGAACAACAGAAAACAGAATTAAAGGAATAGAAATAGGGTTTTTTACCTGCAGGGATGGTTTCTTCAATGAGGTTCTTCTCCTCCAAGGCTTCCTGACCCACGTTCCTTGCTTTCCTTGCTTGGAGAAGGAAGGTGGAAACCCTAGGTTTAGGATTTCGAAATCTGGAAGTGGGGAGATGGTTTCTCTTGATGGAGGCTAGGGTTTCTCTTCTACATGAAGAATGAGAGGGTTCCTTTTATATATTAAGGCCCAGTTAGGGTTTCTAATGCATAGCCTAGGTTTAACCCCTAGGTTAGGTCAATAGGAACTTAACTAACTAAGGTTTAGTCAGTCCAAGGTTTGAGGTTCAACCTACAATTTGAATTCTAGGTTTTTTTTTTCTTCTAGAATTAGGTTTACACTTAGGGTTTAGTCATTAGGGTTTGACCTAATGGGTTCTAGGGCTTGACCTAAAACAAATATCACTCACAATATATATTTAGTTTATAACTCAGCAGATTAATTAAATAAATAATTATTCAAAATGGCTAAATTACACAGATGCCCTTATATGGAAAAGTGGTAGTGACACTTGATCATGATTGAGATAGCACCGCAGACTGACTTGGGTGTCCATCTAAAGTTGTATTGGAAAGAGCAGTACTTAGTATGGTGTGTTATACTTGGGTGCACTTGAGTGATAAGAACGACTAGTATGAACAATTGTAGTAGGAACGGGAACTGGCAGAGAGTATGGTACTAAAGAAATAGAGGTATCAAACTTAGATGCATTATTGAACCATGGTTATATTAGAGGTTCTTGGTATCAGATTCTGGTATTAATAGACCGGTGTGTGCAATACGGATATATTCATGGATCTTGTGGATAAATGATTAGTTGATATGGGTACCAGTGTACAGGGATAGGAATTAGTTAGTGAATGTGCTAGAGTTAAGTGTTTGTTAGAGATATGAGATACTGCAAGAAATGTGTTAGCAGGTTCTGTCCTTTCCTTCCTTCCTTCCTTCTGTCCCTATCTCTTGATTGATTGACTGATACCTTAGTACCGTAGCTTGTATGCATGATTCTTGTTATAATGTAGTTAGTAGTACCCCTGATACAGAGACTACAATACCATAACAAAAGACACCATGACCGTACATATTTCCTTTTGGTTGCATGATTATAGGACAGATTTTAGACCAGGATTATTGGGATTTGACCATGACGAAGATCTGTGACAAGGTTATGACTTGACAAAGGGATAAGATGATTCAAATTTGAGGATAAACATTAATTTAAATAAAGGATTAAAATTTAACATGGCAGAATTGGTGGTTTATTAATTCCAGGAAAAATATGACATGCTTAAATTGGTTATTAAATTTGGAAATTTTGGGAGATTTATCAATATATTTATTAAATTACAAGTTATGAATTTTTTGAATTTTATATTGGATGTTGCAATTTGAAAATCCCTAAGTATCGCATTGTTGAGTATTTGAGGAAAGAGAAAATCGAGTTATAAATCATTGATAGACTAATATATGAATTCAAACTTTTTGGACGAGATTACGCTATATATATGTGCATTGATTAAAAATCAAATTTGAGGAGTGGATATTAAATTCTGAGTAATGAATTATTAACTAAAACTTTCAAGGAAATTTTGATAAAAATGGACTTTGATTTTATTTCGAGGATTTTTTAGGAATAAAATAATATCAGAATTTTTGACAAATTGTGAAAAGACCTTGTGGATTATTAATTGATTCGTGGTTGATGAATTTAAATTGAGGGAAATAATAATGTGTATGAATAAACACTACTATGAGGATTTTAAATTTCGAGGATGAAATTCTTTTAAGGTGGGTAGACTTGTCACTACCACATTCCGAAAACAGAGATATTTTTGACTTTTTACAATATTTAATATTATGGTATTTACAATTTAGTAATTGCATGATAGTATATTTAATTTAAATGATTATGTGTGATGTGTAATTAAATATAATACTATATACAGTGTTCATTTACTTTGAGCTAGTAGACTTGACCTAGAAGCCCAGTAGATGCCCACCTGTCCGAATTGTAGAATCCTGTAATTAATTATTTTATCTAGAATTTAATTCTTGGAGTTGTATTTAATTATCGCATTTTATTTAATTATTGCGCATTGCCTTTGCTTCGATATTTGGAGCGCTATCCTGACTTTTGTCTTCCAACGAATTTCACAATCTTGCCCTAGACATGCCCACCTTCCATTCTGCTATTTTTTTGCAACTCATAATTATGCTCTCTGTGCATTATTTATAGCCGCACAAAAAATCGTCGCGGACGTTATTTAATAAATTCCTATTTTGTATCGTTGTGCGTTCCAATCGAAAATTGGAGGCAATCTTGACCTATTTTTCGTGCGGCCCAAATTAGGGTAATATTCTGTTCTGAGTCTTCTTCATTATTGGTATTGATGACCTGACCTGATTTTGGCCCTCTGTACTCCTAATTAATTTTAGAACACAACTTGCATTTATTTCTAATTTAATTGAGGATACTATTTAAACCAATTCTGAAATTCCAATTTAATTCCAGTGCCCTGCTATTTTAGCCCACACCAAACTTACAGCGCCCCTGACCCTACAAAATATCGGACACCGAATCGCCCGCCAAAATTTTGTCATTTTATGCGTCTGTGCAAATACCCAAATTTAAGGGGGCTAATTTGCAAATTTGCAGTTTTGGTGTAAACACCCATTTGTTTAAACCAATGAGGAATCCTTAATATTTTTATCACCCTCATCCCCACATGAACATTCTTCATGTCCAATCTGGACCACTCATTTAAAGTGGGTCCATCCTCACCATTAGATTCACACACCCTCTCACCCTTTTACTATTTAATGTCACATCAACCCATTTCCCTAGAAAACCCTAATCCCCAAGCAAGCCCCCACCTCCTCACAAGACTCTATCCTCTCCAACGTAGGAAGCAATTCTTCTTCCTTTCTTCTTCTCATTTCTTCTCTTCTTCTTCCTTTCTTCTTCTCTTTCCTTTCTTCTTCTTCTTCTTCTTCTTTATTTTAATTTTTGAAATAAAGGAAGAGGGGGGAAACCATCCCCATCTCCCTGTGCTCCGGCCACCCGGCCAACTCCGGCGGGCCGAAGCCGAGCTCCGACCACGGCCGGCGCTGTCTCGACGCGTCCGGCGGCTGCTCCTCCACCACTCCCTCAACGTCAACCCCGGCCGGCCATCGATTCCCGCCGGATCTGCAGTGACTCCCTGACTCGAGTCCGGCTGCTCCTCCCCCATTCATCCCTGAGCCGGCCCTCACTCCGACCCGATCCCGCTGGCGAGCTCCTCCCCGGCCTCGCTGATCGATCCCCTCCGGCCTGCCCGACCCAGTACTCCGGCGGACTTCCCAGTCTCAACTCCCCCTCCATTCTCACCGACCCGGCCAAGCTCCACCCCGCTGGCAGCAACTCCCCGGCGGCCATTCAACTCCACCACCACTACTCCCTTCCCCGACCTACTCCGGTCAGCAAGCCCTCGACTTCCCTCCTCCGACTCCGGCCTGCAGCTCCACACCCGACTCGACCCACAGCTCCCCCGGCGGCCAGCTCTCCCTCCGGCCATGCCCGGCAGCCACTCCGGCCAACCCCCTCGCTGTAAGTTTCTTCTCACCTCCTTCTTCCTTCTTCTTATACATATATATATATATATATATATATATATATATATATATATATATATATATATATATATATATATATATATATATATACATACGTATATACGTATGAGTATATAATATATGTATATGTATAATAGTTGTTTAGTAAATGTGTATAAATATTTGACTATGTAAATACATATACGTATATGTGTGTGTAGATGTATACGTGTGTATACATATTAAAAAAAATATTTTATGTATTTTGGTAACATATATATACCTATATATAAATGTATGTTTGGGGGTGCAAATATACATATATTAATTGGCATAATTTCATATAATATATACGTATTAAATGTATTTTTGGAATATGTATAAATATATATATGAATATCAGTATTTTGGTATATATTCAAAATAACCGTATTTTGGTATCAATATATATAGGTAGATTTATGTTTTCATTTTGGTATATGTAAGTATATATATACACTTATTTTTGGTATAGGTATAAACATGTATTATATATGTGTTTTAGTATTTAATATTATGTATATATAATGTATTGGCATATATATATATATGTGTATATATATTTTGTATAAACCCTTGGCATATTTTTATATATATACATATATATTGTATATGTGATTAATTTGATATACACATATATTATAAGTATTAATATTAGTATGTTTAAAATGTATATGTATATATTTAATATGGTTGATATGAATATAAATACGTACTTAGTATATGCATTATTGGTATTGTATTAATTGATATATGTATATATGTTTTGTATATACTTTCAACATATATAATTTGTATATATGTATAAATATATATATTTTTTTGTACATGCTTTTATTTATTCCTAATATACAAAGTATAAACTTAAATTGGTATTAGTATTAGTATATTTAATAATGTTGTTGACAATATATATATGTTATAATTCTATTATGAGTATACAGTTATACATATTTGGTATATAAAATTTTGGTATAAATATATATATGTAGATTATGTTTTCGTATTGGTATATGTATGTATATCTATATGTTGTATTGGTTTTTATATATATATAAATGTAAATTGTTATATTTACCTGTATATAGTATAAGTATGATTGGTATAATTATATATATATATATTTGATTGTATAGATACAAATATATATTTTGGTATACGAATATATATAAATTTATATACATCTATTTAGTGTATATATTATATACTTATTTTGTACAAATTACTGATAGGCTTATATGTGTGTATTTATATATACGTATCCCTACTAGATGACCCTAGATTTACCAGTGCCATATCTGGCAGAGCCTCTAACTTCATGGATTTGTGTGTTAGTGTAGCATCTGATACAAATATTATTTTGATATGTCATTAGGACTGTTGGTTCCTCCAGGCGATATTCTGGAACAGGACCTCGGTATTCACCAGCTAAGGACCAAAGGCGAGTACATTCTCTGATTAGTTTCTAATTTATGATATCTTCTATGTTCCCTGTATCTAGTATAAATATCCATGTTCTTGACATGCTGGTTACACGGATTGGTGTAGACGGATCTCGTCATGAGATGTTATTCCTTATTCATGGTGTAGCTTGTTCAAGACTTGTTTCCTTGATATCTTGTGCATGTACAGACACTGATTTCCGGGGAGATTTGCTATCTCCCTAGGGAATCCCGTGCCATAACGTACCATGATTTGATCTACTATACCAGTCGGGGGTTTGGGGAGTATTTTAGTGTAGATATGTGATCATACCCAACTATCCATGCATCATAGCTCACCCCACATCTCACGTCGGGTGCGGCCTAACCATCTCTATGCCTCATAGCTGTTACGTGTGATTAGCCTGACCTCTCCATGCATCATAGCTAACCAACGGTTAGCCTGACCTTCCATGAATCATAGCTAATCACATGTAACCAGCCTGATCAAGTTCCCAAGTCGATCACATGTTAAAGCTAGTACTCACACACTTAGTCATAGGTTTCTTGCTCATTGACATATTGTTTCTTTTTCTGCATTTACTTACAGTATTTCCAGTATTTCTTTCATTGTACATTTCTCGTACCTATACATGCATCTGGTATATTTCCATCTAGAACTGCTACATAGTTTATGTCATTAATATAGAACTGCTATTTAGAGATGTACTTTGCTCCTTCCTGACTGGAAAATATTTTTCCAGACTGTGACCTTAGTAGACTGGTTTCTGATACACTTGGGGATTGGATGTTACAGATTGCAGGTATAATTATTTTGTCATTAGACTTGTGTTGTATTCTTTATTTCTTCAAATTTCTATCGTGCTGTAGTTGTGTTTGAGTATGTTGTTAATTTTTAGTGTTATCCGAGTCTCCTTATGGAGTTGGATACTAGCGTGAGATTTGTTTAGATAGTACTTGACCTAGACAGCGTTCTACCGCCTATGCTGCGGCGTAGGCTGGACGTACCCACGCACTCGTGCCCCTAAACCGGGTGCAGGTCGTGACAACTCCTATGTGCATCGGAGATATAGGAGGAACTACTGCTGTCTGTCCCTCAAGTGGAGAGGTGGCAGACCCCTCTAAAGCTGATGTTCCCGCTCTCATAGACCGTGTCTGCGGCGACATCCTGAAGACAGATCCCAAAGAATCAATTAAGGCAAAAATGCGATATCATCAAGGAAGGACAATATAGTTCTAAAGATCAACATTCAAGGTAAAAGATTGGAAATAAACATTCCTAGTTGTGATTGCACAGGTCAAAGATACATCCATGGTCTGATACATCTATCCCCTAGGTACCACAGTTCTACTAGAAACATACTCACTGCTAGCTTTCTTACCTACTGCAATCGCTGATACTAGTTATCCTTATCACTCAAGTGCATATCAAATATAACACACCATACTAAGTACTGCTCTCTCCAATACAATCCTAGATGAATACCTAAGCCAGTTGGCAGTGAAATCTCAATCATGCTCAAGCCAACATACCCTTACATATGCACCTCATCTACTATATACTAATATATCTCTCTCACTATAAAATTTTATCCTTAAATAAAATTCCTTAAAATAATCCCTCGAATAAATTTTTATAGTAAAATGCATATACCTTCCTCAAGGTTAATTATCTAAATACTGAAGTAAAAAACTTAATCACAAAAAAATCCTTACAGACTTGTCTAGGTTTATTGAATCGAATCTGAATCCTCAAAAATAAAATTTTAATAACATAATATCTCAACTTCTCAAAATTCAAAAATGCAATTCATTTTCAATCTTCAAATTATAATTTAAATCCATATCTAGTAATCCAATAGCCCTAGTGTTAATCTTTCTCACTGTCCTCATCGACGTGTATCATCAAATAATACCATAAATCAGTCTGTAAATTCATTTTGATATGAAATCAAACCCTAAAATAAAACCAAAATCCTAATTTAATACCTAATTAACAACAATCAAATTCAACATCAATAAGTGAGAATGGACGGAACAAGGGAATAATTTTAAATTAGAATTAAAATAAGATTCTCAGGGGTCATCCCAGGAATCTCTCAAGGATTTGTGATTGAGTATTCGCTCTCGTCCTAGTAACCTATGTCCTAGATCCTGTCGCAGGCACGCAGTAGTATAACAAGGATGCCACACTACTACGACATCGTACAACTCGCGAAGTCTGACCTACATGGGCCACCACTAAAAATGTGTCACGACCCGCACCCGGTTTAGGGGCACAAGTGCGTGGGTACGTCCAGCCTACGCCGCAGCATCGGCGGTAGAACGCTGTCAAGGTCTTGATACTATCTAGCCAATCTCACACAAGCATCCAATCTCCATAAGGAGGCACGGATGACACAAATAAAATGAACACATACTCAATCACAGGATTACAGCACGATAAGATAGCGAAACAAAATTAAATACAACACAAGTCTAAAGTAATAATCAAACTCAACAATATCCAAGTCTCAATAAAAATGCCGGAGACAAATCCGGTACCAAATAGTCTACTAAAAGAACTAACTAGAAGATTGGTGATTCCGGCTAGACCTCCCGGAATCACAACTAACTATCAAGCCCAAGTGCAGCTACTCACCATATGGTCCATAAAGTGTTGGCTACCGATCCTCTAAGGCATAGTCTGGAAAAATATTTCCAGTCAGGAAGGAGCAAAGTACAATCTCAAATAACAGTTCCATTAAATTGATAAAGACTATAAAGCAATAAACATGTGATGCTAGCTACTGAGAAGATAGTAAAATAATGCGATGGCAATTAAAAAGAGACAGGCAATATAAAGAGACAGGCAATAGACAATATGATACAGTCAGTGCATGTATGAGAATAAAAAGAACAAGAAACAGCATCATATACGGGTGATGTAGTATATGATTTAAAATAGGGAACTGTAATCTATTCTAAGTGTTTGAAATAGTAGTTTCAAAATATGATCGGCTTGGGAACATGTACGATAGCTACAAGGCCTGGCTAATCATGGGTGAAGAGCATGATTAACACTTACATTGTTCTACACTACAATAAGAGGTTATGATCACATTTCTTACTAACTACTTCCCCGCCCCCAACTAGTACTATGGATCCAACCATGACACGTCACGATACACGAGCAAGTCCAATCTATCATGTACGATGTCTAATATACATGTCGTGTACAATATCAATACGATAATCAATGTAACATCTCATGACTGCAGATCCAAGCTATACTAGTCCGTGTAACATAGTGTCAAGGATTCAGATGTAACATTTCAGGATTATTAAATTTATAGAAATTATCAAGGAATTGGAAATTATTAGAGAATGTACTTGCCTTGGGTCCTTAGCTGGTAATTATTGATGTCCTATTCCAGAGTATCCCCTGGGTAAACCAAAAGTCCTATAGATATATCACAAAGAAAATCACATTTGCATCAGATGCTACACTAACACAGTCAAAAAATACTGAGTTCGGGATTTCTCTAGGTATGATACTGGTCACCTAGGATCACCTAGCAGATAGATATATAAGACACATTACCTGCTTAATCATTAATACCTACCATATATATATTTGCAATACAAATATGTATATACTAAATTGAATTTATACCATATATATATACCAATTAAACATACATCGTATATATATATACATACATACTAGTTGAACCATACGTATACTCATATATATGCAAAAGTATATTTTAGAATATACATATATATGTTGTCAACATCATTATTAAAACATACTAATATTAATTCACCAAATTAAACTTATACTATATATATATATATACATAAATATATACAGATATACCAATAAATACAATACTACCATATATGAGGAATACATAATACTAATATATGAATCTAGTTTGTACTAGTATATGCTTTTTATTTACTAGATATCTCATATATAAAATAACCAATATATATATACAATATATATATATATATCAATTTAATCATACATACTAGAATACGTATATATATGTATATATATAATCATATTTAAATATATACATGTACGTATATATATATACATCATCATTAATTATACTCATTAATTAATTTATCAATACATTACATTAACCATACTAATACATTAATTACATTAACATACTAATACATTATATATATATATACTATACATTATGTGTTTAAATATTAATTAAATAAATGCTATACATATTCATGTAATTAAAACATTAATTAGATAACTATTATACATATACATATATTAGTATATACATACCCATACGTATATAAGTATATATATATATATACATATATATATATATACACAGGAAGAAAGAGAGGAGAAGACTCACTGTGATGGGGTCGGGGCTTGGCCGGAGTACGGCCGGAGCACAGGGAGGAGGAACAACGGGGCTGGAATGGGGATCGGCTGGAGCTTGATGGTGGTGGTGGTGATGTTGGCAGCGAAAGGGGGAGGAACTCGTGAGGGCCGCCGGGAAACTGCTACGGGCCGCCGGAGTACAGGGAGAAGGAGCTCGACCGGAGGGCTACGGGGTGGTGATGGATTGATGGTGGTGATCGAGGGGGAATAGCAGAGGGAGGTGGTCGAGAGGGTTGTCGAGCAGCAGGGGGATACGGTGGGAGGAATGGGGGAGTCGGAGACTGACAGGAAGCAATGCGGGGTCTGCCGGACTGATGGCCGCCGGAGGGCTGCACACAGCAGGTGCGGAGTGACTGCCAGCGGGCCGCCGGAGGATGTACACAGGGGGAGGAGCAGCAGGGAGGAAGGGGTTGGCCGCCGGGGTACGGCCGGAGACAGGCCGCCGGGTGTACACAGCAGGGAACAGAGTTTCCCCCCTTTTGAAATTTAAATTTTCAAATGAAAGAAGAAAGAAAAACAATGAAGAAGAAGAAGGAAGGAAGAAGGAGAAGAAGAAGGAAAGAGAAGGAGAAAAAGAAAAGAGAAGAAGAAGGGAAGAAGAATAGGGGCTACGGTTTGGTGAGGGAGAATGGGGGCTTGTGAGTAGGTGGGGAAACCTAGGTTTTCTAGGGATTAGGGTTTGATGAGATATTAAATAGAGGAGAGGGTTTTGATGGAGGGTGAGGATGCACTCAATTAAATGAGTGGTCCAGATTTGACATGAGATTTCTTCATATGGGGGTGAGGGTGATGTTAAAAATATTAGGGGTTCCTCATGGGTTTAAACAAATGGGTGTTGACACCAAAAATAAAAATTTGCAAATTAGCCCCCTTAAATTTGGGTATTTGCACAGACACATAAAATAACGAAAATTTGGCGGGCGATTCGGTGTCCGGTGTTTTGTAGGGTCAGGGGGCGCTGTAAGTTTGGTACGGGCTAAATTTGCAGGGCACTGGAATTAAATTGGGATTTTCAGAATTGGTTTAAATAGTATCCTCAATTTAATTAGAAATAAATACAAGTTGTGTTCTAAAATTAATTAGGAGTACATGGAGCCAAAATCAGGTCAGGTCATCAATACCAATAATGAAGAAGACTCAGAACAGAATATTACCCTAATTTGGGCCGCACGAAAAATAGGTCAAGATTGCCTCCAATTTCAATTGGAACGCACAACGATAGAAAAATAGGAATTTATTAAATAAAGTCCGCGACGATTTTTGTGCGGCTAGAAATAATGCACAGAGAGCATAATTATGAGTTGCAAAAATAGCAGAATGGAAGGCGGGCATGTCTAGGGCAAGATTATGAAATTTGTTGGAAGACAAAAGTCAGGATAGCGCTACAAATATCGAAGCAAAGGCAATGCGCAAATAATTAATTAAAATACGGTAGTTAATTACTACCTCCAAGAATTAAATTGTAAATAAATAATTAAATACAAAAATTCCATAATTCCGACAGGTGGTCATCTACTGGGCTTCTAGGTCAAGTCTACTAGTTCAAACAGTAAATGAACACTGCATATAATATTATATTTAAATTATACATCACACATTTATTTAAAATCAAATATACTATCATGCAATTAATTAATTATAACTACCATAATATTAAATATTATAAAAAATCAAAAATACCCCTGTTCTCGGAACGTGGTAGTGACAAGTGTCACCCTACTCATTACGGGCCTCAGGATGTTGTGGGCCTAGAGTCAGAGACCCTGGCTCAGGAGGGACTCATCCCGACCGAGACAGACAACCCGAGACTTATAGTATCTTAGTTATCATCTTGTATTGGATTTGTCTCCAACTTATTGTTTAGTATTTCTTCAGACTCATTGATGTTATTATTTTAACTTATGATTTGTATGGTGACTATTCTATTCTTTTATCTTATTCGTGCTATTCTCCATCTTAGATCTGTGATTGAGTATATTGTTATTAATGGTGGCTTATGGTATTGTTAAATAGATTACCCAAACAGCATTCTACCGCCGATTCTGCGGCATAGGCTGGGCATTATTCCTGACTTGCATCCCTACACCGGGTGCGGGTCATGACTCATTTTTAGTGGTGGCCCATACAGGTCTTTTCGAGGTCGCAATTAGTGCGATTCGTAGTGGTGCTCTAAATTAAGTGCTATTACGAGCCTGCTTCAGGATATAGGATATAGGTTATAGGCTATAGGTTAAGAATACTCAATCACATCTAGGAAAAACTCTTTTGATTCATTCAACTATTCTTTCTTGATATTGATATTTGATCTTTAAACTGTCATTCCTTTGAGTATCTTACATCATATGCCATATTGATTCTTTTTTTTGTCTCAGGATGTCACCTAAGACTAGATCGCAGCAGGGGAGAGCAGCTTTTGAGAGGTCTGCAATATCCTGAGGGCCTGCACCAGTCACTTCTCCAGTGATTGGAGTGTCAGCTGCTTTCGGAGGTCCATCTCCTACTCAGAGGACTATGCCAACTGTATTTAAGGGACTTCCACCTCCACCTTCTGTGCCAGCAGATGCGACACAGATGTTTATACTATTTCGCAAGATATTGGAGGTGCAGAGGGCTCAGTCTGAGGCACACCAGAGATAGACTGACATCTTACGGTAGGGCATCGAGAGCACTCATCAGCTTGCTCGTGCCGTAGTAGAGAGAGGAGTTCTAGTCCAGTAGTAGGTTGCTCCTTAGGTTGCTCAACTTTGGCCAGGCAACATTCAGGACTTCAAGAAGCTGGAGCCTAAGGTCTTCAAGGGGACAGAGGGCATCGTCTATGCTGTTGATTGACTCGAGGATATTGAGCGTCTTATGAGGGTGTCCCATCTTTCTGAGGATCTGAAGGTTGAGGCGGTAGGACTTCAACTATTCGACGTCACCCATACTTGGTTCAAGAATGAGCCAATTTTTGCTGATGTAGGACAGTCTTGGGAGGTGTTCAAGGACCTCTTCAAGAGGAAATTTTTTGCTCGGACAGATAGGTTAGACTTGGGGAGGTAGTTTGAGAGCCTCATTCAGGGGAGCATGTCTGTGGAGGAATACGCTACAAAGTTTGGCAGGCTGATCCTATTTGCAGAGTATTTAGTGAGAGAGTCGGATGTTCGAGCTATTTATTTTCACGAGGGTCTAAATTGGGAAGTAAAGATCCTCATTCCATCCTTTTATGAGACCTACTTGGAGATACTTGCGGAGGCACACAAGGTTTAGCGGGAGTTGGGTTTGAAGCCTAAAAGAAATCACAATTCTTTTTTGGGGGCCAACAATAGTGCAGTATCTACCAAACGTCCTTATTTCAAGTCTAGGCCTTTTCAACAGCCGCAGCAGCACCAGACTCCAGCTAGGGCGCCGTTTCACCAGACACCACAGCAGAGACAATTACAGCAAGCTTCCTGTCACTATTGTAAGAAGCCCGGCCACATTTAGGAAGTTTGCAGGAGGAGGTTGGGAGTTTGCTTGTATTGTGGTACTGAAGGGCATCAGCTGAGGGATTGTCCTTCCAATCCTCGTCGTGCAGTTCAAGGAATAGCTCCAGCTCCGAGGACACAGGTGAGACCACCTGCAGTACAGCCGAGGGGACCGCCACTTCCGACCCAGTAGCAACATTATGTCTAGCATCAGCATCAGGAAGGTGCACGTTAGGGACGAGCATTTTCTATGACCGTCGAGGAGGACGAGCCCACCGAAGATGTCATCGCAGGTTCTGTTCTTCTTGATTCCATTCTAACTTTAGCTTTGTTTGATAGTGGTGCTTTTCATAAATTTTGTATCTGTTTCTTTTGCTCTGAAGCATGGTTTGGTAGCAGAGTCTTTGCTTAGGACTTGCAAGATCATGACCGGGGGAGGCATTATCCTAGTTAATGATATTTGCAAGGATCAGAGAGTTACTCTGGGAGGCCGAGAGCTGAGTGCGTGTCTACTTATAATGCCACTTCTGAGCTACGATATTATACTCGGGATGGATTGGTTGAGTAGGCACCGTTCTAGTATAGATTGTAGAGGAGGTAGAGTTTTGTTTGGTCCGCAAGGAGGGCCAGAGTTCGAGTTTGCTAGAGGAGATGCAGAGCAGGGATAAGGCATATCTGCGGAGCTTTGGTGGAAGACAAGGAGTTGCCGCATCGGTTGATAGCAGTGTTCTTGGATATGTTTCCTGAGGAATTGCCAGGATTGTCGCTAGATCGAGATATTGAATTCTCTATAGACTTGGTGCCAGGTGTAGAACCAATTTTATGGCATGTCTATAGAGTAAACAACAGCGAGCTGATCGAGTTAAAGAAGCAGGTGGACTAATTACAGGATAAGGGGTTTATCAGATCGAGTTCTTTACTGTAGGGAGCCCCGGTATTGTTTGTACTGAAGAAGGATGGATCGGTGCGCATGTGCATTGATTACAGGACATTGAATAATCTTACTATCAAAAATAAATACCCTTTGCCACGGATTGATGACTTGTTCGATCAGTTGAGTGGTGCCAAGGTGTTTTCTAATATAGACTTGAGATCAGGCTACCACCAGGTGAAAGTAAAGTCGAAGGACATACCGAAGACTGCTTTTAGGACTCGGTATGGTCAGTATGAGTTTATGGTGATGCCGTTTGGGTTTACTAATGCCCCGATGATATTTATGAACTTGATGAACAAGGTGTTCCATCAGTACTTCGACAAGTTCGTGGTGGTGTTTATCGATGACATACTCATATACTCGAAGATACCGGAGGAGCACGAGGAGCATTTGTGGATTATATTGGATGTGCTGAGGAAGCAGAAGCTGTACGGGAAGCTGTCCAAGTGTGAGTTCTTCCTGGACAAGGTGGAGTTCTTGGGACATGTTGTGATTGGTGATGGGATTTTAGTGGATCTGAAGAAGATCGCAGCAGTGGATTCTTGGAAGACCCCGAGTTCAGTAGCAGAGATTAGGAGTTTCTTGGATTTTGGTAGGCTACTATAGGAATTTTGTGCAAGATTTTTTGAGGATTACCGAGCCGATGACCAGACTCACCATGAAGGATGTAGAGTTTGTTTGGACGAAGGATTATCATGTTGCTTTTGAAGAATTGAAGAAGAGGTTGACGTCTGCTCCTATTTTGACGTTGCCATCAAGGTCTGGAGGTTTTACTATTTATAGTGATGCATCGGGGAAAGGTTTGGGTTGTGTTCTTCAACAAAATAGAAAAATGATTGCCTATGAATCCAGGCGATTACGTCCTCATGAGAAGAACTATCCTACCCATGATTTGGAGTTGGCTGCAGTCATCTTTGCCCTGAAGTTGTGGAAATACTATTTGTACGGAGTGCGTGTGGAGATCTTCACAGACCATAAGATCTTGAAGTACGTTTTTACGCAAAAGGAGTTGAACATGAGACAGCGTCAGTGGTTGGAAATAATGAAGGATTTTAATATATCTTTGCAGTATCATCATGGGAAAGCTAATGTAGTTGCCGATGCCTTGAGCAAGTATCCGGTAGCTATGTTCTTGACGCATGATCGATATTTGTTAGTGGACTTGGAGAGCTTGGGCATTGAGGTGATAGTTTTTGGGTTGGCTATGTAGATGTGGGGATTAGATACACTCAGAGTTAATGGACATGATCAAAGCAGCCCAGTATGAGGATGTGTCTCTGAGGAGCATCAGAGCTCAGGTGAGAGCATGATTGGAGGATGATTTCCCCATTGCTGAGGATGGTTCTTTGCGGCATAGTGTTAAATTGTGTGTGCCTAGTGGGGAGCTGCGTTAGGAAGTATTGCAGGAAGCGCATCGCTCTCAGTATTTTATACATCCAGGTGCCAACAAGATGTATCGGGATATGCGAGAGAGTGTATGGTGGTATAACATGAAGAGGGACGTGGCACAGTTTGTATCCAGATGCTTAGTGTGACAGCAGATAAAAGCTGAGAGGTAGACGCCAAGAGGTTTACTTCAGCCATTACCCATTCTAGAGTGGAAGTGGGAGCATATTACTATGGATTTTGTGTCCGGACTTCCACGATCTCCAGGAGAAAAATACGCGATTTGGGTCATCGTTGACAGGTTGACCAAGTCGGCCCACTTTTTGCCTTTTAAGGTGGGTTTGTCTACGGAGAAGCTGGCAGAGATGTACGTGAGGCAGATCGTCAGGATATATGGAGTTCCCGTTAGCATAGTCTCAGATCGGGATAGTCGTTTCACTTCTTATTTTTGAAGGAGTTTGCAGGCGAGTTTGGGCACCCAGTTCAAGTTTAGTACTGCATATCACCCCCAGACAGATGGGCAGTCAGAGAGGACTATTCAGACTCTCAAGGATATGTTGTGCACTTGTGTGCTAGATTTTGGTGGTTCTTGGAAGGACCATCTCTATTTGGTAGAGTTTGCTTATAACAACAGCTACCAGGCTAGTATAGATATGTCACCATTTGAGGCTCTGTATGGTCGGAGATATCGTACTCCCTGGTCATGGAACATATTGGAGAGAGAATTTTGCTTGGGCCAGAGATGTTTATGGAATGCAGCGGAGAAGGTTAAGCTGATCAGAGACAGACTTCGAGTGGTACAGGACAGATAGCGATATTGGGTCGATAGCCACCGGAGACCTTTGGAGTTTGAGGTATAGTTTTAGATTTTGTTTTATGCTTGTTATTAGTTGTTTGTTATAGATTAAGTTCTTAAGGTTGTATTTTATTCTAGGTGGGTGGTTTGGTGTTTCTGAGGATTTCTCCGATACGAGGTACGATTCGCTTCGGTGGAGGCGAGAAGCTTAGTCCGCGATTCATCGGACCTTTCACTATTCAAGAGAGGGTCGGTGTAGTTGCTTATAGACTAGACTTGCCACCTTTATTGGAGGGAATGCAAAATGTGTTTCACGTGTCGCAGTTGAGATGGTACATGGCGGATCCTAGTCACGTGTTGGATCACGCGGAGATAGAGGTGGACCATACTCTTAGCTATCCAGAGTAGCCAGTTGAGATTCTGGATCGGAGAGAGAAGGTGCTGAGGAACCAGAATATTCCTTTGGTATGTGTCGCATGGAGGCATCACTCTCTGGGGGAGTCTACCTGGGAGAGAGAGGATAAAATGTGAGAGCGTTATCCATACTTGTTTATGCCTTGAGTTATGTTCTGATATGTTCTTTCCTAGTTATGTTATGTTCTTTTATTCTGTTCTATTATTTTCTGGGGGTAGTTTTTGTCTTTGAATTTCAAGGACGAAATAATTTTAAGGAGGATAGACTTGTCATTACTATATTATCTAGGAAAGGGTACATTGGTAATTTCATAATTAATTAAATATTATGCATATTATTTAATTATTTATTATATTATTTAATTATTATTAGATGTTAGATTATTGATTTAGACTTGTGTTAGTAGACCTAACTAGTTTAGTTTAGACTCAGGGACCAACATTTACAATTAGTTACAATTGAGCCCAATTAGAAGCCCATTCATTAGGAGGATGATTAATTTAATTAAACCATTAGACTAGAACCTTTCCTCCTTAATTATTTCTTCATGATGGGCCCCAAGGGGTATAATGGATATTACATAGTATCTTGAGGAAGGGGCAAGGGGGGCCGGCCATTATAAAGAGGGGGGAAAGTTTCTCTCTCCTCTTTTTATTTCAAAACTAGATCTAGAATTTCCCTCAACCAAATTGTTTCATTTCCACTTCAATTTTTTACCAAATTTCACTCCAGTTACTTCCCAAATCACTATTGGAGACTAGTAGAGCAAGGATCCAGAAGGAGGAAGCAATGATCTATAAAGAGGAGCAAGGATTTATAAGTTGGAGGCCAATTTTATCAAATTTGGACGTTGCATTGAGAATCCATCTCCCAATTGGTATAATTCAATTTTTTTAATTAGGGTCTAAATCTAATATTTAACCATGAAAAACTATCCCTTATGCATAGGCTACCCATAGAAATTGGAATTAGGTTCATAGGAGGCCGATAAAGAAAATTATGGTACTTTTTGTGTTAATTTTGAGGGAATTCCGAGATTGACACTTATGTTTGTCAATTGGTCGTATAGATCAAATTGACATATGTTGCTTGTTTATGGCTAGTGTCGTGTAAATACCTGATTTTTTTCAGAAAATTAAAAATAAATTTTCAGGATTTTTCTGGAATTTTTAACTAATTAAAATAAATATTTTCTGGAATTAAATAAATTTTGTGATTTTATTAAATATTAAAATATGATGAAAATAATATTTTTATGTGTAAAATAAATAATTAGTCATAGTGTAATTTTTCTGTAATTTATTGGACCAAAAAACTATTTTTAAATGGCCAAAAACATAGTTTTTAAATAAACCAAAACAAACGGATTAAACCAAACTTAATGAACCGAACCGAACCAAACTCAGAATAAACCAACCCAAACAGTAACGGGTCGGATCTGAACCCGACCCGCCAACCCAAACCCAAACCCGACCCGATTACTAACTGCTACAGGAACCGTTTCGAATTCCCTCGCCTCCCGCCCGTTTCACTTCCTCCGTCGGTCGTTATCTTTCCCCCGCGGCCGTTTTGACTCCCCCGCGGCCATTCACCTCCCAGACAAAACCGCTGCCTCTGACCCCTCCGGTCCCCGTTCCCCCTATAAAACCTCCCGTCGAACCCCGCTTCCACCACCACTTCAGCCCCCAACCTCCATCCCCGAGCCTCTCCGGCACCCAGCAACCCCGAGCCGCCATCAACCTCCGCCACTTTCACCGCTCCGATGACTCACCTTAAGCCCTCCCAGTACCGACGAGCTCCGGCGGTGACCTCCCCGAGAAGCCAGCAGCCTCAGCAGCTACATTAATCGCCACGCCGCGCCGCCTCCTAACACGACAGCATATATCATCGAGGTACCCCTATTCTAGCTTGAGTATCTCCATTTCCTTAGGTCCATATTTTATCCTGTCGAATCCTACGCGTAGACCGCGTGACCCTCTTGAAACTCGTGCAATCTGTTTGGGGTATCCAGTCCTGTGTCGGTGGCAAATTGCGACGCAAAAATAGGAAAATAAACCCCCTATTTTTGAAAATCAGAAATTGTCCTAAACTCATAAGTTCACGACTGTTTTGCGTGCATCCTGTTAATTATTTTTAAAATTTACCTGAACAATAACTTAGACCATATAACCAAGTTTTAAAACCCTATTTTTTAGTTTAATTTATGATGCTGTAGAATTTATTCGAGGGTAAAATTGACCAAAAAGTTTGGTATTTAAAAACCCAATTTTCCTGGAACTGGGTGCGCCTCGCTAAACGAGGCAACTTGGTCGTGTGCAAATTTTATCGAAAGGCGCGTACCGTCAATACGGACGTGTAAGATTTTACGAAAGTTGATTTGGATGTGCGTGCACACGGAATCAACGCATATTAGTCGACAAAGTCTCGTATCGGCCCTGTCCTGAAACTCGTTATAACTTTGTGTGTGCTCGTCGTTTCGAAACAAAACTTATGCCATCGGACTCGTAGCGTTACGCTGGTCCTGTGACCCAAGTTTGGTTTGATTCTGAGAACGTTGACAAAATCCCGTATTGCGGGTCCCACGGCTCCATTTGACGGGCGATTTTGTGATCGGCTCATCGGAATCTAGTTTTGGATATTCCGTTGGGTTCGTATTGTTGTTATGGACTTGTAGACACTAAGTTGGACGAATTTGGAGAACTTTGTCTCTAGCACATTTTTTGGTGCGAAGTGGGCCACATGTGGATCCTGCTTTGACCAAAAACTGTCAATTTTGTCCCTGTGTCCAAATTGGACTTATTGATAGGCAATCCTAGCTATTTCATATCTTCTGAATATAATGGTAATGTTTATTTCAGTAACCAGAGGAGTACTTGAAGATCCCCTGGATACAAGAGCAACTATTGGAATCCAAACCCCAGGCAAGTGTACATTGCCAATCTTGTAGTAAATTGCTTTGTATTATTCTCTTGATCTATTTATGATATAAATGTTCAACCTAGGACCGTGTGACATTGCTTAGCATCCAAATAATATTCGGGTGTCAATGCCGTACGCAGAGTTGTGTAACGTCACCTAGAGATTGATATCGCGACCCTATACATTTTCGTGCTTGCATTATCAAGTACGTCATATCATAGGACACCTGACACTATTCATGAGACAGAATCTTCCTGAGTCATTCATGGTGATTCTGTATAGGCTATAGGATTCGTGACATAGACTTTATATATATGCATAGCTATCATATGATTTGCTGCATTATATATGATCTTGCGTGTTATGGACATAATACGTCGTAGACATGAGACGTGTGATTACATTGGGTGGGGAGAGACACACATGCTACAGGATAATTTATATATATATATATATATATATATATATATATATATATATATATTATTGTGAGGCCGTAGACTCTACATCAGAGCTAGGAACATTACGTGATATTACTGCTACCGGCTCCCCGATACAGAGCTTGTAGTGGTCTCAGCCCGAGTACTAGTGATTCTCTCACTTGTATATCACATAGCTGGTTACATAGTTTACCCTATTGATTCATTTATTATTGTATTGCATTTATTTTGGCTTGAGTTATTCTTGTACCTTGCTATGTCCCCTGAGGACCTGGATCCAGATTATGTCCCCAGGTATAGCAGAGGAGATCTATCCCGAGGTATACGAGACAGGAGAAGAAGCAGAAGCAGGAGCAATACCGATACTCGAGGACGAGGTGATGGCCGAGGATTTCTCCTGAGTATCTGCTTTATCTATACTCAGTCTTTGCTGTTGTTAGACTCTTTTATTTCTTTTCTATTGAACTGCTGTATCAGACTTATTATCGGGTTATTCTCCGAGATACTTTATTGAGACTTGATATTGGTTTATATTTCATTATGCTGATATTGATCGTATCTATCTTCCATGGATGAGATTAGAATATGACATGTTTCGTAGACCCTTATTGTTATTTTTCAGCTTAAGTACACTCTAAATGGGTCCATTAAATTAGGTTTGCCCTTTGGTGTGTGCTGCTGGCCATTGCCATGTGTCTAGTCCCTCGGCATTTTGGGACTGGGGCGCGACATAGTTTTTGTAGTGGCCCATGCAGGTCTTCGACTAAATTGTTTCGGTTTCAACTAAGTGACTGAGCAATCCTACAATAAGGATAGGATAAGTTTTAGGATCTCATCCATTGATTTGAATCGTTCTTGATCTTTATATCAGATTCGAATTAATTTCTTGACTTGTATCCTGTTTTGATTCCTCTGTGCGTTCTCATAGTTTATTTTTATACAGAATAATGGATCCAAGAACCGGTGCCGAGAATCCCTTTGGTACACCACAAGATGCTGTGGTCACCTATGATGATGGAGTGACACCAGAAAATAGAGGACAATCAGCTTAAAGCAATCAAGCGGTCCAGCATACCTCAAGGTTTCGGCGTGATGTTATCCCACCACCGCCGTAGTTCACTCCACCAATGCCTGTTTTTCCACCAGGGCAAGCCATGGATGGGCAGTAGATATTTCAAATATTTTATACAATGATGCAAGACAAACATCAGGTTCAACAAGAGGCTCAGTGTCATGAGGCAGAGAACTTAAGGAACAGCCTAGTAACCTCACTGGAGCAGGCGAACCCACCAGCTAGGCGACCATCTGCGAGATCTATCACTGATTTTCTCCAACTGAAGCCCCATACCTTTTCTGGCAAGGAGGAGCCCACTGAAGTTCCTGAGTGGCTCACGAACACACCAAACCAGTTGGAAGCAGCTGAGCTTCCAAGGGAACGTTGGATGACTATCGTCCGGATGCAGTTGGCGGACAATGCGCACCATTGGTGGCTATCTGAAGAGAGGCGGCTCGGACAGGACCGAGTCACTTGGGAAGAGTTCTCTAGACTCTTCTAGGAGATGTATATTCCAGCTATTGCTCGATCGAAACTTCGAGACAAGTTCAACCGCCTTATTCAAGGCAATATGACGGTGGAAGAATACAATGCGGAGTTCATTCGACTGAGTCGCTTCGCCCCTAGTATATATATATATATATATATATATTATGTGTATCTATATTATATGGTATGCATAATTATATATAACTAGATTATATATATATATATATATATATATATATATATATATATAGTTGTGTATATGTGTTATGTTCATATACATATATATGCAAGTGTATACATATAAATATAGTGATATGAACTTATGTATATGTGTTTGTATACATATACATATATGTATAGTTGAGAGGGGTATTATATATATGATATCTGGGAGAATGAGTGTGTGCATATATGTACATTTATATGTTATGAATCTAGATATATATATATTGAGAGTGTATATAGATATATATTATAGCTACTAGTGAGAGTGGTTATATATCTATGTGTTTAGATAGTGTATGGATATATACATATATAAGTATGCTTGATGGGGGAGGGCAAACTCGGGCAGTGTGCATTCAGCACTGCACAGTGCTAGTAGGCAGGTAACAGCGGGCAGTTAGCAGCGAGGGCTCGATAGGAACAACAAAGGAAGGAGCAACAACAGCTAGCTAGTCAACAACAACAGTAACAGTGGCAGCGTGCAGTAGCATAGCAGCAGCAGCTAGCTAGTCAGCAGCAACAACAACTGCAGCATCGTGTAGTCGCATAGAAGCAGCAGTTGCTACACCAGCATGTCCTAGCAGCAGCAGTAGCAGATTTATTAGCATCAACAACAAGTTGGTTCAGTTAACTATGTACCTTCAGTCAGTCAGTTTTTGTTAGCTCTTAGTAGTTAGGTAGTTACTATGGATAGTTAACTAGTTAATTAGCTATCTAGTTATTAGTATCTAGTTTAGTTAGTTATCGATACATATATACTTATGTATCTCTAAGTTATCTATATATGTAGATATGTATACATGTATATATGTATTAGTAGTTAGTGATTAGTTTGGTAGTTGGTATTTAATATTTGTATTAGTATATACTAGTAGTTGGTATTATAGAAGTTATATTAGATTGATATATACATGTATTAGTATATATAGCTAGTGGGGTAGCTACTATATATTAGAATCATAATTACCTTGAGATACCAAGGTAAGTGTCAAGGTATTGAGGGTTACTCAAGGTATTTGAGTTGGGTGTCGAGATAGAGATTTAGTAGTGCGATACTGCATTAGTTCAATGCCAAGGTATCCACTTAGCATTTATAATTAGGATTAGTATATATATATATATTTGATTGAATATACATATATGCTATATTCATGTCTTTGTTTGCGTATCCTGAGATACGGTATCTTAGTATATTAGATTTAGCTTGTTTGGCCTAGATTCATAGTGTATGAACCCAATATCATAGAGATAGACTCATGCAACCTAGAAATAGGTAGTTTGACCAAGTTTGACCGATTTGACTTAGAGTGACATAATTTGACTATTTTTGACTTAGAAATGGCTCTTTGACCTAGATGTTAACTAGTTTAACTTATTATTATTCCGAAACCTTGTATTGATGTTATATTCCTTATCTAGGTCTTTGAGGTACCATACCAGACATCTGTGATACTATTCACCAAACTTCAGGCGAGTACAGTCTCTGATCGTTTCTCATTTATGATATCCTCTATGTTCATTGTATGTAGTATAGATATCCGTCATTTCTTGACATGATGGTTACACGGATTGGTATATCCAGATCTCGTCATACGATGTTATTTCTTGGTATATATGGTGTATCTTGTACAAGCCTTGTTTCATTGTTCTTCTTGTACATGTATAGACACTGATTCTCGGGGAGACTAGGTATCTTTCTAGAGAATCCCGTGCCATAGCGTACCATAGTTGGATCCACTATACTAGTCGGGGTTGGAGAGTATGTAGTGTAGATATGTGATCATACCCTCCTTGTATCAAGTCTTGTTCATTGAATAGTATTAATCATACACCGTACGTAAGATTAGCTTGGTCATATATCTTGTATCAAGTTCCCAAGCCAATCACATGTTAAAGCTGGTACTCACTCACTTAGTCATTAGTATTCTTGTTCATTGCTATATTGTTCATTCTTGTATTTATTTCCAATATTTCCTTTATTGTATATCTCTTGTATCTATTGTTGCATCTTGTATATTCACATCTATTTACTGTTACATAATTTTTATTATTGATTATAACTGCTGTTAGAGATATACTCTGCTCCTTTCCTGACTGGATATATTTTTCCAGATGACACTGAGGAGTGTCACCCTACTCATTACGGGCCTCAGGATGTTGTGGGCCTAGAGTCAGAGACCCTGGCTCAGGAGGGACTCATCCTGACTGAGACAGACGACCCAGGACTTATAGTATCTTAGTTATCCTCTTGTACTGGATTTGTCTCCAGCTTATTATTTAGTATTTTTTCAGACTCATTTATGTTATTATTTTGACTCATGAGTTGTATGGTGACTATTCTATTCTTTTATCTTATTTGTGCTATTCTCCATCTTAAATCTGTGATTGAGTATATTGTTATTGTTAGTGTCTTATGGTATTGCTAGATAGATTTCCCAAACAACATTCTACTACCGATTCTGCGGCGTAGGCTAGACATTTTTCCCGACTTACATCCCTACACTGGATATGGGTCATGACAGGAGTAGAGAAGAAGGGACAAAACCTACTTACCAAGTTGAATCTGCTAGCACTCTTTTTTGCCAATACCGTCGATCCCTTAAATTCATGGAACAATGTGAATCATGATCTACTCAATTGGTATGAACGTGCGAGCAGGTCATGCTCTCCAAATCATCCATTCGATCAGACTAAGGAAGGCGACATTATCGCTCAAATCCCACTATCCCAGCACTGTTCTGAACAAACACCTGATTTTATAGCACAACGCCTATCATGTCCCAGTCCCAAAATACATAGGACCAGGATACGTAAGCATGCCAGCCGCATGGATATGGCAACTCCAATATATGGAAACCAAAATCTACACGTACGCTGTAATATGAATATCATTCCATAAGTGGTATAAATATATCACAATTCACAGGGTACAATCTAAATCTCATCCACAGAAAATCAAATATAAATAAATAACCAGCATCTATATAACTAGATTTCAACATAAGTATCTAAGGATGATAGTTGGATAAAAATAAATCTACTACCAACTAGAATGGAAAAGTACAACACAATAAACACAATATAGGAATACCAGCTAACAATCATGGGGCTCGGAGAGAAGACATCCACGAAACATATATAACCATCCAAATCTGTGCTCTTGTAAATACTCAAGAACAGATACACTTGGCAGGGGACCAGGTCCTCAGAGGGACGTAACAAGATACAGAACAACAAGACAATTTGAATACAGTAAACATGCATAATAAGTAGAAAATATGTAAGTACGCTGTACAAGACAATCTATATGAATGCAAATGAGAAAAACTTTTTGACGTATGGGCAAGGGTAGGTTACTCGATCTAATCTTACAACTCCCACACACGTCCATGAACATCATCAACCGACATACAGCGGGGGTAGCGACCCTCGTGATTCCATCAATCGACATACCGCGGGGGTAGTGACCATCGGACATGACCACCATAGTGTGTGCTAGTTACTACGATTTACCAGAGTGGTTAAAGCCTATACGCCTACTGATTCTCCTCTATGATACTAAGTGTCAAGTGTGTGTCAACATATCTAATATATAGTAATGACTGAAAGAAACTACACATGCAATAAATATACAGAAATGCAATAAATATACAGAAATATACTAAGCATGCAAAATACTGTAAGCAATTTGGCAAGGTATCTTGCCTGGTCTGAAAAGGATGAAGTCCTAACTCAAGGCGTTGTCCGATCTACCCGTCACATAAATTAAACAAGTTAGGTTACAAAAGTAGGTGAATAGTTTTTGCATTTTTAATCT
Source organism: Iris macrosiphon (assembly GCA_036927795.1). NCBI lineage: Eukaryota > Viridiplantae > Streptophyta > Magnoliopsida > Asparagales > Iridaceae > Iris > Iris macrosiphon. The sequence continues at coordinate 153,405,682 of JAYESA010000019.1, read as the reverse complement.
ATTTTAACTCTGAATAAAATAACCTAAATTAGTATTTTAATCTTATTATAATCTGATTTTATTGTTAAGCTCTAATTTTGGTCCAAAGAAAGTCAACTTTACAGATTTGTGATCCATGGCACGCAAATCGAGGCAATCCGTTGACCAAAAAGTCAACCAACTCAAATCTAGGATTTGTGTATGGAATCCTATAGATTTCAATACTACATAAACACCATATTCGACGGTTTCATAAAATCACATGTCGGTAAAGAGTTATGTCCATTAGGGCGCACAGATGATAGTTTTTGGTGGTTTTCTATTTTTGTCTACGTTGCACAAATTTTGCAGTAGAATAAACTTATATTTTAAATTCTTTAAAAATACTTTTTTACAATTTTATCATGTCAGCTTTCTAAAACTTCAAACGGTTTGTAATTCCGAGTTCGGGATCTCCCAAAATCTCGAAAATACCAAAACGCGTCTAATTTCGGACAGCTGGCACTTTTAGAATTTTCTGGAAAAATAGGCTCTGAAATTATTAAAAAAATTTATATATTCAGAAAACTAACCTTGATATAGTTCTAACGAAAAAAACTGGAGCGTGTTTGGAGTCCGGAGCTAGGAGATATCGTCTTTTTAATTCGTCATAACTAGTAGAAAATGAGGCTGAATTTATGACGAATTTTGACTATTTTTGGACGAAAAAGAGAGAAATTTGGGGAAGAAAAATATGAAGGAAGAGATATTTATAACGGTGGACACTACTTAATTAAATACGACTATGATTGGTTAATTTGGATAGGATTATGATGAATTTAAATAAGGATATGATATGCATGAAGTTAATTCCTAGTAGGTTCAGGATTTGAATTAATTTAAAATAGAGTTTGAATTTATCTCAATAATTTATAATCTTAAATATAATTAAAGATAATACAAATAATTTGTAAAATCTTATTAATATCTTTTAACACTAAATTAGCATCTATCTAATATTAAGACTATATATATCCAAATAAATCCTAAATAATTTTAAAAATATAAATAAATTTCTTAAAATTCTAAATAAATTACGGAAAAATATAATTAAATATTTTAAACTAAAATAAATATTTTGTAGGAACAACATGCAAGTATGGTCGTATAGTAAATCATAGAAGTCCTAAAAATTTATGTTTCCTAAGTTTTAATTACCAAAAATTCTAGAAAAATCTCCAAAAATTTAAAATAACCTAAAATAATTCTAAATAAATATTTATATAAGTAAATATATCAAGAAATTTATTTTCTAATTAACTAAGATAATACTCTAAAAAAAATTAATATCTATAATAAATAAAATACACACAAAATATCTATTTTTGGTGAGGGGGTTTACAACGCCCATGCCTCATCTCGTGCGAGGTACCACTTTGATTGCACTGAAATTTTTACACCATCTGCACAAGGAAACCAATTTACTCAGAACTTGTTCCATTTCCAAATCCAAATCTCAAAATGATGTACCGTACGGTTGTGGGGGATTACATAATATACCACTTAGAATAAGGTTCATCCTCGAACCAAAATAGTTCCATTTTATAACTCTGCTCCATGTAACTCATACTCCACTGATCCAAACTCATCATCTTCGGTACGCCCTGAAAGCTCGCACAAAATCTATATTCCCACTTCCTCCTTGCAGCTAAATTCAAATTTAACATATCACTTAGTTTGGATCATACACATATTTAAGGCATCCTCGAAATATGTACATTTCAGCCGAGCTTAACGATAGCAAATTTGGACAAGTTACAAGGGTATCTTCATGTCCCAGACATTCATCTTTTCAGTCTTGACTGAATCGATCCAAATATTCATCCCATAACTCATAACACGCATTATTCTAAAAAATGGTGATCCTCTACTGATGATCGCTCTATATTGTCTCAATTCAATATGTGTTCCGATTCAATCCATTCTCTAGCGATAGCCCAACTATGTACGCTTCAAGTCATTGTGCGTCCAAGCGCAATGAGTATTCTAGAAGGCCCTATCATCCAACTATTTTTGAATCCATACTTGTATTGTCCGAGCTCAACCAACCAAACTCTAGCTAGTCTTTAATCACACCATGTTTCGCACACACCATCTCAAAACCTTATCATCATGCTCTTACGATCTTCGCATCTGACACTAACCCAACCAAACGACTTATCCAAATATCGTACTATACTCTTAGATTAGCTCGACCCAACACCTCTGCCTCAATATCGATACCTCTCTAGGTGAACATCTATATTGAGGTTCATGTGATCCATGAATATTTTATCGCCATGCCATAGGGATAGTGTCACAACAATTTTGATATGGACACACTTTCCATAATTCCTAAGTCGCGCATAAAATAGTTCTTTGTACTACTTTCACTACCTCGAAGCACATGATATCACCTTCGCCCTCTGCATGAGCATGTACCGCAAACCAAGTCCGATTGCATCATGTAGATCTGAGGCACATATATCCCTTCCGATAGTGCAAGGATTTGATCTGAATGAGCCGCAGCTTTAATTTCTTGAAGCTAATCATACATTTGTCAATTCATATGAATGCGATTTCCTTCTGGGGCACGATGAGTCAGAGGCGATGCCATCTTCGATAATCTGTGACTCCAAATGTCATCAGTTGACTTAGTCAAATTTTACCATCGCTTCGATCTTCTTGCTGCATCTTCAACTGAAGGCTATCCCAAGGATCTCTCGAATCCAACCCTCAGACACTTAGGCCTATCTTCAACGTACACTACTCAATATCCACCATCGACACATTCCTAAATACGTCGCTGCAAGGGTCATTCTATAGTCTACAATATTCATTTTTGATTTGGCAGTCAAGTCTCTAGGGTCAGCTGTCCCGAAGTTATGTTCGATAATTATAAGTCATCACGATTGACAGTTACTATAAAATATGCTATATTTCTCTGAAAATCTGAGCCCTAACTCAACCATTCAATCCGAATAAACTTCTGGATCTGAGAACTTCATGCACTACCTTTGACATATCTGCTAACCAAATGCCGCCTAACCACCTATAGTCTTACTATCTGTCCAAGCCACTAATCGAGAATCTGTACTCGTTGAAATCGTCTTCCATTACTCCACCGTTTTACCCTGAATCCATCAAAATTTTGAACCGCTTTGCTCGACTTCTCGCAATACCACTTGTAATAATTTCTGAAATCTATTGACTTTATCCATTTTTTATCCATACACCATGCTTCAACACTGCACGTCCAACATGCTCGAGCGGTACAATAATTTGCTTCAATGTCGCTCTCTCGTTTAACTATCTTCAAAAGTCCATCCTCCATAATCCTTGTTCTTGCTCTATTTCCTTAGCACAATCTTGATTTCTTTGCATTCCGATTCGTCCACACGCTCTCGATGACTCGGATGCAAATCTCAGATGCACTATTACTTCTACTTTAATTATCTCGTTGCTCTACGTCCATCTCGATACTACATGCGTTAACTTTTAATCTGACTCAATACCGACTAGCTTTATATCATGCTCGTTCATGTCTTCCGAAGAATTCATCCACCATCGTTGCACCATTTCGCTAATTTTGCTTTCACTAAACTCTGAGTCAAACTTCTCGAGTGCCAATATCCAAAATCCTACAAGTTTGTGTGACTCTATCATATTGCTCTTCCAAAACCAAATATGTTCCATCTTCTTGACCAAACTTCTCCTTTGCGTTTCCAAAATCTGTAGTCCGTGCTATTCGATACATCTATCGCTCGCGCATGCATGCCCCAACTATTTATTCCTTATGCTCAACTCTCTCTTTGCATAAATGAATGCACTACCGAACTTCCAAATCAGGCAAGCGAACTCAGATATTTACCTTTCCATCTGATCCATCTCATCTTGTTTTTAATACTTAGTCCGCATCACTCCTTCGAATTTTAAACACTCGTTCTATTACTTGTTCTGTTCTTGTCGAATGAAACTTCTATTTACACGAGTTTATTTTATATCGCTCAAATCAAATGCATCGAAGAATACCTGAGTCAAACTCCATTGCTCTAATTTCTGACACAATCTCGCACTATCCCATATGTTGCGAGAAAACCTATCGCTTATCTTATTTTGAACATTTCTAACATGCGCACCACTCCGTAGCATGCATATAGCAATTAGAAATATAGTCACTCTCGTACCAGATTTACTCTGCGTCGATGAAAGTTTATTCCGAAATAAGTATTCCATGGCGATCCTGTCGACCACAACTCAACACTTGCTTTCTCTATGTTTTTGAAATATAACACAGTCGATTTGCACAAACCAATTTTTTTTTCCATTATTCGCGTTCGTCACTGTAATTCTACTGCTGTCCATCCAAACATTCCAACACCGTGATCACTATGTTATATACCATATTCCACTTTGAATCAAGTCACTCCTTGCATTTTACTTCTTTGCACAAATCCAACATCCGTTCGAGCTATCCATTCTGCGTGATCCTGCCATTCCCAACTCAAAGTCTAACACGAATCTCAGCAATGTATGAACCATCTAAATCTTCTATCGATCTCATTCGATGTAACTTATGACATGTTCAATTCTTGATACTCCCCTCTATCTCTTAAACTTTATGACACTTTCGCTGCACGAGCAACTCGTGCAATGATCTATCTGATATTCCCAGCTAAAGCTTAAACTCTACCCAACATATTCGCTATCCTTCCAATGACTCTACTCACAACATGCCAACATATCAAAACTCGTCCAATAAACCAAATGCTTCACTGATGCAACCCAATCCTTCCCAAACGATAAGCCAAACAAATGCAATAATACCTCTTAACTTGCTGTACAAATACAACAACGCAACACAACTTGCTGCACGAATGTAATAATGCCAAATGATCCTATCAAAATCCTACGAAAGCTAATGCAACAAAGAACAACATGCACACACAACCAACAAATATATAGATTTATTGCATAAAATATCTAATACGGTACTGAGTAGAGCCAAGAGCCATTCGACACGCAAAAGTTATTTGGAGTTTGTAATGAATCAAAAGAAAAAGGTCTAAGGAAATAAACTGGGCACTCTGATACTAAATTATCATACCCTAATCTCCTGCATGTTCGATCGTCCCTACTGAACATGAATCACCATGTTGCAGTGCTCCCGTAGGATAATCGTTCTAAGTGGGATATGATATCGTACGACCCTGGAGTTACGCTCGCACAAGGTAATGACATTAAACGTCATAGTTATCATCGAAATGACTAAGTTGTAGCAAAATTCAAGTATTGTGTACCCAGCACACATTGGAGTATACGCAGCAAATCTCTCGAAGGGTCCAAATGAAGATGCCATAAAGAAGAATGCCACAAAGGTGATACAATAATCTTTCTCTTTCTCTTGCCCACAAAGGTACTTACCATTCCATACATTATGTCCTGTATATCCAAGCTGAGCCACTACACCTGCGTACTTAGAAATAATGCCCATAAACGTGGGACAGTACATAGACGTACTGGTGAGAAGGGTAACCTACTCGTCTAAACCGACAGTAAGTAGATAGTGAATACAAACAGTTATATAATAATCTTTTTACTTGAATCCTAGATTCATTTTATGGCAGAGGTATGACATGTTAAAGAAAATGGTAAACCAGGTTAAGCATGAAATCATTCAACTCAAAATAGTGTACTAGCAGTTATATCCAACTCAAAATAAGATTAAGCATGTGATCTGTTCTACTCAAACGCAAAGCAAAGCATGAATCTATCGAACCATATCGCACTCCAAGTCTCAAAAATCTATCCTCGATATGCTCACTCTTGCCCGAGGCAAGGTGGCCGCCCGTCGTATACTCAAACTCAACCAACTCAAGCGATTCCTATCTATATGAAGGTCACTGGCCAAGCCATAAAGGACTATATAACAATGCGGGTATCCTTCCAGTATATTTGGTTACAATACCTCAACTGTAGTTCCCATAAATGCCTCGTTCCGAAATACAAGTTCAGTAAGAGATGTGCCATCCATCCAAAGGTTGCAATACCTCAGCTGTATGTCTCACTGTACCGTTCTCCAAGAGCACTTCCAAATATTTCCTCCATGGTCGAACGGTCTCGGTGCCCCGGTGCCTATCCCGTTCGAGGAAACCAAACCCTACGCACAAGTTGTTCGTGACCATGCAAGAAAGAAAAGTAGGTACTATGAGGAATCGTGCCTTCTCATCCCACCAAACGATACTTGATCCGTCTCTATCAAATTCTCCAAGCCGATCTCAAATTATAGCCCAAGGCACCATTCATATATTATCCATCTCTAGGAACCATGCCGCTTTTCGACACAGTGCACCTATTGGGTGCAACACCCTGCTCTGAATGCTCTGTGGCACAATACCTCCCACTGTGGCACAATGTTCTCTCAGATGCAGTTGCCTATTTTTGAACCATAACCGCACACTTTGCTTGACAAAGCGTCCAACTTGATACTCGTGCGCAACACATGCTCGTTCGCCCGATAAAATATTTCGCTTATCTAACCAAGATGATGCACTCAAGCTCCAAATTCCAAAGATAAGTGCAACTCAAGGCACAAATTCTATCCTTCCAAATGATGCACACTCTATGCACACCACAGTATGGTGATTCCAATATTCCAGGCCAAGTTTTCAAATTATTACGTGTATTCTATTATATTCGGCATAAAAGAGTAGAGGAGAAGGGACAGAGCCCACTCACCAAGTTGAATCTGCTAGCACTCTATTTTGTCGATATCGTCGATCCCTTGAATCCGTGGTCTAATGTGAAGCACGATCTACTCAATTGGTATGACTGTACGAGCAGATCTTGCTCTCCAAATCATCTGACTGATCGGATTAAGGAAGACGACATTATCGCTCCAATCCCGCTATCCTAACACCTCTCTGAACAAACAACTAATTCCATAGCACGATGCCCATGACTCATCCCGTGTGAGGCACCACTTTGATTGCACTGAACTTTGTATGCCATATACACAAGCAAACCAACTTACTTAGTACTTATTCCATTTCTAAATACAAATCTCGGTGTAATGTACCGTACGGTTGTGGGGCATTATAGTCATAGCTTACAAGCCTTCCTATCTCATAGATTTCCATCACAAGGATTTATTTTGCTCTACCTAAATCGTTCATGTCAAATTCCACGCAATGAATCTTTGAGCGTCCTTTATTTTGCCATACTTTTAGAAGTAATCGATATCTCACCGACATATGAGAGAAGATAGATCGACGAATCATTCTTGAGCCGCTTTGAGTATACGAAGTTTTCATAATCATATTTAGGTAAATTAATCTTCAACATAAATAAGTCAAATCGCTTATACCACTGCCTTGGAGACTACTTTAATCCATAAAGAGACCGCTTGAATTTGTCTATGTGGTTTTCTTTGCTGGATACTATAAAATCTTTGGGATACCTCATGAAGATCTTCTTTCCAACTCCCCATACAGAAAAGTTATTTTTATATTTTTTTTCTCTAACTCCAAATTTTGAACTGCCATGACACACACCCAAATATTCGAACATGAGTACGTGGGTACGTCCAGCCTACGCTGCAGTATCGACGGTAGAACATTGTCTAGACATCAAAAAAATTATCCCAACAATACAACTACAACTAGTATCATCATAAACTCAATCACAAAATGCTAAGGAAGATATGCATAAGAAAGATAATCCAATCAATTAACTAATAAAAATGAGCATAGTAATAAAATAGAGAAATACTAGCCTAGATCTCTCCATAGGTCACCTTATCATCCAAGGTGCAAGAGTAGTCTCAACTATATCATAAACCTGATGTCCAAGAGCGTGCGATATAACATCTCCTAAAAATATAGTTATTTAGTCAGGATTGGAGCAAGTACATAACTGATAAGCTATTCATAACATGATAGAAAGTATAAAACATAAAATAACATATGAAATACATGATGGACAAGTAAAACTAGAATCATGGTATGACAAGTAGAGAGAAACGGGTAAACACGATAATCATGGCATGTGTCAACTAGAAAGAATGAAACAAGTTTTCACCTAACTAAGTATTTTGAAATACCATGTTCAATATGTGACTGACTAGGGTAATACAGCACATCGTATCGATGTCTATCCACACGAAAGCATGAAGGTTACAACTCAATCATACGTGAGTTGTATGATTGGCTATCCATATGAATCAAGTAGGTTTGATAACATATCTACTTGGTATTTTCTCTCCCGACTAGTAATCATATATTCTAGTCACGACATGAGAAATCATGAAACACGATGATCACGAAATACGATAATCATGGAAATACGATAATCATAAGCACGGAAATCACGAAAAATACGATAAGCATAAAATCACAAAAATCACGATAATCATGATTATGAATCCATCAAACACTAATCTCGTGTAACAAGCGTGTCAAGAATCAAGTAATGCATATCTAAATCATATAATAGAGAAACTATTAGGAGATAAAAGTAATTAGAGTAAGTACTTGTCTCAGTTTAATTGGAGTCGATGTGCACGACATGAACGTGTCGACAGAGAATAGGTTCAAGTGCTAATATCACAGGTCATCCCAAATGACAATATAGGTAGTCCCGTTGGTTCCAGAGTATCCCAAATAGCCATAATATTCGATATAAAGAAGCTCAGATTCGAAGATCAGCATGATGATTGAGATGTAGGTATTCGGGTCCGCAACGGCCTACAAGTGACAAAATATACTCAAATTAGACAATGTTTGGAAAAGTTTTAATTAGGATAAGAGAATAATCTGATTTAAAATTTTGATTTGGTCTACTTCTTTTATATATATACTAAAAGCCCATGATTCCAATATTCTTTTTAAAGACAATATTTGAAATTTTATTTGTTTGTCAAAATATATATAGACCTTTTTTTTTTATAAAGAAGCATAAGTTATAGAAACTCATGATTTGTGTAAGCCCAGCAATTGAGTCCAAAATAAAGACCGAGGCCAACTATTTTAAATATAAATCCCAACCAAATTTATTTTAGCCCATAATAATATAAATAAGCCAAAAATCCAAGGCATGTTATTCATTAAAGCCCGACACAATTTACTTATATTCGTTAATGGCTTGGAGCCTTAAAAAGACAAGGTTAATATTCTTTTTAATGTTATCAATGGGTTTAAGGACTAATAATATTTTGATATTCAAAACTAAAAATCTTATTTTAATAAATAACCATGGGTCCAGGTTACCATTAAACCCACTCAGCTACTCATTGATTAATTCATATGTGTTGGGTTGAATCTTACTAAAGAAGGAAAGAAGAGTGAGTAGAATGACCCACATTATGGGACCATAGGGTTGTAGAAGTGAGAATTGTCCACATATCCCATTAGTTAATTTAAAAAAAATCTCTTCAGCCCACTATCCTTTATTCCGATGTAAAGGATTCCCATATGAAGAAAAAGAAAGCTCGAGAAATAGAAAAGAGGGAAAGAGAAAGAAACTCACCCAAAGGCCCTCGAGAACTTGACACGGAGTAAGGAGGTCGGCCGCTTGGCATTGTTCGTTGACAGAAAAGGCTCGGGCCGAACAAAATAATTCTGGGAAGAAGCCATGGATCACCAAAACCCTGAGCAATCGGTTCATCAGGGTCGGGCAACTGGCGAGGGCGCCAAAAATGTGTTTAACCAAATGCGAATTTGAAGGGGCCTACGAGATGCTTGGATCTGCTGGTTGGCCGCGCATCATGGCAGCACTGAAGAGGCAAGTCTTCGAGGTTTGACGCAGGGGTAGATCGAGAAAGGGAGTCGGATCCGGGCCGGTGAGGTAGAACGGAGCAATCAGGATCGGCTATATTTCCAAGCGACCGGATCTCGAGGGACCGATGTTGAAGAGAAAGATCATCCACTGAGGAGAGTTGGACGGCTAGGAGGTTAGGTTATAGATAGGGTTAGGGTTTCTGGGTTGGGATGTCTGCTTGATTTTGTTTTTCTAGTGTATGTTTGTCACACCCGATTCTAGATTTGGTATTTCTTGAATTTCTAGAATTTAATTTAATTTTTCTGATAATGTATTCTTGCTATATTTATCATGTTTATTTCTGTCATTTTATTTATTGTTATTTTTTTGTTGTTGAGAGAGACTACCCGAGACCAGTAGAATACCCATTGACATTTTCCATAGACCCAATTTAGGATCTGCATATAGAATAGACAACAGGTTTGGTTCATTTTATTGAACCCATGACTAAACCCTTTTCCACTATTCTTAGTATATATATGAGTATTTTTTCTTTTCTCACTCATTCTTCTTATTTCACTCCTCCTTTTTCCTTCTTCCTCCTCTTTTCCTTCTCCTAGGCCAAACCCTAACCCTAGAGGACTTGGGAGAAGTTAAGTTGATCACTTGGACCGTGAGAGAAGAGGCTAGGAGCCTCTCAAGGCAAGTACATCTTGCTCAATGGTGAAGAGATGGATTTTTGAATTTTTGCTTATTTGTGTTAATTAAAAATATGTTTGACAGAAAATGTTCTCCTTGATGTTCTCATCTATTTTAGTTCATGGAGTTTTGGATTTTGATGTATAGATTTGTGTAGATCTGAATTTTAACTTAGGATTTTATATGGGTTCCATGAGTTTTTCCTTGGTTTGATCTATTAAAACTTGTTGTTTTCTAAAATTAGTTGCTTTATTTGATGAAGATTTCCATTTCGAGCATTTTGGCTTTTGAATCGCTTAATTTGGAGTTAAATTAAAGTTTTATGGCCAAAATAAATTCTGGAGCTTTGTTCTCGGACTTGTTTGGCAGGGATATGAACAGTGCCGCACAATAGTGCACAGCGCATAGATTTTCATGTCGCATCAGTGCATCACATATAAATTTTTATGCTACAGTAATGAGCCGTGCATTGATGCGCAATGCATTATTTTCTTGCCGTGCAGTGCGCCGTGCATGGAGTTTCATGCCGCAGCAGTGCGTCACGCATAAAGTTTCATGCCGCAGTAGTACACCGCACGCATCAACCCCCGCTGTGTGCGTTAGTGGCCGCACGCATCAATCCTTGCCGCACAGTGCACCACGCATGGATTTTCTTGCCGCAGTAGTACGCCACAAACAAAATTCATGCCCCGCGAAGTGCGCTGCGCGCATGGTGACCAAAATGCCTATTTTTGCCTATTTAAGCAATTTTCTAACTAAAATCTTGCAAAAATTAAAACATAAAAGTTGTAGATCTCTGTCTTGTCTTTCCAAATCTTTTGGAATTACCTCACTTGGATTTCATATGTGAGAGTTATCCTCAATTTACTATAATATATTATTTTTTCTAATGCATAAATTGTTTTAGCCCAGTTGAGTATTGGAGCATAGTTGGATGTTGTGCTTTCCAATATTAATACATGATTTAGATCCTTACAACACCGTAGAATTATTTGTGTATGATAATTTATTGCATTTTGGCATCAGGCAATCGATTGTGAGTATTGCCCCATGTATCGAATATCGCGGATACGATAATTCATGAAAAACTCGTACTCGTAACTTGTCATTCTAGGGAGTTCTCAAGTGTCCACGACTCTAAAACTTAAAATAATTTAGTAATGATTAAACATGAAAAGATTTACCTATATCATTGGGAGGGAATAATATTGTGCTGCTGGCTACCCCGATCTCTAAGGGCCCCATGCAGCATGGAACATCCCTGCTAGGCAAGGGCTTCATGACTAACCAAGTTTATGTGTGCTACGACACTACAAGTTATTGTTATTGAACAGTGGTTTATAACATTATGTATTTCAGTATATTTATTCCAGTATATGTGTTACTCCATGTTTCCGTTATACGTATTTGGAATATATTAGTTTTTTTGCTTATATTATTTGTTGCTTGCATGATAATTAGGTTGCATGTCATGGAGATTATACCCATTCTTTGGTTCAATTAGACTCATGGTTTAATTGTTGCGTTGGTTTGTCCATGAGTGAACCCATGGTCTAAACCTCAACCCTAACATATATAAGTTAACCTCTTTCTCTCTCTTCCCTCATTTTCTTATTTTTTTTCCTTCCTTCATTTAGGCAAGTACACCTTGTACTACATGGAAAAATCTCTTGATTTTTAATTCTTGCTCTTTTTTTGCATTTTATGAGTCTAATATGTGTTTATTATGATTCTAAACACTTTTAGTACTTGGAGTTTTCGGTTTTAATGGGTGGATTTGAGTAGATCTATATTTAAAGTTTATAATTTTTAAGGGTTTCTTGTGTTTTTGGTGATTTTGAGCTATTAAAATATGATATTTTAGAAAACTAATTTTTGGGGCTGAAGGAGCACTTTATTTCGAACATTTTGGCTTTTGGTTCACTTGATTCATAATTAAAATGAGGTTCTTACCAACAAAATAATTTTTGGGATATTTGGAGTTTTGCCCTGGCCGAACTTGCTGTTTGGAGAAGACGAAGTCTTTATGCGGCCAACGAGTTATGCGGCCGAGAGTGCTATGTGGCCCGAGTGCTTTGTGGCCTGAGCTCTTTGTCACATACTAACCAGCATGCGTCCATCTTGTTGGATGCATGACTGTCATTACTCAAGTGTTCTGGAGCTAATCCGTGAACTCCTTGTGTTTTACTCGCAAAACGAATGAGAAATTCACTAAGTCCAAAAGAGAAATATGCGACCGAGTGTCCTATGCGGCCTGGAGAGTCTGCGGCCACCATTCCTTGGACGCATGACTCTGAACCATAGCCACATATTTCTATGATTTTTGTTTTTTCTTTCTGGCCCTTTATGGCTTGTCACATCCATTACTTCAGTCACGTCTCTTACACATATTAAATGCATGCCACTCAACACTTGTTCCAAGTAGTGGACTTTACCCTATCATATACGACACTGATCCCATGAGGCACCGATCCATATGCGGCCGAGACTTCCCATGCAGAACTGAGCCCATACGATACCGACCCATATACGATCGAGACTTCCCATGCAGCACTGGGCCCATGCGACACCGACCCATATGCGATCGACTTCCTATGCGGCACCTGTCCTATGCGGCACTGACTCTATGCGTCCCTGATTCTCATGCTGCCTATGTGCATATTTTATTGATTTGCTTCGTTTTAATGTTTTATGGAACTTTTGTTATTCCATGGGTGATTTTAATGATTGCTAATGTATGTGAGCTAAGTGACCAAATATTAGACCTGACTATGTGCTAAAACCCATATAATTTACTAATGATTGGTAACTTGACTTGATTATTGGTATGCGTGCTGATACACTTACTACGTGCTATAGGTTTCTACGTGTTAAGTGTTTCTACATGATTATATTACATATTTTACACCAAGGTATGTCTACGTGCTAAGCGACATGTGATGTAATAAAATTTCTCCAGCATGGACATAGTAGTTGATCAATAACCAAGCATGGCAAAGATTTGTTAACTGTTGCATCACGCTCTGGTGAATCAAAATTAAACTGCCAAGTGACATAGTAGATTCGTATCTAGTATGATCGTACTACGGTATGGCATATAAGGGGAGTAACATGTGACCACGCCATGTAATTCCAGCTAACCGTAGGGTTAACTAGGCAACTAAACCATACAGAGCATTGGGAGGTACGGAATCTCGAGGTCGTGCTTAACTATCCACCCTCAATCATTATATGGGGAGTGAAGGCTGGCCCCATGGATATTTTTTAAATCCTCATTAGTGAATGGCAATATCCGACTATTATATTATACTATGTGTTCTATGTGATCTTAGCATGGTGGCCTTACGAGGGACCGGTGTATACTACTATTTGCTATATAGCGATTCATGGCTCGGCTAGTCCCTGCTAGAACATGGTTCGATATGAGGATTCCGATTATATGCATAATAGCTCTGGGATAACCTAGACTCCACCTAGTAAGTCGAACGAGTGATTGGCCGATTATGTAACTGAGCTTGTTTGTGTATTATATTTGGAGTCTAATAGTCTAGGGACATGGACTATCATGGTACGATAGTCTAACCCTTGTCCTTGTTTGGTTGTAGGGTTAGATTATTGTGTCACGATAGGCTTTGAACCAAAACTATGAGACCGAACTATATATATGTATCTATTTCATAACCTAGTTTTATTTCTTCATTCGTGCTCCCTTTGTAGTACTTGTTATTTGGGGTCTAACCCCGCATGACCAGGTTTAGAGCCAGCACCCGAGGATCAAGCGTACTTTTCCTTGAATAATGGCACGCACCAGACGGATGGTCACTAAGGAAAACAAGTAAGTTTCTTCTTTCCTGCTTTTTATTACATATTTTACTTATTTTGGACGTTTAGCTACCGGTACTTGTTATCCGTAAATCTGGATATTTAGTTTCCTTACATGGTTATAATTAATCATACTGCAGCTGATCATTGTCATATACTTTTGTTACTCCGCCAGCTTTCTTATTTTTGTACAGCTAATTTTCAGAATATTATGGCAGGACATTTGGGACGCCTTACTTTCTTGTTATATATGTTCTATGTTACTGTTCTTACTTGATTGATTGAGACAATAGATGTGCTGTGTGACCCTAAATTACTTGCTTGTAGTATGCACCCCCTTATCTAGTTACAACCGTGACCGCCGTACTATGTTCTATACCTTGTACAGGAGAGTTGGCCATGTCCATCTCCGTATTCCGGTACTGGGGTACGATAAGATTTTTATGGTGGCCCATGCAGGTTAGTGTTTTTATACTTGTAGGGTGTTACGGTCATATGAGTCTCAATCAAATATGTCCCCTTTGATATATTGTTCATCTTCCTTGGTACCAATGCTTGAACTGTTAAAACTGCTTGCCTCCTTGATCCTTCCCATCATGTTCTTGATATTTCTTGTCCTTTTCTTTAGGGCTTCTTAAGTTGTTGGAGCAGCAGGTATGGGAGGAAAGGGTTCTCCAGAACAACAACGGGATGTATTACCTGTTCAGAGTCAAATTCGAATAGAGCCAGTAGTTGAACAAGATGGAACAGTGGAACCAGAAGTTGGACATGTTGAGCAATTAGCCCATGAGATCCCCGTACCCCCAGTAGTACTAGTTGTACTTGACACCCTGTTAATGCTGGAGATCCTTCGGGGAATGATATCTATGCACCAACACCAGGTGGCGGTACGATAGCATCAACAATTTCAATAACAAGAGCATAATGTCTTGTTGAGCCAAGGTTTACAAAGGACTCTGGAAAGAGGCGGGAGGACTGATTCGGGGGAGTCGATTAGATTTTGTCAACTTAACCCAAGTACTTTGATGGCACGGAAGACGCCATCACAACAGATGCCTGGTTGCAAAATATTGAGGTTATTCTGGTAGCAGCAAGGGTTCCGGCGGATGAATAAGTTGATCAAGTTCTATTGCAGCTTCAAGACCTTGCCCATGACTGGTGGGCGTCAGTAGAGGTTGGCTTGAGATATCCTATCTCCTGGGATAGTTTCAGGGCTTAATTCTGGGCCAAGTACTTTGGAATCGTCGTATAGTATGAGCTCCAGCAGAGGTTTATCGGTCTCAAATAGGACAGTAGGACTTTGGAAGGATATGCAGCTGAGTTTTACAGGCTGAGTATATTTGCTCCGACTATAGTGGCTATTGATTCGGATAGAACAATAAGGTTCCAACAAGGACTTCATCTGGAGATTATATGGCTGGTAGAGGGGCACAACTACCAGACTTATGAATAAGTACTAATAGCAGCTCGGAGGCACGAGCTTACCATGCAGAGGTTATCAGCAAGGACATGAGGCCAGAAGAAGTCTCATACTTAGAGCGGAGGACAAGGTAGAGGATTACCTCGGACGCCAGTACCATCACCTAGCGTTCGCATCCATGATTCAGGGCCAAGGAGGGCGGCAGTTTTGATATTGACAGTACTGGCTTGGTAGCAGCGAGACAGCAACAACAGCAGCAACGCCAGGGAGCACCGGTGGGTTGCACTTACTATGGAAAGAAAGGCCATAATAGAGATGTGTGTAGGGTAGCCAATAGATTGTGTATGAGGTGTGGCAGTTCAGATCACCGGATTACCAATTTTCTGATAATGCAGAGGCCATGAGGTCCAGTCCAACAGTTACCAGCGTTGGCAGTACCAGGAACAGTCCAGCAGAGAGGGATAGCAATAGCAGTGAGGCCATTAGCTCAGCGTACACTACCGACGAAAGCTTAGATGTAACAATAACAGAAAAATTAGTAGCAGGGCCAGCAGAGGCCACAACAGCGTATCCAAGGGAGGCAACAACGAAGAGCCCAGCATAACCAAGGACAAGCTTTCACTTTATCTCTGTAAGAGGCTTTGGCATCTGGCGACGTGGTGGCAGGTAACATCTCTATCGCATCTTATCCTCCAGTAACATTATTTGATTCAGGTGCATCTCATTTATTTATATCTGCACGATTTGTAACATGAATTAGATTAGAGTTCGAGGCGTTGCTAGAGAGGTTTATACTCACTGGTAATGGGCTCGTAGGATTTAGTAGAATATGTATAGCGTGTCTGGTCGTAGTGTATGGGCGTTCACTACCAGCATGATTGGTCGAGTTCCCTATGGGTATTTAACGTTATCTTAGGCATGGACTGGCTGAGAGACAATCATCTTACGATAGATTGCCATAAGGGTTGGATATTATTTAGTATCTCGGGTATGGAAGGTTTTACCTTTGATAGATCTGTGGGATACAAGCATGAAGAGAGGATCGTAGCGACAATAATAGCAGAAGAACAACTTTTTGAGATAGTCAAGGATTTCTTAGAGATCTTCCCAAAAAAACTACCAGGGTTACCTTCAGCAAGAGATGTTGAGTTTCTTTATAGACTTGATCGTTGGAGCAGGGCCAATATATTATAAAGTTTACCAAATGGTTCAATTAGAACTAGATAACCTGTACCAATACGTAGAAGAGTTGAAGGCAAAGAAGTTCATCCAAACCAGTGGATCACCTTAGGGAGCGCCAGTGGTTTTATTGAAGAAGAAGGATGGGTCATCACGGTTTTGTATCAATAATAGACAATTGAATATAGTAAAATATAACAAAGTACCCATTACCAAGAATCGATGATTTATTTGATCAATTGAGCAAGGTCAATCTTTTTTTCATTATCCATCTTCCATCACGGTATCATCAAGTAAAGGTCGGGAGCAAAAAATACCCAAGATAATATTTTGATTATGATATGGGCATTACGAATTCTTAGTTATGCCATTCAGACTAACTAATACTCCAATGATATTTATGGATTTGACGAGCCGCATTTTCAAGACATATCTAGATTAGTTCATGGTGGTTTTCATAGACAATATTCTTGTTTATTCCAGTAGTGAAGTGGATCACGAAGAGTATCTTCGAAAGATCTTACAGATTTTGAGGGAACACCAGTTATACACAAAGCTCAACAAGTTTGAGTTTTGGTTGGATCACGTATTATTCTTGGGTCATATCATCTAGGGAACATAAGTGGCAATAGATCCGAAAAAGGTTGAAGCCGTAGAGAGTTGGCCAGTTCCTAAGATAGCAGCTAAATTGCGTAGTTTCCTGGGATTGGCAAGATACTACAAAAGGTTTATGACAAACTTTACGAGGATTTCAGCACCACTGACTCGATTGACATGCAAGAAAGCTAAGTTTGATTGCCAAGTATAGTACTATACATCATTTGAAGAATTAAAGAAGAGATTGATTTCAGCTCCAATTCTCACACTTCTTGTAGGTTCTGGTGGGTTTACAATGTATTACGATGCGTTAGGCAAAAAGCTTGGGTGTGTATTAATGTAACATGGAAGAGTGATAGCTTATGCATCACAGCAGCTTCGAGATCACGAGAAGAATTATCCGACTCACGATTTGGAGTTGGCGGCAGTAGATTTGCACTTAAGCTGTGGATACACTACTTGTATGATGATCGAATGGAAATATTTATGGATCATAAGATCTTAATGTATGTATTCACCCAGAAGGACTTGAACATGAGGCAGATAAGGTGACTATAATTGATAAAGGACTATGATGTAGAACTTTAGTACCATCCAACAAGGCAAATATGGTAGAAGATGCTCTTAACAGGAGAGGTAGTACATTTATGTTAACATCGCAGCAGAATATCTTGGAAGATCTTCGAGAGATGGGTGTGGAGATAGTACTTCGCAGGACGTAGGAGTATTGGCTAGTTTACATATTCAGTCTACCTTGTTTGGGAGAATTAAGGCAGCTTAGGCGGAGGATCCGAAAGTTCAGAAGCTTCGGACGGAATATGAGTCTGGTCTCAGGAAAGAGTTGATGATTCATAAAGATGAAACTCTTAGGTTTGGAAATTGTCGCTGTGTACCTAGTAGAGATATCCGACAATAATTAATAACCGAGGTGGATAGTTCCTAGTATTTAATTCATCCAGGAGGTACCAAGATGTATCAAGACATCAAGAAACATTTTTGGTGGAACATAATGAAGTGGGAGATTGCACAATTTGTTTTTCGGTGTTTGGTATGTCAACAAGTGAAGGCTGACCAGCAGAGACTAGCAGGATTATTGAAGCCGCTTCCTATTTCAGAGTAGAAGTGGGAACATATCACGATAGACTTTGTGACCGGTTTACGTAGATCCCCGACTGGTCGTGATACAGTTTGGGTAATAGTAGATCATCTGACAAAAGTAGCTCACTTTCTTCCTTTTCGAGTAGGAAAATCCATATAGCAGTTAGCATAGATGTACATGCGACAGATAGTAAGTTATCACGACATCCCAGTGAGTATCGTATCATATCGAGGCACTCAATTCACTTCAAAATTTTTGAAGAGCTTGTACCAGAGTTTGGGCACCAAGTTGAGATTCAGTACTGCCTACCATCCTCAAATGGACAGGCAATCAGAAAGAACCATATAGATCTTGGAAGATATGCTACAAGCTTGTACGTTAGATTTTGTAGGATCTTGGTAAGATCACCTTTATTTCGTTGATTTCTCATACAATAGCAGTTATCAACAAGTATTCAGATGGCACCCTTCGAAGCATTATATGGGAGAAAATATAGATCACCATTGGCATGGGATGATATAGGTGAGCAAAAGATGTTAGGCATAGAGATGATCAAGCAGACAGTAGAAGTTGTCAAGCAGATCAGAGAGCGACTTCGATTGCGCAAGTTATGCATCGGCATTGGACAAATCGGTATCGTAGGCCTTTAGAGTTTTGTGTCGGCGACCACATGTTCTTGAAAATTTTGTCGACCCATGGAGTTATTAGATTCGGTATTCACGGAAAGCTTAGTCTGCGATACGTCGGTCCGTTCGATATCCTCGAACGGGTGGACAATGTTGCTTATCGTCTTTCCCTTCCGCCTTTGCTATGTAAGGTGCATGATGTATTTCATGTGTCTCAATTGCGTAGGTTTATCCTGGATTGGAGTCATATCCTCGACCATTCTGAGCTAGTCATTGGTATCGACTTGTCTTAGGAGGAACAACCCGTATCTATTTTGGACCAAAGGGAGAATGTGCTCAATAATCAGACTATTCATCTTGTCCGAGTTGCTTGGGGTCATCACCCTTTGGGAGAGGACGTGCCAGCGCGAGGATGATATCTGGTATTGGTATCCGTACCTATTCTACTTGGAAGGTATATTCGTTCTTATGCCTTCGTATCTCGATCTCGTGATTCGTTTACCCATATTATGTGATATTGCTTTTTTTTTGTTCAAATTTGATTGCATGTGTAGATGAGCTTGTAGTTAGCATAGTGCTCATTCTGATTCTCTAGCTAGCCTTAGATTTGAATTTTGAGGATAAATTTTTTCTAAGGTGGGTAGAGATGTCACTCTCTGTTCTCGATATACGTATTTGGAACATATTAGTTTTCCTGCTTATATTATTTGTATGATAATTAGGTTGCATGTCATGGAGACTAGACCCATTCTTTGGTTCAATTAGATTCATGGTTTAATTTTTGGTTTGGTCGTGAGTGAACCCATGGTCTAAACCTCAACCCTAGCAAATATAAGTTAACTTCTTTCTCTCTCTTCCCTCATTCTCTCATTTTTCCCTTCCTTCATTTAGGCAAGTACACTTTGCACTACATGGAGAAATCTTTTGATTTTTAATTTTTGATCTTTTTTGCATTTTATTAGTCTAATATGTGTACATTATGATTCTAAACACTTTTAGTACTTGAAGTTTTTGGTTTTAATTGGTAGATTTGAGTAGATCTACATTTAAAGTTTAGGGTTTTTATGAGTTCCTTGAGTTTTTAGTTGTTTTGATCTATTAAAATATGATATTTTTGAAATCCAGTTTTTAGGAATGATGGAGCACTTCATATCGAGCATTTCGGCTTTTGGTTCACTTGATTCTGGATTAAAATGAGGTTTTTATGAAGAAAATAATTTTTTGGATTTTTGGAGTTTTTGCCATGGCCGAACCTGCTGTTTGGAGAAGAAAAAGTCTTTATGCGACTAACGAGTTATGCGACCGAGAGTGCTATATGGCCTGAGTACTATGTGGCCTGAGATCTTTCTATATACTGACCAACATGCGTCTATCTTGTTGGATGCATGACTACCATTACACAAGTATTCTGGAGCTAATCCGTGAACTCCTTTTGTTGTACTCGCTGAACGAATGAGAAATTCGCTAAGTACAAAAGAGAAATATGCGACGGAGTGTCCTATGCTGTCTGGAGAGTATACGGCCACCATTCATTAGATGCATGACTTTGAACCGTAGGCACATATTTCTATGATTTTTATTTTTTCTCCCTGGTATTTTATGGCTTGTCACATATATCACTTCAGTCACTTCTCTGACACAAATTAAATGCACATCACTCAATATTGTCCCAAGGAGCGGACTTTGTCCTGTGATATACGGCATTGATCCCATGCGGGATCGACCTATATGCGGCGAGACTTCCCATGCGACATTGAGCCCATGTAGCACCGATCCATATGCGGCCGAGACTTCCCATATGGCACTGAGCCCATGAGGGACTGACCGATTTGCGACCGACTTCCTATGCGACACTGGCTCAATGCATCCCTGATCCTCATACGGCCTATGTGCATGTTTTATTAATTTGCTTGGTTTTAATGCTTTATGGAACTTTTGTGATTCCATGTGTAATTTTAATGATTACTAATGTATATGAGCTAAGTGACCATATGTTAGACCTGACTATGTGCTAGAACCTATGTAATTTACCAATTATTGGTAACTTGACTCAACTATTGGTATCTGTACTGTTACACTTACTACGTGCTATGTGTTCCTACGTGCTAAGTATTTCTACGTGATTATGTTACATGTTTCACACCGAGATGTGCCTACGTGCTAAGCGACATATGAGGTAATAAAATTCCTCCAGCATGGACATAGTAGTTGATCAATAACCAAGCGTGGCTAGAATTTGTTAACTATTGTATCATGCTTGGTTAAATCCAAATTGAACTGCCAAGTGACAAAGTGGATTCGTATATAGCGTGCTCGTACTACGGTACAACATATAAATAGAGTAATATGTGACCACGCCATGTGATTTCAGCTAACCGTACGGTTAACTAGGCAACTAAAATATATAGAGCATTAGGAGGGACAAAATTCGGAGGTTGTAGTGTCCCACTCTGCGTTGGCACTATGTGCAAGTGATATTGGTTTGCTGACTCAAAAAGAAAACCTTCTTGAAGAGCTTCTTGTTGAACCAAAAGACGACTGATCTAGGTGAGTGGGCAGAACTTCATTTTCTGATTCTAGTATGCCTTAATAATGAATCTAAATTTTTGTATTGCTTGTTTGCTAAGAAGATTAATGTTCACATGAGAATGATAGAACAAGAACCTGCATGCTTAAGAAAGAATTTGTATGCTTGTATAAAAGAGATAGAACCATTGCCATGCTAAGTCAAGAAAGAAATATTGCATGCATAGTTACATGGATACCACTATCGAACGAACCGGTACCATGCTAATAAATACGAGTAAAATAATGTTCACATGTTTCTATCGTATACTAAACAATTGTAGAACTGCATGATTAGCTAATAGAGAGAGAAGAATCGTGCCATGTTTTGCTTGTTATTGATGCTTGATACATAGAATTATTATGAATAACTCGTTATATGTTAAATGGATTAATATGAATGATACGACTAGTAGTACACCCTGAAGATCGGTCCTACGAAATCTTGGGGGGTGTATCTATTAGATACGTAAAGAGAAGATTGAACCTATGATTGAAAATAATATAAATGATTGAATAGTCTGCTTGTTATGAACTTTTGCATATTATAGAAATGTTATTGATTGATAGAGAACATTCATCGCATCGGTCGGGATAACTTGTGCACAAGTATAGGGTCTCTCGAGCGGTATCCTGGGACACTGGAATCGTTCAGCCTTGGAGAGGCTATACGAAACACCCTGAGGCAATGAAGTACTCGTTATTAGGAGAGTGTTATGTCCATTATTTAGCTGGTTCACGCATCAAAGTAGCTAGTATATGAGCGAGTATATTAGTTTAGTGTTGGGCCGTGATAACACCGTTACTAATCATGGTTTCCATGGTCCGTCATATACTTAGGGTGCATGCTAGGCTAGTCTTCTTGCGTACCTAATTGTTTGATGCAGAGATGGACAGGAAATAGAACCTTATTAATATATGAAATTATTGCCAACTTGTATGTCTGTTGCAGGGATAATCGTTCAGGAAGGGGGTCAGAATCACTAAATTAGTGATATATTAATTTTACTTATTGTCCTACATCGCACTTAGACTTGCATGCTTGCTTGAATATGATAATCGCCTTTTATTATTAAAAGGATAGTCCACTAGATGTTGCATTGTCCCTAGGGTATTTGAG
Source organism: Iris macrosiphon (assembly GCA_036927795.1). Taxonomy (NCBI): domain Eukaryota; kingdom Viridiplantae; phylum Streptophyta; class Magnoliopsida; order Asparagales; family Iridaceae; genus Iris; species Iris macrosiphon. Next base: position 153,382,802 of record JAYESA010000019.1, on the reverse strand, counting down.
TATAGCTTACGAGACACGCAGTGCACACCCTGATAGTATAAGAATCTGCACATCGTGCTTGAACTGCTTGCCTTGTATGCTTAGTTGTATTGAACTAAACTATGATTTTAAAGATATTTTCAAAAACAAGTTATATGACCCTGCCCGTGTACTACATGTAACGAACCTAGGTAAAACAAGAATGATCACTACTAATGTAAAGTTTTATCACATGCTTACTTAGTGTTGGTTTTAGTGAATATTACTTCTGTTCGTTGCTTATACTCACCAGTACTTTCCCCAAAGTGCTGATCCACTAACAGTTTGCTTGTTCGCATGTACTGGATCATCCGAGGAAGCGATAGCTGTGCCTCATCCCCAGGACCCAAAAATCTGGTGTCGAAGCCTTGAGCCGTATAAAGTTATATTTTGAGCTGCTTTTGTATAGAGGGATATAAAATATGGAACGATGCCATTGTATTCAGAGAACCTCGTGCCTATATCTTTTTCTCGTATACTCAGATGGATTATTATTTTTAACTCTGCATGTCTGCTGCAAACTCGACCATTTCGATGATAACCAAGACGACTAGCATTGTTTCCTTATGCAATTGCAACTCCAGACTCGCATAACATCACATCCCGAGGGGAACAACCATCTGTGGAAGCGCTGTCATGGTGATTCACGCCCGGCGGGGTCGATCGGGACCGCGAAAGATTGGGTCATGACAAAGTGGTATCAGAGCAACTCGATCCTCTAGACTTACGCCATTTCGCTGCAAGTTCCTAGATGACGATTCCTTGCCCTTGATATCGTTGCTGAGTTGAGAGTTCCAAATAATAAATCCATAAATATTCTCAAAGATGTTGACAAAATTTTTCTGGATTTGATTTATTGCTTGCAAGTTATGATTTCTGATTTTTGATTGCTATAGTTTTCGATTGAGGATGGTGAGGGATGAGGACTATTGCTGTTCTGGATATTGAAAGTTTCTCCTTGAAGTTTCGAGGACAAATTTTTTTTTTTGGTGGGTAAGTATGTAGTGCCCTATTCTGTGTTGGCACTACATGCTAGAGATTTTGGTTTGCTGACTCAAAAAAGAAACCATCTTGAAGAGCTCCTTATAGAACCAGAAGACGACTAATCTAGGTGAGTGGAAAAAACTTTATTCTCTGATTCTTTCATGCCTTAATAATAAATCTATATTTTTTATTACTTTTTTGCTAAAAAGATTAATGTTCACATGAGAATGATAGAATGAGAACCTGCACGCTTAAGAGAGAATTTTTATGCTTGTCTAAAAGATATAGAACCATTGCCATGCTATCTAAGTCAAGAAAGAAATATTGCATACTTAGTTACACGGACACCGCTATCGAACGAAGTGGTGCCATACTAATAAATACGAGTAAAAGAATTTTCATATGTTTCTATCGTATGCTAAACAATAGTAGAACTACATGCTTAGCTAAATGAGATAGAAGAATTGTGCCATATTTTGCTTGTCATTGATGCTTGATAAATAGAACTATTATGAATAACCCATTATATGTTAAATAGATTGATATGAATGATAAGACTAGTAGTGCACCTTGAGGATCAGTCCTACGGGATCTTAGGGGGTGTGTCTATTAGATACGTAAAGAGAAGATTGAACCTAACGATTTTATAGAAGAGAAATGATTGAATAGTCTGCTTGTTATGAACTTGTGCATATTATGGAATATTATTGATTGATAAAGAGCATTCATCGCATCGCTTAGGACAACTTGTGCACAAGTATCAGGTCTCTCGGGCGGTATCCTGGGGCACTGGGACCGTTCGGCCTTGGAGAGGCTATACGAAACACCATGAGACAATGAAGTCCTCATTATTAGGCGGGTGCTATGTCCATTAGTTAGATGGTTCAGGCGTCAAGTGTCACGATCCGCACCCGGTGTAGGGATGCAAGTCGGGAACAACGCCCAGCCTACGTCGTAGCATCGACGGTAGAACGCTGTTTGGGTAATCTATC